>CM050525.1:45986646-46586646 GCA_027563665.1 Antrozous pallidus | reverse complement strand
TCTTTCCATTGATTTTTTTTCTCAGTATTCTTTCCACTTTAGTATATATGCTTTGTGGACAAAATGCTAACCTGGCAAGCTCAGAGAAGAACTGCATGGCAGTCTTGCAAATCAACGACCTAAAGTAACCACAAAGGATGGCCTGAAATTAAACTTGAACTAAAAGCAGTTATGGTGGGTATTTATGTCCTACGCTGGTATCTTCACTGACAAGGTCAACCTTTACCTTAACTGACCCTATCTGTCTTTTTGCATCTATTCCTATCTAATAAAAGAATAATATGCAAATTTGACCATACCTTCACCACACCCACAAGCCATGCCCACAGCCACGCTCAGCAGCCAATCAGGAGCACATTATGCAAATAAACTCCAACCAAGATCGCTGCCACCACCGAGAGCAGGAGGAAGGCTTGGGTTCCCTCAGCAACAGAGGAAGCCAAGCTTTCTGCCTGCCATTGCTGGCCTAGGCCTTCACTCAATGCTACAAAGTTTCAATTATAAAAGATACAGGAATGGCGGCAGCCACTGAGCTGGAGAGAATAGAGGCTTGGGTTTCCCAGGCAATGGAGGAAGCCAAGCTTTCCACCTGCCGTTGCTGGCCTAGGCCTCCACTCTAGGCAGCAAATTTTAAACAGAAATGGCTGCCGCCACTCAGCAAGCAAGAGGCTTGGCTCCGCTCCAGGCTACAAAGTTTCAATTGTAGACATAAATTAATCCCAGATCCCAGGGCCTCTGCTTGGGTCACTGGGGGGTGTGGTTGGCCTGCAAACCTCCACAGGCCCCTCTTTGCCCCAAGGGAACCCCCACCCTGATCCGGGACCCCTTTCAGGGCAAACCCATGTGCCAGGCCTCTATCTTACCTAATAAAGGAATAATTTGCAGATTGACCATCACTCCAACACACAAGAGGGCTGCCCCCATGTGGTCAAAGATCCTGCCCCCATGTGGACACAAGATGGCCAGCAGGGGAGGGCTGTTGGGAGGTTCCAGGCCCTGAAAGGGAGGGCAGTAGTGGGTGATCAGGCCTGCAAGGGAGGGCTGTTGGGGGTGATCAAGCCTGTAGGGGAGGGCAATTAGGGGTGACCAGGCTGGCAGAGGAGGGAAGTTGGCGGCCAACAGGCTGGCAGGGGAGCAGTTAGACATCAATTAGGCTGCCAGGTTAGAGCGGTTAGTAGGTGATCAGGCTGGCAGGCAGAAGTGGTTAGGGGCAATCAGGGAGGCAGGCAGGTGAGCAGTTTGGAGCCAGCAGTTCTGGATTGTGAGAAGGATGTCCAACTTCCCATTTAGGCCCAATCCTACCAGGGGTCCCTCTAGGGGTCCCAGATTGGAGAGGGTGCAGACTGGGCTAAGGGACATCCCCCCTGCCCTGTGCACAAATTTCATGCACCGGGCCTCTAGTGATAACATAACCTTGAAAAGTCTGGATAACTTGTAACTTCCCTTTTCCAAACCCCTTGGGGCACAACTTAATGTGCCTGGGCTTCAGGCATTGTGATTGCTATCATTGTTATTGTTAATTATCCTATAAGTATGTGTCTATCTCTTTACTCTTTATCCAATCCCAGAGGTTTCTCAGCTTTGCTTTCTCCTGCCTATCACCAATGGATTTCATGTAATCCACCTATGTCCCCTCCTTTGATAGCAATGTATAAAAATAGATGAAAAAGTGCCATTCTTTGCAGCATTATCCCAATCCATTGAGATTCTGCTTCCCGGCAGTTGTCAAGGTTGGCTCAAACTCAAAACTTAAAAAATATATATATATAATTGATTTTTTACAGACAGAAAAGGAGAGGGATAGAGAGTCAGAAACATCGATGAGAGAGAAACATCGATCAGCTGCCTCTTGCACACCAACTGGGGATGCACCCACAACCAAGGTACATGTCCTTGACCCGAATTGAACCTGGGACCTTTGAGTCCGAAGGCGGACTCTCTATCCACTGAGGCAAACTGGCTAGGGCACAAAATTCTTTAGAGGTTTAAATTTTCTTATGTAATAACTTCATTTTTAAAACACACTCTATTATATATCAGATTTTAGTTTTACTTGTTTTGGTATACAGTGCTGCAATGGACATCCTTCACCACGTTTGTTTTAATTCAGTAGTGGCTACAAATTTCGATAGTTACACTCCTACTAAGCCAGTTTGAGAATTTAGTATAAAATAAACAATACAGAAGAAAGAACTTGGGTTCTACCACCTAGGACCACAAGATCTCTAACTTTTCTGGGCTTTCTTCTCTCACCTGTAAAGTGAGGCATAAGCTTTCCTCTCCGAGTGGTCCCGAGAGTCGCTTCATAGAGGCCTGCCTCCAGAAGACACCTGGTAGCTCAGGATGAACAGGTTTGAGAAGACTCACTGGACTTCTAGATGCAGAAACGGAGGCACAAAGAACACCAGAGGTTTGGTCTACCACACAGTGTTGGCAGCAAAGCTAGCTCTGGCTCAAGTCTGAGCTGCAGCCTGCGACCTCCGGTGGGGTCCGGGACTGGGGTGGAGGCGGGAAGGGGGCTGTTGGGAGAGGAACTGCTCACATCTGGATGTGGTCAGCCCGGAGGCCAGACTAGCTCCTCCCTCTTCTATCCATTCCTCTCTGTCAACTCCCCCCTTTCCGGGTGCCGCCCCCCGAGGACTCCCCCTCTTCCCCCACATACACTTGAGGGCATTCCTCACTCGCTTTGATTCCACCTCAACCCCTGAGCAGCTGGATGGGGAAGGAGTTATTCCTGGAAACTGGAGGCAGCTACAGCCTGGCGTCAGCCTCACCCCTACCGGAGGTGGGAGGGCGCTTGCGGGTCGTGGGGCTCCGAGATCCCGCATCCTCCCTCCCTGCCGGCCCGCAGACTGTGCACCCTCGGAACTCGCTTTTTGTTCCCATTGAATGGGAATCGGACGCGTGTGTAGATAGCAGATGGGGTTTGTATAGCCATGTCACAGAATATGTTGCGTAGAGTATACATCCTTGTTTAGACGTGTGAAACGTGTGCAGCGCGGAACGCAGATGTGGGGGTTCACGGAATATGCATCTCCTCGTCCCAACTCTCCCAGATGGCACCGCCAGGCTCCAGCCCGTCCCAGCCGCCAATCCGGAGTTTGCGCGTGCGCGACTCCACTTTCGGCTCCACCCCTGCCGTGGAACCCCGCCCTCGCCACACTTTACGGCTTCGCACGCCACTTTTACTGCAGACGCTGCCGCTGTTGCCGCTGCCCCTACTACCGCGGCTGCTGCCGGTGAAGTGAGGTGAGGTGCGGTGTTGCGCCGGTGTCGCCGGCGACCGGGGAGGAGTTGGGGAGCAGAACCGCCAAGGGACAGCAGGGACGACGGGTTAGCTGCTGCTTTGTCCTCAGCTCCGGCCCCGTCTGCGCTGCCGCAGGGAGGCCGCCCCGGCCCGGCGAGCCGAACCAATGCTGGATCTGGAGGTGGTGCCTGAGCGCTCTCTGGGGAACGAGCAATGGGAATTCACGCTGGGTAAGTGTGGGGTCCTTCCTCAGGACCCTAACTCTGGTTCTTATTTCCCTCCGGGTCCTTCCCGCCTCTGGTCTCTGCCCCTTACTCCCTGGTGCCCGCGGCTTGTCGCCTCTTCAGTCCTATTGGCTTTTGGGGCTCCAGGCACTAGATACCCGCTCCAACCGGCCCGACCCGCCCGTCTGCGGCTCAGCTGGGCCCAGACGCCCTCGCCTCAGGCCTTAACCGGCCCCTCCCGGGACTGTGGAACAGTAATAATAATAACAATGACCGACACGCCCCAAACACTGAAGACTAGCTCTGCTTTGTGGTGCGTAATTATCGCTAGTCTGCCTTCTTGGGGTCTAAGGGTCGATACTACTGTTATTCTAGTCGCTATTTACTGAAGAAATCGTAGAGAAGTGGCTGACGCTCCTAAACGCCACAACAGGGTGTCTCCCTTTGCTTTTCTGGTCTATGAGTTGCCTCTTCGAAAGGAGATTCCCTAATCTGGTGCTGGGAATCTGGTCACAGGAGTTGGTTGAGGACAGTCTGTGTGTTCAAGGAACTTCTGACTTGTTTCCTTCTCGTGGTCGATGTGGCGAGGTAATCCTAAACCCAGACCTTAGCTGAGAATGAAATAGGAGTTTAGGAAAAGTAACATTTAGTTTGTAGAACATTCAATCAGGTCGATTTTGTTTTAGGGTGTTTTTTTTTGTTGTTTTTTTTTTGTCCAGTTTTCCTCATCTCCAATGCCACTACCTTTATGTGTACAAATATTTGCATTCAGTAAGCCCAGTGTGTGTTTGTTTACTTTGATGTTCCAGCACTAGGAAAAGGGCGTGGGGAGCAGGTGTTGGTGCTGTTTGTTTGTGCAGGCCTGAACTTTTGTCACACTAATTTGAGCTACTGGACTGAGTCAGCTGCTCTGTTGGGCTATAACTTACTCCTGAATCTGAAGATTCACATCTGTGGAGAACAGCGTACATGAGAAACTGGTAGGGCCATGCTAGGTGCTCAGTTGAACTACAAACCTCCTCTGGATTGTAGGAGCCAGTTTTATGGAGAGATCCTAACACCACTCCTACGAGTTCTTCCCAAAATTTCAGCTGGCATGAAACACCCCAGCCTCTTGTGAAGCAACAAGAGCCTGATTTGGGAGGCTAGTGATATCTTTGCCTCCAGACTCGTTCATCATGCTGTTGCAGTTTGGCTTCTAGTTAGGGAATAACCTTTCCATCCACAGCTTCTGCTCACACTGGAATTTAATAGGACAGAGGGAGAACCACAACCATAATCTTCAAATTGGGCTTGATGTTACGACTAAGTTGTGGATCTCTGTGGTACAGAGTCTTCTTGGCTAAAAGTAGTGATTAGGATGTTAGTTGAGACCAAGATTTTTGAAAAAAAACTAGGTGGAAGAGCAAGACTTTCTTTTGTCAACTGTTGTTTTGATATCGTAACCCCCACTTTTTTAAAGAAGTATATTTTTATTGATTTCAGAGAGGAAGGGAGAGGGAGAAAGAGATAGAAACATCGATGATGAGATAGAATTGGTCTGCTGCCTCCTGCACACCCCCTACTGGGGATCAAGCCTGCAACCCCAGCTTGTGTCCTTGGCCAGAATCGAACTCAGGACCTTTCAGTCTGTAAGGCTGACGCTCTTTCCACTGAGCCAAAGTGGCTAGGGCCCACTTCTAACTTTTTCTATTTTTCAGGAGTCAAGTGTTTGGGTTATTTTTTTTAAATGGTCTAAATAGCAACCAAAAACAGTGAAAAGAGCATTTCTGTACAGTGGGTCTAGAAATGAATTTTGGGGAAAGGCTTATAAAGGGGGCCTGAGCCTTGATATATGTTTTTTTAATATATTTTATTGATTTTTTACAGAGAGGAAGGGAAAGGGGTAGAAAGTCAGAAACGTTGATGAGAGAGAAACATCAACCAGCCGCCTCCTGCACACTCCCCACTGGGGATATGCCTGCAACCATGGTACATGCCCTTGACCGGGATCGAACCTGGGACCCTTCAGTCCGCAGGCCGACGCTCCATCCACTGAGCCAAACCGGTTTCGGCCTGAGCCTTGATATTTTCTTTGTGGGGCTTAAAAGTCACTTTAAAATTCTGTCTGCCTAAGAGATGGTGGTCATTTAACTTCTCCAAACTAAAATACAAGTCCTCTCACCAGCCCTCACACATCAAAACTGCAATTGGGGCTGAATTACATTCCTAGGCTTGTGAACCAGGCAGTGCTTAATTCAAGTCACCCCAATCTTGAAAGGTAATCTCCATTTGACAGCTGAGATTTTCATCATCTCTCTACTGGGGATGAAAAGTAGGGGACAGGGATTTTTTACTCCCACTGCTCTACCCTTCTGAGGTTAGGCTCAGTTTTGTTTCTAGGTTTCTTTTTGGAATCTGTGCTAATGCAAATATATCTAGACCTTGCCATTATCTGCCTGGCATAATGGGGAGCTGCATCCAACTTCTTGGCTGCTTTCCTGGCCTTTGTTTGATGTTGGGAGATTGGAGAAATGCCAATAACACAGGGACAGGAAAACCTATGCCAAGAGGAATCTCTGAGAATACCATTGGTGGCTTGATCAGTGGTGGAGTAAATGCATTGGTGTGGAGGCATGTCTGAATTTTTTAAAATATTGATTTTTTACAGAGAGGAAGGGAGAGGGTTAGAGAGTTCAATGAGAGAAACATCGATCAGCCGCCTCCTGCACGCCCCCCACTGGGGATGTGTCCGCAAACAAGGTACATGCCCTTGACCGGAATCAAACCTTGGACCCTTGAGTCCACGGACCGACGCTCTATCCACTGAGTCAAACCAGTTAGGGCTGAATTTATTTTTTAACTTTGTGTTGAAGCCCTGGCCAAGTAGCTCAGTTGGTTAGAGTGTCGTCCCCATAAGCCAAAATTGCTGGTTGGGTCTCTGGTTAGGGCACACAAATAAGTGGAACAACAAATCTATGTCAATATCTGTCTTTCTGTCTGTCTCTCTCTCTCCCCCTTTTCTCCTTCCTCTCAAATCAATAATTCAAATTTTTTAAATAAATAAGTGTTGAAAATGCCCAAAGAGGGTCAATTTAAAGGGTCACTAGAGAATAGCCTTCTCTGAGATTATCTTGTTTCAGAGGGACTGAAATCACTTTGTTGAAGACAGCATGTACCTCTGGACTCTGCTTATAAACATAATGAAAATTAAATAAGAAATGGTCATATGCTCTGAACAGCTTAGTCTGTGGGAAGGAAAGATTACAGAAATAGTATGTGATTGTAATGGGGTAGAAATTGTATAGGGTGCTATGGAAGGTGAGAAGACACTTGATCTGCGGAGTTCAGGGGGAAGGCTTCCTGTCAAAAACCTACAGGAGCCTGGCCAGTGTGGCTCAATGGTTGAGCATCAGCTTATGAACCAGGAGGTCACTGGTCGATTTCTGGCCAGGGCACATGCCTGGGTTGTGGGCTCTATCCCCAGTAGGGAGTGTACAGGAGGCAGTCAATCAATGATTCTCTCTCACCATTGATATTTCTCTCTCTCACTTCCTCTCTAAAGTCAATAAAAATATGTTTAAAAAAAAACACCATGGGAAAGGTAGATGGTATGTAAGGACCCATAAGCAGTTGGCTATTATAATTAGAGCACGATGTGCTGCTGGAAGAAAATAGGTTCCCTGGATACCTGATTCTCTTTGGTAGTAGCTGCCTGGGACACTATCAGGGAGCCTCTGGGTTCGTTGGAAAAGAGGATACCTGGAGTAAAGTGTGTTATGGGATGGTTTTAGGGAGAAAGTTTAGAGACCAGATTTTGAAAGATGGAGAAGGATGAGAAATCTATAGGTTCTGGTTCGAATGACTGGGTAGATGTAGAGGTCAGAATATAGAAGAGAAGCCAGATTTCAGAGAATGGAGTAACACACATACTGTCCTTGCACTCATAAAGCTATGTCTTTGTTTTTGGATTGTCTGGGACTTTGTTTTAAATTGCCTATGTGTGTGTATCTTCTTGTTTGAAAACATACTTTTTGGTGTTCCCTGTGAGTCCCTGGAACTTTTGAGAGGCCATTGGGTTGGGATTTTTTAACGGGAGCATATATAAGTATTTATAATGGGCCATCAGTTCACAAATCAAGTGTTAAGATTTAGAAGATATTTGTGAGTAGATAAATAAGGATCCAGTAAGAATCCTTAGTAAAATAAGTTGATTCTGGTAGGTGTGTGATTTTTTAACTCTTAATGAGCTCCTATAAGTCATGTGATTCTGCACTCATTTGAGAAATGAAACAGGTGCCACACAGGAAGAGAGGAAGGAACTTCCGTAGGGTATACGTAGTCAGTCCAAGGCACAGTGAGATGAGAACTAGGCCTCAGTCTCCAGAGTTATGCAGTCAGTGCTTTCTCACTCTTGGTTCATGCTGACTTTGCCTTCTCAAAGAAAGCTCTTTGCTTGGGATCAGCACAAAAGTCCCATTTATGTATTAACTCCCTTCCTTTATACAATTCAACTATTCTCATAATGCTCGCCGCTAATTTTATTCTAGCTCTTACTGCTTATTGAACTTTGAACTATTTCTGTAAACCTTAGTGACACCGACCCCAGACTTTACTGCAGGCACCAATACCTAGCAGAGTGGTAGATGTTAGTAAATGGACTATCCAAGTAACCCACCAGGTGTCCTTGCTTTATTTCAGGAATGCCTCTGGCTCAGGCAGTAGCCATTCTTCAGAAGCACTGTCGCATCATCAAAAATGTCCAGGTTCTCTACAGTGAACAGGTGAGTAGTAGCTGATTTATTTACTGAAGTAGCATCCCTAATCAGTGGGTCATCCCCAGAGTTTGGTGATTTGGAAAGGGCTGGCTCGCAGGGATTGTTGGGTCAGAGTATTCAAATAGGAGACTCTCAGCACTAGTCAGTTACCAAGCACTTTTTTTTTATTATTATTCTAAAACTTTTGGTCTTGATAACCTGGTGCTGCCAGGTTTTGAGGAGCAGCAATAACTGAACGTGTGTGTGCGCGCTCATACTCGCTTCCATCCGACCCTTAAACAGGGACTTTTCAGTGGGAGGTCACCTCAGACTAGATGGTCTTCTAGGCTACTTGCTTTCCATTTATTATTTCTTGTCCAATTTATTGTAGTCTCTTTTAAATGTTGGTCAATTGTGCCAGGAAGTAACCCCTCTAGTATAATGTTGCACATACCTACAAAGACCTTTTTAGCCCAGCTGGTATGGTTCAGTAGTTGAGCCTCATCCTATGAACCAGGAAGTCACAGTTCCATTTCTGGTCAGGGCACATGCATGGGTTGTGGGCTTGATCCCCAGAGTGCTATGTGCAGGAGGCAGCCTATCACTGATTCTTATCATTGATTAGAGGCCTGGTTCACAAAATTTGTGCACTTGGTGTGTGTGTGGGGGGGTCCCTCAGCCCAGCTTGCACCCTCTCACAGTCCGGGAGCCCTTGGGGGATGTCCCACTGACGACTTAGCCCCAAGAGGAGTGGGCCTAAGCCTGCAATTGGACATCCTTAGTTCTGCTTTGGAGGCGGGAGAGGCTCCTGCCACTGCTGCCGTGCTCGCCAGTCATGAGCCCAGCTTCTGGCTGAGCGATGCTCCCCCTATGCGAGCACACTGACCACTAGGGGGCAGCTCCTGCGTTGAGTGTCTGCCCCCTGGTGGTCAGTGCGCATCATAACAGTCATTCTGCTGTTCAGTCAAGTTGCATATTAGCCTTTAATTATATACGATTATATAGGATAGAATTATATAGGATGTTTTTATATCCCTCCCTCTCACTTCCTCTCTAAAATCACTAAAAATATATTTTTTAAAAACAAAATGACTCTTTTAGTTTCCAGGAGGAGTAAACTTTAGGCTGAAACTGGTTTGGCTCAGTAGATAGAGTGTCAGCTTGCAGACTGAAAGGACCCAGGTTCGATTCCAGTCAAGGGCATGTACCTTGGTTGTGGGCACATTCCCAATAAGGTGTGTGCAGGACGCAGCTGATTGATACTTCTAACTCTCTATCTCTCTCCCTTCCTCTCTGTAAAAAAATCAATAAAATGTAAAAAAAAAAAAAAGAATATACTTTAGGTTAGCACCTGAGAAGAATTTTTCGAACATCAGAATTTTTTAAATAATATTTGAATGTTTAAGTATGTAAAGTTAGAAACTATTTTTCATAGGCCTTTAGAAATAGGACTTTTCCATCTCTCTAAAAATGCAATTTCCCTTCCACTGACTTTTTTGAAATCTGTGATTCTTCTATGACAGACCTTTGTGGTGCTGTATGTGTCACAAATCTCAGAGAATAGTTTTGCTTCTATACAAGCTACAGGCTGTCCTTAAGTGGCTTTTCTGAGGCCATTTGAGTACCAATTTGGTTATTTTAGTTGCATTTTCTCCAATTAGTTTCAGATCCTAAAGCAAGTGACAGATTATTTTTGGCATGAAGGGTTAGAAGTGGGTACAATTTCTGTGAGGTTTCTCAGTTTTACTTTAGTGTCAGAGATGAGCCTGTCACCAATACCAAGAAATTATGTTCATATTGTCCATACCCCTTTGCATCTTCAAGCAGGTGCTGGGATATTTTTGTGATACTTACCACAGAACAAGGGACTCGTAGGAGTGGGCAGAGGCTCTTTGACCCACAGAGTCAAAGTGAGCTGTCATTTATAAAGTGAAGAATAGTAGCTTTTCCTCTTTGTTCCAGTTCAGTGGTTGGCAAACTCATTAGTCAACAGAGCGGCAAACCGCGGCTCACATGTGGCTCGAAAGCCGCAGTTTGCCGACTACTGTTCCAGGTCATTCGTAACCTAATCTGACTTTCAGTGTTAGACCATAAGGGAATTACAAATAGCAGGCATCAAAATGGGAAGCAGCTTAAGAAAATTGGCTTGCCTTAGCTGGTTTGGCTCAGTGAATACAGCGTCAGCCTGGAGACTGAAGGGTCCAGGTTTTGATTCTGGTCAAAGGCACATACCCGGGTTGTGAGGTTGGTCCCCAGTGGGGGGGCGTGCAGGAGGCAGCTAATCAATGATTCTCTCTCATTATTGATATTTCTATCTCTCTCTCTTCCCTCTTCCTCTCTGAAATCAATCTATACTAATAAAAGGGTAATATGCTAATTAGACTGGACTTCTCCCGAATGTCCTTCCTGACAAAGCCTGGGGCATGGCCAGCCTGAAAACCACCCCAAATCCCTTGCCCAGGCCGGCCCCACTCCGCCACGGGGACCCCCAACCTGACTGGGGGCATGGTCAGCCTGCTCGCCCAGGCTGCCTACCTCCCAGCTGAGATCCCCACCCTGATCAGAGGCGTGACCGGCCTACAAGCTGCCCCAGGCCCCTTGCTCAGGCCAGCCCCACCCCCCAGCAGGGACCCCCACCCTGATTGGGAGCAGGGCCATCCTGCAAACACCATGGTCCCTGCTCCAGTGGCCCTGCCCCTTCAGTGGGTACCCCCCACTTCAGTCTGGGGCCCCCTTCAGGGTAGGCCAGCCAGTCCCCACCCATGCACCAGACCTCTATCTTGTATAATAAAAGGGTAATATGCAAATTGACCCTAACAGCAGAATGAAGCACACTGACCAAAATGACCACTGGACCACTCACTATGAGGTGCACTGACCCCCATCTTGGTCCCTTTCCCCAGCCAGCAGGCTCCAATCACCTGATGGCTACCTACTGAGGGGGCGGGGCTGGGGCCCGGCAAGTGGATAGGAACAACTGACCTCTGGGTCCCTTCCTCTGACTGGTCCCTTTCCCTGGCTGTCAGGCACTGATCACTGGATGGCAAATGGGGAGGGGGGAGCAAGGTGGCTATGGCAGCTGAGGAAGATGGCCCTCATTGCAGGCCAGGTCTAGGGACTGGACCCACATATGAATTTCGTGTGTCAGGCCTCTTGTAAAAATATATTTGGGAGGGTGGGCAGAAAATTGGCTTGCTTTTTGAACTTATAAGTAACGCAGATTTAGTTTAATCAGATTTGGGCACCCGAAGATTAGATGCATTTGAAAATAGGCTTTCTTTCTTTTTATTTAAGTATTTTTTATTGTTTCAGAGAGGAAGGGAGAGAGAAAAAAACATCGATTGGCTGCATCTTACGTGCCTCCCACTGGGATCAAGCCCGCTACCTCGACCTAGGCGTATGCCCTGACTGGGAATTCAACCCCGACCCTCTGATTTATAGGACAAGGCTCAACCACTGAGCCAGAATGGCCGGGCGTGTTTTATTTCTTATATCACTAACTTTATTGTCACTCCATTTTTGGAGTACAAATAGTAGTTTTAACATTTAAATTAATTTTCCCCGATATCATCTAACCAACTAGAATCAGTTAGAAAACATGGATTTAATTAGTCTGGTTTTCCTTCTGTGAAGTGGCTATAGTTTCCTTATGATGGAATAATCTTTTGATGAGGATCAAGAGGAGTGATCTCTCAGAGCTCTGATATGGTGCTTCTTAAATGTGGTCCTTGCCTCTTCTGCTCTCCTTCTATTCCTTTCCCATTTGTCTCCTTGCTTCCCATTAAATGCAGAGAATGGTTTGACCTATTAAACCTTTCAGAACTACCTTGTCTCCAGCAAATCACACCTTGGAAATTTTTTTTTTTAATTTGGCTCAGTAGATAGAGCGTCTGCCTGCAGACTGAAGGGTCCCGGGTTTGAATCCGGTCAAGAGCATGTACCTTGGCTGCGGGCACATCCCCAGTAGGGGGTGTGTAGGAGGCAGCTGATCAATGTTTTCCTCTCATCGATGTTTCTGACTTTCTATCCCTCTCCCTTCCTCTCTGTAAAAAATTAATAAAATATGTTTTTTAAAATATATGCATATATATATTTTATTGACTTTCTTAGAGGAAGGGAGAGGGATAAAGTTAGAAACATCGATGATAGAGAAGCATTGATCAGCTGCCTCCTGCACACATCCTACTAGAGATGTACCTGCAACCAAGGTACATGCCTTTGACCAGATTGAACCTAGGACCCTTGAGTCTGCAGACCAACACTCTGTCTGCTTAAGCACCACATAGTATGTGTGTTTTTGTTCTGGAGATATAAAGTACTAATAAAACACTGTGAAGATTATTTATTTGCTTCCTTTTAAAAATTGCTCAGTTGCACAAACAATTCTTTGTACATTTTTATTTATTTTGCTTAGTTATGTCCTGCATTGTAATAATGCCATGAAAAAAATGATCAGTTCTTGGGAGAGTATCAGAAAATCCAGATCCTCCCAGCATTCTTTCTGTAATCATGGATTTTGAAAGATGTTAAAATGTTGCTTCATCCTGCTTTCCCCATGGGCTGGCCCTCTCAGAAATGGAACTGTGTGTTCTGGGTTCAGAATAAGGTCAGAGTTTATAAGTCCATTATCTTGTCTTGCTTGAGACCTAACGGTTTAGGCATTCATACAGCATTCTTCTGATGTTTGCCAGGCATGATGGTGCCACCGTGGCCTGCTACCTTGAAAGATCAACAAGGTGTAGAAGAGCAGTCTGTGTTAATCACAGAAGGCTCTTCAGAGAGAATTTTTCTACTGATACCTGTACCAGCAGTGGCACAGTCTTTCTCTCACAGCGACACCTCTATCATTCACTGCCTACTGTGAGACGCTTTATAAAGAAAACTTCTCTCGCCAAGACCGGTTTGGCTCAGTGGATAGAGCGTCGGACTTCGGATTGAAGGGTCCCGGGTTCGATTCTGGTCAAGGACATGTACCTTGGCTGCGGGCACATCCCCAGTAGGGGGCGTGCAAGAGGCAGCTGATTGATGTTTCTCTCTCATCGATGTTTCTGACTTTCTATCCCTCTTCCTTCCGCTCTGTAAAAAATCAATAAAATATATTTTAAAAAAAAAAGAAAGAAAAAGAAAACTTCTCTAGTCCTGACCGGTTTGGCTCAATGGATAGAGCGTCAGCCTGCAGACTGAAGGGTCCCAGGTTCAATTCTGGTCAAGGGCGTGTACCTTGGGTTGCGGGCCACTTCCCCAGTAGGAGGTGTGCAGAAGGCAGCTGATCAACGTATCTCTCCCATCGATGTTTCTGACTTTATTCCTCTCCCTTCCTCTGTGTAAAAAATTAATAAAATATATTTTTTTAAATTAAAAAAAAAACCTATAAATCCTTTTGTGAACTGTGTGCCAATTTCAAGAAAGGGCAGAGTTTTGGATGGTACTGTTTTTCTTCTCCTGGCCAGCCTGGTTGGGGCTATGGAGAGTCTTCACATATTGAGTCCTTGAATTGATTGCATTGGCTAGAAGCAGCAGGTGGGGCATACATGAGGAAAGAGTGCACTGTGGTGTGCTTAGTGCTTTCTGACCCACTACCTATGAAACTAGAGCTCAGAGCAGTTCTGAGAGTCACTTAAGGTCACCAGCTCACCTGAACTCAAGGCCAGCTTTGTCCACTATGTGCTGCTGCTCTCCTCCCCCCAGGACTCGGAAGGGGCAAATGTAGAAATATGACTCCTTAGATCTTATACTTGGGCCTTTCAGAAAGAAGCGCATGTGATATAAGATGGTGTGGGGAGGGGAGGAAAGAGAGTGTCATCTCATACATAATCAGAACATAAATACTTATTTGTCCTGGAATATAGTGTAAAACAGTCAAAAATAAAAAGTATTCCCTGTGGATGGTACAGCCTAGGAGTGAATGGATATAGGTTCAGCCAACATGCATTGAGCATTACCTGCTGAGTTTGGATCCTCATGAGGCTTTTTCATGTATTCTGCATTCCTCATCGACTTCTGTATTTTTGACAGCAATAAACCCATGCTATAGATTTGTACCCTGGACCCTCAAAAGAAAGTGGCCTATATACTCACATAATTTTAGCTCTTTTCCCCAAGTATTATCACTCAAAACCTGTAATAATACAGACTTCGGAAGAGAGGCTTCTTTCAAGCCAATATTATAAAGTAGCAGCTGTAGGCTGGAAATAGAGCACACTGCATTCATGCAATAGTTTGTTTTTGGCTTCCAAACCTTGTTAGTTGGGGGAGGGAGTATGCACTTAGATAATCCCTGTGTATTGCATTTACATTGTAATGCTTTCAGGAGGTGCTGATGAGTAAATTATAATTGATTGGAGTGTGTTTTTTTATTTTGTAGTCTCCTCTAAGCCATGACCTCATCCTTAACCTGACTCAGGACGGGATAAAACTACTATTTGATGCTTTCAATCAGAGACTTAAGGTAACTGAAGTTTCGTGACAGTCCGATTAATATGTGCTGTTGTGAGATGTTTCTGAAACTCTGAAGTGGGAGTAAACGTCTTGGTTCAGAGACCACCAGAAGGCAGCCTTGCCTGTTTCCCTAAAAAGAGAGACTGGGTCTGGTAGTTGGAAATATTATGGGAAGGACTCTAATCCTAGGCTCTGGAAGTGAAAGGGAAAGAGTATTGAGGATTTGGGGAATGTGGTATGGGGAGTGGGCTTTTATATTAAACTAGGGGCCCGGTGCATGAAATTCATGTACTGGGGGTGGGTGATCCCTCAGCCCAACCTGTCCCCTCAATGGGGCCGATGGTGGCTCTGCCCTGGTGGCCTCGGCCCTGGCCTTAGCCCTGGCCACTGGTGACTGCCTGGTCCAGGGGGGCCCTGTGCTTGCCGGACACCTTGGCCCACCTCCCCCCACCCAGGCCTTAGCCCCGGGAGCAACCACCCAGCCCCAGAGGCACCCTGCACTCGCAGCCTCTCGCGCACACTGTGGACGCCACTTGCACCTCGGCCCCACCCCCTGCCTCGTGCGCAGGTGCCTCGGCAGCCCCACCCCCTGCCTCACTTGCTCACCAGCCGCCTTTGCCCTAGCTACCTGTGAACGCCAGGCCCTCAGGGAGGCAGGGCCTCTCAGGCTCACTTGCTGTCTCATGCATGCCTCGGCCCCGCCCCCTGCTCCTGATTGGCTTGTGGGTATAGCGAAGGTATGGTCAGATTTGCATATTGCTTTTATTAGATAGGATAGGTAAGCGAGAGGAGCTAAGTATATGTCATAGATTCTCCTGACTCTTTAAAAAGGTACTAAACTCAGCGATTCCAATCCTAGTTGTCTACCCAAGAAATGAAAACACATCCACAAAATAGAAAAATTTAAAAATGTTTTACAGAAATATTCTTAGCTTAAGCAGAAGTGATTTTAACAGCTTCGTGCATAATAGACATAAAATGAAAAACAACCCAATGTTCGTCAGTGGGTGAGTGGATTACAAAGTGAACTATGTTCATAAAGTGAAGTGTAATATGATAAAAAATGGACAATTTACTCCTGCCTCAACATAGATCGATCTCAAAAATATTATGCAAAAGAATTAAGTGAAATAAACAGTCACAAAGGACCGCCTTAAAAAAAAAAAAAAGTACTAACGATGAGGTCTAACGGCAGAATAGGATCACAAGATTTCAGTCAGGTTTATATATCTTACTTTATTTCATTCTTCAGTCAAATAACATGACTTACAAGTTGAAAATTAGCAGTTTTTCCTAAAATGCTGACATTGGCGTTCAGTGAGTTTGAGGAAATGTAAACAAACAACTTGCTGGTGTGCATGGTTGTCTTAATTAGCGCTCAGGTGCAATTGACTAACACCTGCTTCAGTCCAGGGTGTTTTAATACACTGTTTACAAATGCCTGGGCTTTACAGGCTAGTCATGTGACATCAGACTCATGCCCCAGAGTCACAAAGTTGAATGTGGCTCTGGGCAGTGGCATGCCAAAGACATACATCATCCTGGTTAGGATTTGGAGTTGTCTTTCCAAAAGACTTAGATACTTCCTAGTTCTAGGCATCCTGTCACAGGTGAACTGCTGAGGAGTATAAAATATGGAAAAAGAATCTTTACATGAAATGAGAATTCCTCATTTATGATGATTTTTCAAAAGCAGGGTTTGATGTGAACATTCTTAGCCCTACATCTTCCTTGCTTCTCCTTGTGGACTTAGTTGTCCTGTCCTCACTGACCAAAGTTTCACACTAGGTAAAGGGAGAGGATGGCCTTCGGTGTGGCTTTATCACAAATTGGGAAAATTAATCTGTAAATACCTTTATAAAGAGTCATTTGCCTTTTACTTGGTAAAGCCACTTTAGGAAACATAACTTAAAAAGGTTATGGGGAGGGTAATGTTGCCAGATATTTATAGCAGGGCTTTTCATAGTAATGAAAAGCTGGAAGTAACCTAAGTGGACAACAAAAGGGGGTGGCTAGACAGCCCATTACAGAATCACAGCATGGTAAAGACAAAATCATGCATAGTGTGTTTATTAAAATACATTTCAGCCCTAACCGGTTTGGCTCAGTGGATAGAGCGTCGGACTGTGGACTGAAGGGTCCCAGGTTTGATCCCGGTCAAGGGCATGTACCTTGGTTGCGGACACATCCCCAGTAAGGGGTGTGCAAGAGGCAGCTGATTGATGTTTCTCTCTCATCGATGTTTCTAGCTTTTTACCCCTCTCCCTTCCTCTGTGAAAAATCAGTAAAATATATGTTTAAAATAAAAAATAAAATACATTTCATTTTCAGCTGTTAAAAGTCTGTATACATTTTTGGGGAGCAGTTGGTACATATTAGGTTCAAGGCTGAGTGCTTCCCATGCATTTCCTAATTTAATCCTAATATACCTGTGAGGTACTGTTTACCAGTCAGACAGCTGAGGAGAGGATAGTGGCTTGCCTGACCAAGTTTTTTTTGTTTTGTTTTGTTTTGTTTAATATATTTTATTGATTTTTTACAGAGCAGAAGGGAGAGGGATAGAAAGTCAGGAACAGCCGAGACCGGTTTGGCTCAGTGGATAGAGCGTCGGACTGTGGACTGAAGGGTCCCGAGTTCGATTCCGGTCAAGGGCATGTACCTTGGCTGCGGGCACATCCCCAGTAGGGGGCATGCAAGAGGCAGCTGATCGATGTTTCTCTCTCATCGATGTTTCTGACTTTCTATCCCTCTCTCTTCCTCTCTGTGAAAAAAATCAATAAAATATATTTTAAAAAAAAAAAAAGAAAGTCAGAAACATCGATGAGAGAGAAACATCAATCAGCTATCCCTTGCACACCCCCTACTGGGGATGTGCCTGCAGCCAAGGTACATGCCCTTGACTGGAATTGAACCTGGGACCTTTCAGTCCGCAGTCTGACGCTCTATCCACTGAGCCAAACCGGTTTCAGCATTGCCTGACCAAGTTTTTAACGCTATATTACCAGTGGCTTAAGCTCTGTTGTTGGGTATGGGAAATAAAAGTGATAAAAACTGAAGAAAACAGTGTGAGTACATTATGCAGAATGTGAGAATGCGAAGTACATTAGATGGGTAAGGAGGTGAAGTTTTCTGCCTCTATGTGGTCATTATGAAGGAGAGGCTAGGGACCTGACTGAGCCTCTGGAAACTGAGGAAGCAGTCAGTCAGGTGCCCTTGCTTGGCATCAGGTCTCATCTGACCCATCTGCCTGCCCTTCCATCCAAGAGCTTTGGAATCCACCTCTCCCTCATGCTGTCTTCTGCAGTTTCCCTGTCTCTCGCTTGCTGCCTATGAGTGAGCTCTGTGGAATGAGGCCTCACCAAGTCACAACCTTTACAGCCACCTGTCTTTTCCTTTCCTATTTTGGCTGCTGGCAGGCCTCCTCTTCTCTCTGGTGAAATCAAGGACTTTTCCAGCCCACAGGCTAGAAAGTCATGTACTTCAGACTTCCTCAGCTGCTTGTTCCTATAGCCCAGCAAGTTCCATAGACTAAAATCTGCCAGTATAGTCTCCTGGTGAGACTCTGGGTTCCTTGCCACAAGTGCCCCCCTTGTCATTAACTCTGGTTCACTGGGCAGGCAGGGTTGAACCACCTCCAAGTGTTGGTCTGAGTGCAGCAGGTAGATGACAGTGACATAGGAAGAACATTCTGGAGGCTCACTCCTATGGTAAGTGATGGGAAGCCCTTGAGATGCAGTTGCCAGCTGTTGTCGAAATCGGAGGCAGAATGCCTGCCTCTACTGTATAAGCAGTGCTCTACTGCATAACATGGGGCCCGGGCCTCAGTCAAATGGCATACCAGTTTGGCAAGATAGGCTGCCATGCCCAGGCTTCCTGAAGGAGACACTAGGTGTCTTATAAATCATAGCCATTTCCCTTCCTTCCTTGCATGACCTCTCTTGGCATCTCTTTTCGTGCTTTTGAGCTACATGTTGCCCTTAGCTAGTTTCATAGCAGGCCCACTCACCTGATAACGTTGAGTACTTCTTTGCACACTAATAAGCCAGACCTTGGGGGCCTTACCTTGGACCAGTGGACAGCATACACAAGTAGTGTAGGAAAGGGTTGATTGAACCCTGGTGATGGCCAGCAGAGGAAGTGATTTTTAGAAGCAGGTAGGATCAAAATAGCCACATTATAGTTAAGAGATGTCTGTCTGTGTTGTGATCTCTGAAGTTACAGACAAGGTCTGGCCAAAAGTGAATTAGGTCTCAGTTTCTGTAACAAAGCCAGGTGCTCCTATCCTAATGTCCCTTCCACAGTCAAACCCAGATTGTCGGGGCAAACAGACATTGAACCAGCTCTGTTTGGGCCTCTGAAATGAGGCCAGTGTCCGGCTGGCCGGCTCAGTGGCTGAGAGTCAGCTGGAGATCACCGTCCAGTTTCCGGTCAGGGCACATGCCTGGGTGGCTGGCTCAGTCCCCATTGGGGGGTGTGAGGAGGCAGCCAATCAATGATTCTCTCTCATCATTGATGTTTCTATCTCTCTCTCCCTCTCCCTTCCTCTCTGAAATCAATAAAAATATTTTTTAAAAAGTCAATGAGGCCCAAGACTCCCAGCTGGAAAATGGTGGATGGTTCTGCTGGCTGCCAAGCCCTAGACATCATTGTCATAGAGGACTTCATAGTGCTTATTATTACTTGGTACCAATAGTGGCTGTGTGTGCAATAATTTTTCCTTTGTCTCTGCCCTGAATTCTAGACATTTCCTTTGAGCTTCACCAGGGTTCTGAGGTTCTCCAGGTTTAGCCAGATGCCCTTCATTAAGGATATATCTGAGTATTGTCACAGTTGTCCTAAGCTAATGTATTGTGATTTGTTTTCTAGCAGGATAGACCTCCCCCTCCATCTTTTTGTTCTATAAACACAGTATTTTAAAGCTGTTTTTGAAATTGACTTGATTTGGCTTTTTATATGCAGCAAAGTATGGAATAGAAGGAAGGAGGCTGCATATCCAGCCTTTTTAAGAAAAATATGTTTTTACTGATTTTTTAGAGAGAAGGAAGGGAGGGTATGTGCCCTGACTGGGAATTGAACCAGCAGCCTTTCAGTGCATGGGTGACACTCAACCAACTGACTCACACTGGCCAGGGCTCTGAGTTTACAACCTTAACAAATCCATGGATTTGTTTCTGTGGAGCGTTTCACTGTCCTGTAGGGATGGTATGTGCGGTCTTCTCTATGATACAACAGAAGATGAGGTACAAGAACCTTGACCCAGAGCATCCACAAACATCTGTTCAATCCACTGGAAGAAGGGGAAGGAGAGGTTATGCTGTGTGTGGTATGGGTTTTTCCTCCAGATTTAACAATGAGAACTGAAGATGCTGTGCATTGCTTCCAGAGAATTTCAGCTAGTGGTAGATTATTTTCTCTTTGCTATTCTGTAAATGTCTTCTTAATCTTCTTCAACTACAGGGCATTAACAACTCTTAACTTTTTTTTTAGGTGATTGAAGTATATGACTTGACTAAAGTAAAGTTAAAATATTGGTGAGTTTTCTCCCTTTCTGGTATATGTCACAGGCGTGGTACAAGTGGGCTTATACTCCTTACTTTAGTAAAGGAATGCCATCCACAGCAGTTCCGAGTTTAGAGCCTGGTGCCATGATTTCCTCAGACAGCTTTCAAGTCTACTTGTTTCCAGGAGAAAAGGAAACCTTACTAAGAACATGCTGTGAATATATGTCGAATTAAAGCAGGACCTCAACCCAGAGGTGATTATAACTTTCTTGGGTCACAGCTGTCCTGCACGTTGTCTTTTTGTCACCTCTTTCTGCTTTCATGAGCAATAGAATTGGGACAGTGTGGATAGGTCTGACTCCAAAACCTATGCTAAAGAAAATGTCCAGCCCTAACCAGTTTGGCTTAGTGGACAGAGCGTCAGCCTGTAGACTGAAGGATCCCAGGGTCGATTCCCATCAAGGGCATGTACCTTGGTTGTGGGCACATTCCCAGGAGGGGGTGTGCAAGAAACAGCTGATTGATGTTTCTGTCTCATGGATGTTTCTAACTATCCCTCTCCCTTCCTCTCTGTAAAAAAATCAATTATATATATTCATTCATATATATATATATATATGTGTGTGTGTGTGTGTGTGTATATATATATTTTTTTTTACAGAAAATGTCCCAAGGGCCACTATTTGGGGGCCAAAATCTGCTTTTTAGGATGATATCTGTATGGTGCACAAATATTTGGCTCCCATTATGGCAAGATGCTATTCTAGCATCTAGAGTGCTCTGTTCAGTAAGCTTCCAAGGTCTGGCTCTCCTGGGCTTGAGTTATGGCTTCATCATTTTATTAATCTCTGTGACCTTGAGCAAGTCACCTGACCTCTGAGCTTGTTTCCTCATCAAAGAAAGGAAACCAAAAGTGTGGCTGCTGGGTTAGGAAGATTGCATGAGATAATACTGGAAAATGAAGCATATAGCACAATGCCTGGTTAACTAAGAGGTGTTCTATAAATGATACTAATTTTCCAGAAAATGTTCTTAACCTTTAAGCATTCTCCCTAAAGTCACACACGTCTTGTCTTCCTGCTCATCATCTGAAATCCTCTGCTCCCTGTACTCCCAAGCCCATCTCCCAGGAAGGATCTATCCCTCCCCCACCCATCTGCCAAGTCACCCAATTAATCTGCCTTTTAGAAAATTAGCTGCCCTGCTTGGCTATAGCCTTCTTTTTTTTTTTTAATATATTTTATTGATTTTTTTACAGAGCGGAAGGGAGAGGGATAGAAAGTCAGAAACATCGATGAGAGAGAGCCATCGATCAGCTGCCTTTTGCACACCCCCTACTGGGAATGTGCCCGCAGCCAAGGTACATGCCCTTGACCGGAATCGAACCCGGGACCTTTCAGTCCGCAGTCCAACGCTCTATCCACTGAGCCAAACCGGTTTCGGCTATAGCCTTCTTTTAAAATGTTCATCCCTTTTTAAGAAAGTTTCTTTTTCCACAAACATCTAGTAGGCATCCTGGGAAAACATGTTAACACTGTATAAACTGAGGCCACTCTTTATGTTTGGATACCTGATACCTGGAGCTGAGACCGGATTTATTTCCTTCTGAACAAATGTATTGGGAGGCCCTAGAGGACCAATTCTGTATATAAGCCTCAGGAGAATTGACTTGTCCTGCCCTCTTTAATTAACTCTTATTTTAAAGTTCTTTAATTAAACTTTTGATAAAATTGTAGATTCACCCACCTATGTTTTAAGAATAACTTCTAGCCACCATCTCCAGTGATCAGTGAGCCCATCCTAGGAAGCCTGGTATTAAAAAATGTCTTTGTTTTTCAGTGGAGTACATTTTAACTCTCAGGCCATAGCTCCCACCATTGAGCAGATTGACCAGTCTTTCGGTGCAACCCATCCTGGAGGTAAGCCAAGTCCCTTTGATTCCTCGGGTTCTCTGGCAGCCCATAGTGATAAATCTGGCAAGTGGTACCATCCCCATACAACCTCCTGGAGCCCAGTTCCTATAGTATATGGGGGGAGGGGTGGTGGTACTTCAGTGTAAAGGAAAGCTCCCCACCTCCTGGTTTTCAGCCTTGTAGGTCAGTTCAGAAATGAGACACAAGGAAGTGTTGCCAGTCATTACTTCCTGCCAGGCTGGTTTGTGTTTGCAACTTCAACCATGTCATTTCCTTCTCCTTCCTACAGTATACAACTCTGCTGAGCAGCTCTTCCACCTCAACTTCAGAGGACTGTCTTTCTCTTTTCAGTTAGACTCGTGGACAGAAGCTCCCAAGTACGAGGTTAGCCGTTCCTTTCCTCGAGTATTTGTTCCCCAATCCCCAGGTGGTTTAGGTCAGCAGCCAGTGCTATTCAGGCAGACTAGATAGGTATCCTCTAATTATCTATTGCTTTAGCAAAATGTTTCATTCATCCTTAGGGTTATGAAATGATAACTTTTCCTAAGGCTTAGATTTTATTAAAGGGGACATTCCTGCATTTCCTCATTGATGAAAGAAAGAAAAGAAAAACAAAGTAAAATTAAAGATGAACTTGCATGGTTGGGGTGAGTTTATTGACCTAGAGCCAGATTTAACTAGTATGTGCTACTTTGATCTGGCCAGTTCATGAAGACCATGAGTGCTAGGGAAATGCCAGAGACTGAGTCACATGGCCTGCAGTGTGGCCTTAGTAAAACGTTTGTTCTGTGTTTGCAGCCCAATTTTGCCCATGGTCTAGCTTCTCTGCAGATACCCCATGGAGCAACTGTGAAACGAATGTACATCTACAGTGGAAACAGCCTTCAGGATACCAAGTATGTGTCAGGGAGCACAAGCTTCATGCTAAGGCCTGGTAGGTAAGGCAAAGCCTGTCCTTATTCTGTGCCTGCCCCCAGGGCTCCCGTGATGCCCCTGAGCTGTTTCCTGGGCAATGTGTATGCTGAGAGTGTAGACGTTCTTCGAGATGGAACTGGACCCTCAGGTTTACGACTTCGCCTACTTGCTGCAGGTCAGTTACTGGTTTTGGAGTGGTGGATTCCCTCTGGTGTCCATGTTGAGACAGTCTAAAATTCCATGTGCTCAGGGATAGTTGATAGAAGACAAATGATGCAGATGCTTATGATTAAAGCTTTCATTTGAATTTGTGAAGGGACAAGAGATAGTCTTACCAGTAGCACTGCTTTCCTCAGCGTGAACATAAGCCTTCTGTCAGAATATGTAGTTTCGCATTGGTGCCCAAGCTGTTTATTAGAGATGAATGTTGTGAGTGCCAGTGTTGTCTGTTCTCCACCCTTTAAGCCCAGTTCTTAGAATAGGCTGGCAGGAGGGACGTGTTGAATTGTGGTTTGACCACACCCTGCTGATATTTTGCTGGCTTTGAACAACAAAAAGAGTTGCTGCCTTCAGTAGTTGGTCTCTCTAGGATCCACACCTCATTTTGTGGTTTCTCATGCTAGGCCATTCTCAGGTACATTGGACCTTAGATGGGGCTTAGTAGGGCAGGGATCTCTAGTGTGGAGCTTGCTTCCATAAAGACAGCCTGGAAGCTAACATAGAGATTGTACCTTCACAGAACTCATAGTCTAGCTAGTATCCTATCTAATAAAAGAGAAATATGCTAATTTGACCATACCTTCGCTATGCTACCAGCCAATCAGGAGCTGGGCCGCAGCAGCGCCAGCAGGCCAAGGCGGCCGCTGGGCTGGAGGTGGTCCTGATGGCCGCTCTGGACCCAGCTGGGGGTTCAGACCCACAACAGCCACCCCGAGGCCAGGCCCTGGCAAACCTGGGGCTGTGGAGGGGTCCCAATAGCCGCCCTGGACCCAGCAGGGGGCCCGGGCCCGCACCAGCCGCCCTGAGGCCCAGCTACACCACATTAAAGCTTCTTTTATTATTAGCATCTTAAATTAATGTGGTGCATTAATTACAATTGATGAACCTTTATCAACACATTATTAACAAAAGTAAAATCTGCAGTTTACATTAGGGTTCATTCTTTGTGTAGAACATCCTATGGTCTTGACAAATGTACCATTAATTAGTATCAGAACAGTTTCATTGCCCTAAAGATCACCTGTGGCCCACCTATTCATCCCTCCCTGCTCTGAACCCCTGGCAGCCAGGGGGTGATCAGGCTGGCAGGCAGAAGGGGTTAGGAACAATTAGAAAGGCAGGCAGGCAAGTAGTTGCAAGCCAGCAGTCCTGGATTCTGAGAAGAATGTCCAACTGCCCTGAGGAGTCCCAGATTGCAGAGGATGCAGGCTGGGCTGAGGGACATCCTTTCCCCTGTGCACAAATTTCGTGCACCAGGCCTCTAGTTTGTTCATAAATTGGAGTCTTGCATCAGTCTCTGGGCATTGGTTCTTAACTGTTATGAATCTTGAATGTAGGAGGGTGAAGGGGGGTCGAATGGGTTAAGGGGGTGGGGACGGGGACATATGTAATACTTTCAACAATAAAGATTTTAAAAAAAAATCTTGTGCATAAACTGAACTACTGCCCTGAACAAATTAGACATTCACAACCTCCAGGTTAGAAATTTCTTAAAATGTGATTTTCTAGCCAAGGCAGAATAACAGCTACTTAAAGGAATGTTGCACCTGAGCTTTTGAGAGAGTTGAAAGAATTGTGATGGGGCAGCATATTTGAATGATTTAGGGTCTGTCTTCTCCAGAGGATTGCTACTTGAAACAGCAAGATAGTCAAGGGTGGCGCAGTTGTCCCAGGTGACAGTAGGAGGAGCCTGTTGGAAGTGGGGGGTGTCGCAGTTAATTCTGATGGCCACCCTGTACAGCATACCCCTAGGAGTCACATCCCAGGGCCTGAGTTATTGTCCAAGCCAGAACTCATTGAAAGTTTTCTTGGCAAGTGGAAGGGCTTGTTTCAACTGACCTATTTCTCCCATCTGTTTCCTTATGGCTACAGTGATGCTGTTTTGTTGTTGTTGCCTGTTTCTTTGTTTTAGGGAGGGAGGGAGGGGGGGGGAGGGAGGGAGGGAGGGAGGGGGGGGGGAGGGGGATCAACTTGTTTCACTTATTCATGCATTCTCTGGTTGATTCTTGGCATATGGGAACAACACTAACCAACTGAGCTATCCAGCCAGGGCCTATAGTGATACTTTTAACAGGAAGATCAGTTCAACTGTTTTGGTCCCTGCGATAATTTATAGAAAGACTGACTTTGAAATCAGAAACTGAAAAGCTCCTGAAACTAAAGGTAATTTCACCTGGATAGGTTTCAGTCAGAAAAAGAAAGCTTACCTGTCAAGGTGCCTTCCCTAGAGCCCGATCTGGGCATCACAAGAATCTGGTTCCTGGAGACTTTGGGCAGACAGGCAGCTTGACAGCATTTTTTGGTGGGTTCCAGATTTGCCTAAACAAAGTTTTATTTTGCTATTCGGTGTATATGTGCTGTGAATAAAGACTCAGGTTAATTGGAGAACTCAGTACCTAGTATTTCATATTTGGGATTCCTCAAGTCTTCTGTATGAAACAGATAGTTTTTTTCTTTCTTTCTTTCTCTCTATTTTAATTTTTTTATCTCATTTTTATCTTTATTGTTCAGTTTATTAATTACATTGTTTCCCTTTTTTCCCCTATAGCTCCCCTCCACCTGGTACCCCTCCCACCCTCCGCCCTCACCTCCCCCACACTGTCCTCTCCCATAGGTGCATGATTTTTGTCCAGTCTCTTACTGCACCTCCCATACCCCTTTTCTCCCCAAGAATTATCAGACCATTCCCTTTCTATGTCCATGACTCTGTTATATTCACCAGTTGATCCTGTTCATCAGGTTATTAATTCACTTGATTTTTAGGTTCATTTGTTGATAGATGTGTATTTGTTAATAATTTATATTTTTACCGTTTTATTCTTCCTCTTCTTACAGAATTATCTTTCAGCAATTCATATAATATTGTTTTGGCATAGATGAACTCCTTTAGCTTTTTCTTATCTGCGAAGCACTTTATCTGACCTTCAATTCTGAATGATAGATAGTTTTGCTGGATAGAGTAATCTTGGTTGTAGATTCTTGCTGTTCATCACTTTGAATATTTCTTGCCACTCCTGTCTGGCCTGCATCGTTTTGTTGAGAAATCCGCTGACAATCATATGGGTGCTCCCTTATAGGTAACTAACTTTTTCTCTTGCTGCTTTTAATAGTCTCTCTTTATCTTTTGCTCTTGGCATTTTAATTATGGTGTGTCTTGGTGTGGTCCTCTTTAGATTCCTGTATTTTGAGGTTCTGTGCACTTCTTGGGCTTTTAAGTCAATTTCTTTCACCAGGTGGGGGAAGTTTTCGGCCACTATTTCTTCAAGTAGGTTTTCATTGTCTTGCTCTCTCTCTTTTTCTGGCACCCCTATAATTCTGATGTTGGTATGCTTAAGGTTGTCCCAGAGGCCCCTTACACTATCTTCAATTATTTGGATTCTTTTTACATCTTGCTTTTCTAGCTGAGTGGATTTTGCTTCTTTGTATTTCAAATCTTTGCCTTTGTTCTTGCGTTCCTCTGGACTGCTTTTAGGTCTTTGTGTAATATTTTTCTATTTATTTCAGTCAGTGTATGCTTAATTTCTAGTTGGTCCTTTTTCATATCTTCGTAGGTCTCGTTCATTTCCTTGTAGGTCTTGTTCATTTCCTCATAGGTCTTGTTCATTTCCTTGTAGTTCTCATTAAGTTGATCGGCCTTTTCTAGGAGCCTCTTGAAAAACCTTATTACTGTAGTTTTGAACTCTATGTCTAGTCGTCTTTTTTCCTCCACTTCTTTCACATCTGATTTCTTTCTATGTCTCCGCATGGTGGCTGCTTTCCTGAGTTGGTCGATTAGCTTTGTGTGGTGATGTCCTCTAGGGGACAGTGGCTCAGCCTCCCCAGTTCCTTGAGGTGGATACTCTTGGTGCAGCCCTTCAACAGTCTTGTTGAAGTTAAGCCTAGATTATTGTTGTTAGCACTAGGAGGGTTTGACCTCCAGGCCAATTGGCTGTGAGGGACAGCTATGTTCAGGTTGGATGGGCAGAGTCTCCAGGCTGAGCAGGCAGCGTCAGCTCCGCTCTATGCAGCACCTGGGTCTCTGTGCCAGGTGGCTACAGCTGCACGCCCCTCCGAGAGAAAGCAACCACAGGTCTCCACCCGCTGCCAGACAACTCTGCCTCTCCCCAAATGAGTCTGCACCCCCAAAGTCTCACCCAGGGTTGTAAAAGAAAGCAGTCCGGTGGTCTCTCAAACGAGGGAGCAAGTCAAGAGTCCTCTCTGCGGGGTAGTAGCACACTCTGTCCCCAAGTTTATGCGCAAACTGCTGTTCCAACTTTACCCGCACTCTCCACAAGCTCGCAGACCTCTGCCGCGCCGGTCTTCAGCATGCTTTCCCACTGCCCAGTTCCACCCCGTATGAGTGTGGGCTCCCCGGACCTTGCCCAGAACTGGGGAGTCAGTGCAGTGGGACGCCTCCGCCCTCCCCGTTGGAGAAAACCAGCCAGGTTTGGAGTCGCCGACCCTCTCTGCTGGTGCGCAGAACTCCAAACCTCTCTTTGCGAGTATCTTCAACGCTGTGCTCTGCAGCTACTCCGAGTCACAGTGTCCTATCTTTATTTTTATTTGTGGAATTTTTATTCAGCCAGCTTTCCAGTGATTCTGGATGATGTTTGTTGGTTCTGTCGTTAAGTTGTAGTTTTGGAATTGTTGTATAGGGCAGCAAGATGGGTGTTTACCTATGCCACCATCTTGGTTCCTCGAAACAGATAGATTGTTATCCATGAAAATAGTTTTGTCACTCTAAAACCCCATGCAGAGTAAGGTGATGTTGGTGATTATTATGGTACCAGGAATTGCAGTCCGCCTCAGACTCTTGGCCTTTTTTCCCCCAAAGTACTTTGTCTTCCCATCCACAGAATGGGGGAAATTTTACTAATGGTGTATCTATTGCTATTCCCCAACTATGTGTGTGCTTAATTGGAGCCATTTCTGAAATCTGTTTTAGACAAAGATAAATGTTCTTCCCAAAGAAGAAACTTTTGACAAATCAAGATTTTTTTTCATTTTCCACTTTCCTGGTTTTCTCTTGGAGTGCTAGTGTGTGCCAGGTGTGTGTGGAATTAGGGAGTGAGCTAATGTGTGCTTCACTCTTGGCTTTTATAGAGTGATCTTTAGGTCCAATCTCTCGTTGGGTGTTACCATTGAGAAGTACCTCCGAGCATTAAGTACCCTTTATCTTGTCAGGACCTGCAAATAGTACTTTATTACATACTTAATAGCACCAATGCAGCTGTTTATTGTCCCTCAGTTGTGTGCTGACCTGATTGGGATCTTTATCACGCCATAAACTCTCCATATGAGCACCTGTTTTGCTCACCATTGTTTCCTAGCCTTTAATGGTCAATAGTAAATACTTGGTGGGTGAGTGAGTGAGTGAGTGGTGTTTCCAGAGCTTCATGTCATTTTTGTGGAACTGAATGAGTCTCTGGCACTATTTAGATAAGGTAGTGATCTCTAGTGGTATCTCAAGCCCTGGTAACCTGGTTGTATGCAGGTTTGCCTCTCAGCAGGCCTGATAATGCAGTGTGCAATCAGTAGCCTCTCTGGATCCCCCAGGGCCCTGGGCTACAGGTCTCAGGCCCTACCCTGGAACTGACTGTACCTCTCCCTCGTCCTCTGCAGGTTGTGGACCTGGCCTGTTAGCAGATGCCAAGATGCGGGTATTTGAACGTTCAGTGTATTTTGGTGATTCTTGCCAAGACGTTCTTAGCATGCTTGGTTCTCCACACAAAGTCTTCTATAAATCGGAAGATAAGGTGAGGGAAATGTGTTTAAAAGAGAATAATACAATAGTGGTTTCTTAATGTTTTTAAATCATTAACTTAATATTGAGTAAATATAAACTTTTTGCTATTTCCTCATAGAACCTGTTCTGTTAAAGCAGATGGAGAAGTAAATTGAAAGCTCTTTTCTGACACTTGTTGGTCAGATTATGCTACCTTCCCTTGGAGACCAGGGCCCAGTTTGTAGGCAAACACAGCTGGCTGGCTTGGTTGGCACCAGCAGCTGGGACTCCTAGACTCTTGCCTACCTAACAGCTTAATGTCAGAGGGAAAAAAAACCCCACAATTTATAGACTCATTTAATCCAAGGATTGTATTAAGGGGGTGGATTTTAATTCATTGTTTTTTCTCCAACAGATGAAAATTCATTCTCCTTCCCCCCATAAACAAGTTCCATCCAAGTGCAATGACTACTTTTTTAACTACTTCACTCTTGGAGTGGTAAGTTATGATTCCTTAGAGAAGTGTTTAATTTCTGAGGGCGTGGGCAGTGTACCTTGGCACACCTGTGTATCCACATACAGCTGAAACTGCGCCTAGAAGCAGGGAACCTAGCCCCAGCTGGCTTTGCTCACTATTGTATATGTCAGACTTCCCTGCCACCAAGATTGCTGAGACACTGAGTTCCCTGTTGTCTTCTCTGATAGAAGCGTGCTCCACAGGTGGAGTCTGGGAATCAGTCAGGTTAAGATGTTTTGGGAACTGCCCTTTTGTAGAGCATAGGGACCTCTTCTGGAGTCATAAAACTAGAAGAGTAAAAAGTCTCAAAAATAGTGGGAATGTGTTTGTATATTTAAAGGATCATCCCAGAGGCATTGTAGCCCTATGCTCTGGACCTTGGGTGCTGATGGTGTAGCTGATAGATGGATTTGTGTGTAAGAAATGATGGCGTCAACACTGCACCAGCAGGATATACCTCAGAAGGCAGGGCTAACCGGACCGTGGGTCTTCTATCCTGAGCTCTCTAGGGCCTGGGGTCCTGAGGCAGCAAATGAAGGGTAGATTCCAGAGAAGGAGAAAAGAGAGATTGGGTTTGCCTGTGGGGGAAAGACCAAACAGGAGCCAAGAGTCATGGGAGAGCAGTGGGATCATAAACTGCTGGGGCTAGGATGGTGCCAGGAGGGCATGGCACTGTGACAAGCTGAAGTTGTTTGAGTTCTAAAGCCAGTGATGACAGGTGGCAGGGAAGATGGAGGTAATGTTTTGGCCTGATAGGACTTGGTGTAGCTATTGATGGGAGGGGTAGACACAGAGGTAACCTTGGGGTCACAGACCTGAGCAACTGGCAGGGTGTGAAGCTGGGAAAGATATGATGGATAGGAGGAAGTGTTCAAGAGGTAGCATCAAATCTAGGTGTGAATCCTGGCAAGAGGCTGAAACTTCGGTTTCAGGGGTTGCTGACACTCATAGAGAGGGCCTAATGGAAACCAGAGGGTCTCTGACAGGTCATGACATTCAGAATAACCAGGTGCCTTGAGCCCTTTGAATTAGATGCCCCTGAACCTTCTCAGTAGCCTTTAAGTTGGAATCTATGCTCAGATTTTTTTTGTCCTGGTGCTTGACAGGAAAGATCTGATGTATTTGAATTCCCAAGCAGTGGGAGCTGCACTGCAGCCACCTGTGCTGGCCAGGACGGCTGGCACAAGATTTGGAATGGGGTGCCTGTAGATGGTTGGGTGCCCCCCTCACTGAAAATGTCCAGTTAGGGCTGCTTGGTCTCATCTGTCCCCTTGGTTGTTGCTAGGAGAAAGCTCCTGCCTGCAGGCATCCTCATTGAGGAATAGATGTCTCTGAGGTGGACCTGCCCTGACTTAGGCATCCTTGTTTCCCATCCCAGGACATCCTCTTTGATGCGAACACTCACAAAGTGAAGAAGTTTGTCCTTCACACCAATTACCCTGGGCATTATAATTTCAATATGTGAGTATACCTATACCTGCTCCTCTGAGCAGTGGGCTTTGGACTAAAAATCTCCAGGAAAGAGAGCTTATGGCTTTAGAGTTTACTAATTTATCTACACCTGCATTCTTGCTGGTTTATGGGAAGTGAACATTTTCTGAGTGTTCATTATTCTGTTCCTGGTATAGTGTCCAATACCTTACATCTTTCCATCTGAAACCCAGTTTACAAATAGGGAAATAAATTCAGAAAGCTTGGTGTCCTATCCAAGGTGGTAGTCTTCAGACCCCAGAGCTATACCCTTTCCAGTTGAACTCTAATTCCTAAAGCTAGCCTCCCCCAGTGAATTCAAGTCAGGCCCAGTGCCGGGCTTAGGATAGTTATACTTGGTTCTATTTTTCCTGGAATGCAAGGTTAAGATGGGGTTAAGCCTTTAACCATTTCCCTTTTCTCTCTTAGTTATCACCGCTGTGAGTTCAAGATCCCAATAGCCATAAAGAAAGGTAAGTAGTGAGTGTCCTCGGGATAGGAAAAGGCTTTTGGGGTCAGTCCCGATGAGAAGGGACGAGCGATCCAAGTAGAGAGGATGGGTTAATGTAGTCTCGGCCCGTACGGTCCTGCCCATAGCCTCGACTCCTCGGGCTAAGCTCTCTGTACGGGGGGAGCGGTACGGGAGGTACAGTGGTTGGTCTGTAGCTTCATGGAGGCCTTCCAGGTCTTTTCCTGGAACTGGAGTGCTGGTCTCTGGAAGGGACTTTTCTAGCTGCGATGATCATCCACGTGCTCCCAGCCCAGCCTTGTGATTGTTGTCCACTGCTGGTTGGTGTAGTTCACACCTGACTGACCTCCTCCAACCCTCTATTTTCTTCCATTCAGGAACAAAATAGTCTGTCTCTCCTCCCTCCACACCAACCCCAGTGCAAAAGGTGGCCAGATCTGGATTCTGCCAGGGCTAGGTCATGGGTCAGCTGGGCCAGCTGCCAACCACTGTGTATTACTCTCTTTTCAGAAAATGCAGATGGTCAGACAGAAACATGCACAACCTATAGCAAGGTGAGCTCCTATTTTCCCACCTGATGCAGCCTGAAAATGAGGGTCATGAACATGCTGGCAGTCGGGGGCCCATGTTCTCTGGGCCTGCCATTGGTCACAGGTGTGGGCAGGCCCTGCTAACCCCCTGCCACCTCCATCCCTCTTGCAGTGGGACAACATCCAGGAGCTCCTGGGTCACCCTGTGGAGAAGCCTGTTGTCCTTCACAGGTGAGTGTGCGAGGTTGCTATCTCTGGCCACCCTGTCAGAAGGCCCAGGGAAGCCTAGCAGTGGATATTGCTTAGAAATAAACTGTAGACATGTGCATACTTCCTTCCCCAACTCTGTGCATTAATACAAGGCCTACTTTTGTGTGTTTGCCTGTACCAGAGAGGTTGCCTAATGGGAATAGCTTCTCCCCTCCTCCACCTATCCAGATATGAGAGCCTTTTCACCCCTAGTTATTCAGATCTTATTATTTCCATCAAAGCTGCTACTAGCCATAGTCCACAGCCCAACCCAGTACCTGGTTGTCATGCTGTCTGAGGCTCTCTGCCTCCTGACTTCACAACCCAGTTCATTTCCATAGTAACTTTCTGTGACATGTTAGTCTGAGTGAGGCCTGTTGCTGCCTCTAAGACCCCGAGGGCCTGTGTGCGACTTACAGACCACGTGCCAATAACCCCCACTCCCAAAAGGGACTGCTGGTCTGGCCTTGGCCTGCCCCTCTGATTTTGGCTTCCCCGGCCTCAGGTCCTCCTCCCCAAACAACACCAATCCATTTGGCTCCACATTCTGCTTTGGTCTTCAGCGGATGATCTTTGAGGTAAGCCTTGGGGACTGGGGCCTGTGTTCTGGCAGGGAGAGGCAAGTCATGGGGAGAGATGGGGGAGGGCCTAACTGCCCTGCTGGGCAGGTTAATCCTTCCCCAACAACAATGCTGAGAACTCAGCCTCTCCAGTTTAACCGTGAGGGTTCAGAAATTACAGTAGAGAATTCAGGGTCAGGTAAGCTAAAGCACTGCTCTGGATCCAATAATATGAGAGGTACTAGGAATCCCAACACCTAAAATCAGTACATCAGGGAAAGGAACCACAGGGCAAGTGGGGCTCAAGTGACTATAGAGGCCCCATTGGCTTGGGAGAAGAAGGGGCTGCCCTCTTTCTCTTCTGGATGTCAAAACCTTCAGCAGGCCCCTGAAGAGTTCCAGAAGAACTGGACAAATAGGTGTGGTGGTTTATGTATCCATGAGGCACAGGCAGACACTAGGGCAGATGCCTAGCATGAGATAGGGATGTTGAGGGATTGGCCCGGTCCTGTGCAGTTGTGTTGTACACACAACCTCCATGCCCACGTCCAGGGCCTTCTTTGGCTCCTTTCTCTGCCATCTCAGCCCCAGTGCTAACCCACCAGTAGTTTTTGTGGGTCTGATTGCTTGCTCTGCTCCGTCCCCTTGACTTGCTGTCTTCTTCTCACATCAGGTTATGCAGAATAACCACATTGCCTCGGTGACCCTGTATGGCCCCCCCAGGCCTGGTGCCCATCTGAAAACAGCAGAGCTCCCCTAGGGACATCACCACCCATACCCCCTCCCCCGTGGAACTGTGTCACATCCTCCTCAGCGGGTCTTCATGTGCCACCTGTGGGTTTTCTCGGACACCTTGCCAGTGTTGAAGGGCTGTTGTGACGTTGAGATGAGGCTCAGGCTGGGTGCTCTGCCATGAGATGAGAGACCCAGATATTCTTCTGTCCGTCCTCAGCCTGCTGGTGCCAACAGGGGACACAGACTGCAAAGAGAAGCACAAACTCTGAGCCTTGATACCTGAACCCAGGAGCTTTTGGCTAACACTTACGGAGGCAGGGTTCTGTCTCCTCTATCCCACATGTATTGGAAAACGGGGGACTCTGTGGCTGAGGACGCAGGCACCCAGGATGAGGACAAGGCCCTGTATTTGGCCCAGCATTGCCACATGACCCTGAAGGCAAGCAGGTAGCACATCCATAGGACTTGGTTGCAACTTTTGCACTACATCCGCTTTAGTTACTTGAGCTGGCTGTTGCCAAGGTGGCCCGCCTGCCCCTCCTTGTTCCTTTCTTGCACGCGATCCCTGCCAGGCCCAGTAGGCACACCCAACTGGTTGAAACACAACTTTCTCCCACCCAGGTACGTGCCCAGGCCTGGTTCCCACCCTTCTTGGAGCCAGCCTTCAACATTGCCTCTGCCCGCTATCCCCAGCCTGGCTGGCAGGGCTGCATGTTTCCATCCTTTTTGCCTCTTTTATTTAATGCCAAAGTTTTAGCCAAAGACATCTTCCTTCTTTGTTGTGTTTCAGCATTCTGTTCTGCACTGTGGGCTGGCTCCCCTGCCCCAATCCTGGGCAGTGTCCCCTGGCTGGGCCCATTCACGGCTCAAGGCTTCTGGGGACTCAAGGAGGGCTGAGCTGCTCAGCCTCTTCATGGGTCTTGCTAAGGAAAGTAGCATATGTGCTTTAAAAATATTAACCTTTTGAAAAGAATTGAGAAGAGAAATGTATAATTTTATCCCATTTTTAATATTTTGGTCTAGCAACTTGTGATACATAGATGACAATTTTGTGAGTTTTTCAAATGTGTGTACAGATTTTTGTAAATATGACTTTTGTAATTAACTCATGTACAGCCTCATCCTGTATAGTTTAACGATGAATGTGCAGGGGACCTGCCCCAGGTTCCTGTATGATTCCTGGGCCTACATCCAGGCTTGTGTGGCGCTCTCATGACTTTGTGACTCACTGGTGTCTTCCCATTTGGACTGTGGCCTGGCCAGAGACACCACCCCCACCCCCTCTCCCACCCCCACCCCATATCCCCACTATTGGGGCAGCCAGGACTGGTCTCATCCTCCTGGAATGGGGGAGCCTTCCTCATGTCCTGCCCTCCCCTCTCCAATAAAGACCTGTGCCCACAGCAATGGCTCACCACGTGCTGTTGCTGGGATGTTTGTACTAAAATAAGTGTGGGGTCGTTGACTTTATTTTTTTAGAATGTGGGAAAATGAATAGTGGAGTCATCTTAGAAGAGGTTCCTCGGCTTCACTGAAGGAGAGAAAAACCACAGCCTCCAGGAGGTTGCCCTGTTTGTGAGGGGATAGGTTCTTGTGCCCAGTAGGAGGTGGGGCAAGACTTAGTTGTCCCTGTGTGCCTTGATCCCTGTTGCAACTAAACGAGGGCCCAGGAAGGGGGTGTCTCCTCAAAAGGATATCTAAAGACTGAAAATACAATTTGGAGGGACAGATGGGAAGCAAAATGCCTACTTTCATATTGAGTTTTAATGTCTGCCAGTTCCATGAAAGGCTGAAGTCAGATCCCCACACCTCCTTGCTCCCGCTATGAGAAAGGCCTGTGTGCATCATCCTCAGAGTTTCAAACCAAGTTGTGTGGTCCCAGTCCATGAGTCCCTGCCGCTTTCCCGGACACACACACACACACACCACCCTCCTTACCCCTCAAAGGTTTGTCATTAGATAGTTTCAGATCAGCTCCCAAGTAGGGGGACAAGAACCAAGCTCAATCTTCATTCCCTGGAACCCTGAGGAAGCGGCACCTGACACCAGCTGGTTCCTGAACTCTCATGCCCCTTTTTGGGGAAGAACCACCCACCCTGCAATAATCCACCTGGGAAACCCCTCTACATCCTGGATCTGAAGGAGGGGGGCTTGGGACTGTGATAGCTTTCTACGGGCCCCACTGGAAGGGGCCAGCAGCTACAGGCCGCTGATGCGCACAGGCCGGCCCAGGCGAACCATGCAGCAGGTGCCACATTAGCCAGATGTCAGCGGCCGACAGTCCATGCACCACCACTAGCTCACGGTAAAAGCAGGGGTCAAAGGTGCGCAGGTGCGGCGCGGCTGAAGGTTGGGGTATGCCAAAGGTGCGGAAAGCAGGATGAGGCTCGGGTGTGAGCCGAAGTCGTTGCAGACACATCCCCAGAAAGACGTCGTCTATAGGGAAGAGCTCAACCTGGGCGCAGGCGCCAGCCAGGCGGCGCAGTGTGGCCCCCGAAAGCACGAAGCCGCCCCCGCCAGCGTAAGCTGGGTAGACGGGCAGCCCGTACACGGCCTCCGGAATGTAGTACTTGCTGGCGCGCGCCCGGATCGGCCGCGCCTGCACGATCACGTCCCCCACCAGCAGGTCCTGCGCCGGGTCCCGCGCCGCCAGGAACTCCAGCAGGTTTCCCACGTGCATGAACACGTCGGCGTCGCCCTTAAAAACGAAGCGCACGCCGGGGCAGTAGGCCGAGGCCCAGGCCAGAAAGTGGATCTCCTTGAGCGTCAGGTTGAAGAAGGTGTCGTCGAAGGCCCAAAGCAGGATGTCTGTGTAGGTGCGGCTCTCGGCACGCAGGAGGGCGCGCCAGCGTGCCTGGGAGCCTGCCCCCTCCGCTTGTGCAGGGTCTGAGCCTGCGCCCTTGGGCACGCCCAGCAAGAACACGCGGCGCACGAGCGCCCCTCGCACGCGCCCCTCGGCCCCCCACGTCTGGCGCACAGCCTGTCGCCGCTCGAAGTCGGCCGCCACCGACTTGACGGCGATGAGCAGGTCGGGTCCCGCGCCGGGTGCGCCGTCGCCGCGGCACTTGTCCGGCTGGTTAATGAGCAGGGGGAAGCGCCGCTGGTCCTTGGCACGCAGGTACCCGCGGAAGTCAAAGGGCCCCGTGGGCGTGGGCGGCTCCGGCGTGTCCTCCTCATAGACCCGCGGGACTGCGCCCGCGTCCGGCGCCTGGAACACACGCAGCCGGGGGGTGGGCCCCCGCGCTGCCCTGCCTTGCGCCCGCGGCGCCCTGGTCGTGGGGGCTCTGCCGTCGCGCTGCGCGTAGAGCAGGAGGCTGAGGGCGGCGCCCAGGACCAGCGTGAGCAGCGCGTCCCCACGCAGGCGCAGCCTCCGCCTCATGTCGCGTGGCCGGCGCCCGCGCCCCCTGCGGAGAGACTCGGTCAGGGTTCTGGGCTCCGCCCTGCCCGCGGGGAGGGGGCAGGCGACCACCCGCCGAGGTTCCCCAGCCACCGGCGGTTCATCCCCCTCCTCTGAGCTCCGTTATTCCCCCCCCACACACACACAAAGGGCCAGGAGTCCTCCAAGCAGCCAACGCGTCCCCCCCCCGCCCCCAGCTTCAGCCCCGGACCGTGCTCCCGGGCCCAGAGCAAGAAACGGAGCCTCAGCCCCACCCCCACCCGCCCCCCCTGCGCTGAGGCCGAATCCCTTTCCTCTCTACTCACCACGTCGGTCCTTGTGATCCGGCCACTCACACGCTTGGCCCTTGGGAGCGGCAAGGCCCCGGACGCTGGGGCCTCCGGGGCTCAGCGCAGGGTCCCAAGGGCGGCCATGGACCCGCCAGGACCAGCTGCAGCGTTGGCAGGAAGGGGGGCTGGGGCTGCTGCCACGTGACCCTCCAGCTGTGCGCGCGGACATCTGGAGTTCAGCTCCACCCCGGCGACTCCGGGAGTGCTGTCTCCGGGTGGGGACTAATCTCGGAGATTAGCAACTCTTTCTGAGAATTCCCGGAGAGGCGGGTTCTGGTCTGGGTACAAGCTCCCCAAATCTGCTTTTCAGGGGCGGGGGCAGGGAAAAGCAGCCTCGGGTCTTTAGGCATTCACTCCAGGACTCTTTCCTCTGTCCTCCCTTGCCTCTCTCCCCATCCATTCTCAGAACACATTGCCTCTCAAGAGACAGACTTAAGTGCTCACCCGTGAAATTAATTTTTAAAATATATTTTATTGATTTTTTACAGAGAGGAAGGGAGAGGGATAGAAAGTCGGAAACATCAATGAGAGAGAAACATCGATCAGCTGCCTCCTGCACACCCCCTACTGGAAATGTGCCTGCAAACCAAGGTACATGCCCTTGACGAGTCCACAGGCCGACGCTCTAGCCACTGAGCCAAACCGTTTTCGGCTGTGAAATTAATTTATTAAAAACACAGGCCAGCCGAGACCGGTTTGGCTCAGTGGATAGAGCGTCGGACTGTGGACTGAAGGGTCCAGGGTTCGATTCCAGCAAGGGCATGTACCTTGGCTGCGGGCACATCCCCGGCAGGGGGCGTGCAAGAGGCAGCTGATCTATTCTCTCTCATCCATGTTTCTGACTTTCAATCCCTCTCCCTTCCGCTCTGTAAAAAACCAATAAAATAAAAAAATAAAAAACAGGCCAACCCTGTTTTTTTTTTTTCTTCATCCATTAATTTCACAGATGAGCACTTAAGTCTATCTCTTCAGAGGTGATTCTGAGTCCCAGGTCTCTAATGCCCCAGGCCAGCATCACCTCCAGGTAGAAATAACCAAGCCTGGACCACTGCGGGCCAGGCTGGGGAATTCCTGAAATAGGCCGGTGAGCGAAGAGTTTGATCTGGGGCCCAGGTGGCCAGAGAGGTGCTGTAGAGATTGAGGGCCCAGTCTTTGCCTCTCTCTGCTGCCAGCTCCCTCTTCCTGGAACTCAGTCCCAGAGGAGCCTAGAGTAAAGTCCTCCCCACCCCAGCCCACCCTGCTCCAGAGTTTGACGACAGGCGGTGGAAACCAGCACCAACACCCAGCGCCATCCTCCTTCCAATGGCTGTGCCGGCTCCTGACAACTTACCACCAATGTGCTCCCTTCAAAAACTCACTCTCCCTCCTGAGCCTCACTTTCCTGTTCACAGACCTCTCAGGTGTCTGCTATTCTGTTTCTTCCACCTCCTCACCTCCCAGCCCCGCTGTGACCTGGCTTCAGGCTGTACCCAGCATGTCCTGGAAATACCTCCCACCCAGGAGCCTCTTCCTGGACTGACCCGCAGCCTCCACACAGCAGGTGGGCATTCCCCCAACTTCATCCCTAGTTTTTCTCCTTGCTCTTTGGGCCACGTCTTTTCTGGTCAGAGTCCTCTGGGGCCTCCCCCTGGGCCACCCTGCCCACTCTGCTCTGTCCATTGACTCTCTGCTGAACTCAGAACTGAAGATCCGGCTGTCCCTAGACTCTCCCTGGATGCTCTACAGGAATATCGTGCCCAGCTTGTTCCAGACAGAGCAAGCACGCACCTCCTCCAGGCCCGCCCGCATCTCGGCAGAAGCCTCACCTTTAATCCAACTGCAAAGCAGAAACTCTGGGGTCCTCTGTCACCTCACTCCTTATCCACTGTCATCCCTGTTATCCTTTGTCCAAAACAACTCTGTGTTCGTCCCTTCCCTCCATGTCTGCTACTACTGTCCCAGCCTGGGCTTCTCTCTCTGTCTCTCTCCCTCCCTCCTCACCAGCTACCCAGCCTCCATTCCTGAAACCCTTAAAGGCTTCTCACTGACCTTGGGATAAAATCCAAACTCTGTAAAATATGGCTTCCCAGACCCCATGCTATCTACCTCCCCCACTCAGCAGCCCATCTCTGCAAATCCACCCACCCCTAGATCCAGCCACTCAAATTTTCTAACATCTTCCCCTCTCTCCTCCCCCAGGACATTGCCATTCTCTCACCTCTCCTCCCCCCACAACCCCCCCCCCAATAACCCTCTTATTCACCCACATAAGCCCTAATCTGGGTTAGGCTCCTGCTCAGTGCTTGTATTTTTCACATCAAAAAACGGGTACCATGCCCTGGGTGGGTAGCTCAATTGATTAGAGTGTGATCCCCATAAGCCAAGGTTGCAGGCTCCATCCTTAGGGCACATACAAGAAGTAATCAATGAATGCATGAATGGGTGGACCAACAAAGGGATGTTTCTCTCCCTTCCTCTTTCTCTCAAATAAAAAAGCTAAATATTAAAAAGGAAAAAAGAGAAACAGGTAACATTTTATTACTGTTGCTTAATACTTGGGAGTCCATACTGAGTGTGACCTGGGAGCAGGTAGGTAGGCTTCCTCTGTCTTGCTCACCAAAGTATCTGTAGCACCCAGCATGACGCCTAAAACAGCAGGTGCCGATGAGTGATTGTGCAATGAGAGAATAGGTAAGGGCTGGCCAAAAGCCCCCCTTGTGGGATAGGTGAGGTGAGGCCGACCTCTGCAGCAGAGCACCCCCACACTCTGTCTCCATCATGGTATCTGGGGCGGAATCTCCAGTGGCACCCCAGCAGGCATGGTGGGTGCCTGACTCCTGGAGAAGGCAGTCAATTCTGCCCAGCAGCTCCACTAAGGAGGGTTGTAAGTCCTGCGAATGGACAGGGCAGCCGTAGCAGCAAGAAGGGACCTTAGAGTCATCCGGGTGCTCCAAACCCTGGCTGGGCAACCGGCTGACCATCCTTGTGTCTGGTACCCAGCTTAGGCCAGGGTGCTATCAGGATTCGCCAGGCCCAGCAAGTCCTCCGCCAAGCTGGTGAGCTCGTTCTCCTCGAGCGCCTCCACCAGGCGCTGCAGCGTGGCGCGGCGCCCCTCGGCCTGCACGAAGCGCCTCAGGAGCTGAAAGGCTTGCTCGTACAACCCCTCGCGCTCGTACTCGTAGGCCAGGGAGTCGAGCACCGGGTCCCTCAGTGCGCGACAGCCACGCTGCAGGGAGCGCCCAACCTTGCGCCATTTGAGGCCCACTGAGCGCGCAAACGTCTGCTGGTCCTGCAGGTTGAGTGGCCGGTTCACTGCGGGGAGGGGAGGGGAGGAGAGGGAAGTGGAGTGAGCTGGGGGCGGAGGCACACCGATACCCCTTCCATTCCCGCCCTGCCATTTCCAGGCGACCCTGTCTGTCTCTCCGAGCGCGCCTCACCGATGGGCTGACCCTGGAACATAAAAGTCTGGCCAGATGGTGGCGGTGGCTTCTCCGACGGAGATGGGGCCAGGGACTGCAAGGGGGCTGGAGGCACCTCTACGTTGTCACCCTGGCCCCCTGAGCCAAAAGTCAAATTCCGGAGCGCATCCTCCAACTCGGCGAGTTCCTCGTCCCGGATCCGGTCAGGCTAGGGAGAGGAGTGCTGCGTCGGTGGGGGTCTTAGCCACGAACCCCTGCCCCACCTTTGGGCCCAGCCCCGCCGCACCTTCTGGGCAAAGATGCAACTCAAACACTGCTCCTCATCTGCCAGCAAGGCGTCCAGCCGCTCCGCGCCGGCGCGCAGCTCCAGTTGCAGCGGCACCGCGAACAGCGTGAGCGAGGCCGCCAGGCGGCCCTCCAGCGCGGCGCGCAGCGCCCCCTCGCGGTAGGCGCGGAGGAAGCGGCCGCAGGGCTGGCGGCCGCAGAAACGCAGCTGCACGATCAGCTGCGGGTCGCTGCGATGGATCTTGAGCATCTGCAACTCGTCAGGGCTCCCGCTCTCTGCGGAGGCGGGCAGTCAGGCGCCAGACGGTCCCCGACCCCGGACCGTTCTCCAAGCAGTCGGAGGAGGGGTGAAGCCCGCGGTCAGAACCCCTCCCTAACCCCCAGACCTAGGAGCACGGGGTTACCCCAGAGCTCCCAGCCGGACAACGAAATTGGGATGCCAGAATGAAGGCCAGGATCTATCTATTCCAGGGAGTGGGTACCATCCTAGCCCCATCTCTGGAGCCTCAAGGTGGGCAAAAGAGACGTTCGGAGAGACTTTGCAACACGGGGGGGGGGGGGGGGGGGGCCGGAGCCGAATGCCCTGGGCAGCCAAGCCATTTGGGTAGGGAGGGGGCCAGCGGGGCAGGGAAGGAGTGGGAGGTCTCATGGGATCCCCCAAGCAGGCTCAGTCTCCTGTCGCCTCTGCCCTGATATGGGAATGGGCCCCACTATCCCCCGCCCCCCAAGGTAATTACTGGGAAGGAGTTTGGGGCAAGGAGTGCTGCAGTGAGAGGAAAGGAGAGAGAGGTGTGTGGGATTAGTAGAAAGCAGAGATCTGGCTGGTTGGGGGAGTGGAGGACATTAGTGCACACATAGGTAGATCATACAGACATGGATATTAGCTATCTACACCCGAGGGCACATATGGGGAACAAAGAAGACAGCCTAAGCCACCAGTCCAATCCTTGCCATCAAATCTTTTCCCTACTGGTGGTTAGCCACAAGCCCACAGAGTTGAACAGATTGGGGGTGGGGGGTTTCAGCCCCTGGCCCCGCCCACAAAAAGCCTTCCCTTCCTCACCGAAGGACTCCATCACGCACCTGCCAATGCAGCCCGAAGAGCCCTGTACACCGCCACCTTCTGCTGGGGGTGAGCGTAGGCGTCTGACAGGACCACCTTGTCCAGCGAGGACTCCACAAACAGGTATGCACTGCCCACCCACTCCTCCGGCCCGTTTGGCACAGCCGCCATCTCGCCTCCTGGAGATGTAGATAGGCATCCGGGTCACCCCCGTACCCAGCCCGGGAGGCAACCTCTCCAGTCCCACGTGGCCCCGTTGTCCCCATCCAGTTGCCATACTTGTTCCTCATCTCACAGGAAGCCCCTGTGTGTCTGGCTCAACAGAGTCCAGCCCAGACTTGCAGTGAGGATGGTCCCTCCGTCCACCGGCTTCTCAGAAGAAGAGCCTGTGGTCACAGTAGCCAGAAGGGAAAGGTACTAGATCCTGCGCTGGAGGCAGAGAAGTTATGCCTTTTCCTCAGACCAATGGTGTCTCTTACCAAAGCTTTACCAAGACATCTCCATCCTGGAGGTGCCCGTGCCACACAGCCAATGGGACCCATGTCTTCATATGCCCTCAGCTTAAACGTGAGCTCCCAGGATCCCTTAGTCCTAAGGCTTAGGACCACAGCCGCCCTCTCCCACCACAGCAGGGTTCTCACCTGCATTCCTAACTACATATTCTGGCCTAACTTCAAAAGATACCGATAGTTTGTGCCTGCCTGGATTCCTTTTCCCAATCCTGATGGACTTTGGGGGCCTTCTCGCTTCCCTTTACTCCATGTGCCTGCTCGGAGGGCTAACCCCACTCCCTAGCCCCGGGTGTGGGCATGTGAAACAGGTCTGGCCAATCTGCATATTCCATTCACCTTTCTAAAATGATATGTTCTGAACCAAAACTGGTTTGGCTCAGTGGATAGAGCGTTGGCCTGAGGACTAAAAGATCCCAGATTTGATTCTGGCCGAGGGCATGTACCTTGGTTGCAGGCATATCCCCAGGAGGGGGTGTGCAAGAGACAGCTGATTGATGTTTCTGACTTTCTATGCCTCTCCCTCTGTGTAAAAACTCAATAAAATATATTAAAAAATAAAATATATTTTATTTGATTTTTTACAGAGAGGAAGGGAGAGGGATAGAAAGTTAGAAACATCGATAAGAGAGAAACATCGATCAGCTGCCTCCTGCACACCCCCTACTGGGGATGTACCCACAACCAAGGCACATGCCCTTGACCAGAATCGAACCCGGGACACTTCAGTCCGCAGGCCGACGCTCTATTCACTAAGCCAAACCGGTTTCGGCAATAAAATATATTTTTTAAAAATAAAAATATATTTAAAAAATAATAAATAAAATGATTAGTTCCGAGTTGGGCAGATTCAAGACAGACCAACAACCTGCAACTTTGGCTGGACCAATAGGAAAGAGGCACTAATTTCTCTTCCCTGGGTGCTGAGCTGGAAGGAAGGGGAAGTCTCCCTCCTTTGTCACTGCTTGGGAAGAGCCTGAGTGAGAGTGAAACTGACACAAAGGAAACAGCCCAGAGATGAGGAGCTGCCTCCGAGCCACACACTATGCCCCCGATTCTAGCTGCACCCTAGACTTCTCAGTTATGTGAGCTCAATCGTTCCTTTCTGCTCTTGGAGGTGGGCTCTTGTCCTACGCAAATGAAATTGTTCTGTAACAGATTCCTTCCCTGTTCAGAGAGAGCCAGGGCCCGTGGTCCTGGTATATCCTCCATCTACTGACAAAATCAATATGTTACTGATTTTCCACAGAGGGGAGGGAGAGGGACAGAAAGTCAGGAACATCGATGAGAGAGAGACATCTATCAGCTGCCTCCTGCACACCTCCTCCTGGGAATGTGCCCACAAGCAAGGCACATGCCCTTGACCAGAATCGAACCTGGGACCTTTCAGTCCACAGACCCATGCTCTATCCACTGAGCCAAATCAGTTTCGGCAATAATTTTTTTTTTTAACTTGTGTGTTTACCCAAAACAATGCTCTATGGCACTGGTCGGCAAACTGCGGCTCGCCAGCCACATGGGGCTCGAGAGCCATGGTTTGCCACTCTGTTGACTAATGAGTTTGCCAAACACTGGGATAGGGGCTTAATCACAAGGAACAACAGCCTGTAATTATTAGATTCGAGAGTCTATGGGAATGGAGATTTTTTTTGGGGGGGTCAACTGTCATTGTATTTAGCAATATTCTACTTCATGTAAAATACATGTCCTTTGTATTAAAAAGCGAAATTAATTTGTTTTTCTTAAAAAGCAAAAAAACAAAAACAAAAAAACGGGGTGAATCTCTGTAGGTGAGGAGTGAGGCCAGGGAGGGAGACAAGTGGGAAGAGGGGGGGGGGGGGGTGGTAGAAGAGTGTAAAGACCTGGAAACGTCTGCTCTTTCATGTTTTCTTAGGCCCCTGACCTGAAGGTGCAGACCCCACGGATGGATGTGGTCCCGCCCCACACGGTGGAGGGGGCGGCCGGCTTTCCAGGGGAGGAGGGGGGAACCTGGAGGAGTGAGGATGCTCCATCACACTCACTAGGACTGGACAAACGGGGGAAGTCACACAGGTCTGCCGGGGCCCCTGGCTCCTGTCCCCTCCGGAACTCCTCCTGCGCCGCCTTCCACGGAGGCCCCTCCTCGGGAAGCCCCAGCCTCACCCTCCCGGAGGCTCCTCTCTTCGGGCCCGGAAACGCGCAGCTGGGCTGAGACTGAGTGACACGTGGGTACCGACTCAAGAAAATACACCCCTACAACCAGGGGCCATCGCCCCGTTAACACACCCTAACAGGGGGGGAGGGGAGGGGCGCCAGCCCCCCTCTGGCCGCCTGAGGGGCAACAGCCTGCGGGCCTGGGCCCTAGAGAACTGGAAGCCCCAGACTCCTAGCTTGCAGGCAGGCGCGCCCCCTGCTCAGCTGCACCCCTTCGGGGTCCTGCAGGGGAGCCCCCAAGCCTCCCACTAGCCCACCCTCATGTTGGGAGTTCTCACGACTGGTTGGGACGGGGCAAGAGGTCTTTGCTCACAGATTCGTTCACAACCAGCTCCGCCTTCTCACCCGCAGCCTCTCAGCCCCTAGCTGGGACAGGGAACCTGGGGGGCCAAGGTCGGGGCCAAGTTCGGGACCCCTTTTCCGGCCCAATAGGCCACCGCTACCTCCTGGCCGGGGCAGCCGCGGATGACAGCCTCCCCGCGTCTGCGATCCTGAGCCGGGAGCCACCTCCGCTCCCGCCGGCACCGCGAAGCCCACCGCCGTCTGCACTAACCTGGCCCCCAGGCCCGGCCCGGATTCCCACGCCGGCCCCGCTGGGTCCGCGCTGCTTCCGGGTGTGCGCCCAGCGCAGGGGCGGCGCCCCGGCTCGAGCCGCCTCGTCCGCCCCGGCGTCCCGCCCCCCGGGCTCCCCGCGGCTCCTGCTCGCCCTTTGCTCTCCACCGCGCGTCCCCCGCCTTTGGGCAAAGCCTACCCGGTCCCCTGAGCAGGTAAGACACTGGCGTCCGAGGTTAGACGGCGGGAAAAACTGCCCAAAGGGACGTCCCCTGGGGACCCGAATTTTCTGGCGCTTTCTGGGGGATCGAGCTCGATGATCTCTGCTGCTCCGACACTCAAGTCGGGGTGCCGGTGGGTCCCAGGTTGAAGCCTGATAGAGGGTATCTGAGCGGCTTACACTGGCCAATCCCAGCAGGAAGCGTTAGTCTGGAAAATACGGGAAATCGAAAACTGGCAAGTGGTGTGAAACGTTGTGTATGAAAACCTTCAAGCGCCTTAAAATAAAACTGGCGACTTCAAAGAGGATGCACGCTTTCCAACAGCGCCCGCCCGGGAAGGGCCGCGCTCGGGAGCCTGGACTGCTCTGGGATCAAGATGGGAACTTGAACCCAGAACCCCAAGCTTTTCTCCGCTAGTTTCTTACCGGACAGACCCAGGATGCCTACCCAGAGTGGAGGAAGGGAAGGGGCATTCCCCTCTCTAGGCGGATTCAGCGGTGCCCCACCCTCTCCCCCGATTCCTGATTGGCTCTGGTCCCTGTCAATTATAGTTCTTTAATGCTCCCGCCCTATTAACCCTATTGTCACTCTCGAGGGACCGGCGAGGTTAGCAGGGAGGCGTTTATCTACTTGGGACCTGTGGAGTCCACCGGCGCTTGTTGAAATTCAGATTCCCGGACCTACTCTTTCCAGAGAGTCTGATTTAGTAGATGGGGCCGCGGATTCTGTACTGGGAACAAATGGCGGAGTGGCTCTGGGCCCCTCGCAGTCTGAGAAGCCCTCATTTCACTGTCTCTCCAGGTAGTAGGGCTTGAGCCCAGTTTTTCCCTAGTCCTGAGGGTCCAAGCTGGGAAGGAAGCAGTTCAGGGACCCCTGAAGATTGGTCTGGGCAGCTCTGAGTGTCATGTATAGCGAGGCAGGGGGAGGGAGGTGGGCTCTCTGAGCTGGATGGGGAGGACCGGGTTGTTCAGAGTCAGGGCCTGTCTGGTCGCCTTCCAACTTCTCTAGGAAAGACTTTAGCAACTGGGAGGAAGGTCAGATAGCAGTGTCTAAACCAGGGCACTTGGACTTCATCAACTTGGCGCATAGGTCGTGCTTGCTTTCCTTTTAATACTGTATAAAATGGGGACCCCCCCCCCAACAAGTGATAACGTAGTTTAAAGGAGAATCAGATGTTCCCTTTCCCTTCTAAATGAGCAAATAAATAAATAAATGAGCAAATCAATCAGAAATCTGCCAGCATCCAGGGCCCACTTCCTGAGTGTGAGACCTGTGGAGTAGCCCAGAGCCCGGTGCTTGGTTTAATGACTTGGTTACGTGCTCTGCTGCCACTGGCTTGAAGTTCTTAAAAATGATTTGAACGAGTACTCCATTTTCACGTCACACTGGGCTCCACAAATCGTGCATCAGCTCCTGGGCCACAGGGATTTCCATACACAGGCTGCGGTGTTCCCCTCCACACTCCGGCTTTCCGGGGCCCAGGAACACCCTTCTCTCTCCAAGCCAGAGCTGCTGGGAGCCTCAGCGCCCCCACCCCACGCCAGCAATGGCTGAGCCCGGAGAGCAACTGCCGGAGGAGGTGCTGGCGCTCATCTTCTGCCACCTGCCCCTGCGGGACCGCGCCGCCGCCGCCCGGGTCTGCAGAGCCTGGGCTGCCGCTGCCATCTGCAGCGCCGTGTGGCATGACACGCACATCAGGTGAGCCCATCCCTCCCCTCCTTCCTCCTGCCGCCTCCCAGTCTTCTCCCTCTCTCCGTGGAGTCGGGGGGTTGGGGAGATTGAATGACTCCCTGTATTAAAAAAGAATAATAATTACTAACGTGTATTGACTGCCTATTATGTACCACTGTTCTAAGTGCCTTACATCTATTAATTAATAGATAGCATGCTCTCCATTGCACAGATAGAACATTGAGGCAGAAAGAGTTAAACACTTCCTGCAGGTCACTCAGCAAGAGTGTAGCAGAAGTGGGTGTGGCTATGCATGTTTCCTTGGAGACCGCTCAGAAACCCAGTTCCTCAAACCCTGGCTCTCCTGGCCAGTTCCAACTCCTATTAGATGCATCTGCAGTCTTCTAAAGGGACGCGGTGGGAGTTCCCTCCCAGCAATAGCCGCTAGTTTGGGGTAACCAGGCATGGTGGGGTCAGGGAGGTCTGTGGGTAGGGAGTAAAGGGGACGGTAGTTGGAACCAGGCTGAGGGATGGGTAGGAGGCTTCTTTTCTGCTCTCGGGGACACAGCCCATGCTTTTTCTCCACCGCTCTGACCCCAAGTTGCTCCTGTGAGCAAGAAGGCATGCTGCCACCATATCTGTCAACCTGCCTGGACCACATTCGCAATCTGCGGCTGGAATTTGAGCCATCGAAGGCGCCGAGCCGCCGGGTGGCCACGGAGCTGCTGACTGCACTGGCAGGCCGCAGCCCAGGACTCCGGGGCCTGCGCCTGGAGTGCAGCGGAGAGAAGCCGCTCTTCGACGCGGGCCGCGATGTCCTGGACGCCGTGTACGCCATCTGCCGGGCCGCTCGCGAACTGCGTCACCTCGACCTGCGGCGCTTGCCCTTCACTCTGGGCGACGCGCTGGTGCTGCGGGCGGCACGCGGCTGCCCCGAGCTCCGCAGCCTCTTCCTGAACAACGGCACGCTGGTGGGCAGCGTGGGGCCGGGCTCCGTGCTCGAGCTGCTGGAGGCCTGCCCGCGCCTGTGCGCCCTCGGCCTGCACCTGGCCAGCCTGTCACACGCCGCCCTGGAGGTGCTGGCGGCGCCGGACCGCGCGCCTTTCGCTCTCCTGACCCTGCGGTGCGCCTGCCCGGAGGACACGCGGGCGCCGCCTCTGCCCAACGAAGCCTGGGCCGCGTTGCGCCGCCGCCAGCCGGGACTGGTGGTGGAGGTGGAACTGGAGCCGGCCATGCCCGCGGAGAGCGTGGCGAGCGTTCTGCAGCCCGCAGTGCCCGTGGCTGCGCTGCGCCTCTGCCTGTCCGGCGACAGCGCCGGCCCGGTGCGCTCCGCCGCGCTGCACTACGCCGCCACCCTGCGCGTGCTCGAGGTGCGCGCCGCCGCCTCCGCCGCACTGGACGCCGCGCTGGAGCTGCTGGCGGGGCGCTGCCCGGGCCTGCGCGAGGTGCACTGCTTCTGCGTGGTGCGACCCTCCGTCCTGCACGCCTTCCTCGCGCACTGCCCGCGCCTGCGCAGCTACACGCTCAAACTGACGCGGGAGCCCCATCCCTGGCGGCCCACGCGTGTGGAGTGAGGGGCCAAGCCCTCTCCCGCCCCTGCCCCCAGCAGGCGTGCGGGCTCTCAGATGCCCGGTGGGTTTTTGCCCAAGAGAGGGCCGACTGCTAAGCTGCTGCTTCAGGACTCTGGTGCCACTCGTGCCTCTCGAGGATTTGGGGGCGGGGTGCCCTGCAGCCACTCAGTGCTCTCAGCATCTGCAGATGGCCCCATGCACCCGGGGTACTGGGGTCACCCTCCTCCAACCTCCCTCCTCTGAGAATGCTGCGTTAACTCCAAACCCCCTCTCCCCCGCCCCTGCCCCCCTGGGTGTGTGTGGGGGGAGGGAGGGCACAGGGCCAGGCCGGGCCTCAGGGGTAAGTGAGAAATAAACAAATCCTGCGTCCAGTGGCAGACCTGGTCGGCTCTGAAAGGGGAAGGCAGGGGTCCTGCAGAGGCCGGAGGAGGAGTGGGAGCGATTGAGACCTCAAGGTCCGTTATACCGAAACAGCTGCGGGAGGCAGGGGTGCGGCAAAGCCCCAGGATTCCGGGGCGGGGGGTCCGCTTCTCTTCCTCCCTCCCTCCTCCGCTCCTCTCCGGCCGCTCTGAGGCATCACTGTGCCCACGGCCTTCGCTTTCTACGGCGTGACCAGCGCACACCCGGCTGCGCGCAGGCTATTTCTTCCGAAGAAAAATGGAAGGCATAGCGGTTCTGAGAAGAGTGGAACTCGAACCCAGGCCCCCCCTCCCCGCACCCCTACACCTATCGGATCCCAGCCTGCCCTTTCTGTCTGCGGGTGGGTGGCCAGGCTGAGCCCCGCCCCGTGGGGCACGTGGCCCCCGCCTGACCCGGCGCGGGGAGGAGTAGGGCAGGGCGGGCGGCAAACACAGCACTTTCCGGGGCTTTGGCCAGACCGCGGCGGGCTGGCCGCGCTGAGCCGGCGAGACCTCACCATGCTGGGAGCGCCGGCCGCGCTGCCCACGGAGCCGGGCCCCAGCCCCGTGCCGGCCTTCCTGGGCAAGCTGTGGGCGCTGGTGGGCGACCCGAGCACAGACCACCTGATCCGCTGGAGCCCGGTGAGGGCCGGGGCCCCTCTGCTCCCACAGTGGCACCCGGGGTTCCTCCACGTCGGGGAACATCCACTCCCACCCCCACCCCCACCCCCAGGGACGGCTGTGGACGCCTCCATTCAGCGGCGGTCCGGGATAGTTGTTTATCTTGGAGGGGTGTGCGAAACGGAGGTGAGGTGGCCTCTGGGCGAGCAAAGAGAAAGAGCCTTATGGAAACTTAAAGCATCTTTATGGCCACTTAGTTGCCACACCGACCCATCCGACAGGTGGGAAAACAGAGGCCGGCAGAGAAGGGCTGGGGCTGGCACCCCGTGTGGGCGGGAACCCAGGTCTGGCCTCTGCAGCTCCTGTCGGAGAACCCAGTACGGAGTTGGGGTCCAGCGCGGGTAGGGGGTTCATGGGGATCACTCCAGGCCAGGCCTGGGACTGGGTCTAGTCTGGCCTCATCCCTTGTTCCTGGGGGACAGGGCGGGTTCCCAGAGCGACTGTGTGTGTGTCTGTGTGTCTGTGTGTCTCTGTGTGCGTGTGTCTGTATATGTGTGTCTGTGTGTGTGTCGCTCTGTGTGTCTCTCTGTGTGTGTCTGTATGTGTGTCTGTGTGTGTGTCTGAGTGTGTGTGTCTGTGTGCCTGTGTGTGTGTCTGAGTGTGTGTGCCTGTGTGTGTGTCTGAGTGTGTGTCTGTGTGTCTCTGTGTGCGTGTGTGTCTGTATGTGTGTGTCTGTGTGTCTCTCTGTGTGTGTCTCTCTGTGTGTCTGTCTCTGTGTGTGTCTGTCTCTGTGTGTGTGGTTGTGTGTGCCTCTGTGTGTGTGTGTGTCTGTGTGTGTGTGTGTGTCTGTCTCTGCGTGTGTGTCTGAGTGTGTGTGTGTCTGAGTGTGTGTGTGTCTGTGTTTGTGTGTCTATGTGTGTCTATGTGTGTTTGTGTCTGTCTCTGTGTGTGTGTTTGTGTCTCTGTGCTGTGTGTGTCTATATGTGTGTGTGTCTCTGTGTCTATATGTGTGTGTTTATCTCTGTGTGTGTTTGTGTGTATGTGTGTCTATATGTGTGTGTTTGTCTCTGTGTGTTTGTCTCTGTGTGTGGTTGTGTGTGCCTCTATGTGTGTGTCTGTGTCTGTCTGTGTGTGTCTGAGCATGTGTGTGTGTCTGTGTTTGTGTATGTGTCTGTGTGTCTATATATGTGTGTTTGTCTCTCTGTGTCTGTGTATGTATGTGTGTCTATATGTGTGTGTTTGTGTGTGTGTCTCTGTGTGTCTCTGTGTGTCTATGTGTGTGTGTCTATATGTGTCTATATGTGTATGTGTCTATATGTTTTTTGTGTGTCTATATGTGTGTTGTGTGTATCTCTGTGTGTCTATGTGTGTGTGTGTCTGTGTGTTTGTGGGTGTGTCTATATGTGTGTGTCTGTGTGTGTCTATATGTGTGTGTTTGTCTCTCTCTGTGTGTGTATGTGTGTGTGTCTCTGTGTCTATATGTGTGTGTTTGTGTCTGTGTGTGTGTTTGTGTCTGTGTGTATGTCTGTGTGTGTGTCTCTGTGTGTCTATATGTGTGTGTTTGTCTCTGTGTGTCTGTGTGTGTGTGTTTGTGTGTGTCTATATGTATGTGTGTGTGTCTGTGTCTATATGTGTGTGTTTGTCTCTGTGTGTGTCTGTGTGTGTGTGTCTGTGTGTGTCTATATGTGTGTGTCTCTGTGTGTGTATGTGTGTGTGTTTGTGTGTATGTCTCTGTGTGTGTGTGTCTGTGTGTGTGTCTGTGTGTGTGTGTATGTCTGTGTGTCTGTGTGTGTCTGTGTCTGTGTGTGTGTGTGTCTGTGTGTATGTCTCTGTGTGTGTGTGTGTCTGTGTGTGTGTCTGTGTGTGTGTGTATGTCTGTGTGTCTGTGTGTGTCTGTGTCTGTGTGTGTGTGTGTGTGTTTGTCTGTGTGTGTGTCTGTGTGTCTGTGTGTGTCTGTGTCTGTGTGTGTCTGTGTGTGTGTCTGTGTCTGTGTGTCTGTGTGTGTGTCTGTGTGTGTGTCTGTGTGTCTGTGTGTGTGTGTCTGTGTGTGTGTCTGTGTGTGTGTGTGTCTGTGTGTCTGTGTGTGTGTGTCTGTGTGTGTGTCTGTGTGTGTCTCTGTGTGTGTGTGTCTGTGTGTGTGTCTGTGTGTGTGTGTGTGTGTGTGTGTCTGTGTGTGTCTGTGTGTCTGTCTGTGTGTCTGTGTGTCTGTGTGTGTGTGTCTGTGTGTGTGTCTGTGTGTGTGTCTCTGTGTGTGTCTCTGTGTGTGTGTGTGTGTGTGTGTGTGTGTGTGTGTGTGTCTGTGTGTGTGTGTGTGATGGGCATCTCTCACGCTGTCCTCCGGTCCGGCGGGAGGCGGCCAACCACAGAGCGGGACCAGTTTCCTGGTGAACGACCAGAGCCGCTTCGCCAAGGAGGTGCTGCCCCAGTACTTCAAGCACAGCAACATGGCGAGCTTTGTTCGGCAGCTCAACATGTGTGAGTGCCCAGGTCCCGGCGGGGGGCGGGGGGGGGAGGGGGCGGGGCCATTCCCAGCTGCAGCCGCTCCCCGCAGACGGCTTCCGGAAGGTGGTGGGCATCGAGCAGGGCGGCCTGCTCCGGCCCGAGCGCGACCACGTGGAGTTCCAGCACCCGAGCTTCGTGCGCGGCCGCGAGCAGCTCCTGGAGCGCGTGCGGCGCAAGGTGGGCAGCCCGCGGGGCGGGGAGCCGGGGGGGGGGCGGGGGCGGGTAGCCCGGGGAGATGTGGGGAGCCCGGGGAGGTGCGGGCAGCCCGCGGGGCCGGGGAGCCCGGGGAGGTGTGGGGACCGCTGGCCAAGTTTTGTGTGACTCGGGCCCCGCCGTGCCTCCCCCCTGCAGGCGCCGGCGCTGCGCAGCGAGGATGGCCGCTGGCGCCCTGAGGACCTGGGCCGGCTGCTGGGCGAGGTGCAAGCTTTGCGGGGAGCGCAGGAGAGCACCGAGGCGCGGCTGCGGGAGCTCAGGCAGTACGGCGGAGGTGGGGGTACTGAGGGAGAGGGGGGATCGTGACGCGGAGGAGGGGGAAGGGGAGCGGGAGTCTGGGTGAGAGGATACTGAGGTTCCAGGCAGCTCCTGCCTCTCCCGGGTCGTGGCGCCTTCCTCCGGACCGGATGGCCGGGCTGCGGAACTGTCCTCTGTGGACGGTGGTCATCCGGGCGCTGCAGCTGGGGCTTGCCGGTCTGCGGGGAGTGGTGACTGGACAGCTCTCAGATGCCTCAGCCCCTTCCCACCCCTTCTCCCAGGCAAAACGAGATCTTATGGAGGGAGGTGATGACCCTGAGGCAGAGCCAGGGCCAGCAGCACCGGGTCGTTGGCAAGGTAGTCCTCTCCCCCACGGACTGCTTCTCTCTCCCTCTCCCCAGCACGCCCTCTGCCGGTCCTCTACCCCACCCCAAAGTGCCTTGTTAGGATGGGGGCGAGGCCCAGGGGTGAATCAACCCTTTGCTTCCTCTTCAGCTGATCCAGTGTCTCTTTGGGCCACTTCAGGCTGGGTCCAGCAACCCAGGAGCTAAGAGAAAGCTGTGAGTGAGAAAGCTAGGGACACTCACCTGCTCCCCCCCCTCCATCCAGCACCTTCCCTGCCTCCTCCTCCAGAACCCCCTTCCTCAGGAATCCTCATCCCTCTACCCCCATACCAGTCTTCCTTCCCGCAAGGCCACCTCCCCAAGACCCCCCCCCCCCGTGCAGGACTTTCCCCCTCTCCACCAAAACCCAACTCTCAGACCCCTCAGTTCTAGGACCTTATCCCCAATTTTTCACTGCAGCAGCCTGTTCCCCTTTCCCCCAAAGCATCCCAACATCAGAGAGTCTGGGGTTCAAACCATGTCCCCTCCTGCCCCCTTTCTACCCCTGAAGGGCCCCCATCTGTGGGAGGGGGGACCCCTTCTGCCTTCAGCATGTGACTGATGCTCTGGCAACAGGCCTCAGCTCTGCTGAGTTGGCTGCTGGGGCCTGTGGGAGGGAGGGGGGTGGGCTGTGAGGCCTGAGCTGAAATCGGTCTCCTGCCGCCTGCACAGGTCCCTGATGCCGGATGAGGGGAGCTCATGCCCAACACCAGCCCAACTCAGTACCTGCGCGCTACCTGGTGCCCTCCTGCAGGACCCCTACTTTATCCAGTCGGTAGGTTTTGCTTCTCCTTCCTTCTCTAGGGCACAGATGGGCTTATGGAGAACCTATTCCTTTTCTCCCTTCCCTCCCCCAAAAAAGAGAAGATGGAGGTCAGCCTCACCCTCCACCCCCACCCCTCACCCCCAGACCAGGCTCCCCAGCATGGGCTGCAAAACTTCCCCCTTAGACCTGGCCCATGTGGGCACTGATTGGGTTCTGGCTTACCCTGTGGCTTGAGGTGAAGGGTTAGGCCTAATCTTCTACTTACAGCCCCTCCCAGAGACCACTGTGGGCCTCAGCAGTCCTCACAGGGCCAGGGGACCCATCATCTCTGACATCCCAGAAGACTCTGCATCCCCCGAAGGGACCAGGCTTCCTCCCTCCCGTGTTGGCAGGAGGTAGGAGAAACAGACAGGGCTGTCCTCTGGGGAGAGCCTGGCATCCAGGAGGCTGTGGGGTAGGGGAGAGGTCAGTGCCAGGGTCTGGTTGAAGCTTTTCTCTGGTACAGGGAGAACAGCCGGGCATTGCTCAAAGAAGAGCCAGCCAGCCCAGGAGTGGCGAGCCAGGCTGGACAGGCCCCGGCCCTAAATGAGTGTGGATTCTGTGTGACAGCCCCCCCACCACTGCCCTGTGGCTGTGGTGCAGGCCATCCTGGACGGAAAAGGGAGCTTCAGCCCTGAGGGGCCCAGGAGTGCCCAACAGCCTGAACCAGGGGGGCCCAGGGAGGTACCTGACGGGTGAGCAGAGAACCCATTCTTGACTGTGAGCCTGTGGGCCACTTTGGCGGGTAGACCAGCACTACTAGGCCCTTGTCACTTCCCAGCCTTGCCTGCCCCCTGGTGGCTGAGGAGGATGCTGGGTACTATGAGATGACCTGATTTCTCAGAGCTCCTGGAAAGAGTACCAGCATCAGGCCCTAGCTGGTTTGGAGCAGCTGATGGAACGGCCTATGGACCGAAAGGTCTGGGAATTGTTTTCCGTCAAGGGCATGTGTCTCAGTTATAGGCTCCTTCCCAGCCCAGGCCCTGGTCAGGGCGACATTTCTCTCTATCTTTCCCTTTCTCTTCCACTGTCTCTCAAAATCAATGGAAAAATATCCTTGGGCAAGGATTAAAATAACAATAAGCCCTAACCGGTTTGGCTCAGTGGACAGAGTGTCGGCCTGTGGACTGAAAGGTCCCAGGTTCAATTCCCGTCAAGGGAACGTACCTTGGTTGCAGGCACATCCCCAGTAGGGGGTGTCCAGGAGGCAGCTGATAGAAGTTTCTCTCTTATCGATGTTTCTAACTATCTCTCTCTTCCTCTCTGTAAGAAATCAATAAAATATATTTTAAAAAAGTAAACTAATGATAATAAGATGTACCAGTATCGGAGGTCCTGGAAAGTGGAAACATCTCTGTGGTAGGGCTCAGGAATCTGCATTTTAACAGAGTCCATTGAGGTGGTCGCAAAGATGGTAAAATTCACAACAGGTTAAGAAGCACTGGTATTGGCAATTGCATAGGGAGGGGACACATCAACAACCCAGTCCTCAGGCCAAAGGTAGGAGGCAGAGGCACTCTTATGTGCCCCTCTGTGAGGGGTTCCTCATACCACTTTCTAGATATTGTCAGATTTAGACCCTGATGTACCCAGGTTCCTTTGGAACCTAATTGGAGGGGGAGTGGTACTGCAGGCCAACAGCAGTTCTCTATGCACAGGCGGGCTCTGGGCTTGGAAAGCGGGGGCCAGAGCCCGGACATTCTGCTGCCTTCAATGCTACTCCGGGCCCTCCCTGAAAGTGCGGAGCCGGCAGGGCCCCTGGATGTGAGTACACCTTCCGCAGGGCCTGGGGCTGTGCGACCTGGAGGGGCACCATTGACCCAGAGCTCCCCCAGGTGCTGGGCCCCGGCCTCCAAGGGCAGGAATGGACCCTGATGGACTTGGACATGGAGCTGTCCCTGGTAAGATGGGGTGAGGTGGGGGGCAGGGGTTTGGGAGTTGCTGAGCTAAGCCCTTCAGTCCATGGCTGTTCTCTCCACTGGAGCCCTAGCTCCTTCCCCCGGCTGCTTCTGTGGGGTTCTCCCATGCAGGTGCAGCCCTTGGTTCCGGAGAAGGGGGAGACTGAACTGGCTGTCAAGGGGTTAAATTCTCCAGGCTCAGGTAAAGGTCCTGGTGACCCAGGACCTGGCGGACAGGATGCCCTGGTTGACCAGAACTACTATGATTGGGTGGGCAGGGCAGTTTGTGTTTGGGGACACCCCCTAGAGAGCTGCTGGAGTAAGTCATCCATCCCCTCACCACTGGGTGAGAATGGACGTTTCATCCTAGCTGAACAGAGGGCGAGATGGGTGAGGCTCCCCTTCCCTGGAGAAAGTGGGGCGTTCCTCCCTGCTGAGCACTGTCCCACTCCTCCTAGGGAAGGACTCCACGCTTGGGACACCACTCCTGCTGGACGTCCAGGCGGCTCTGGGAGGCCCAGCTCCCAGCCTGCCCGGAGCTGTAACCATTTCGAGCCCCCGTGAGAGCCGGGCCTCCTACCTGGGTCCTGGGGCCCATCCCTCCCGCGGAGACTCTCTGGTCTGAAGCCAGCCTGGCTGAGGGCTGCCTGCAGCCTCCGCCTTCCCGTGGCCCCTGGCGGAGGCTGAGCGAAGACCCTGCTACTCAGAGGCCCCCTCCCACTACAGTACCAAGTTGTGCACATAAACCGCTTTTCCCCTGTGTTTCTGGTCTCTTTTCTCTACCGACCAGGGCGCACAGAGGCCTTGGGGGAGGGAGGGGCGATTTGGGGTTCGCAGAGCTTTCATGGAGAAACTCATCCCTGGAGAGTGGAATGCTCGGGGCTCCTGCTCCTAGCTCCGCTGCTGAGGCCCGGCTCCTCCGGCCCAGATCCACTGCAACCTCCGGGAACTGGGGGCTCTGGGGGCCACACCCAGCTCCGCAGTGAATCCGCTCTGGGATCCTGGGTGAGCTGGCCCCCTTCTCTGAGCCTTCTCTGTAGCAGGTAAAGAGAGGTCACCGAGAAAATGCGAGGGAAGCGCCTGGGAATTGCCAGGCCCAGAGTGGGCGCCGGGTGCTTGGGGCCGCGGACCACACTGCGCCCTCATTGACTCACCCTGCGCGCTCGGGGCGGGGGAGGGAAAGCGGACTACGTGGAGGAACCCGAGCAAAGCGCCGCTCCCCGCGGCCAGAATGCCCGCTCTCCTCCCCCCCTCCCGGTTCCCGGCAGCCCTGCCGCCCCGCCCCCGCCCCGCGGCAGCTGCTGCTCCCAGCCCCGCCCAGCTTTTCTGCCCTGTCATCTACCCCGCCCAGGCTCGACCCGTGAGTGGGACCGCACGGAGCCCCCCGGGAGGGAGAAAAACTGAGATCGTGTAAAACCCGAGGCCCCACGGGCAGTGCTCCCAGGTCTGGGAGCCCCGCCCCTCCGCGAGAGTCTCTAACCCTGGGACCCGGTGGAGGGGAGATAAGGGGAGTCTGTGGTCGCACCTGCCAAAGGCTCCCCAGCAACAGAGCCCGCGGAGCCAGGTGGGGAGGGGGGCCGAGACCCCCCCTCCAGGCCTGGAACTTGGAGCTGCCTGTGCCCAGGAAGGATCTGGCCCGTGACCCTTGAAGGACTGGCCGCAGCATAACTTAGGTACAGTAAGTATTCGCTTCTGAGCTTTGAGGCTCCGAGAGCGGGCCTGGGTCAGCTGGGGTTTCTGTATCCAAACAGGACCAAGGACAGGACTTGGCAATGGAAGGAGGAGGCTAACATAAAAATAACTTGGTTAGAAGTGAGGGAGAATGAGGGGCCAATCCGATCTGCCTCCTCCCTCTCTGCACCTGCACAGGCGTGGTTCTGTCCCCTCTCCCTTCTAGCACCTGTGTTTGGAGGACAGCCTTTGGAAACCTCAGCTAAAGAGGGTAGGGGGTTCCTGTGCAGAGATGTCAGCTAGTGTAGTGCTGAGGGCATACACTGGTCACTGGGGTACACAGGAGATGAGATAAAACCAGTCTGCCTATAACACACTCAGGCATGGGAGTGGACGGGGTGACATTTATTGGGTCCACAGCTTGGAGTAGGGCGGGGGGTGGGGAGAGAGTATTTCATGCTTAAGGAATAGCATCTACTAAGGTTCAGAAATGTCAGGGGCTTAGTTAGTTCTCTTGGCACTGAGGGTTGGGGAAAGTTAGGGGCGGGGGAGCCTTGCTGTCCAGGAGGTGGGAGAGTGGCCAGGCCAGATGGTCTGAATTCTCTCTGATGGGCAGTGGGGAGCAGGGGACAGGTAGTTGGGGCTGATATTCTGCTTGGCAGGAAGCCTCATAATTCAGGTTGGAGCAAGTCAGATTGCACTTCTGTCCCTTGGTCTCTCTGATCCTGTCTTCTCATCTGTGAAATGGGGACAATAAACCTTGCCCCAGAGAGTTGTTGAAAATCTCTGTGCTGTGGGGGTGATGAGATGGGAGTGAGAGACACTCAGAGAGACTGTCAAAGGAGATGAGGTGAGGATGGTTGGGTGGAGGGGGGTGTTGACAGAGACTCACTGAGAGGTGGAATAGCAGCATTTGTCACAGGTGGGGCATGAATGGAAAAGGAGGGGTAAGGGGTAGTAGTCCTAGTCTCTGATCAGTAACCTAGGGCGAAGGGTTGATGCTTCCATATGACCAGGGAGGCATAGCATGACACCAGGTGGTTATGGGAGAGACCGGGGAGGCCGGAGGAGCTAAGACCAAATCTGCTCTCCCAGAGCTAGAGCCTGGTAAGGGGGAGAGGAGGGGACCCAAAGGGAGGATGGGACCAGGAGGGTGCTGAGTGGACAAAAACTAAGGCTGGAGGAAATAGGCTGAGGGAGTGGTGCAGGGCCTGACCTCTTTGCCTCTTAAGCCAGAGGCCTGGCTGCCTGGGTCAGACATCCCAGAGCGGGTGGGCCATTGTCCCTAGCTGTCAATAAGTAGACACAGCAGATTCATTTCTGCTGAACACCTGCTGTTTGGTAGAAACAATCTCTCATGTGGTGCATGGAGGAAAACAGTAAAAGTTCGCAAGCAGTTAAAAATAAATTGTTGGTAGTTTTTTTTTTTAGTTTGGCCCTGGGTGCTTCAAGGTGAAGCAAGAGGTGGCTGCGAGTCTTTCCTGGGACAGCAGAGAGACAGCTGGGTCCCAGGGGACGCAGGGGATGCCAGGAGATCTTGGCCAGAGTCAGGGTTACAGAGAATTCAGGTATCTCTGCTCAGGGGTTAGGGAACCAGGAAGGGCCATGAGACCACACTGGGGTTGCACCATGGTAGTGGCCTTGGTGAGGGGGTGCCCTGAAAGATGGATGTCGAGGTCAGGATAAGGGGTGTGGTCACTCGTTCTCCGCTGGGTGAGAGGAGCAGGGGAGGAGCTCAGCACTGTGCTCTGGGGTGAGGAGGAGTCAGGGCTCTGAGGGCCTAGGCTGGAGGTGAAGGCCTAGACTATGAAAACAGCAGACAGACGGGAAAGGACTTGCAAGCTGGGTGTGGGATCTTTGCCTGTGAAGGCGGGGAAGCGGGTTTGGGAAAGAGAAGGTAGTTTGGATAAACTGGGTCTGAACAAACGGAATATCTGCAGGCAGCTGGGGCTCCGGAGGGAGATCCCGGTTGGGGAGAGCGGTCAGAGAGGGTCCTGGGAGAGGTGAGGAGAGGAGGGCCACACCTAATGTTTAGGGAGCCAAGGAGAAGCAGGAGGAGGAGACTGGACTGAACCGGCCCAAGAGGCTGTCCTGCCGCCGCCGGGGTTAAGGTGAATTTAGACCCCAGCCACCGGTGTTCACTGGAGCCCTGGGACAGAGGTCAAGGGCGGGAAACCCAGGCCCCCAGTACTTCTCTACCCCTCCCCAAGGACCCCTGCAATGGGCAACACACAGGAGAGACCTTCGGAGACAATCGACCGCGAACGGAAACGCCTGGTGGAGACGCTGCAGGCGGACTCCGGGCTGCTGCTCGATGCGCTGCTGGCGCGGGGTGTGCTCACCGGGCCCGAGTACGAGGCGCTGGACGCGCTGTCAGATGCCGAGCGCAGGGTGCGCCGCCTGCTGCTGATGGTGCAGAGCAAGGGCGAGGCCGCCTGCCAGGAGCTGCTGCGCTGCGCCCAGCGCACCGTGCGCGCGCCCGACCCCGCCTGGGACTGGCAGCACGTGGGCCCCGGTGAGCGCGCGCGGGGCGGCGCCCAAGTCAGAACCGGGGCGTGGCGAGGGCGGGGTTCTAGTCTCCCCCAGAGGTGGGCGTGTGCGGAGGAAACCGCAGAGGGGTAAACTGAGCCTGAGACACTCCCACCTCCACCCCAGGCTACCGGGATCGCAGCTACGACCCCCCTTGCCCTGGCCACTGGACACCAGACGCAGCCGGCTCAGGGACCCCATGCCCCGGTCTGCCCAGACCTTCACACGGTGAGGAGGCCGGGGGTTCTGAGAGCCCCGAGGCAGTGCCATCCGGAACCATCGAGGGGCCCCGAACAGAGTTAGAAGCTGAGGCCTCTGAAGGGGCTGAACCTGAGTTGGATTCGCAAACGGATCTGGAAGCAGAGGCAGAACCAGAACCTGAACTGGAACCAGAACCTGAGCCAGAGCCGGCCCAGGAGCCAGAACCAGATCCTGAGCCAGAGCCAGATCCCGAGCCAGAGCCGGCCCAGGAGCCAGAGCCCGACCCAGAGCCAGAGCCGGAGCCGGAGCCGGAGCCAGACTGCGAGGCAGAGGATACGTCTGAAGGTGTTAGGCTGCCCAAACCCGGCGCCAGGTTTGCGGGAGGTTGTAGCCCAGGGGGGCAGTGGGTGGGCCCCACCTGACCACTTTCCCCCTTCATTTCTAGATTCCTGAGAGCCAGAGCTCTGCCCGGCCACGCCCCACCCAAGCCCAGTAGGACCTGGATGCCGCCCTGGCTGGGTTGGATCACCACCCAGGCCCCACCTGGCCCAGTATTGGCTGGAGTGGATGAACTTGGAGGGTGGGTCTGGGCTCTCTGTGATTCCAGCCCTTGGCCCGGGAATAAAGAAAGGTATGGACCTGTGCTCTGAGTCAGTGACCTGAGTAGCCCTGTGCCCCACCACCCAGTCCTCAGCCTCATTTCCTCAGTGGCTCAAGCTGCACCCTAGAGACCCCAAATCCAGGCGTCCAGTGACACAGGGGCCAGACTTGGGCCCTTTTATCAGTTGGGTAGGTGTTGTCACCAGCCCTATCCCATGGAAGCCCCTGGGCCCGAGACAGAAAGCCAGGGGAGGGAAACTTCTCTCCACTCAGGGAGGGCTAGAACCGAGGACACTGGGAAATGCGTTAGGAGGAGGAGGCAGGGATCTTGGGTAGTCAAAGACCGCACGGCTTATTGTAATTGTTGTTTTAATTGTCTGGCTTCTCTCCGGCCTGGGAGCTCTGAGGGCTTGACCAGTGACTGGCACACAGCAGGCGTCCAGTGCATTTCGCTAAACGAATGAGGGTTTTCCAGCTGCATTTCCAAATGTCACAGATGGGACAACTAAGGCCAAGGGTGGGAGTGGGACTGGGTCCACCTCAGACGACAAGGCTGAGGTGAAACCAGAAGCAGCAACCACCTCTGCACCTCTGCTGGTCCAGGAGGGGCTCCGGGTTCGGGACAGGTAGGTGGCTGCCCCGCAGGCTTGATTATGGCTGCTGCCAGGCTATGCCAACCTCTGTCAGAGACCAGCTGGGAGCGTGTGGGCAAAGACAGGGACAGCAGAGGCCTGAGGAGGGGGTAGGGGCAGGAGCAGGGCCTGATGAGCTCTCAGGCTCGGCTCACAAGGCCTGAAGCACTGTGTGTGTGTGTGTGTGTGTGTGTGTGTGTGTGTGTGTCTGTCTGTCTGCTGAGATGGGGGCCAGGAACAGCGGGTGCCTTCCAGAGGAGCCTGTCCCTGAACCTTCAGAGCTGCTGCCTGCAGCCCCAGGAAGCAGAGCACATAAATAGGGGATACATACATGCAGTGGGAGAGGCAAAATGCTGGAAAGCACATCCCAGCCCAGCTGGGTCGCTGCCTGCCAGGACCCTTGTCCCTTGAGTCTGTGTGAAAGCCAGGACCCCAGGCTCAGGTAATCGCCCCAGAAGAAGGGAGACCCCCACCGGGACCCAGTGAGAGGTAGACAGCGTGAAAGCTGAAGGAGCACCAAGGGGCCGAGTGGGGGAAGGGAGACTGGAGTACGCAGATATCCAAAATCACCTCATGCAAAAACAAGGTTCTACTCCCAAACCATCCCCATCCCCATCCATGCTTAACTTCCCTGCTGCCCCCCAGGCTTCCCCTCTGCACAACACACAGAGGCAGGAAGGCACCCCGTTTGCTCAACATGCAGCTGCTGGTCTCTAGGTCCAGGGAGGCCAGCAGGAAACACAAACCCAATGATGGTGCCACTCCTCCTCCTGAGATGCTCCTGTCCCTTCGGCTTCCCCAAGAAACTCCCAGGCTGCGGAAGCACAGAGCAGCCCTCTTCCTGTTCAGGGGGGTGGTCTGGAGCCCGTCACCAGTATCAGTCGGGCAGCAGGTGCCCCAACTCTGCTTCATCCAGCCGGTTGGTGGCCATGATGTGCTCTAGCTGCTGCCGGTAGCGCTCCAGGTCATGCATGAAGTGGGGCACCCGAGTGTGGCTCAGCACCCCATAGGGCCGCAGGCGATCGACATCCTCATAGGACACCTGCGGGGAGGAAGCTGGGCTGAGGGGTAGGCGGAGGCCCAGGCTTTCAGGTGACCCCAGCTCTCTACCAATGGTTTATTGCCCCTTGCTCCCGGAACTCCTCCCTGTGCCCTCCTGACCTATTCCCAATGTTATGTATCCCGAGGCTCAGTCCTGGGTGTTTGCGCTCTCTCTCTCTCTCTCTCTCTCTCTCTTTTAAAAAATATATTTTATTGATTTTTCACAGAGAGGAAGGGAGAGGGATAGAAAGTCAGAAACATCGATGAGAGAGAAACATCGATTAGCTGCCTCTTGCACACCCCCTACTGGGGATGTGCCCGCAGCCAAGGTATATGCCCTTGACCGGAATCGAACCTGGGACCTTTCAGTCCGCAGTCTGACGCTCTATCCACTGAGCCAAACCGGTTTCGGCTGCTCTTTCTCTTAACACCTTTTATCATCGATGCCCTACAACCCCACTCCTGTCCCCTGCCTCGGTCCCCCACTTGCTTTGAACACTTTCTCCTAGAGAGCCCACAGGTGCCTCAGGCTCCGCATAGCCAACACGGAATTCTTAGGTGTCAGATTGTGCCCGGCGCTCTCCTGACAACCCTTTAGGTCAGACTCCAGGGAGCAGACTAGAACATGTCACCCTCCCTCCCACTCAGGTGGCCACTGAGCTCAAGGGATCCCACTCTCTGAAGAGCTCCCCAGCCTGCCCCTCCCTCTCCAATTGCATGGCCACTGCCGGGTTAGGCTAGGCACCCCGTTCTGCAGGAGTGATTAGAAAGGCTCCCCTGCCCCGATTCCCTTTCCTAGGTCTCTCTCAGTCCACCTCCCTTATGACTCCAGCCACAACTTGCTTAAAGCGCCTCTGAGTCCCTATTGCTTCAGAGGCAGTTTACCGTTCTCAGCTTGGCACAGATACCCAGTGCGAGGGGCTTGGCTCCTGGCCATCTCTCCAGCCTCCACCTCCACCCTTCCTGACTGCTTCTTTGGTTTGGAGCGATGCAGTGTCTGCACACACACACACACACACACACACACACACACAACACACACACGCGCACCCCCCCCCACAAAACACACCCACACGCACACACACCCCACACACAAAACACACCCACATGCACACACACACCCCCACAAAACACACCCACACGCACACACACCCATGCACACACACACACACACAAAACACACCCACACGCAAATACCCCCCACAAAACACACCCACACGCAAATACCCCCCCACAAAACACACCCACATGCACACACACACACACACACACAACACACACACACGCATCCCCCCCACAAAACACACCCACATGCACACACACCCCACACACAAAACACACCCACACGCAAATACCCCCCCCACAAAACACACCCACATGCACACACACACACACACACACACACAACCCTCCCCCACACACACACACACCTGCAGGCTGGGTCAAGCACCTGCCAGGCTGTCATGTCACCTCCTGCGGTCACCTCCACCTACCAGAGAGGCCTGGCACCAGCCTTCAGTCAGGCGCCCACCAGAGGCTCAGGGAATACTGCGGTGAGGAGAGCTGGCTGGACCCCCTGAAGGCCCGTGCTCACTCACCTTGCCCAGCGAGGTCAGCAGCGGGAAATCGATGGTCTGGCGGTGCCGCAGAATGCGCACGATGCCATCCAGGTACACCTGGTCTTTGCTGAAGCATCCTGTGGGCATGGGAGGGCCATGAGCCCCTGCGCCTGAAGCCACCGCAGCCCTTGCCCCAGCTGGGTACCCCTCAAACGGGCGCTCACCCGGCAGCGAGGTGTCTGTCTGGCCGCGTTTGGCGCGCACGCAGTACTCCCAGCGCACGTCGGTGTCCTGCACGTAGCGCGCCAGGTCCTGGAAGAGCTGGCGGAAGGACAGGCGCGCCGCGCGGTGGATGGTGTAGTAGAGCAGCGCCGCGCGCCACAGGAAGGGCTGCTTGCGGAACAGCACGCTGTGCAGGCTGGCCAGGCCCTCCTCTGTGGGGTTCGCCGGCCGCAACCCGTACTGCAGCCGGCCGTCGGAGCTGTGCCAGGGCTGCTGGGCATTGTTCACGCCTCGCAGGTAGTGGGTGCCTGGGGGAGGGCGAGGGAGGTGGTGCTGGGCGGGGTACCCGGAACCCTCCTGCCAAGCCTGTAACTTGTGCTCATGCGGGTATCCTCATGCCCCTAAACTCAGGCTCTCCCATAACCTCTCCCTGCCACCCCTGTCCCATCTTACATACTCATCCAACCTCAGGGGCACCCGCGCCCAAGGACCCATAGAGTCTCACATGCAGGAGTCCTCCTCCAGCCATCCAGGACTACACACACACACACACACACACACACACCCCTCCCAAATTCACACTGCTTCCCAGCTCCCTGGAGAGGACAGGGACTCACACACCACCCCAGCCCCACATCCTGCATGCCCTATAGTTTTGACAGTCCCCCTGATGTCTCTAGCAAAAAAACTTTTGCGCAGGGCAACAGAATTCTAGATGAGGAGGGACAGGCAGAAAAGAGTATAAGTTTGTGTTCTCTGCTTTCCTTTCCAGCCGCTCCTACCCCCTCCTCTACCTGGGCCTGTGTGTTCTCAGCCAATTCCACTCCCACCCTGGAGGGCCTGCAGGTTGGCTGGGCTAGCGAGACCCTCCGTGTTTTCCCTCTGGCCTTTCCAGCATCCAACAGCCTGTCCCCGCTGTCCAGGGAAACCAGAGAGGCAGTGGAGGGAGGAAAAGATACCCAAGAGGAGTGAGAGATGAGGGTGAGCCCAGAGAGGGGCACGCATGTTTGGGTCCACCTCTGAGAGCCAGAGGAAGGAAGTGACTGCTTGTGAAAGGAAAGGGCCCTCGCCTCAAAGGTTAGTGGGAGAAAGGAAGGGGTGGGGCCCCTCATTGTCCTCCCACATCCCAGCCCCCTCTCATCCCTACCTGCCCACCCACCTTACCCACACCCTGACCTATCTCGTGCCGAAGCATGCCTTCTAGCCAATACTGGCGGGCTCCGGTCAGGTTGATGGCCAATGTTGGTCGGCTGTTCTCCACCATCATCACTGCCTGGGACAGCAGGTCTTCACTCAGCTGCACCACAACCTGCAGGCGGCAGCAGTGCTCAGAGCCATGGCCACCAGCTCTGGGGCCACCGTGCAGGTGTGCCCACTGATCATGCCACAGGGCATCCAGCCTGGACACGTGGCCGGGACACCCACCCTGATTCACCACCTCTGCTCAGAGCCAGCTCCCACCTTACTAGGGTCAGGGACAGTATCTTGCCAGGGGTCTCTAGCCGGCCAGGTGTGGAGCTGGGCCTGGCACCACCCACGGGTCAGGCCAGTTTGGGTCAGGTAGAAGAGGGTGCTCGAAGGCAGAGCAAGCTCACCTCCCCAACACAGCCCTCCTTCTGCATGTACTTGCGCACAGTAGACCAGATCTGGCACTTGGTCAGCAGCTGGCCCCCCGTCGCAGCCTCAAAGTGTTCGTAGGTGCCAAACTTCTCCAGGACGGCCTCAATGATGCCAATGGCCTGTACACAGGGCCCAAGTGGGTGGTCAGGCCAGGCCTCTCGAGGGGTCAGGGCCAGGGTGAGGTGGGCAGGCTGGACTGACCTGGTGGATAAACTGTCCAGAGGCCTCACAGTACTTCTCCAGCACAGCCACAGGCATGGGCTCCTGGTACTCGAACTGCGGGTTGTAGGTGTAACGGGACTGGAAGAACTTGTCCCGCTCGCTGTCCATGTTGGTTGGCCGCAGGGCCATCAAGAGGCAGGGGCTCCTGTTGCCACCGCAGCTTCTGTACTTCTGAGTCTTAGCGATGTGAGGCAGGGAGGCTGCAGACCGCAGCGTGCCGCCGCCTGGATCCCGTCTGCGTCTGGGTGGGGCCCGACCCTGGGTGCCACCCCTGCGCCGGCCAGTACTATTTATGGTGTTGGTGCTCTCACTGCGACGCATGTGGCCACAGTGGCCCCAGCGCAGCTCTGAGAGGGACTGCAGCTCCGGCCGGGGCCGTAGGGCCGAGGAGGCCGACAGAGCCAGGGGCAAGGCCAGGGACTGAGGCCAGGCGTACGGCGGAGCTCCATCTCGGTCTGAGGACTTTAGCCTACGGCTCGAGGTTGAGCGTCTGGCTGGTGGGCTGGGGGGTGGCTGCTCATACACCTGAGCTCCTGAGTCCAGCACCATTCTGTTCCGGGGGTCACATCCAGCTGGGTCACTCCAACTCTCCACACTGTGGACTTCTGGGGACACAGAAGGGCATGTGGAGGCCAGCATGAGTAGGTGTGGCCTGAGGACCAGCAAGCCCTATACTCTACACTGCCCTTGCTGGGTTCCCAGGGGGCTGGGTAGCTGCCCCTTCGCCCCACAACCCCAGTGTCCATTCCCTCCAGCAGGCTCACCAAGCTGGACTGGGAGAAGTCAGGGGGAAGAGCCTAGGGATCACCTGGAACACCTTCAGCCTGTGAGCTCCTGGAAGAAGGCCTGAACCCCTACTCATGATTCTGATCGCTGTGTCCAGCACCCACCTGGGCTGGAAGCTGGTAGAATGTAGCCTCAGCTGCCAGGCTGATGGTGAGGAGGCCTCACCACCTTCCACCTGCCTCCTTTCTATAGCATTTCTCAGTCCCCCTCCCCTCCCACCTGGCCCACCCATCCCCTCCAGCCCATTAGGCCTCAGTGTGAGTGCCTGCATGCCCCTTGGTCATGCTAGCCCCTCCACCTGGAATGCTCTCTCCCCACTGGACCATCTGTTCCAATCCAATTTAGAATCAGCTCTAGGGGCCGAGACCGGTTTGGCTCAGTGGATAGAGCGTCAGACTGCGGACTGAAGGGTCCGGGGTTCGATTCCGGACAGGGGCATGTACCTTGGCTGCGGGCACGTCCACAGTAGGGGGCGTGCAAGAGGCAGCTGATCGATGTCTCTCTCTCATCGATGTTTCTGACTTTCTGTCCCTCTCCCTTCTGCTCTGTAAAAAATCAATAAAATATATTTAAAAAAAAAAAAGAATCAGCTCTAGGGGTCAAAGAGGAATTTTAGTGAAACCAAGCCAATCCCTGGTCTGTCGCCTATCAGAGGCATCTTCCTAGTTGTCATCCAAGGCCAGTGCCAGGGACACTCAGCCCTGACTCTGTAGCAGAGCTCAGTCCAATGCCGTTTTTCTCCAGCTCTGAAGTCCCTTGCCTGCCTGCTCAGGGACACATTGCCAGCATTTATCCTCTCTTCTTTTTTTTTTTTAAATATATTTTATTGATTTTTTTACAGAGAGGAAGGGAGAGGGATAGAAAGTCAGAAACATCGATGAGAGAGAGACATCGATCAGCTGCCTCTTGCACGCCCCCTGCTGGGGACGTGCCCGCAGCCAAGGCACATGCCCTTGCCGGAATCGAACCCGGGACCCCACAGTCCGCAGTCCGACGCTCCATCCACTGAGCCAAACCGGTCTCGGCTATCCTCTCTTCTAATCTCCTACATCACCAATATCTTGTCTTCTGCTGGATTCTTTATATCGGCATAAATACCTGTGTTATTTATCCATCTTAAAAAACAAAGCAAAGGCCGAAACCAGTTTGGCTCAGTGGATAGGGTGTCGACCTGCAGTCTGAAAGGTCCCAGGTTCGATTCCGGTCAAGGGCATGTACCTTGGTTGTGGGCACATCCCCGGTGGGGGGCGTGCAGGAGGCAGCTGATTAATGTTTCTCTCTCATTGATGTTTCTAACTTTCTATCCTTCTCCCTTCCTCTCTGTAAAAAAATCAATAAAATATATTAAAAAAAAAAAAAAAGAAAAAAGCAAAGCCCTAGCCGGTTTGGCTCAGTTGTTAGAGCATCGGCCCGCCAGGACTGAAGGGTCCCAGTTTCAATTCCTATCAGGGGCACATACCTTGGTTGTAGGCTGGATCCCCAGCCCCTGTCAAGTCGTGTGCAGGAGGTAACCAGTTGATGTGTCTCTCTCACATCGATGTTTCTCTCTCTGTCTCTCCCCCTCCCTTCCTCTCTCTCTAAAAATCAATGGAAAAATATCCTTGGGTGAGGATTCACAAAACAAAACAAAAAACCCACACATTTCCTTCAGCTGTTCTTTCTTTCCTGTTCTCTCTCTTTAAAATGTTTTTATTGACTTTAGAGCAAGAAGAAGGGAGAGGGAGAGAGAAATATGGATGAGAGAAACATCGATTGGCTGCCTCTTATATGCTCCCCGCCATGGGGATCCAGCAGGAAACCAGGGCATGTGCCCTGACCCACCGGGAACCTAACCCTTTGGTGTACAGAATGGCAGTCAACCCCCTGAGCCACAGCAGCCAGGGCTCCTGTTCTCTTTTAAATTTCACTCCACTCAGGCTTCCCCCCATCTCTATTGAAACTGATCTGACCAACGTCATCAATAATCGTCACATTGATTAGCAGCAGTTGACACAGCTAATCACTTCATTCTGGACACATGTTCTCCACCTGGCTCCCCAAATCTCCTACCTCCTGGCTGTTTGTTCTTTTCTTTTTGTTTATTTATTTATTTTCTGACTGTTTGTTCTTGCTCTGCCTTGCTGGTCATCCCTATTTTCCTGACCTCTTTAACACAGTAGTGCACTTGGAAATTTATATGGAAACTTCTCTCCTCCATTTGTGCTCACTCCCTAGGGAATCTCATCCTTTCTCATCATTTCAGGATCATCAGCCCAGACTTCTTCCATAAACCTCAGGCCAGTATCGCCAGTTCTCAATTCAACATGTTTTTACTGGGATGTATAATAGGTATCTCAAACCGAACATGTCCCCTGTCAGAAATGGCTTTTACCCATGTAACTGCAGTGGTCGCTCTCCCACTGACCTCATATTTTTGCACAAATATGTTATCAGAAAAGCCTCCCTAAAGCACACTCTATGAAATAATAAATCTCCTCTCCCTACTCCACCACCATTCCCCACCCCCTTCCTCTGTATCCGTTTTTTCCTTTTGAGTGTTCACAATGTGTCCCCAGAGCCCAGAGCAGCTGCTCAATAAATGTCTGAACCCAAGAGCCCCTTTCCTTCTCAGAACTGGAATCATTCTTTCCTTGCACTTTGTTTTCCCGTCTGGATCTGATCCCCTCTCAGCGCCCCTCCCCCCGCCCCCCCCCCCCCACATTCCTTCCACCCCGCCTAGAGACCAGCTGCTTAAAGATTCCTGGCCTCAGGCTTCACTCCCCGCAACTAACTGTACACTTTCCTGGACTTCTCAGTGGCCTCCGAGCCTCTATCTGGACGAGTCCCCCTTCATCTTTCCTTCCACCTGCCTCTCTGCAATGACCAGAATACCCCGGTGTCTTTTATGTCTCAGGCTCTTCTACCAAGGATGCTTTCCCAAAGTCTCCCCGGAGCAAACTCCTACCCATTTTTTAGGACTTGGTTTAGGCCTTACCTCCTCCGGGAAGTCTTCCAGGCGTCTTAGAGGTTCCCACTGTGCCTAGGCGGCCTCTTTACCGCCCCAGGTTGTCACTGTCGTAGCCTAGGTCCGTGTCCCTTCCCCATGTCCTGAACTCCCTGAAGGCAGGGACGGGTCTGATTCACTCCCATGTCTCTGGATCAGCACTAGATGCAGAATGAATGAAAGATGGCCAGGGGAGGAACCTAGACTGAAGGTGGAGTCTGGAGACAAATGAGAGGGTGTGGCCTGCACCAATGGGAAACTCCGGAGAGGATAACGTAAAAGAGGAGCCAATGGGGACGGAGATTTTGAGGAGGGGCGTGACCTGCAGCCAATAAACGACGGGGGATGAGGCAAAGGGCGTGCCCAATGGAGGGCGGGGCCAAGAGACAATAGAAGGGGGATTTCTTCGTAGGTGAAGCGGGGGTCACATCGCGCGCCTCCTCAGCCTCTCCGGGTAAAAGGGTTCCATCCTGGTGTCGTACCCCCACCTGTTCGCTGCTCTTCTCTCCGCCACCGTTCCCGCTCCGAGACATCGGTCGCCGGCAACCCAGCCCTCCAGAGGGGACGCCGGGGACGCACGCACTCGGGTGCGCGCACGCTCCCACGAAAGCGCGCGGATTCGCGTCAATGTCCGCGGCGGGTTCCGGAGAACACAGCTGCGGGGGTGGGGCCAGGCCGGGCAGAGGGGGCCGGTGTCAGCCATCCTGTCTCGTCCCTAGGCGAGGCGTGGTCCTGAGCCCGCCCGCTCCACGCAGGCCTGGCGGGTTTCGAGGCTTCAGGTGGTACTCGAGTCAGAGCTGGGGAGACGCGACATCACTGCTTCGCCGCGGACACGTGGGGATGCAGCCCGCTCACGGAAGCCCGGGGACTTGGGTACTGTTGCCGGGACAGATGGGGTGCTTTCGGCGTGTCCCTGACCTGGACCCCCTAACGTTCGCGGACACTTTTATTTCATCCCCTCTTCCCAACACACACCATTCAGGTGTACGGGGGCGGGGGGCGGGCACACATCTTTATTCTTTTTAAAATATATATTTTATTGATTTTTTACAGAGAGGGAGAGGGATAGAAAGCCAGAAACATCGATCAGCGCCTTCTACAAACCCCCTACTGGGGATGTGCCCGAAACCAAGGTACATGCCCTTGACCGGAATCGAACCTGGGGCCCTTCAGTCCATAGGCCGATGCTCTATCCACTGACCCAAACCGGTTTCCGCCACACAGCTTTATTCTGCGAGCAGTTCAGAGTCAGGCACAGGACCCCGAGAAGAGGCAGGAGGATGGAGAAGGTGCAGGTGCTGGCACAAGGCTGAAGAGTACGCGGCGACCCGCGCGGGGCGAGGGCTGCGGGCCGTCCTGCAGGGAGCTGAGTGCAGCGAGGCGCTGCTCTCGGGACACGTCCCCACGCAGGTCCAAGAGGGCAGAGATATGTTCCTCGCTAAGGGAGGGGGGGGGGGAACCACAGGGATGCATCAGCCTGCTGTGCATCCTCCCAGGTCCCTTCTCCCTTCCCGCCCCCATCCACATACCTTACGTCGGGAAATTGTTGCCGAAGGCTTGCCACCTCGAGGCCAAGCATCGTGGGGTCGTGGAGCTCCAGCAGCTTTCCCAGGGTGAGCAGCACCGGCGCGCAATGAACGCTCTCTTCCAGGCCCTGAACATGTTGGGCTGGGTCTGGAGCCCGCCCTCGGCTCCCACCCAACCACGGGGACTCACGCCCATCTGCTCACCCAACAAGCTCTTACCAAGTCGAGGAAAAGATCCCGAAGCTGGATGGCATCCTGTTGCATGCGCTCGGCTGCCTGGTTCCGCTCGTCCGCACCGCGGCACACCAGGCGGCCTTGCATCAGCGCACACAGGTACTGCAGCACCACCGTTCGCTCCGCCTCGGCCAGGAGCACCTGCGGGGAGGGTATCAGGCGGGCCCAGGACACCTATCCATGGGCATTCCACCCTCGGCAGCCTTTCCCCAACACACCTGGAATGCGGGGTTCCGAACACGCCAGAAGTTCCGGCAGAAGCGCGCTGTCCGCTCACACACATTGTGCAGCAGCTCCGGGCTCGACAGCCAAGGGCGCGAGGGCAGAGTCGCAAATAGGGGCTGGAAGGACGATCCGGACCCGGCATTTTCCGCAGCGACTCTCAAACATACCCCTTATCTCCTCCTACCCTTATCCCCACCTGAAGTCTCACCTGGAGCTCCAGCAACAGCGCCTCCAGGACCAGCCGGCAGATCCTCCTCTGCAACTCGTCCAGCGCTGCCTCCACCGGAGCCAAGGCCCCCGAGACCACCCCTTCGGGCTGCAAGACGGACACGGAGGAGCTGGACCAACCAAAAGTAGGGCTTCAGCACCAAGGCCAAGGCCCTCACAGCCCTCTATGGTCTGGCTGCTTGGGCGCCACCTTGTGGCGGGAGTGTGTGTGTGGCAGGATGGGGCAAGAACGGCGACTCCCTTGCACTTCTGAAGGTTTAGGGTGTGGATGGGTGGACTCAGCAAGCTAGAAAAGTCACAACCCAGTCGGACCTGTTTCTAATTCCCAGTGAGACCTAGAGCAAGCCATGCCTTTCTGTTTCCCCATCCTTAAGGGGAGAGAGAGAGAGTTCATCACAGTCAAGAGGTAGTAACTTGTTTGTCTGACCCCTCTATTCCCATCCTATGTAATAAAAGCCTAATATGCAAATTGTCCCCTCAGGTGGTGGTTTCACCGGTTCAACCGGGAGACCAGGAGTTCGACCGCTCGCTATGATGTGTGCTGACCACCAGGGGGCAGCACGGAACATGGCAGGGATAAGCGATGCGATGCTGGCAGCGGTCGCAGTGGAGGCGCTGCCAGCCCCGATGGGTCCTGATGAGAGCGGGACCACAGCAGGATGGTGGAGCAGGTGAGTGGGCAGCAACAGGCCAAGGCGGATGCGAGTGGGGGCCTGATTGCCCCACCCATCACCCCAAAGACAGGCAGGGTGGAGGGCCCAGCCCCAATTGACCATCCTGCAGGCAGGATGGCGGAGCAAGTGACGGGGTGGTGACAGGCCAAGGCAGGGTGCCAGGTGGGGCTGCAAGGCTGGGGGTGTGAACTGGGGCCCGATTTCCACAGGCCACACTGAAGGGCCCTGCCTGTGCATGAATTCATGCACTGGCTCTCTAATACCAAATAATAGAAGACTCAAGAGAAAGGAAATACTTTTCTGTTTTGAACCCCAGACACAGAGTAGACCTTGGTGAATATATGTTGAATTAATGAATACATGAGACTATGTGCTAGGCACTGTGGTAGGTACTTTACATTAAATGTGATCCTCAGAATATCTCATTATCTATATATGTATATACTAGTAAAAGCCTAAGTGACTGTTACAACAGACCTACTGGTTGTTATGATGCACACTGACCACCAGGGGGCAGACACTCAACACAGGAGATGCTCCCAGCCAACAGCCCCCAATTGCCAATGGGGCCTGCCAGCCAACCTCCTGGTCCCTCCTCCGGGCCGCAGGTTCCAATTGGCCCACCACCCACCCACTGTGGTGGTAGTTGGCCCTCCCCCAAGCCAGGCCTGGGCTGGGACAGGGATCCGGGGGTGGGTGCCAGCAGATGCAGGCAGCGAGGGAAGGAGGTGGGGAGGCAGGGAACTGCATAGTGGTGGGTGCACAGGTGATGAGGAAAGGAGGAAGGGGGGAAGTGGGGAGGTGGGGAGGCAGGGAACCTGATCGGCCCTGGTCGCTGGCCAGGCCTAAGAACCTCTCCCATGCACGAATTTCATGCACAGGGCCTCTAGTCCTATCTAATAAAAAAGTAATATGCAAATTTGACCATACCTTCACTACGCCACTAGCCAATCAGGAGCAGGGGGCGGGGCCACAGCACAAGGGATGGGAGGCTGGCGGGGGGCAGGGCTGCAGCACATGGAACAGGAGGCCTCGGGATGGGAGGCCGGCGAGGCACACAGTGCGCAGCTGCCAAGTGCGGGATGCCTTTGGGGCTGGGCAGTCGCCACTGGGGCTAAGGCCTGGGCTGCGGGGGCAGGGCCGAGGTGTCTGGCGAGCATGGGGCCCCCAGGTGTCTGGGGCTAAGGCCTGGGCTGGTTGGGTGGGGCCGAGCTAGTCATCAGCCCCATTACAGGGTGATGGCTGGGTGCCCAAGGCCTTAAGCTTCGGCCAGGGGTGAGGGGTCAGTAGGACATCCCCTGAGGGCTCCCAGTATGTGTGAGGGGGCAGGTTGGGCTGAGGAATAACCCACTCCCAGTGCACGAATTTCATGCACCAGGCCCCTAGTCTATATATAAAAGCCTAAGTGACCTTTATGACCAGATGACCTGCTGGTCGCTATGATGCACATTGACCTCTGGGGGGCAGTCACTCAATGTAGGAGCTGCCCCGTGGTGGTCAGTGTGCTCCCACAGGCAACTTCCTATGGCTGGCCAAATTCCCGCAGTCCCTTCCCCTGACTGGCCCCCCATCGGCCCCCATTGAGGTGGCCGGCCAACCTCCCATGGTCCCCCCCCCCCTGGCCAGCTGACCCCAATTAGCTCTGATCACCAGCCAGGCTGAGGGACTCCACCTGTGCATGAATTCATGCACTGGGCCTCTAGTAACTCATGTAATACTAATAAGAAAAGAGAGATTAAGTAATTAGCCCAAGGTCACACAGCTAGTAATTAGTAGAACTAGAATTGGAACCATGGGGCTATGTGACTCCAAAGTTCCTAATAGACTAGTGAAGGCTGGGTCCATGCTTAGCAGGTACTCAGCAGTTAGTGAAGGTGGGGTTACCTGAGTGCCGATTGGTGGTTGAGGGCAGCCAGTAGGTAGGACACGTAATGAGGGGCCACTGCTTCCCCTCTGAGGTGCTCTCGGGAGAATCGGATCAGTGCATCATTAAAGCTGCAAAGGACAGAGGTGGCGCCTGTACCTGCTGTCACTGGTACCCCAACAATTTCTGTCCTGAGTACTCTGGACCCCACCTCCTAGATACCCAGGCACTGTTCCAAGGAGCCTTTCCCCTCTGCTGAGCCTTATTCACTCAGAGCCTCCCCCCTCCCCCCCCCCTGGGCTGCCCCTGAAGCAGGGCCAGGGTTTGGGGGTAGGTCAGTGCTTTGGCAGACCTCCTCAGGAATGCTCCCAGCTCTGACAGGGCCATGCCGTGCACCCGCCGCTGCAGTGACTGACCGACCAGGCTGGTTACTCGAATGTTTTCCTCCAGAATCTGCAGGCAGGGATGGGCAGCCATCAGCAGCGTCCTAGTTCTGCCCTCCTCCCCTTTCTCTATGAGGGCTGTCCACTGGCTGCCACTTCCCGCCCACCTGCAGCACGATGGCTGGCATCGGTGAGTGGTAGAAGCCAGATGGGTCTGTGTCAGGCTCCTGCTCCCGGCTCCATTCAGCCACTTCCCCCTCCAGTGCCTTCTGCAGCCACTGCACCACACTTGCCTAGCGGAAGGGACAGGGACAGCAGGATGTAGCAGGACACTGACCCTGCTAGACACAGGTAGCCGTGTGACTCTACAAACACAGTCACACAGCTGGTGGCAGAGCCTCTCTGGACCTGGGCCCCAACCACTCACCCGGACTTTGGATACGAATGTTGCCTCTAGCTGCTCGACGTTCTCCAGGGTCAGGAGAGGTTCTAGCTGAGACACATCAGCCTCCGGCCCCAATTCCAGGCTCCCCATCATTTCTGGCCTGGTGATAAGTGGCCTAGTGTCACTCTGAGCCCCCAGCTTCTGATCCACCCACTCCCCCCCCTCCTCCCCGGGCACTGACCCCAGGTACACATGCAGCGCCCAGTGCAGCAAGGCGAAGGCGTCGGCGGCTCCCAGCTCGGGCCCTTCCAGGATCTGCTGCAGGCAGCGCCGCAGGCCGCCATGCAGGGTGCGGGCCCACAGCCGGACCACCTTGTAGTGTGGTGGGCAGCAGGGTGCTATGAGTGCCTCCGCTGTGGCCAGTTCGGCTGGCAGAGCCACCTGCAGCGCCTCCAGCCACCCTGCCAGGGCCCCTGGTCCAGGCAGCGGAGATGTCCCAAAGTGGACCCGCTCTAGGCCCTCCTCTAGCGCTCGCAGACAGCGCTGGCGCCAGTCCCGGGGGGCCCGCTCCAGGGAGGCTGTTCTGCCAGCCTCCACCTCCGCCACGCGCACAGCAGCCACCAGCAGGGCTGGGTCCTCCCGGGCCAGCTGCCCTGCAGCCCCGACAGCTGCCTCCACAGCCTGGCCCAGTGCCTCCGCCAGAGGGCCCAGCCCCTCAAAGACTGGCAGCTCCAGACCCCCCAGAGAGGCCCATGTCTCCTCTTGCAGCTGCTCCAGCTCCCGAAGGCCCACATATGCCTCCAAGAGCCGATGGGCATCAATCAGGGTCTGTGTGTGGACCACTGCAGCCGGCACTAAGGAGGGAGCAGAGGAGACAGCCTGGGTCTCAGCATTCCCACCTGTGCAATGGGTACAGGATCAGATGCTGAGACCCTGCACGGGGTGATGGATAAAGTATTTAATAACCAGTAGAGTAGACTTTTACTGAGCAAACTTAATCTTATTAGGAAATAAATTATAACCAGCATGGTAGAGCATTGGCCAGTCTGAAAGGGCCAGGGAAGGTCCTTAGAGGCCTGTTGGGCCAGGTAAACCCTTGAGCTGATGGAGCAGAAGGAAGTTAGGGATCCTGGAGGGGCAGGGAGGAACTGCAGGACATTCTAGTGGCTATTCATCTACCCTGTTAGGGAATATTTCAATTTAACAACCAGGGTGGCCAGAGCCACTTGCCTGGGTATCAGTGCTGACTCAGACATCCTCAGCTTAGAAACCTGAGGGAGCTCATTGGCACCCTGCTTTATACGCCATCCGACGCCCGAGTTACTCTCTGGGAGGCCCTTGGTGTGTCCCTCCTGTAACCTGTCACTGGCACCCCAGCCCCTTGGTGAGTGTGTTGACTGACAGTTGGGGGCTGAAGCCCTGGGCCCTTGCACACTCACCTGCTCGCAGCCGGGGCAGCAGCTGAGACAGGGCCTGCAGTTGCTTGTGTTGGACAACCTGCTCCCGCAAGGGCTCTAGGGTCTGTACAGCCTTGGCCATGCCCCGGAGCAACCCATGGGCCTGGCCCAGGGCCTCACGGGCTCCTTGCATGGCCTCAAGGGCCTGTGCCAGTTGCCACACACCAGTCTTCACACCCTCCAGGTATGACTGCACCACTGACTGCGGAAGGGAGGGAGATGGTGAGGCCTGGCCAGCTGGCCACCACCCCCAGCTCTCCTGCCCCTTGCCTGATGCCCACCTTAATGCGCGCTTCCAGGGAGCGGGTGCGCTGTACCTCACGGCTGCGGTACTGGCCCAGCCTGGCCAGCTGCTCCGGCCGGTAGAAGATGCCTGAGGCCCACTTGAGCGCTGCACCCCGGGCCAGCTGCTCCGCCCTCTCCTGCTCTGGCCACTCTGACCCTGGGCAGGAAGAGCCTGGGTAGCCATGTCAGTTGGGCAGGAAGCAGTTGCCGACCCTGCTCCCCTTCCTGCTCCTCAGCCTGAAACCCCAGGGCAGTCTATTCCTCTCACTGACCGATAGGACTCCAGCCAGACCTGGCAGGGAGGACCCAAACCCACCATTCCCATCTTTCTTGCTGAATCCCCCCCAGCCCCCACCCAGAAAGGCTCATACCAGGAGGAAGTGAAGGCTGCATTTCGTCCTTGGCTGTGGAGTCCATTTTAGGCCCTGGAGGAGCCAGTGCCGAGGTAGGAGTCCAGGCAAGGGTGTGGGTTAGAGCAGGCAGAGTGGATGAGCTCTGAGCTGCAGGCTCTGTCTAGGCCTCTCTCAGAAGGAGGGGGGAGGTTCCTGCGCAGCCTCCACAGGAAATGAGAGGGAGGCAGGGTAAGGTTGGGAGGCACCTGGGAAGCCTCCTTGCTGGGTTTCTCAGCATTGCCTCTTCAGATGCCAAGTGAGGCAAGTTGGGCACAGGCCTCCACTGGACCCCACTCCGGTCCTAAGTTGCAGACGACAGTTTGGTATGGAACTCACCAGGCTTGACCAGGAGGCCAGTTCTCCCTCCTCCGCAAACAGCGTTGGCCTTGAAGATGACCTTCTCCCCCAGCTCTCACAGCAGAGCTGGGCACTCCCTCCACTGGCTCAGCTCACAGGGCCTAAGTGGCTCTGGGTCACACCTCAGCATGCAGTAGAATTCCCCTTTCCAAGGAAGCCTCAGTCCCACCTCCCAGTCCAGAGGCCCGCCTTCTCTCTTCCCAAGACCACATGCAGAAAGGAAGGAAGCTGAGTCTCTGGCATTTTATTTCCAACAGGAAAGAGCATCTGCGCTGCGGGACAGGGTGGGGAGGGCTGGGCCCACTCCCTGGGGGGAAGGGGGCGGTACTCCTGTGATTAAGTCTTGACCAGTCCACCCAGGACATCTTAGTGCTCAGAACAGACGTGAACTAGATGGCCCCGATTTGGGGTGGAGAGTGAGGTGTGCAAATATGGATGCAGACAGCATCATAGTATGAAAACTGCTGACAGGCCCTTCAGAGAAGGGTGTGTATCCTCTGCAGAGAAGTGAGAGATCACAGGCTGTTGTGAAGAATGTGAGCCCTAACCGGTTTGACTCAGTGAATAGAGTGTTGGCCTGTGGACTGAAGGGTCCCAGGTTTGATTCCGGTCAAGGGCATGTACCTTTGTTGTGGGCACATCCCCAGCTGGGGGTGTGCAGGAGGCAGCTAATCGATGTCTGTCTCTCATCCACGTTTCTATCTATCTCTCTTCCTCTCTGTAAAAAAATCAACAAAATATACATTTTTAAAAAAGAATGTGTATGGTGGTGATGGCAGGAGAGGTCCAAGGGCTCTGAGAACTGTTTATCTTAAGAGTTAAAGGGGCCACAGAAGGGACTATAAGGTAGTAATAATGTAGCAGGCACTAAGGAATCACCCAAATCCACCCTTCAGGACAAAGGCAATTGTTACCCTCGCTGCTTGGAGTGTGTGCTGCTGAGGGCTCACAGCTGAATCTCATGGCCAGTATTGGGGTACAAAGGCCCAGAACCTGAACTCCTGTCTGGCTATGGAACGTCTTGGAAGGGCCACCCCAGTTTCAGAACTAATAGGATCTTTATTATAACTGCATTGCAGTTTAATTCCTTCTCTGTCCATTTCTGCTTATCTTACAAATGTGGATAAACTTCCTGCAGGCAGATACATGTGTCAAAGTGTGCTTCCTGGAGAATTTGACTGGGTCAAAATAGTAACAAAAACATTAAAAAAAATAGCAAGATGATACCAGCAAACACAAAAGCCTTCCTACAGGTTGGGAACTGCTCTAAGTGCTTTACACATATTTACTCATTGGTGAACATGTTTGCATTGGCTGAAAAGTGGCTACAATTCTATTGCCTCTGAGCACTGCAGAGGGAGAAAAGGAAAGATGAGGCTGGGATCAGGGAAGGGGAGTGGGGCTGGAGACAAGAGGACAAGCTAGATGCAGTTAGTGCTTACTGTCTGGCAGGAAGTGAGGTAAGGTAATAGGATGGGTGACCCCAAGACCGTGGAGCGGCTTATAGGAGCAGGAATTGGGGGGAAACATTGGGTTCATCGGGCGTCGCGGTCTCGTCTCCTGAGACGGGTTGGCCACCCGGAAGGTGTCGGTGGCTCCCCCTTCTCTACGGCCTGGGCTGCCACCGACTTCCTATACCTGGGCTCATTTCGTCCTTTTCGGCGGTTGAGAATTTGCTGATGGCCCCAAAGTTTTGCGGCCGTACCCGCGGAGAGGAATTGCTCCAGGTTCCCTAAGAGAAGAGCGGAACGGAAGCGGAAGCTGCGACGCTGGCGCCGGCGGCTGGGCGGTGAGGAACGGAAGCGGAAGTGGCGGCGGCGCCGGCCTGGCCTGGCCTGGCTGAGGGGAGGCGGCGGGCGGGCGCGATGGCGGAGGCCGGGCCACAGGCGCCGCCGCCCCCGGGAACCCCAAGCCGGCACGAGAAGAGCTTGGGACTTCTCACTACCAAGTTCGTGTCGCTTCTGCAGGAGGCCAAGGACGGCGTGCTTGACCTCAAGCTGGTGCGGTCCGGCCTGAGGGGCGACAGAGGGGATGTTGGAATAGGCCTGGGCAGGTAGCGGGAACTCCTAGGGCGACCCAGCGGAGCCCTCAGAGAGCAAGCCGCCATCCGTGTGCTTTCTCACAAGCGGGAGGTCGGGAGCTGTTTAATTCATTCGGCTGAGGCCACTGGGTGTCAGCCCTGGGCCAGTCCCAGGGCTGCAGGCGCTGGTCCTCGTGGCCCTCTCTGCCTGGGGAAAAGAGCATCAGAACATCAGTTTGTGCCAGGCCTCCACCCTGCGTTCCTGAGCTGCTGTAATGCCTGGGAGGAGGGTGGGGACTGTCCCCCTTTCCAGTCTATTCCAGACCAAGCCTCAAGGTAGCCGAGGATACACCTGACGGGCTGAGCATCCTCCCCTCTGTTCTCTCTGCCAGGCAGCTGACACCCTCGCTGTGCGCCAGAAGCGGCGGATCTACGACATTACCAACGTGCTGGAAGGTATTGGGCTGATCGAGAAAAAATCCAAGAATAGCATCCAGTGGAAGTGAGTGGAGGCACCTGGGAGGGCAAATGGGATCTCCTCTCCAGAAGTGTTGGGTGGGCGGTGGAGGGCGCAGGAGAGAGCAGGGTCCCTGGGACCCAGAGTTCCTGGCAGCCCTCCTCAGCCCCACTCCCTGGGCTCAGGGGCGTGGGGCCTGGCTGTAACACCCGGGAGATTGCGGACAAGCTGATTGAGCTGAAGGCAGAGATCGAAGAGCTGCAGCAGCGAGAGCAAGAACTGGACCAGCACAAGGTGTGGGTGCAGCAGAGCATCCGGAACGTCACCGAGGACGTGCAGAACAGCTGATATCCTCCTGGCAGTCCCTGCTCCTGGGGTGTGGGCGAGGGGCCCTCGAGTCCAGCCGGGTTTGCACTGTGGTGTCCTGGCTCTGTCCCTCTTGGGAGGATGGTCCTGCAGCTCCTGACCAGGTCCCAGCCTCCTGTTTCCCTCTCAGAGCCCCTCTCCCACCAATCTTGGTCTGCGATCCCTCCCTTCTAGACCCCAGGCCCTTCTCCGAGGGCTTGTATGTTAGACCTCTGCTGGAGAGCTGGGACTTCTCTGTGGTCCGCCATCTGTCACCATAGGCAGGGCATCCTTCGTTCTCCTTAACCCCCACACCTTGGCCTACGTGACTCATGAGGACATCTGCCGATGCTTTGCTGGTGAGCAGAGCCCGAGTGGGGGGAGATGGGGTTGGGGATGGGCTGAGCCATAGCCCTGAGCAGTGGGTTCTGTATCTAAAGAGAGTTCTGTCTTTTAAGAGAGTTGCTGGGGCCTTCCCAAAGAGGAATTAGGCAGGATAAGTCCTGGGTTAGAGGATCACTGGGGCCCTATGGAGGCCAGCCATACTGAGAGGATACAGGAGCCCTGGGCTGGGTCTCTAGGTCAGTTCCCATCTACATAGTGCCTTGGGTTTGGCTTCTCAGGTGTGATGAGCAAACATAAGAGGAAAGAGAGTGTGTGTGTGTGTGCGTGCGCGTGCTCATGCTTGTATGCAGGGGGCCATGATGCCCACTTCCAACCTGTAGTTAGTTAAATGCATTGTGGATACAGGAGCTGTTCCTTCTCTGTCTTTCATCCCTCAGACTGGTCCTGGGGAAGGGATGTTGGCCTTGGCCAGAATACCTGTACCTAGGGAGCAGCCCTCAGTTGGGGAAGAAGATACTCATGGCCAGCAATTTTTTGTTCCACAGTTTGAATTCAGATTTTCTGGTTATTCACCCCCAGAATCTTAAAAGGAGAAAAGCTGTAGTTCTCTGTCCCAGCCACTGTGGAGATTGGTGTCTAGCCCCTCAGAGACCATAATCTTCCTGCTCCCAGGGATAGGAACCCCCATTCCCAGCTCAGATTGAACACCTGGGCCCTGACCCATCCCCTTGTTATTCTAGGAGACACTCTTCTAGCCATCCGGGCTCCTTCTGGCACCAGCTTGGAGGTGCCCATCCCAGAGGTGGGTGCTCAGCTCAGGCAGGCGGGGTTGGCTGAGGGCGGGTGCTGGCTGTGGAGCCCGATAAGTCTCGGGTGGGGCAGGTAGGGGGAGGCCTGAGGTTTCGGGTTATCTAGGAGAATGGACAGCCTGGGTGAGAGAGGACACTGTGGCTCAGGGTCAGGCAGGAGCCAAGCCTGCTTCCAATTCCACCTGCCTTGCACTTCTAGGGCCTCAATGGGCAGAAGAAGTACCAGATTCATTTGAAGAGTGTGAGTGGTCCCATCGAGGTGCTGCTGGTGAACAAGGAGGCATGGAGCTCACCGCCTGTGGCAGTGCCTGTGCCACCACCTGAAGATCTGCTTCAGAGCCCATCTGCTCTCTCTACTCCTCCACCTCTGCCCAAACCTGCTGTGGCCCTGCCCCAGGACACCTCACACCCAAGCAGTCCCCAGGTCACCAGCACCACCACCGCCATCTGTGTCCCTGCTAGCATCGAAGCCCAAGGGATGGCCAGTCCAGCAGCTGAGATCATAGGTGAGGCATGATGATCATCTGGTGATGGGGTGATCTCTGGGGCCCAAGAGGCAGTACTCTGTTGTGGGGTGCTGTACTCAGAGCTGGAAGAGACCTTGAGGAGGTTGTCTTCCTGGCCCTCAGCTGGCCTCCCCTTGCTGTGACAAGGGAGCCTTTTTTCTGTTTTTAAAAATAGGTTGTTGTTGATTTCAGAGAGAGAGAGGGGAGAGAGAGAGAGAGAAACAAAGATGATGAGAATCATCGATCAGCTGCCTCCTGCACACCCCCTACTGGGGATCGAGCCCACAGCTCAGTGATGTGCCCGGACTGGGAATTGAACTGTGACCTCCTGGTTCATTGGTTGACCCTCAACCACTGAGCCACACTGGTGGGCCACTGAGAGCGGTTTTAACAGGGAAGCTCTGACTGTGCGAAGGGGCATTAGTGGTGGCAGTTTTCCCCCAGATCCATCTGTTCTGTCTTGCCCTGGCAGCCTCTGTCTCACAGGCCTCAGGCCCTGAGTCCTGCAGTGCCTCGTTTCCAGATGACCTCTTCAGAGGTGACTGGCAGTACCTAAGTCTCCTTGAGCCTGGGAACCAGGGCTGTAGTCACCCTGGTCGTGAGTTCTAGCACAGCTAGTTTCAATATTCCATTTCCTGCCCAAGTGACTGGGTTTGGGCCATGTGGTTGCAGTGAGTGGCGGCCCTGGATCTGATAGCAAGGACAGTGGTGAGCTCAGCTCACTCTCGCTGGGCCCGGCAGCACTGGACACTCGGCCACTGCAGTCGTCTGCCCTGCTGGACAGCAGCAGTAGCAGTAGCAGCAGCAGCAGCAGCAGCAGTTCATCTGGACCCAACCCTTCTACCTCCTTTGAGCCCATCAAAGTGGATCCCACAGGTGGTGAGTTCTTGTCCCATTGGGAGCATGGAGAATCCAGCCTCAGCCAATTTGGGGTCAGAAACAGAATCTAGGCTGGAAACAGCTCTCCTGTCTCCTCAGCCAGAGCTGGCCAGCATGAGGGCCAGTCCTTGCTGTCAACCCTGCCTAGACCAGAGCTCTGCCAGCGAGAGTGAGGAGCTTGTCCTCCCTCTGGTGCCCCTTTGTCCTCCTTATTGGTCTGACACAGAACTCCCTGGCCCTCTCTCAAGCCCTGCCTGCTACCCTTGGACTTAGGTCTCAAGAAGGCGGAAGCACTCCTTGGGGAAGGGGCTGTGGTACGGCCCTCAGGCTCCAAAGGGAGGCAGCGGCTTCCCCGGAGAGGTGATGTTATCTGCCTGGAGTTCCATCTCCGTCCTGTGCCTTGAGTGTTTGCTTTTTCTAGGACTCATTCTCCTCAGCCTGTAAACACCGCTCCCACTAAACGACACTGCCCTCTGAGTGTCCCTCTCTCGCCTTCCCTGTCTCCTCTGTCTGGACTCTGAAAAGGTCACCTCCACTCCACTGCTCATGTTGGCCTCCCAGTCACCCTGCGGGTTGCAGCAGTCAGGACCTCTGTACCCACCTCACATGCTCTTGATGCCACCCTGACTGCCAGGTCCTGCGGGTTTCGAGGCTGATGTGCTCTGCTGCTCTTGCTTCGTATTGATGCTTTTTCTCCTCCTTTGGCTTTAATGATACCAGCTCTTGGCTTCTCTTACCAGCTTCCCTTCTGGCCTCTCCCTGGTGATTCCGTAACCATTGACACTTCCCAGGTCTCTATCCCATTCCACACCTGGGAGGGCTAGATCTGCCCAGCCTCCGTCTTGCCTAGATCTTTTGCCTGAACTCCATCCTTGTGTCCATGTGCCTTTCTCTGCACATCCACTGGGCACTTCATTTCCATGTGTTCTCAACTGAAACTTGCTTTTCCAGTTCCAGCTCCATCTACTCCTCACATCACCTAAGTGAGTTCTATTCCGGATATCTCTTCTATCCAACACTCAGGATCACTGCCAGCCACCTCTCCTAAATTCTTCAGCACCCTCTTTACCTCAGCTGACAAGGGTCTGTCTGAAACACAGCCTGGCTGGCATTCCTCTGTTTACAAAAGCACCTTTAATGGCTTCCTAAGGCCTGCCGGATAAAACCAGAGCTCCCAAACGTAGCCTGTGACATCCGTGGTGATCAGCAGGCCATGGCACTCCTCCCCAGCTTCATTTTCCTCTGCTTTACATGTGATCCTCCCGGTGAGACTTTTGTAGCAGGTTGTCACCCTGTAGCACCCGCCCCTTTTGGAGTGTCTGCCTCCTCTGCCAGGTAACTCTGCCCGGGTGTGGTGTCTGAGCCTGGCACCAAGGAAGTGCTCAGTAAGGGCAAGGATGGATAGGGCATTCTTCAGTCAGGATATCCTGCATCAGACAGGGTGTCATCCATCAGACAGGGTGTCATCCATCAGACAGGGTATTTTCCATTACACAGGGTGTCATCCATCAGACGGGGTGTCCTCCATCAGACGGGGTGTCCTCCATCAGACGGGGTGTCCTCCATCAGACAGGGTATTTTCCATTACACAGGGTATTGTCCATCAGACGGGGTGTCCTCCATCAGACAGGGTATTTTCCATTACACAGGGTATTGTCCATCAGACGGGGTATTTTCCATTACACGGGGTGTCATCCATCAGACGGGGTGTCCTCCATCAGACGGGGTATTTTCCATTACACAGGGTATTGTCCATCAGACGGGGTGTCCTCCATCAGACAGGGTATTTTCCATTACACAGGGTATTGTCCATCAGACGGGGTGTCCTCCATCAGACGGGGTATTTTCCATTACACAGGGTATTGTCCATCAGACGGGGTGTCCTCCATCAGACGGGGTATTTTCCATTACACAGGGTATTGTCCATCAGACGGGGTATTTTCCATTACACAGGGTATTGTCCATCAGACGGGGTATTTTCCATTACACAGGGTATTGTCCATCAGACGGGGTGTCCTCCATCAGACAGGGTATTTTCCATTACACAGGGTATTGTCCATCAGACGGGGTGTCCTCCATCAGACGGGGTATTTTCCATTACACAGGGTATTGTCCATCAGACGGGGTGTCCTCCATCAGACAGGGTATTTTCCATTACACAGGGTGTCCTCCATCCGATGGGGTGTCCTCCGTCCATCAGACAGGGTGTCCTCCATCAGACAGGCTATCCTGTATCAGTCAGGGTATGCATGCTGGATCCAGAAAGGGAGTGTTCTCCTTGCCCTTCTGCAGCACTTCTGAGTTACAAGGGAGTACCAGTCACCTGCAATGAGCCTTTAGTATCCTGGACTCTGCACTGAGGAATTTGTGTCAGCAAGGGAGACCAACAGATAATGCCAGCCTGGCTTAGGACAGGGCCTTCCTTTTCCAGCTGTGTGGGACCCCAGGGTGGACAGTACAGGATCTGAGAAAGTTGGGGGCTGGAGTGGGACCAGGCTGGACCTCTGTGCCCTTGAGCATGGCTGTCTTACCTTTCAGTTCTGGAACTCCCTAAAGAGCTGTCGGAAATTTTTGATCCCACGCCAGGTAGGGCTGTGTTTCTCCTTGGGGCTGGGAACGGGGCACAGCTTATTGGGTCTTGCAGCTTCTGAGGACCTATGGTTGTGATTGGTGCCTGGACATAGTGTAAAAGTTCCTGGTGGGGGCAGAGGGAGTCCCCTTCATGGGCTTTGGTGCGTGGAGAGGCAGGAGCCAAATGTAAGTGAGGTCTCCCTCCTTCCCCAGAGTGTATGAGCTCGGAGCTACTGGAGGAGCTGATGTCCTCAGAAGGTGGGTGGCCCGGGGAAGGGGGGTGGGTGTGGACAGGGGTTGGGCGGCTGTTGGGTGGGGCCTTGTCCTTGGCCTCAGGCCTCAGCCTGGTGCTCTCTGCAGTGTTTGCCCCCCTCCTCCGCCTTTCTCCGCCCCCCGGAGACCACGATTACATCTACAACCTGGACGAGAGTGAAGGTGTCTGTGACCTCTTTGATGTGCCTGTTCTCAACCTCTGACTGACGGGGACGTGCCCAGTGTGGCTGGAACACAGACTGTCTAACCTGAGGGCTGCTTGGGGACCTCCTACATCTCAGCCGTTCACACAGCTTGAGAGCCACAGACTCCGGCTTCCCCAGCTTTCCCTCACTGCACAGTTCTGGCCACAGCTCCCATTCCTGCACCGATACCTGCATTGTGCTGGAGAGCAGAGGGCTCGGCTCCCTCTTCGGTGAAGCCAAAATATTTGCTTCTCCTTTTCTGGAGCCTTCCCCCACCTGTGTCCTCCCTGTGCCCGCCCTGAGCCCAGACTCTGCTGCCACCCAGTGTCACAGAGTGAGGAGACACATTCACTCCATAGGGCAGCTTGTCTAACCTCCCCCTCCCCCTGTTCCTGTCAGCTCTTCCCCTCCCAGGAGGAAAGCTGGGGTAGGGCTGGGCACTTGCCAGCACCACTCCTTGCCTCCTTCACTTCTGTCCACCCCTTGACCCTAGAGCCCCTCCTGGACCCATCCTGTCTCCCCTCTGCCTGGCCCTTAGCCCTGACGACCTGTAGGTGATGTTGGAGGGGGTGGGTGCTAACAGAACAGAGGTCTCTAGCTAGGAATCTGGGCAGGCGAGTCCCTGAGGATTGACCCAACCTCCCTCCTCCCTCTAGCCCCTCTTGTTTATTCATTTACCCTCATTTAGAGCCATTTGCAGAGATTTAGAAAGATTTGCAGTAACGAATGGATTCCTATATAAAGATTATTTTTATACTTTTTTGCAACAAAAGGAAATTGTAATATTTGTACAGTGTCCAAGTGAATAAAGATCGTGCCTAAGGCTATCTCTGGTCTGGTTCTTTTGGGCCTCTTCCTGGGACCGCTGGGTTGGTGGCGGGGCTGGGTGGGTCACCTTGCTGGGAAGGAGGCGTGGCGGAGCCAGCTGCCCGCCGGCCCTCCCTGCTCCACCTGCCGCACCTTGGGGCGGGGCGGGGCCGCCTCTTCAGGGCGGGACAGGGCAGGCGCCGGCCTCCCACCCCCGGACTCCAACCCGGAACTAGCCTCGGCTCCCTCGGGAAAGCCGGCGCAGGGCCAGGATTGGGCGCCTGGGCAGTGAGTGCGGGCCACGGCTTCAGGCCGCGGACAGAGGACGCCCTCATTGTCCCCACGGACCCAGACCCAGTGCGTCCTCGGCAGGAGGTTGCAAGGTAGAAGGTACAGGTGTCCCGCCCCGGCTGGACCATGGCGCCCCCTCGGGACGTGGTGAAGATCGCCGTTCAGAAGCGTGACGCCATCCCGCAGCTCATCCAGCTGGACCAGGTCACCCGGCCGGTCCGGCCAACATCACCCCACTGTCCACCTCTGGGTCGCCCTCTTCCCCTCGAAACAGCCCGCCCTCCCCCTTCCCTTCTGCCCCATCCCTTTTTGTCCCAGGAGTGGTTCTTCCCCACTCCTGGCCCTGGGAGTGACATCTTCCCTTGCAGGCTAAGCCCCTGGCCGCTGTGCTGAAGGAGGTGTGCGACGCGTGAGTGCGGGCCTGGCGGGCCAAGGGGTGGGGAAGGGTAGGCGGGAGGGGGCGCCCCTTTCCCGCCTCACTAAGCCTCCTCTGCCCACAGGTGGAATCTGGCTCACTCTGAACGCTATGCCCTGCAGTTTGCTGATGGGCACAAGAGATACATCACTGAGAATGTGAGTCCCTTCTCCCCCTTAGCCCCTTCTAATTCCTGATTCCTGACCCTGATTCCTCAGACCCCTCATCCGCAGGGATCTTTCACTGAGTTCCAAATCCTCCCTCACTGACAACCCCATTTAACCAATCCTGAGATCCCTTCTTCTCTCCTTTGTCTTCTCCAGAACCGCTCAGAGATCAAGAATGGCAGCATCCTGTGCCTCAGCACCGCCCCAGTAATGCCCCTCCTGGCCCCACCTTCATTCCCTGCCCCTCTGGCTGTTGTGCCTGTTCCCCTGTGCCTCTCCCTGCCCTAGGTCCCGAGGCCCCAGTCACATCCCGGCAGTGCTCCCCCTAGTGGACACCCCGGTCTCCACACCTCCAGTTCCCGCTTACCTCCACCCAGCCTCCTCACCTTCCCTTCTGCCCCATCCCTGCCAGGACCTCCAGGCTGAGGAGCTGTTGGGTGTGCTGCAGAGTGGGGGTCGTCAAAGGCGCCGGGAAGCCCTGCAGCATCTGGTCCTGCTGGCTCCGGACATGACCTTTGCCCAGGAGGTCATCAGCCGTGAAGGGCTTCAGAAGCTAGGCACCATCATTGAGGATGGGGATGAGTGAGCATCGGGCTGTGGTGGGTGGTGGACATGGGGGCTGGGGTCCTGACTGGCCCTGCTCAGCCCCTGATATGCCCCCAGCCTAGGAGAGGAGCTGGCTCTCGCACTGCAGGTCTTCTTGGAGCTCATGGAGCACGGCGTGGTGTCCTGGGAGACACTCAGTATCCCCTTTGTTATGAAGGTGGGTGGGCTTTTCTAGGGACAGCAGGGAGGGGCAAGTGGGGTGGTGTTAGGATCTGGCCATGCATGCTGACATCCCCTACCCCTCCTACAGGTGATACGCTATGTGAACATGAACCTGATGGACCCATCTGTGCAGCCCTTGGCCCTCAGGCTGCTGGAGAGTGTGACCTTGAGCAGCCCTACCCTGGGTCAGGTGGTCAAGAATGAGGTGCCACTGGACAGGCTGCTGGTACACATACAGGTGTAAGTGTCTGGGGATGGGGCACAGATGAAGGGAGTGGGGCCAGATCCTGGATGGCCGATTGAGCCCTCTTTTTGTCCCAGGATGAATCAGCAGCTGCAGACCAAGGCCATGGCTCTGCTGACAGCCTTGCTGCAGGGGACCAACCCTGCTGAACGTAAGGTGGGTGTCCATCTGGTGGATGTCCATCTGGTGGATGGATGAGGGGCAGGAGCTGGTGAGCTCTGTGCTCTACTGCCGCCTAGGGTGTGTTCTCATGGTGAGGCTACACCATCTAAGCCCCCTTCCCACCCACTCAGCTCATGCTTGACTACCTGTGGCAGAGAAACCTTCGCCAGTTCATCTATAAGGTAGGAAGCCCTGGGCCAGGCAGGCCTACCCAATCTCCCCCACCCCCCCGTGAGCCCACGCTTACACCCAGGACTCGCTGCCCTCCAGGGCATCATCCATAGTGCGGCACCCCTGGGCGACGAGATGGCTCACCACTTGTACGTCCTGCAGTCCCTTACACTGGGGCTGCTGGAGCAGCGCATGCGGACACCGCTGGACCCCTACAACCAGGTGGGTGCCTTTAAGATACAGAGGCTGGGGGCAGCTGGAGGTTGGCCTTGAACCTGTGATCGTGACCACCCCCCAAATAATGGCCCTCAGGAGCAGCGGGAGCAGCTGCAGGCCCTGCGCCAGGCTGCCTTCGAGCTGGAAGGGGAGTCTCCCAGTGCTGGGCTGAGCGCTGACCGGCGCCGTTCCCTCTGTGCCCGGGAGTTCCGCAAACTGGGCTTCACCGTGAGTGACCCTTACGCAGGCCCTCCCCCCCCACCTCAACCCAGGGCTGCCGTTAACGGGGTCCTTCCTCAGCTGCCTGTCCTCTTCCCCCAGAACAGCAACCCCGCACAGGACCTAGAGCGCGTGCCCCCCGGCCTGCTGGCCCTGGACAACATGCTCTACTTCTCCAAACATGCGCCCAGTGCCTACAGCCGGGTCAGTGTTGGGGTGTGGGTAGAGCGGGATGCCTGCCTATGATGGGTCCCCATGGGCTTAGCTGTGACTCCCTGCCCCTTTCTCTGCTCCCACCACCCCAGTTTGTGTTGGAGAACAGCAGTCGTGAGGACAAGCACGAGTGCCCCTTTGCCCGGAGCAGCATCCAGCTGACTGTGCTGCTGTGTGAGCTGCTCCGCGTCGGGGAGCCCTGTGAGTGGGATTGGGCATGGTGTGTCCGGGAACGGGGGACAGAAGGGCAGAGAGGGCCAGGGGCTTCATACTTCCTCCCTGAGCCCCTCCTGCCCCCCTGCTCCAGGCTCCGAAACGGCCCAGGACTTTTCACCCATGTTCTTCGGCCAAGACCAGAGCTTCCATGAGCTCTTCTGTGTGAGCATTCAGCTTCTGAACAAGACCTGGAAGGAGATGCGGGCCACACAGGAGGACTTTGACAAGGTGGGTGGGCGGGAGCTGGAGACCAGGCCCCGGGCAGAGGGCTACGCAGGGTAGGGGTCCAGAGCGCAGACCCTGGGTTTCACTAGGTCATGCAAGTGGTCCGGGAGCAGCTGGCCCGCACGCTGGCCCTCAAGCCCAGCTCCCTGGAGCTCTTCCGAACCAAGGTGAACGCACTCACGTACTCGGAGGTGCTGCGACTGCGCCAGACTGAGCGGCTGCATCAGGAGGGCACACTGGCCCCTCCCATACTGTGAGTCGGTGGGAATGGGTCCCAGCCCTAGCCCCCACTTTCCCTGGGACCCCATGGGCCTTGTCCCGGGTCAGTTTCGGTCAGCAAACCTCCTTCCCCCATCCAGGGAGCTTCGGGAGAAGCTGAAGCCAGAGCTCATGGGCCTGATCCGCCAGCAGCGTCTGCTCCGCCTCTGCGAGGGCACGCTCTTCCGCAAGATCAGCAGCCGGAGACGCCAGGGTGGTTGAGTGGGCAGAGGGCAGAGAGGGTCTGGCCTGGGTCAGGGCCCCTCTGCTCACTCCTTCCCTCTTCCCCTTGCTGCCCACAGACAAGCTGTGGTTCTGCTGCCTGTCCCCCAATCACAAAGTGCTGCAGTATGGGGACGTGGAGGACGGTGCCAGTCCACCCGCCCCCGAGAGCCTCCCAGAACAGAGTAAGGAGGGCAGGGACCGGGACAGGACACCTGCTCCCCCAGACCGCCCCATGCCCCGGGATGCCTGGGGCCCCGGTGGTCAGCCCAGTCTTCTTCCCGCAGTCCCAGTGGCTGACCTCAGGGCACTACTGACCGGCAAGGACTGCCCCCACGTCCGGGAGAAAGGCTCAGTGAAGCAGAACAAGGTGAGGGCAGGGGGGTCTGGGCTCCTGCCCACTCGCCCTGCCCTGCCCCCTGCTCAGTGCTCGTGATTGCCTTCCTCCCAGGACCTCTGTGAGTTAGCTTTCTCGGTCAGCTACGACCACGGGGAGGAGGAGGCATACCTCAACTTCATCGCCCCCTCCAAACAGGAGGTGAGTGTTTGGGCAGGCTGAGCCGAACTGGGCAGATGGGCAGGGGAAGAGACCGGCAGGTCCTCATGGAGCCGCCCCGCCCCCAGTTCCACCTGTGGACAGATGGGCTGAGCACCCTGCTGGGCAGTCCCATGGGCAGTGAGCAGACACGGCTGGACTTGGAGCAGCTGCTGACCATGGAGACCAAGCTGCGCTTGTTGGAGCTGGAGAACGTGCCCATCCCTGAGCAGCCACCCCCCATCCCCCCGCCCCCCCCCAACTTCAACTTCTGCTACGACTGCAGCGTCACTGAACCTTGAGAGGGTGGCCGCGGGCCACAGCAGCTGCCACTGTGGTGGCCGTGAAGGGTGGAGTGTGCAGCAGCGCAGACACCTGACCAGCGGAGGCTGCAGCAGGAATAAAGTCTGCTTGGCTCCTGGGTACGTGTCGAGCCAGCTGTGAACCCTGTGGGCCGAGCCTGCCTTAAAACTCGGTTGGTGCAGGAGATGTGGGCATCAGGCCAGGGCCGCAAACCTGGGCAGCTACAGTTGAGGGGCTTGTCCTTCCTCAGGATGAGTCCTCAGCCTCCCTCAGCGCTGGGCCTGCAGACAGGGGTGGCCTCTGTTTGGGAGGCACCAACCAAGAGTGCTGGTGCCATCAGCCAGGTGGGGGTAGACGCCTTCCTGGGCAGCATTTATAGGGGCCTAATGTGGGAGCCATGTTTCCGGAGGCCGCCGAGAGTCTGAGCTCAGCCCTGAACCTTGCTTGGCTGCCTTGTGTCCGTTGTGGGCCTTGGAGGCCCTCGGGTGAGAGCAGGAAAGGAGAGATGTGAAGCTGGGCCTGCCTTGTGTTGAAGGGCAGATTGAAGATTCCAGAAGACATCCCCCAGTGGTGGGAGGATATTCTGACAAGAGGGAATTCAGTGCAGGAAGCCTGGATTCTGATGAAAATCCTCTGCAGGAGGGTGGGGATGGGCCCAAGAAGGCCAGAGCTCCTGGGACCAGAAGTGGCTGGGGGATTGGGCCCAGTTGGAGGTCACGCTCAGAGGCCCTGGTCAGGGACCTTTCAAGCCTCTGAGGCCAAGAGGAGCACGCCTGCCCACAGGATAGACTGAAAGCTTCACCACCCACTGACCTCCTTTTCCACTCTCCTTGCTACTTCTTCCCCAGCACCTCCTCAAATGTCTTTTTTAACAATGTTAACCATCAACATGTTGCCTTGGAAAGTGATGAAATGACATCTCCTTTGGAGAATGTACTGAGCTTCCCCTCCCCCAGCCACACTTCTGACTCAGGCACCCGGAGGCTTCCCACCACATTTGGAACAGTCTGCTGTTTAGTTCAAGGTGGAAGGAGGGGTGGGGATCCCAGATGCTATTAAGTCTCCCCATACTCCTTGTCAGTGGTCCAGTCCCTTGTGCAGGCCACCATCATCTTGACAAGAATCTCCTGGCTTCCTGTCTCCAGTCTTCTCAATACCAGCTACCCGAGCTGTTCTAGCAAACATGAAGCTGATCTGATCGCACACTACCCCATCCTGTACTTGTCAGTGTCTCCCTATTGTCCAGGGGGTAATGGTCAGTACTATGATGGGCAGAGTTGAGATGGGTTGCAGACATGTGGTTTAGGCCCTGTGCAGGGTTTTTGGTGCTTGGCCCCTGCTGGCATCCTCCCTGCACCCTGTTGGGGCCTAGACACCCCCCACCCCAGTGTCAGCTCTCGCCTGCCTTGTACACCCCCCAATCCCTTCTGCCTGATTCCCCCTTTTCTCTCTCTGCTCACTTTCTGCTTCGAGTCCTTCCTTGACCTCCCAGGCTAAGCTCATGACCCTAAGTCCCCAGTCCCAGGTGCTGTTGCTGTATTTGTGCACACCCTGCACAGGGCTGTCCCTGCCTGTTGCTGATTTGCTTCTCCAACTGCGCTGGAGGCTGGGAGAGCTTCATCACCTCTGAATCCCCACAAAAAGCAGGCACTCAGGCAGCCCAGTTGGCTGCTCCTAGAACTGATGGACACAGTGTAGGTGGACATATGGAGGGTCCAACGGACTTTCTAAGAGCTGCTGGTGAGAACTCACTGGTACTGTGTAAGAGGTTGGACTAGATGGCCTCTAAGGGCTCTTCTTACCCAGGGAGGCTATTTGCTATCCTCCTTGCCTCCCCGCTCCAAAGACCACCTCATGGACGCTGGCATCAGGAATCGGTATGTTGCGAGGGTCTGGCTGAGCCCAGTGCGCACAGATGTGCCTTTGCCACAGGACTGCCTGGGAGCTCATGCTGGGGAGGCCTCCAGGCTTTTGGAGTCTCCCACCACATGGGGAAGCTGGGACCTGCTTAGGGGCTCCTGTGGGGCTTTGGGCCACACCTGAGGAAGCTGTCTGGTATTTCCTCCATTGTTTCTGGACTGGGCAGGGCTGCTTCAACTGAGGTGGGGAGGGGAGGGGCCCTTTAGTTTGAGAACTTCAGATAAAGAGGTAAAATCTGGAATTTTTAATCTTGTTTGGGTTTACAACAAAGGTAAGGCTTGGCTGCTGAAGTTCAGCGCTGGTAGGGGACTGGGACTACGAGTCTAGGGAACAAGGTAGGGCACAGGCCTTCCATGGAAGTAGGCAGGGCAAGAGGCGAGTCGGTTCCGGTCCAGCATTCAACCCAGCCACCTAGGGGCTGAGGCTTCCAGACCCAGGCCTGGCCAGGAGATCAGGAGCTGGCATCTCCACGGGCCCGTGGCAGCCTCATGTAGTTGGCAACCAGGCTGTGGGGCGGACTGGGGTAGGAAGCACCCCGGCTGCCCTGGATGAGCCCTACCTCCAGTCCTTGCAAAGGTGTTTATAGCTTAGGGAAGGGGCCCTGGGTCTGTGGCAGAGGGAAACAGGAGGCACCGAGTCAAACTCCAGGTCAAGAAGCCAGGGCTAGGGACATGAGTGGGAGCTACCAGGCTGCTTACTGACCTGGCCTCAGAGTGTTAGGGTCAGGTCAGCCCCTCCCACGAAGCGGGACTGGATGCAGATCACCTGGGGCAGTTGGGCTTGGAATCGCCTGACGGCAGCCATGCTAATACCAGGGCACATTGCGACATCTAACCTCTGGATCTGCTTGCATGCCTGCCCAATGGTATCCAGTGTTCTGCAAGAAGACCCCTGTGTGAGTCCCTGGTCCGAGGTGAGCCCCAGCTCAGCCCAGCCCGTGCACTGGCACTATCGGACACTCACCGCTCTGTGAGCCGACTGCAGCTGGACAGGTTGAGGTGTTTCAGCCTCGGCCAGGAGCTGGCTGCCTGGACCCAGCCCTCATCACTGAGGAGGCTGCAGTGACTCAGCGCCAGGTGCTCCAGGCTGGGGCAGCCCCTGGCCACAGCCACCAAGCCCTTATCTGTGAGCGCTGGCAACAGGCTCAGTGACAACTGCCTCAGCTGGAGGAAGTGGAGCACCTGCAAGGATGGAGGTTGTGGGGGTGGGGTGTAGTATGGCACTGGAGCCAAGGGCCGGGGCTTCTTCTAGGTTCCCCACCCCCAACAAAAGGAGAAGCCATACACAGCAGAAGCCAATGAGAAAGGAACATTTTCTAAGCAAAAGGTGGGTGGGCCCAGGCCCCTGGCTCCAGCCCCGAACCCTTAGTCAACCCACACCCCACCCCTAGTCCCACACCTGTGCCAAACTGGCATCAGTCAGCTTGCTGCAGGCTGTGAGGTCCAACTCCTGCAGGGCCTGCAGCCTGAGCAGGGAGGGGCCCTGTGGCTGGGGAGAAGGGTCCATGGGGCCTGGGGCCTGATGCTCCAGCTCTTGGTGTGGCTGTGGGAAGAGGTCCCTCCTCCTCAGTTCCTCCTGAGTTTGGCCCTCACATGCTCCTAGAGAGAGACTCAGGAGGGCAGGTGAGCCAGGGACCACCCACCCTTCATGACCTTGAGGTTCCCACACCTGGGCTTTCTGCACTGGCTCCTCGCTTGGTTCCCCCAGCCCCAGAAGCCCCCAGTCACGAAGCTCCTTGCACCAGGCCAGGCGCAGGACTGAGAGGGTAGTGAGGTAGGTGCAGATGGCCTGCAGGGTCCGGTTGGTGAGGGCCACACAAGAGGATAAGTCTAGCACTCTGAGGCTCGGTCCCAGCGCTGGGATCAGGGAGAGCACTGAGATGTCCTAGGAGGAAAGTGGAGAAGGGAGAGAGCAATGGAAAGATGGCTTGTGTCTATGTTGCCATGCTTGGCAAGGGTCACTAAGAAGGTTCTGTCCAAGGTTCTGGTCCGACAGGCAATAAGGAGCTAGCAGAGGGCCCACGGAGGGAGGCCATGATGTCCCTGTGCTGGTGAAGGTCGGAGTGGACATGGGAGCCATGGGGCTAGGATACCAGAAGTTTGATGGAGGATAGAGCTTGGCAGGGGCAGGAAAGATGCTGGTACAAATGTCTCAGGTCTCTGCCCTGATTGTGCTCCCAGTCCCCGCTGAAGGGGTGGGCAGAGGCTGCCCTCTGACCACAGCTTATTGGACTGGTGGTGGACATCTGACCCAATCAGATCTCCTCCCTCTAGATTCTGAAGTAGAACTGTGAGGTCCCAGTGGGCACAGGGCTACTACCTGGCAGAAGCAGTCGTGGTGGGGGAGTGGGAGCTAAGGGCGGAGTAGAATAAACTGGTTTGTAGAGAGACACAGAGACACAAGAATGTGAGGCTCCAGGGTCCAGCTAAGAGACAGCAGTGGTAAAAGGAAGATGGAGGGGAACGGGGGGAGAGGTGCTGTGGGGAAAGTTTTCAGGTTGGGAACACCCTGGTTACATTGACAGATTGAAGGAACAATCCACTAAACAAGACTGTCATTGCCAAGACAGGGGTGCCACCCAGAGGGACAGGGCTGAGCCCTATTGGAGAGACTGAGGGACAGAAAGTGCCTCTGCTGCCCCATCACATTACCTCCCTCGGTACCTTCCCCCCAGGGCTCAGTTCTGTCACCTCCTTCTCCAGCCTTCTTAGCCTCTGGAACTCCCACTTTTAGTGCCCCCAACTGCAGTGGTCACTGAGCACTTGGCATGCGCAGTGGATGCCACCTCATGGGCTGGGCCTCCCTTTAACCTGAGCCCACAGTGGGAGCTGCCAGGAGGGGTGCTAGTGGCCACACAGCCACAGGGTCTTGTCTAGGCCCCTTCTTCTTCCAGAATGTGTTCCAAGTTCAGTTCTAACTACTTGGACACAAACACCAGGCAGTCTCTCCCTAGTGCCACACCTCCACTTCTCCAGCCCTGGCCCTGGGGAGGAAGGAAGGGGTGGGGTGGTGGCTCACCTTGAGTGAGGAGCAGTAGGCCAGACTGAGAGAGGCCAGTGGGGGTGGAGCTCTGCGCATGGAGCCCAGAGCCTGGGCCAATGCCCACCCGCTCACCAGGCAGCACTCAGCCATGTCCAGGCTCCGCAGCTCCCGCAGGCCCCCAAGGGCTGTGCATCCCGCATCCGTCAGCCGCTGCAGCTTCCTTAGGCTCAGGCGCTTCAGATGCCGCAGGCCCCGGCTCACAGCCAGCAGTGCCCCATCAGTCAGTTCTGGGCAGCCGCTGAGGTCCAGGGTGGTAAGGCCTGGTTGCTGGTAGCAGAGGGCAGCCACAGCCTCTGTGGAGAGGTCCCGGCAGCTGTGCAGGCTCAGCTCCTGCAGCCGTAGCCCGGCCACCTGGCCCAGGGCCTGCAGGGCCTCCGGCAGCAAGCCAGTGCCGCTCAGGTCCAGGGCGCGCAGCTGAGCAGCCCGCTCCTTCACGAACCGCAGCAGGTTGCGGAAGGAGAGTTGGGATGGGGAGGAGTCCTGGGGGTTGACGGAGCCCCAGGCTGGGCCTAGCTCGAAGATGAGGTGACAGTAGGCCAAGGAGAGGCGCTCTAGGCTGGGGGCGCAGCTGATGAGCCTGTTGAAGCTGAGGTTGGCCAGGTCTCGCAGGCCAGCCAGGTTGAGCTCGCGGAGGCCGCTCAGGGCCTGCCGGACCTGCTGTGCTGTTTCGGGTTGGGCTAGCAGTGTGCCCGACGCAAAGAGGCTGTTGCAGCCACTGAGGTCAAGGCTACGCAGGACCGGACAGCCCAGGATCAGGGCCACAAAGGAGGCCTCTGCGGGGTTGCCCCCACTGAGGCACAAGCTCTGCAGGTGGGGGCCCAGGTGGTAGGCAATAGACTGCAGCACCTGGTGTGTAGCTGGTGAGCCATCCAGGTTGGTCAGGGTGATGCAGGAGACGCCCCTGAGGCCCAGGCTCTTGATGGTAGGGAGAGAGGCTGAGGACACAGGGATATTGAACCGCACGTTTATCTAAAGGGCAACAGCAGACTTGGGTTAGCCCTCTGACCTCAGAGCATGCTGGGCATCAGATGTAGTGGCAAGTTGCTGGTTAGAGGTTCAGGGCAGGTCAGGGAAGGGCCCTTCTACACAGGGGGCCCACTATGGTATGAAATGTCATGTGTGGTTGAGGGGTGGGTGCTGGTGGGAGGTGGGAGCTGGGAGGATAAGACACACTGGGGTTCAAGGGGATTAATGACTAAGGGGAGGACATATTAGTGATGGATGGGTCTAGATGCCTATGGAGTCCTGTGAGGAGTGGGGAGCTGGCATGCAGGGTACAGGAGAGTTAGGGGATGGCTTGGAGGAGGCCCAGAAAAGCCTCCAGGGAACAGGAGGACCTCAACCTTTGGGACTTGCAGATGGCCCTGAGATCCATGGACCCAGCTAACAAGCAACCATCCTCCGCTATTTTCTCAAGAGCAAATAAATAGCCCTCAGATCCGCTGAAGGCGGGAAGAAGTGAGGTAGGTGTCACCACAACCCACTGTGGCCCTGATGCCAGAGATCTGGGGCAGGCAGTGATGCTGAGCCCCCTGGTAGCTTCAGTGTCTCAGACATGTTTGCAAAAATGGGTTTTGTGTGTAAGTGAAAATGTGTGCATGCATGCATGCGTGTATGTGCACACACTAACTCGTGTGAGCTCCACAGGCTCCAGAGTGTGAGAGTGCTTGTGATTCCCGAGGATCTTCTCTGGAGGGTCCGTCTTATCCAGGTGAGGAAGGAGAGCCTCCATTTCTGGGGGCAGGAACCAAGAGAATGAATCTTTGCCCAGTCAGTGTGGCCCAGTGTTTGAGCATCAACCTATGAATTCCCCATCAGGGCACATGCTTCAGTTGCTGGCTTGGACCCCAGTGTAGAATGGGCAGGAGGCAGCCAATCAATGAGTCTTTCTCATCATGGATGATTCTATCTCCCTCTCCCTCTCCCTTCCTCTCTGAAATGAGTGAATGAATCTCAGGGGTGCCGAGGAAGTTGAGCTAGCCCTGCCTTAGAGGAATAGGTGAGTGAGAGTGGGGAGCAGACAGCTGAAGCAGGGGAGGCAGGAGGCCAGCTCAGGGCTAAGTCTTTGTGGGAATAAGTTGGCTTGTGTAGGAGTTTGGGGGGCCCCCAGCTAATGAGGTGTTTCACAGAACCTCCTCTGACCTTGTGCCAGAGGGAGCTAAAATGCAGTGGGTCCAGGTCTTTGTGGGAGGAGGGAGAAGAGTGTTTAGCTTCTAAAATCCTAGCCCTGTTCCTCTACCCTGAGGATGCCCAGGGTGCAGGCAAGTGGCACTCAAAGAGGCTCTTGTCTTAATGTATCAGCATGGTCCTGATGCAGGAAAGCAAGCTCCCTGGAAAACTGTCCGTAAGCTGCTGTAAGAACACTCACATTCCCTGCGGTGCCCCACAGAACATCAAAGATAGCAGAAGGGTAGACATGGCACACGATGTGCACTCCTGTAAGCTATCTGTCCCAGAATCCTCCCAGGAAGACACGTGGAACTCAGCCCCAGGTGCGGAGCAACCAGCCTGACTTCTGCCAGAGAGAAGCAGTCAGCTATGGCGACCGTGGTGTCATCGTGGGGAGGAGTGGCTGGCAAGTGATGGAACCAACTCCTGGCTGCGTCCACAGGGATTGGGGGGTCAAACCAGGTTCCCTTTCCACACCCCATTCCCTGATCGAGGTTATTATGTATGAGAGGAGCACTCCCCACATCCCCTCATGGACACTGGGACACAGTGGGCCAGTGGAGACGCCCAAGGACCTGTGTTCCTCTCTCAGATTTCTGGAGACCTGGGGAACATCCAGTGTGAGGGTGGGAGGAAGGGTTCTGGAAAGGGAAGGTACAGCGGGCCTCCAGCCATTTCCACGCTCTGCACACCAGATGAGCCAGTCTGATGATGCATGGAGTGAACTATGGCTGGGGGAGCGCAGAGCCTGCTGGTTAGCCAGGCAGCACCCGCCTCCTCAGCCACTGGCTCCTGCCTTCAGTCTTCCTTCTTTCCTTTCCTTCCTGAGCCCGGTGGTGTGGAGTGTGTGTGGGGTGGGGTAGGAGTGTGGGGGTGGGGGTGAGGAATGTTCTCCTGTCTCCCACTGCCTCCCTATAAACAAGGTAGACAAACAGTGAAGGAAGGCACTGGCAGTCAGCCCGGGGTCCAAGTTCAGAGCCGGTAACAGTGAAAGCCAATGGATAAAGGGGCAGGGCTGGGCCTAAAGGACTTCCAGCTCGCCCACCTCCCTGCTCTCCACCATTTTTCTGGGTGGGGAGGGGGCAGCCTCTAAGTCATCACCTGGTGGTCTAGCCTGGACTCCAAGTGCAGGAGCTCAGGAGCAGCCTTTCAGGGATATGTATCACCTGTGGGGGCAGAGCAGCAGGCTCCTGGGTCCTTGTTTGGTTCTGGTATAGCCCTCCTCCCCAGGCCCTAGGAAGATGCTTCTAGAGGCTCAAGGGAGGACTGCAAGGGTTCCTACTCCAGATTTAGCCGCACTATCCACAGAGGCCAATGAGCTCTTGGTCTCCTTTCCCAAAGCTGGTGTCTTCAGAGTAAATGCAGAGTCCTCTGGGAAATGTCCTACACCTGCTAAGAGTGACACATGTCCTTTGACTGTGAGAGGCCAGGATTGCGTTGTAGCTACCGAAGCCCGAGCTGAGGCTCCAGGCCTCTGTGTGCAGACTTGGAGAGCCACCTAACAGAGAAATGGCCTCTGCCTGCTGGTACAGAAACCCAACGCGAACACACCTGTTCTCTAGGAGGCCTTGGAGGAAAAGGGGCTTTGGTGTTTAGAGAGAGTGAGATCGCCAGGTGAAGGCAGAGGAGGGCAGAAGCTGAGATGTTCTAAGTTCTTCACAGTGACTAACCCAGCAGCAGGCAACCAGCCCCCACCCTCCACCCCTGGGAACCGGCAGAGCCTGGGTGTATGTGGGGTGCTGCTTTGTCTACTTTCTTATTTGAGAAAAATTGGGAGTATATGGGGCAGGTCAGGGAGAATAAGAAGTCACTGAGTCCAGCATCCTAGCCTGGCCTGGCGAGCCATAGGCCCTAATGTGGCCTTGGGGAGCCACAGCCTTCCATAGCACCTACGAGCTGGGGCACCACCTCCTCATCATCCTGCCCAGAAATCCAACTACCAGCTAGATTTTACCATCCAGATGTCTCATACCTTAAGTTTTAAACAGGTCCAAATCAAATTCCTTCAGACAGTAAGCTCAATGACACTGGACAGGTAACTCGACAACAGGCCCTCCACATTTAATATGTGACAAATGCGGATTCTAATCCAGCAGGGAAGGGGAAGGGAAGATTATACATAAATGGTATTTGGGCTAATTGAAAACTAATCAAGTTAGTTTCCATCTCATAGTATGAATCAAAATAATTTCACTGATAAAAACAATATAAAGATTCACTCTGTAAAACAGAAGAAGCAATTTTGCTGTGAGCAAAAATAAAGTCTAATAAAAAAACAAGAAAACATGAGCGTATATTTATCAAATCTCTGAAAAGGCAAGGGATCCCTAAGTTTAAAAAGCAATGGAAGCTGAAACCGGTTTGGCTCAGTGGATATAGCGTTGGCCTGCAGACTGAGGGGTCCCGGGTTCGATTCCGGTCAAGGGCATGTACCTTGGTTGCAGCACATCCCCAGTGGGGAGTGTGTGGGAGGCGGCTGATTGATGTTTCTAACTTTCTATCCCTCTCCCTTCCTCTCTGTAGAAAATCAATAAAATATATTAAAAAAAACAGTTGGTTGAGCACTGTTTCATGCACCAAAAGGCTGCCGATTCTATTCCCAGTCAGGGCACATACCCAGGTTGTGGGTTTAAAAGGAGGCAACAGATCAATGTTTCTCTCTTTTCCTCCTCTCCCTCCTCCACTCTCTTTAAAAATCAATAAAAACATATTAAAATGAAAAAGCAATGGAAGAAATAAAAAAAGGCTGTTCAAAATCAACAACATAGAAATGTAATCTCTGTATCTCATAAATAAACACATATCTACAAGTCAAATTAAAAGGCAAACATACTAGGAATATATTTCAATAAATATGTAAAAGATTAATCTCTTTAATATATAAAATTTTTATACAGATAAGAATACTGAGACCCCAAGAGTTAAATGGATAAAGAACATGGATAAACAAAAGAGGGAAATATAAATGGTTAACTAATGAGAAAACTATTCAACCTCAGTAATAAGTAAAAATTAAAACAAGGAGTTACCTGGCTTGCCTTTCAAACTCGGACAGACGTCTGCATTCACCTCCAGGCTGGGTTGTCTCCTTACACTCTGCCTCCCCCTCCAGCCCACTCTGCACTGCAGAATTCCCAGACACAACTCACCCTGTGTCGCTCCCCAGCCTTAGCATTTCTTTAAAGGCTCCACGATGGTAACCAGGAGGAAACCCCAGCAGTGCCACCTGGCACACCTACCAGCTTGTAGTCTGACCCCTTTCTAACCTTATTGCCTACCACTTGTCCTACACACATCTACGCTCCAGTCATTGGGAACTTGTGTGGTTGTTTCCAGAACTATGTCATACCTGGTGCCTTCACCTGTGCTGCTACCAGTCCTGGAATGGCCAACCTTCACCCTCATCCTATTCCTTCAGGAAGCCCTCCCCGATGCTGCTGTCTCCTTTGGATGTCCTTCCTCATGTTTCCGGTGCACCCTTCATTCCACGGTCACGGCACTGAGCACAGGATATCGTGATCACTTGTCTTTCTGTCCACTGGACTATGGGCTCCTCGGGGGAGGGGCTATGCCTTATTCATCTGGATAGTCCCAGAGCCAAGTATGTATGAACATAACATATGTATGAATATGCATGATGAATAAATGGATGGACGTTGTATGTGTAGGGCCATGAGCAAACTGGCGTGAGAGACAACTGAGAAAGGGCCAGGTGAGGGTGGGCACCTTACCTCCCGAAGGGCATTCTGGGCTGCATAGTACCAAGCCCGACTCACGAGGGAGGCCTCTTTCTGATCTGACAGAGGAAGGAAGCTCAGAATATATGTGAGCATCTGAGGGAAAAAGAGAGGGCATTGGGGGCTGTTAGAGCTGGCGGCCCAGATCTCTGGCTTCTATTTTATGTTGAATCCTAAGCTTCACAGAGTTCTCACGTCCCATCTCCACCTCCCAAGGATCTTTGCTGTGAATGAATCTTCGCTTTGTCTGGATGCAGGATTGTACAGACTGATAAAAACCAAACTTCCTGCTCAGTTCGGTCACAAGAGCCTGGGCATTGGAACCAGATCAACCTAATTCAAATCCTTATTCTATCAGCTGACCTCTCTGAGCCTTGTTGTTCTTTTTTTTTCTTTCAAATATATTTTCATTTATTTTAGAGAGAAAGAGATAGAAATATCCATGATGAGAGAGAATCATGGATTGGCTGCCTCCTGCAAGTCCCCAACTGGGGATCGAGCCCACAACCAGGGCATGTGCCCTTGACTGGAATTGAACCTGGGACCCTTCAGTTCGCAGGCTGATGTTCTATTCACTGAGCCAAACCAACTAGGGCAGCCTTGTTATTCTTGATCTGCAAAATGGCAGTTGTATGAGGTTTAATATAGATTGTGAGAATAACAGCTTGCATAGGCTCTACAACATTGCAAGCCAGGTGCTCCTCTGATTTCCAGGAAGGTATACGTCTTCCTCCTGCCCTCATAGATCAGGCTCTGGGAACCCACTCTTTCCCCATCTTCTCCACTGCCAACTTGCCTTCTCAGCTGCTAAGAAACGATCCCAGCAAGACCGAGCCCAGGAGCCTCAGGCCCTCACTGCACTTACTCTATGAGGCTGGCGGGAGGGGTGGGGAAGGTAGGAAGCCCTATTATAGGGAACTATAAAGGGAGTTGGCTGTGAGGCCAGGAATGATCTAATGTTAACTCTTCTTCTGGAATTTTCCCTCCTTGACTCCTATGACACTCTGTTTCCTAGGGCTCCACTCACCACCTCAATTGCCCTGTCTCAGTGGTTCCCAGGGCTCAGACTTGGGTTTTTCCATCCGTTTACTTTCTAGAATAAATATTTGCATGGCTTCCACAGTTACCTCTCCAGGAATAACCAACAATTCGATATCCTCATGTTATCTTACTCCAGTGTCACCAACTGTCCACAGAAGCCTGCACCCAAATATTTTTACTATCACCTTCATCTCAGCCAGAATTCAGATTCTGCCCAAAGCAGTCCCATCTCCCAGCTTTCCAGCACCTGAGCTTCAGTGCGAAGACCCCTGGAGGTCTTCATAATACTTTGTACTTGTCACACTCTTCTGTCCCTTGCTTTCAGACCCGTGTGTAGAGCATAGGCTTTAGGCCAGGCTAACTTAGACGCATTTAAACCCCAAATCCACTACTTCCTACAATGGGGATACTAGAAAACATGTCATAGGCTCGTGGGGATGAAGATATATTAGATATGATGTGCTTAACACCTGTAGGTGTTCCATAAATGGTTGCTGGAGTGCTGTTACTAATATTTTTACCTTTGAAACTAAACTTAGTAGCCTAGATTTTCATGGTTCTAAATCTGGATTCCTTTTACAATCTTACAACGGACTCTCCTACCTCCAGGCTCATTCTTGCTAGTCATTCTGCACACTGCAGCAAGGTTAATTTCCCAAAAAAGAGTTTTCGGTCTCAGCACACCCCTGGTGCAAACGTCTAGGGTACCCTCACAACACAATCTCCACTCCCGGGTCAGCACTGCCAGGCCTTCATGCCCAACTACATCCCTGACCCCAGAGCTTCCCCAATCCAGTCTCCCCACCGTCCTACAAACACAGCATGTCTATTTCCTCTGCCTACGTGAGCCTCATTCCTAGAATGCCCTTCCTTATGCTTGACCTCACCAGCCTATTCTGATCTCCTCTCATCCCCAGCACCCAGAAGGTGCTCAGCCAACACTCACTGATTGAATTAAGGATGGATAGTCCTCTATCTCTATTTTCACCAAAGGTTTGCTCAGGGTGGGGAGATAAAGCAGATCAATTATTGAGAGAATGACTGGGAGGAGGCTAGATGTGAGGAAGAGAACACTGATGGGGACTGGGAATGACCAAGCCTCCAAACCCCAGGGGAGGAAGATATCTTATCTCTGGGCTGAGATAAGATAGTGGCCCTTCCATCTTCTGGGGCTCTGCAGCCAACCTAAGGATCAATGAATAGTAGAGGGCAAAACACCTGTCCTCACTGAGGGGATTCTTTGAGCTGGGAAGGGGAGTGGCTTTTCTAGAGAGACCAGAGCAGGCAGTGATAAGGATGGCTTGGCCATCCCATGAACCCCATCCCAAGAGGCTACCAGAGCTGACTGGTCATTCCTGGGATCTATGTGATGAAGTAGATAGCCTCTGGGGCCAAGGGGAGAAAAGATGCCATGGCATGGGTCTCAGAGGGGTGGGAGCAGTCCTATTTTTGCTAAGGGGGAGGAGAGCCATTCCAGGGCTGATGTGAAAAAGGTGTCTAGTCTCCAGGAGGCATAGAAAGGATGGCCAACTCTCAGGGCAAAAAGGATGGAGGAGTCATCCAAGAGTCCCCTAGAGACAAAACCTGTTACCTGCTCTCATAATGGCGGCAGAGAGGTCTTGCTTCAGGCTAAGGAGGAGGGGCAAACATCCCTTGGGGTCAAGGAGGTAGGGGCGGCCATCACAGGAGGCAGAGGGAAGGAGGAGGACCCCAGTCTTCGGGGACATAACTCAGCAATCCTGCCCGGAGTTGATGGGAAAGGCAGTCTCCCACCGCCAGAGGTAGGGGGCAGCCATCTCTCGGGGTGGAGGGAATGAACCGATCATGACCAATGGAATAAGATCGGTTACCCTTTGGGGACGATGGGATGGAGCAGATACCCTCCACTACTGAGGGGGAGGAGGGGCCATCTCAAGAGAAGTTGGGTAGGCAGACGCTCTGTTCTCTCTCAGGTGACAGAACAGCCATCTCCTGGGGCCGATGGGGAAGAAGAGGATGACCCCCAACTAAGGGGACGGAATAGCCTAACGGTGGGGCCGTTACTCATAGTTTACAAATCCTCCGATCTACCGTACAGGTTATTTCCGCCTGAATAGCGGGACTCTGCGAGCGGTCTGATAGCCCCTCCCCACAGCCCGGGACCCTGAGGGCGGGGCCTGGCCCAAGCTGGACCTGAGGGCGGCCTCCTCTCACCTCCAGGGGCAGCGACTCCGCCATCGCATCCCTGCCGCCTCCGCCCCCCGCGCAAGGCATCTTGGGAAGTGTAGTCTCGCGGACCCTGGGGGCGGGGCTAGGAAAGGAAGTGGCCCACTCACTTCCGTCCCAGTTATGACGATTTGGGTCTGCACCGGAAGTGCCTGTGCTGCCGATGTGGTACTTGGTGATTGCGGTTTCATTCGCTATTCCTTGTTTCCCCGGCTGGGTATTTGCGTCGCACCATGGCGGTAAGGAGAGCGGGTAGGGCGGGGTCCGCATCGGCAAAGCGCTTCCAGGTCTGGGAGACTGAGAACAGAGGAAGGACATCAGAGAAGCGGGTCTGCCAGAGGGAGGCGCCATTCAGTGGCCGGGCCGTACTAGATGCACGGGGGTGGAAGGGAGCAGCGCTGGACTGTACCAGAACTGGTGCCGGAGTGGGGGTGGGCGTCAGAATCACATAGTACCAGAACTGGCCAAAGGTCTGAGGGGCCCGAAGGGTGTGGGTGTCAGCCGAGATCTTGCCCACTCCAGCGGAGGCCGGAGAGGGGCACTATTCAACGCCACTCAGGAATTCCACTTGACGGGGTCATCAGCCCAAAGCTTTACCTTACCGAGGAAGCCAGGCAATATCAGCCTAGTGTTGTATTGTCCCAGGGTGTGCAGTTGCCGAGGTTGTTGGAAAGATGGTGTCAGCCCTAAGCAGGATAGCCTGGAGGAGGGGTAGACATTACCCAAGTATTGTGCTAGGTTTGAGCACCAACGGGAACTGGATGAGGTGCAACTGGAACCCTGTAGCTAACCAGACTGGTGGGGAGGGTGAAGAGGACCCTGCTGAGGAGGGCTTTGACAAGCATCTCATCATTCTTCTGTAGCCGAAGGGCAAAGTGGGGACAAGAGGGAAGAAGCAGATATTTGAAGAGAACAGAGAGACCCTGAAGTTCTACCTGCGGATAATACTGGGGGCCAATGTAAGTGCCTGGTTCTTATTTCTGTGCCTACCCAAGGTCCCAGAGTCCTCAGTTCTGTGTAGTGGGGATTGTGGCAGCAGCCGCGGTATGTGAGTCAAGACTTTAGAAGAAAATTCCAGAAATGAATAGATAGACCGTGTACAGAGGAAACGTTGAGTAGTCAAAACAACAAAATGAGATGGACTCGAGAGCCTTTACCACTCCAAATACAGAGGCTTCTTTCCTAGGCTGATGTGTCAGAGAGCAGTCTGGGTACTCAGGACGGGAAGCAGACTCCTCTTTCCCCAATCCTGTAAGAAGCAACCTGTCTTCTTTCACAGCCTGGCCTAACTCTTGGTCAGAGTCAAGGGAGGTCCATGGTTTAGGGTAGCTTTGATCTCCAGCCTGATCCTGTGTCTGCTTGCAGGCCATTTACTGTCTTGTGACCTTGGTCTTCTTCTATTCATCTGCCTCATTTTGGGCCTGGGTAAGTGTTCCCCATCCTGGGAAGTGGGTAAGCACATAGGGCTAGTGGCTGGCCTTTGACACTTCCATTCTTGTTCGGCAGGTGGCCCTGGGCTTTAGTCTGGCAGTATATGGGGCCAGCTACCACTCAATGAGCTCAATGGCACGGGCGGCCTTTTCTGAGGATGGGGCCCTGATGGATGGTGGAATGGACCTCAACATGGAGCAGGGCATGGCAGAGTGAGTGTCCCCCGCCGCCAGCTCAGGTGAGCGGCCCCAGGGCTGTGGTGCTGGGGCCCAGATAGCCCAAGGCCCACAGCTGCCTGCAACTTGAAGGGGTGAGAGGTGAATTGGGGCCCATGTACTATTTTTGGCCCCTGCAGTCTCCCTTTCTATCCACAGGCACCTTAAGGATGTGATCCTACTGACAGCCATTGTGCAGGTGCTCAGCTGCTTTTCCCTCTACGTCTGGTCCTTCTGGCTCCTGGTGCGTGTGTTGTTGGACCCCCAAGAAGGGGCTGGGGAATCTAACCCATTTTTTTTTAATTTTTTTATTTCCTGAACCTGGCTTCAAGTTACCTGTTCTCTCCTAGGCTCCAGGACGGGCCCTCTACCTCCTGTGGGTGAATGTGCTGGGCCCCTGGTTCACGGCAGACAGCAGTGCCCCAACGCCGGAGCACAATGAGAAAAGGCAGCGCCGGCAGGAACGGCGGCAGATGAAACGATTATAGCCACTGACATTGTGACTATTGGTTGCTGGGCCCTAGGTGGCTCTATCAGGCTGTATGGCCCCCTGCTAGGAATAATGAGGGCCTAGTCCAGGAGCCCAAAGCAGTCTAAGGCATAGAGTTGTTGAATAAATGGCTTAGAACGTGGCTAATGGCTGTGTGATGATGAGGCAGGAGGCAGGAAGAACCAATACTTTGGTATTTCCCTACTGCTGTAGACCTTGAAAGCTTGGTCTATACCTAGAAAGAAAAAGGCTCTTGAATTGGCTAAGAAAACTTTATTATGCTCCACGTGTTCTGGGAGCTCATGCACACACACACACACACACACACACACACACACACCACACACAAACACAGATAATACTGCTCAAGGCACTGGCCACTGGGTACAGAGTGACCTCAGGGTTGAGAAGATGCCCAGAACTCTGCTCTGGCCACTCCTCACTTTATAGAGTCTTTTGCATGCAAGCTGTGGCCCAGGTAGATACCCTGGAGGCAGCGGCTTCACACCTCCAGGCCCGGTCCCTTGCTCAGTCCCAGTGCCTGCACCAGGTCTTCTCCCAGTCCGCTCTTCAATGTCCGTCTCACTGCAGGGACAGAGCAGGGTTGGAGGGGATTGCTGGGGATAAACTGGGCAGTGGGTGTGTGGGGAGTACTCACAAGATTTGCGGTTGCCACGGGAACGCTTGCGTTCCCGAGCAGCTAAGGCACGAGGACTGCTCTTGGTCACTGACTGCACCAGCAGGTCCATGATCTCATCTGAAGTGTCACTGGGTGACCCGGAGCCTGGGGATTCTTCTGGGGGTGCACTGGAGGCCCCCACTGCTGTGGGCATCGGGGAGCTGCTCTGGACCAGGCCTGAGGGAGGCCAGATAGGGAGGTCAGGCCAAGGTGGCCCCAGAGCAAAACCCATTCCCCCCTAGCGGCCACAGGTCCCACCTCTGCTGCGGCGGCTGTGTGTGGTATCCTCAGGCTTACTGGTCAGCAGGCTCTTCATGCTGGCGTGACTGTCTGCATCACCCTGGCCTGGCCCACTACCCACAGCCACTGGGACAGCCAGGTTGCTGGGGGCTTCCCCAGCCACTCCTGAGAACTTCTCTGTCTGGAGAGGGGAGAATAATGAGCTGGGAGCCAGGGAAGGAAGCCATGGGAGTGGCAGGCAAGACCTGGAAGGGGCATGTACCTCAGTGATCATGCGTCCCCGGGTCTTGTTGCGCTCACGGTACGTGGCCCGCTTCTGCTGCTGTTGGAGCACCCGATCTCGGCAAGTCCGGTACTCCAGCGAAAACTCCCGCAACGTGTGGCAGAACTGCATGACGCGTACTTCCCGGGCTGCCTGTGGGGTGTACCCCAGGTACAACAGGAAGGCGTGGAACCTAGGCAGGCCAGGATAGGAAGGGATGGTGAGTCCTACTTGGTGAGGGACAGGGTGGCAGTCCTGCCTCAGGCCCACAGTCCCACCTGTTGCAGACACGGCGGTGCACTACTCGCAGCATATTGACGCGCCGGGAACAGTGGGCCAGGAACTGGGTGAGGCGGGTACGCAGGGCTGGGGCCAGCTCATGTTTGGCCAAGCTCTGCAGACTCTCCTCAGCTGCCCGGCTTCGGTGCTCCAGCTGCCCCAGGTTCTCAGCCAGCTGTTCAAAGTCCACCTGGAAAAGCATGGGGGTACACAGGCTGTCCCCCCTCAAGAAGGTACTGCCTGAGGCTGCCTCTGTGCCAGGCGGGTGAGTCAGGCCAGAGGAACACAGATGAGATCCAATCTTTGCCCTCCAAAAGTTCATGGTCTACCACAGAAACAGACAAGTTCATTTGGTCCAGTGGGGAAGAAAGAAGGTTTCTTGGGGATGTGGCAGTTAAACTGAGACCCAAAGATTGAGTAGGGATAGCCAGGCCAATAGAGGGAAGCATTTCTGGCACAAACATCTGTAGCCGAACCAGCCTTGGCACAGCTGTTGAAATAGGAGGGGAGAAGCCAGCCCCAGGAAGCAGCACTCCATGCCCTGGCCAGTTTTGTTCAAGCCCCTGCCTGGTGCTAACCTTGGCACAGCGGGTCAGGGCGGGGATTTCCGAGTAGAGGTCGGAGGAATCGGGCCGCATCTGGAGCACCAAGGAGCAGAGATGGTGCAGCAGCGACTGCCTGCGCACTGTGTCCTTCACCTCTGACACTTTCTCCAGGTAGCTCAGCTCAAAGCCACTGCTCTGAAAGGACTTTGTCTGAGCCTGGGCCTGGCTGGCTCCAGAGCCTGGCCCCCGGCCCTCATGTGCTGTCACTCACCTGGGAGCCATTGAGGAAGTTGCCCACAGCCAGAAGGGTGGCCAGGATGCAGCGGAAGGTGGCATTATGCACCAGCTGTTCCATGCCCACCTTCAGGTCAAACAGTGGCTCTGCGATTTCCTGGTGGGAGAGACCAGGGACTCAGACTACATGGTCATCAGACTCATCTTCTCCCACTCGCCTCTCCCACCCATGACCCAGGTACCCGTTCCATGCTGTCATAGTCCAGCTTGAAGGCCCAGAGTTGTAGGCGGGCAGCCAGGCCTCCGATGGAGGCAAGAGTCATCAGGAAAGTCTCAGCTGGGCCCAGAGGTATGTCAGGATTGGCCAGTTGGGCCTCCTCGATCTTCTGCCGCTCTTCTTCCGTGGGCATCATGGTCAGCAGTTTCTGAGGACACAACCACCACCCCGCACAGGCCAGTGAGTGCTGGCCTGAGGCCTCAGGTGTTGGCCTTGACTCCCCCTAGGCCCATGGTCAGCAAACTGTGGCTGGCGAGCCAGATGCGGCTCTTTGGCCCCTTGAGTGTGGCTCTTGCACAAAATACCATGGACTGGGCGAGTCTGTTTTGAAGAAGTGGCATTAGAAGGAGTTCAAGTTTTAAAAATTTGGCTCTCAAAAGAAATTACAATCATTGTATTGTTGATATTTGGCTCTGTTGACTAATGAGTTTGCCGACCACTTTCCTAGGCTATCTGGGGGAGGTCTGGGGGAGCCCCAGGGTCTGGGACTGTTATGCCAACCCCATGTCCACTCCTAGAGGATCAGGAAATGCCCACTGACCAAAGGAGAGGGCTGGACCTCCCACTCCCTCCCAACCTCCAGCTGGCTGTCCCTACCTCAATGCCATCCTTGCTGACAGCAAACTCATCAAAGTTGACCAGGGCAGCCTTAATGACGTGCACGGGTGGCAATGTGGTTAGACCAATGTTGATAGCGTTGCTGCGCTTGGGGTCCAGCACTACGGTCATTGTCCGGCGGCCCTCACCAGCTTTCTTTGAGGTTGAGGGAAGGAGAGTGTAAGTTTGGGAAAGGGACTAGCTGGGGCAACAACCTAACAGGGCACTTCAAGGCCCCTCTCCAAATGGTGGGGTCACCCCATAACTGGGGATGGACCTGGGATGTTTAAAGCCTTGGATGAGCTTAGGTAACAGGGCTCTGCTGATCCCTGTTGAGACTTCAGACAAGTCCCCGCTCCTCTCTTTGCCTCACTTTCCCCACGTGAGAAATGAGTGGCAGCCCCAGCAGTTAGGACCCTTGAGCTCTGATTCCCTCCTCTCTCCACTGGGTTTACCTTACAGATGAGGGTGCGTTTACCTTGGAAGGTAATACATCCTTGGCACGGGACTCAAACAGGTGTTCCAGCCGGGCTGTGTCCACAGAGACAGGCTCCAGGGAGGCCCACAGGGTGGTGCAGGGCCCAAAGCGGCCCCCGGAGCTGCCAGGGCCCCCAGCCAGCTTGAGCTCCCGCCAGAAGAGTTTGACGGTCTTCCTCTTGGTGGGGAGGGTGAGGCCGTCAGGCGCTGATGGGGGAAGAGGGGCAACTGGCGGTGGAGGTGGTGGGAAGGAGCCTTTGATGGGTGGGGGTGGGGGTGGGGGTGGAGGTGGGGGGCCCCCAGAGAGCAAGGGCGGTGGGGGTGGGACCCCTTTCCCAGCCTCCACAGTCTCTATGTTCAGTATGTCCTGGTCTTCGTCTTCCCTCAGATCTGAGAAGTCCAGGTCCCCAATGCAGAGCTTGGGTACATGGATAGGGAACTCCTGGATGGGCTCAGCCTTGGGGCTTGGTGGGGCCAGTGGCTCCTTGGGCTCTGGCTCAAAGCTCCTCTGGGATCTGAGCAGGACTCGGGGGGCAGGGCTCTGGGGTGTTCTGGGTGCAGAAACCAGGACCGGTTCGGGGGTACTCCACAGTTCCTGGGCATCTAAAAAAAGAGAAGCAGCTGTCAGTGTCATGCCCTTTGTGGAGCAGCAAGGAGACGTGAGTAGATTCTGCCCACCCACCCACTCACCTGGGTGTCCATCAGCCTCATCAGACACTGCCTCAGCCAATGTCTCTGCCCGGCCCTGGGCCAGCGCAGCCTGCTTCTCTGTCTCTTCTGCTGCCACATTCTCCAGGAACCGGGCTCTGGGGGGAGGCACATGTCCGTGAGGGTGTCTGACACACTCCAGCCCAGGGTGGTGCACATGCTGGTCCCCTGGGCACTGCCCCTAATTGCAGGCACACACAGACACACAGGAACAGTCCATGCGCCGAGCAGACCCAGGATCCGACCCCCCAAGTCCAGCCCCTCCACATCTGGGGAGGGCCACTTCCAACCCAGCATTCCCAGGTCAACGTACAGAGACAAGTTCTACTTAATGTCTAACTTGCAACCTTGCTACTCATGTTAATTGTCCTGATTCCAGACAAGGACCCTTAGGGCAGGGGAAGGGGATAGCTGTGCCAGTGGGCACATCCCTCTCTTGGCGTGTCTGCAGCTTCTGAGAACTATGGCCTATGCCCAGAAAGGGGCCTCGTAGAGACAGGCACTCAGTTTATATTGAAATAATGAGTGATCCAAGGTCTCTTTCTGGTCCCCTCTGGTCTCCATTGGCCCTCAGTCCAGGCCCTTACCTTAGCCTTAGGTTGTTCCTCTACCTCCACACTCACAGCGCCCTAATTCCCCTCCCTGCCCTCTGCCTGGCCTCTGCCTGGGAGAATGGGCTGCAGGTTAGGAGTCCATGTCCTCATCTCTGGTCAAAGCTATCAAGGTATCACTATGGAAGCACAGGGAGCACTGTGACCTCAGGGACCCAATCCCGATACTTAGTCCTTAGGTACCCGAGGAGGCAGAAGTCTGGGAGAGAAGGGGCCTGAGAGTCCCCAAGCCCTGGCCGCATCAGGCAAGTGGAACCCCGCTGGGAGAAGCAATGCTGAAGCCCTGAGCGCATGGCAGGCCTGGCAGGCTGGCCTCTGTACTTACTCCAGCCTGGCCTGCCCAGTAGGGGGCTGGGGGACAGGTGGGCTGTCAGGGGCCCTGGGTGGGGGTGGGGGGAAATGAGAGAGGAAATAGTAATTGTGGCATCTGCTCCACCGGGAAGCCCGGTTGCTCACACCTACACGGACCTGGGCAGTGCCATCAGGAATCCTTCCCAGCCACCGTGGGAAGAGGAGGGGGTTGAGGGAGACATGACAAGGGGAAACTGTAAGTGGAGGAGAGAGACGGACATGAAGCTGGACAGGGTGCAGTAAGAGACAAAGAGCAGAACAAGAGCCAGAGACAGTGCCGGAGAAACAAGGACAAGAGGGGGTAGGGAGACAGGTAACATTGGCTGAGACCAGACATAATGCCAAAAGGAGATGAAGAGAAGCCCCGGGGGGAGGAGGTCGGCCAGAGCCGAGCCCTAACCCCCAGCAGTCACTTACCAAGTAGGAGCAGTTTGGTGAAGTCTGGAAAGAAAGAGAGAGAAAGCACGCGTTTGGGCAGAGGAGGCTGAGGCTCCATGGAGGGGAGCAGAGCAGAGGGACAGGTGGGGAGAGGATTGCAGGAGCGGGGTGGGGGGTGGGGGGTGGGCTCTATCGTCCTACTTACTTGTAGATGCCCCTCTCACAGGAGCTGTCAGCGGAGGATGCCGCGGAGAGGGCGGGAAAGAGGTTCACAGAGGTACAGAGGCTGGAGGCGGGGCCCATGGGGCTGGGCACTGGGCTTGTGAGTGGGTCAGGGCCGGAGGTGGAGGAGGAAGACGAGGAGGCGGGGCCTGTGGGGCTGGAGGCAAGGTCTGTCAGGAGACAGTTACTCCTGGTGCATCCATTCCTCCTCCCCTCGTGCTGAGGCACTGTTCTCACCCAGGCTCCGTGGTGCGCAGGTGGCAGCCCCCGCCTTCCAGAGATCGGCGGCTCCTCTTGCCTTCCTCCGACGAGGGCTTTCTGCGCTCCCGCCGCCCACCTGCGGCAGCTTCCTCCATGTCTCCATCCTCCATCCGCAGGGCACTCTAACAGACATGGGTCCACATGTGAGCAACTGAGGTAGGGTGGGCGCTGGGAAACTGGGCCCCTTCCCTCCCCTCTTCTCTTGGGCCCTGGCAGCCCAGCCCAGAGCTCACCTCGTAGAGCGCAAGCTGTGCACGTAAGTCGATGTCAGTGCCCGCAGCGCTCAAGTGCCGCTGGACCAGGGCCTCCATGCCCTGCTGCTCCAGTGCGTCCGTCACGTCGTAGAAGGAGTCCTGATCTGGGAGCGCTGCCAGCGTCTGGAGGGTGGAGATCAGAGGGCAAAGCTAAGGCTTATGGGGGCCTGAAGGGAGGAGCCTGAGGGGCTCATATCTGGCATTTGGTTCCCCTTCCACACACACCTTGTTGATGAGGGTGACTGTGTACACCAACAGCTCAGGGTCTGCACCATTCTTCTCCTCCAGGACGGACACCAGGTTGGCCCACGGCAGAGCACCTGCCACACAGAACGGGGAGCAGTCATGGGGAGAAAGGTAGGAGAAGGCTCTGAGTGGCGGAGGAGAGAGGGACAGTCTCTGACCGGTCGTGCTGGCCACAGCGTTGACTGCGCCGATGAACAGCGGTGCGTTGCTCTCAGAGTATTCCACAAACACCAGCAGCAGCTTCAGGGCTGTCTTCACCACCAAGCGGGACTAGGGGAGGGATCACCACATCTGAGTGGGGCTTGGGCCAGAGCCAGGCCAGCTCCTGGTGCACTGGGGGAAGGGCTCTGGGGCTGGACCCAGACAGGAGAGTCTCAACAAAAAGACCCTGGCTGTAGGCCCAGGCATGGAAGTGCTTTTAGGCTTAGAGGGGCCACAGACTCACTCCATTCTAGCCCATCTTACAGGACAGGAAACTGAGGCCCAGAAAGAGGAAGTGGGAAAAGGGTGCATGGCTGGGGGGAGGGCCATTTACCAGGCTGGCACACAACATGTACAGCCACTGCACGGTCTCAGTGTGGGCCACCACTCCCAGCATCCCATCCACAAAAAGCATCACCTGGCCTAGTGCTGAGGACACAGAAACAAGAAGAGGTCAGTAAGGGGTCGTTGAAGGCAAGGGTCCTGGGGGCGGAGTGGGGCTGACCTCGGAGGATGTAGCTCTGGTAGTTGTGGTCAGCAGCAGCACCCACACGGATCAGGCAACTCAGCCCCTCTGAGTGCACAAATTCAGGCACCAGGTCCTTGTCCTCCTGGGGGCACCATGGGGGAGTTTAAAGGGGCTGAGGCTGGGACGCCCACCCCCAGCCCACCTCTGGGCCTTACCTGGAAGATCTGCTTTAGTGAGAAGAGAGAGCGGCGGAGCTCAGGGCCACTGGAGCCATACAATTTTTCTGCAAGGGGAGGATGGACATAGTAACTGCAAGGGGACATAGGCAACCTCAAAGAATATTCTAGTATTCTTTTTTTTTTTTTTTTAAGGTTTTACTTTCATTTAAAAAATATATTTCTTCATTGATTTCAGAGAGAAAGGGAGAGAGAAACATCGATGATGAGAGAGAATCATTGATCAGCTGCCTCCTGAATGCCCCCCACTAGGGACTGAGCCCACCACCCAGGCATGTGCCCTTGGCCAGAATTGAACCTGGGACCCTTCAGTCTGCAGGCCGATGCTCTATCCACTGAGCCAAACCAGCTGGGACTATTCTAGTATTTTTGACCCCCCCCCCCCCTCCTGTACTTACTCCCTGGCTCTGAGCAACCCCCACTACAGTCTAGCTGCAGCATTAGCCTTGGCCCTAGAAGGAAAGGTCAGAATAGGAATGGGGAGGGGCCACATATTCTATCTCTGATCTGTCCTGTCCACTGTCCAGCACATGCCTGAAAGAAACTGAGCCAGCTGGGCTGGACACTAATGCCCTCACACACTCACCTAAGATGGCATTGACCCTCACGGAGAGCTGGGTCCGCAGGATCAATGTAGGCTTCCGCCCTTTGCTGGAATCAAGCAGCTTAATCAGCACCTCTCAGCTCATTCTGCGGGGTCCCTTCCCCCACACCAAAGCAGCCAAAGACCTCCCCACATGCCAACTCAGGCCCAGCTCCTTCCTCCCCAACTGCTCCTCCAAGCCCAAGGGTTGGCCAGACAGAAGGATTTATGCAAATACAGGTATCTCAGCTATGTGGGAGAGCCCCCACTCCATCTTGGATAGCAGGTAACACTGGCCAGGCCTTGGGATTCCCCTGGCACAGTTCCCTGGGGCAGCAGGCAGTGACCTACATGTGTCCTTGGCTAGAGAGCAGGTGTCTTGGCTGCTGACACCTGAGCCAGCCTCATGGGGGCAAGTTGGGGCCAGCCTTATCTTCCTGGTCTCACCAGTTCTGACCTGATCTCTTCATAGAAGCCCTCCAGCATTTCCCGCTGCTCTTCCAGGGACAGCTCAGGGTCCAGGTAGTATCCAGAGGGAGACACTTGCAGGGCACAGTCCTCTAGCTGGGGGTAAAGAGAACAGCTGTCAGGGGTGGGGAAGAGGCGGCAGGAGTAGACCTCATGACCTCCTATCTCCTACCTCCTACTCAGGGTGCTGGCAGAGAGGCACACCACAAGGTCTGCACCGTAGCCAAGCATTCCTTTAGCAATCCTTCATGTGCCTACTATGTGCAAAGCCTTTGCATGTACTATGTCTCCTCCTGGCTAACACTTACCCATTCTTTAGGTTTCAGATTACATAAGGCTTTTTTGAAAAGACTTCCTGGACTCTTTTGCTATGTAATGCTATGCAACCCACTCCATGCCATGCGTGTACCCTGCTCTGAGGCCTTCCCCAGGGCAATATAATATCCTAGACACTAGTCTTCTTCCCTTTCACCGTGTGTTCTCTGGGTTCGGGCACCATGTCTGCATGCTCTATCTGCAGAGCCTAGCATAGCATTTGGCACATTGTAAGTTCTCTCTGAATATGTATTGAGTTAATGAACATAAATGAGGAAGGAGAATGGAGAGAAGATGGAAGGAAGTTCCTGCCTTCGAGGAAGTTCACAGCCCAGTGGGGTGATAAAGCTGTAGTCACAAGCATTCAAGCCCTGGGAGAAAGTGTTAAAGAAAAAAAGAAAAGGAAAAAAAAAAAAAAAAAGGAATGCTGGTGTTATTGGTAGAAGTGGGGTATCCACTGGTGAAAGTGGGGGGGGGTCACTTTACCCACTGGGTGTTGGGAGTCGGGTTCTTATGACATTTTGAGAAAAAGAATTTTCTAAGATTTGCATGGGAGAAGGAGTGATTTTTATTTGCGTGGAGTATATCCCTGGGTTTCAAAAGTCCCATATCCCTTAAAGCAGTCCAGGAAAAGGTGCAGCTGGGGATTCAGCAGAGCCAAAAGCAAAGCCAGTTTCCATCCCCTGGTGGAGCTGAGTCCGGCAGAGCATCAGGCCAGGCACAGCCCATTAGTCCACTGTGTGGGGTCCACATGGCTGTGGGCCATGTGGGTGAATACAGGGGAGTGTGCCCCTGCAACACGTGGACCAGGAGCCCAGCACGCAAGAGAGGGAAACTTGGTTTAGGAGCGTATGGATCTCAGATTTTGCGCCCTTGAAGTGGCCACACCTCTTCCAGCCAATGACCTGACTCCTGGGTGTGACTGACAGATAACCACCTTTCCTAGTCACCCAGACCTCACTGGGCATGCCTAAATTTTCCGCTTTCGCTTTGTTCTTTTCCCGTTAATTAATAATCAGGTTAGATGCAACAACATCACTGGGAGATGCAAACCCAGCGGGAGGTGTATGTGTGTCCCTGAATTAAGACAGTGAGTAGCAGGAGCTAATCCACAGGCTCCCAGTCCCTCCAGGCCTGAAGGTCTTTGCCATGTCCAGTGGGCTGTAGTGACCATGGTCCTACTCGGGCCTCAGAGGCCTCCAAGGGGCCTATTGAAAACCAGATTTTAGAGTCTGACTAAGTCAGTCTATAGAGGGTCCCTGAAACCTGCATCATAACAAGAAGACACATGCTTCCCATGCCTCTCTCCCCACTGAGCCTGGCTCCCCTCCACGCCTGGGCAGGACACTTGGCTCCTTGAGAAGTACTTGCAGAAGGGCCTAGTAAGGTGACTGGAGAGGCTGATGGCAGCACTGTGCCTCTCCTGGACACCTTCCCATAGCAAAGGCCCCTTGACTTGAGTGGCTCTCCTCTTTGAGGTGCTATGACCCAGAGAGAGCTCCCTCTGCAGAGTCAGGGTGCCTACGGTCTCCATCTTACTGGAACTAAAAGTCCTGTTGTTCTGCCAGTCCTGCCTTGCTCTGGACCTAGCCCAACGGCTTGCAGCTGCCCTTGATCCCTCGAGGGGAAAGGGAGCCCAGCTCCTGCCCCCACCTCTGCCTCCGCGTAGCATCCCTGCTGCGCCTGAGAGCCTGACCCAGCTCCTTCCTGGCAGTTCAGGCCCTTCCTGTGAGGCCTTTGGGTGACCACCTCCCCCCACTGACTGGGACATGGGACATAGAACAAATACTCCAGCCTGTTCTGTCCCACTTCCTGCCTGGCTGCCTGCCCTTCCCTGGGCGCCTTGGGCGGGCCTGGCCTCTCTCCCCTCCGTAGGAGCAGAGTCATCTTCTCTATGGTCTACTGGGAATAGGCCTGAGTTGGGAGAGGGTAAGGCCCTGGGCTGGGGTACATTGTCCGTGGCCAGCTCAGCTGAGGGCAGCCCCACATTCCTCCTGATCCCTCTTCCCACAGATGACTCAGCAGCCTACCCTCCCTACCCCCATCCAGGCAGAGCTGCATCTCCTTCTGGGACCCTAGAGAAACATATCTCCCCCAGAGCTGCAACCTCCCTCAAGGGTCCCCCAAATCACACACATATAAAACAGCTCATCCAAACATTCATGAACTGGGCTGGTTTTAGGTTCTGAGGACAGAGCAGAGAACAAGATGCTGCCTCTGCCTTCCCTGCTTTCCAGCTAGTCCTGGAGGCAGGCAGGCTTGACTCAGAGAAAGGCCACAAGTAAATGTAGAATCACAACAGCCAAGGGTGCCAAGCAAGGGGAGAGGTGGAGTTACATAAAGATAAGCACTGGAAGGGTAATTGAGAATATGCAGTAACTGCTTACAAACCCAGGTATATGTATGGTCAGGTATATACAAGGTGTCCCCATAAAATGTATACACACTTGGTATAATTATAAAGGCAATGTTTATTAAAGTACATTTCATTTTCAAAATATAATGGAAATGAGCTGTTAAAGTCTGTATACAGCCTAACCGGTTTGGCTCAATGGATAGAGTGTCGGCCTGCGGACTCAAGGGTCCCAGGTTTGATTCCAGTCAAGGGCATATACCTTGGTTATGGGCACATCCCCAGTAGGGGGTGTGCAGGAGGCAGCTGATTGATGTTTCTAACTTTCTCTCCCTCTCCCTTCCTCTCTGTAAAATAATAATAATAATAATAATAATAATAATAATAATAATAATAAAAGTGTGTATACATTTTTGGGGACACCTGTATATATATATGCTCACTGGCCAGGCCCAAGAAGCACACCCATGGAAAGCTCGGGCTCAGCACGCTTTCTTCCTCTCCTGCACGCATAGCTGCACGCTCTAGTCTCAAGTGTGCAGGGTACCTGGGATGCCTGTATCCCTGTGGGGCAGGGGGTCCTCAAGACCAAGTGCTTACCACCCCCGGCCTCCTCAGATGAGCAGGTTTAAACCCTGGCGGTTAGTGGCTTCCCTAAGCATGTCACCTGTCTAATTCTGCCAGGGCTCCATTTATGGAGAGGAGGCTCATGGGTAATTGGCAACCCAAAGCCTATAGGACAATGCCCCCCTCCTCCAGCTGTTTGTCTTGGATGGAGATGGGGAAGGGGTTAGGGTTAGGCAAGCAGCAAAGAGCAGAGACTTCCTTCCAGCTGAGTGGTGCTTGTCCCTCACACCCCTGTCCCCTTCCTGGAGACAAACCTCTGGGCCTTGTTTCTCACACCCTGGGGCTGGGCCAGGCCTGAGTAAGCCCAAACCCCGGTCCTTGCTGACAGTGCTCAGGGTCAGCACATGGCCAGGGTAGGTCTACATCCGTGACTCCCTCCTAGCTCTTGTCTTCCACACTTCTCTGCTGTCCGTCTTGGGGTGGTGTCCCTCCCCCATTCTTCCCAGGCTCAGCCCTCTCATTTCATTCTCCAGATTATGTTTCTTTGGATTCTCTGGGCTCAGGTTTTTCACGCAGCCCTAACTTGTTACATATGATTTTATATGCAGGGCCAAGCTTAGGGGACCCTCGTGTCTACTCCAGTATTTTTCATAGCAGTGTAACCAGGTAGAATGAACATGCCGGGGGCAGGGTACAAAGAAGATGGAGAAGAGGACAGAATTACATGCTGGAGGATTCTTGTTTTAGGAAATAATTTAACTGCCTTTTCCTTTCCTTTTCCTATAAACACAAGACCCTGTGCTCTATGAGCCTCTTTTCCTGTTATCTCAGATCTCCAAGGAGACCATGACTTCCTGGTTGAGATAACATGGATGGGCTTTGAGGAGGGAAACCCACTTGTTTTGCCTCCTCTGTATAATACACTGGGCTGCCTAGTTTGATTCTGATAATCCTTTCACAGGTGAGGAGACCAAGAAGTTCAGTGAATTTGCACCTGCTGCACAACCAGGAATGGGCCTACCTGACCTGGATCTTAAATACGCAGAAGTTCATTGGAAGTGCTCCAGGGAGCCCTAAGGGCAGGTGGAATGAGGGTTGGGGCTGTAGGGTTGCCAAGAGTTGAAGACAGCCTCTCAGCTGTCTGGACTCTACAAATACCCCAAACTGGTCCTCCCAGTTCCAGCAAGGGAATGCTAACGCACACACACACACCATACATGTTGGGGTAATAGTGCCTACTTTTGCCAGGATCGAAGTCTGAGTCCTTCACCAGAATGAGCAGTTAATTGGACATGCCAGCCATAGGGAGAGTGGGGAAGCCATGACTAATGCCCACATCCCAATCTTCTACAATCTTCCAAATAAACCTTTATATCAGGGGGCTAACGGTCTCAGTTCATCATCAGAGCACCCTTTCCTACCCTTAAGAATCCTCTGGGACCCCTCCAATCGGTCCCTGTCCCAGTATGTCAATTTAACACTTAACCTCCTTGCCACAACTGCTTCTGAAGGGTAGACTGAGGCTGGAGCAAGGAGGGGACAAGATCAGGACACATTCTAGGACAGTGCCACCCAGTCCTATTCTAATCTTTAGCCACAGCTGGGGAAACAAAGTTGCTGGTAATGGACAGAGTTCTAGGGCTATCTCTGCTGCTAGGAATAGGGGGTCCCTCTAGTCTTTGCATCAGGGTCAGAGCAACACCCAGGTCCCTCTGCTCAGAGCCCAGGGAGAAGTCAGTGCTATCCAAGACGTGGAAGGACCTTTGGGTGTAAGGGAGGAGCTCCTGAGGCACCACCCCAAGAGCAAAGGTAGTAGAGGGAGGGTAAGGAGGTGAGTGGCAGGGCCAGAGGGCCAGGCTGCCCCTGGGACAGGAATAGGTTACTGGAATGGGAGGGTTCTGGCACTAGAAGGAAAATAGATATTCCTGAGTTTCCCTGAAGACATCAGGCATGGCCCAAGGCACTGCCAGGACCCTGCCTCACCCGGCTTAGGGCCGGGAGATGAGTCAGAGGCTGTGGCCAGGAGCTTCCTCCTAGACTGAAAGGAAATGAGCAAGGCCCTCTGTGGTGTGAAAGCTCCAAGTCTTTTAAAAAGGAAGAAGCCCTAGGGGAACTCACAGAGACTAAGCCTCGCCCAATGGGGTGTGTGGTGTAGTGCCCCAGAGGGAAAGTGGGCTGGGTCTCTGTACACCCCCAGAAATGGGGGGCTGGGTCTGCAGGGATGATGGGGGGGTCAGTGCCCAGACAGGGAGGGCAGACTTGGCTATGTCCTGTTCCTTTGCTGGACAACTGTACAGAGGATGTAGTAGGGAGTACAAAACCCCTCCCTCATTTCTGCTGTTCAGCCCTGCACAGAGATGCCTGCATTTCTGGGTCACCTCTCCTCTCTAGAGACTATCAAGGCAGGCCTGAGTCATGTCTGTGCCCCTGGAGCACCCACTTATAGGACTGAGGAGAAACCAATTGTTGACATTTCTTGCAAAAAAAAAAAAAGGTCCCTGCTCCCCCTCTCACAGATCTCTGATGTCCCTGACCCTACCCTATTCTGAGCCCTTCTTCCTCCAGCCTTCTATTCTGGGGCTGTGGTCACAGTTTATATTTGGGATGAGCACATCACAGTGCATCTGACCATTGCTGGCAGAGCTGTCAGCCCCAGGGAGTCCTGCTCTAGGCACTGTGGTAACCCAATGTGTCCACCCCCATATCTTGCCTGTGGGGGACATGGCAGTCCCTCAAGTACACCAGGTGGGAGGTCCTGAAAGTGGGGAAACTAGGAAGGACTGACTTGGCAGAGATGACACATTCTCTGAGTTCAGTAGTGTCCTCAGCTAGGGAGCAGAGAACAGAGGGCAGAGCTTCGTTCCTGTAGCTGTCCTCCCAAAGCTAGCTGGAAAGTCCTGTCCTAGAGTCGGGGTGGGGGTGGTGGGTGGACTACTGTGTTCTGTGGAGCTCCAGGCTTATTTCGGCACCAGGAGCTTCAGGAAACTGGATTCAGTTCAGCACCCCTCTCTCCCTAGCGTCCAAGCTGAATAGGAGGCCATCTTCCTCCCCTGCCAAGCTGGTGGACACGCTTCTTCCAGGCCCACCTGTTTGCCCCTTTCCATGGAGCAGGAGGAGGATGGTGAGGGAGGCAGATGTTGCATCAAAACTCTGGAATGGGCAGCGTGCTGACACTTTCAAGTCATGGCCTTGAATACCAGGCTTTGCAGGGACACGTGCCATTCCCCAGGCCAATAGCCCCACCACCTCTCCCGCCCATTCTCGAAGGCGGGGCTGGCCCGCAGCGCGAGGAATGCAAGCCGGGGGCCTGGCGCCCGGGGCACATTCCAAGGGAGACCCCGAGCCCGGGGGAGGGGGTGGGGGTCAAGTTTGCGAAACTTGGCGACGCAGCTAAGGCTGGGAGCAGGGGATTGCACCACCACCAACTCTCTCTTCTTTCCCGCACCACTCGGTGTGGACTGGCTGGCGGGGTGGCAGTGGCCTCCCAAAGTCCTGGCCCGGAAACCCAGAGCGCCGGAAAGGGCTGCCTGCGGGGGGCTGAGCGCAGCGAGCCGGAGGAGAGGTAGGGCCCGCCATCTGGACAAGGGCCTTCCCCGGTATTGTGCGCGAGTGGGTTCCGGGGCGCAGGCAAACTAGGGCTGGCCGGCGGTTTAAAATTAGCCCGGCCCGCCCCCTCCCTTCCAGCTGCTGGCCCGCTGCGGCGCGAGTACGGGGCGATGGGGGCGGTGACTCAAAGGGCTTTTCCACCAGTGCCGCCTCCCGCGCTGGGCTAGCCCTCATCCCGTTAAGTCTCTTCTTGGCCCAAGCCATCTCCCCACCTTCGCCTGCAGGGGCAACACTGTACACAGCAGAATCCAACCCAACCTCCAGGAACCGCTGGAAGCCTTTGCCACCTACAGTGGCCCGGCCCTCCTCGTAGTTCCGCCCCCCACTTCAGGTGAGGTGAAGGCTGGTCCACACCCCCCCCCCCCCAGCTCCGCCTCCTGGGTCCGCTACCACTCAAATCACAGCAGCTACCCAGGCAGACAGGTAGCTAGTAACACCCCCTCCCTTCGACCACCTCCCCAGGGGGGCCTCACTTTTAGGAGCAGCCAGGGTGGCGCAAACCACAAGCTCCCACTTTCCTTGTTCAGTTTCCCTTGTTTGAAAGACATTTCCGCAAGCAGAGCTGCGCAGACCTTGGGTCCTCAGCCCAAAAGTATCCCAGAGGAGCGCACTCACTCCAGCCACTCCCCGAGGGGCACCTCCCAAAGGCTTGCATGGCACCAACCCTGAACCCTCGATCGCTCCCATACTTTCTCAGGCGCCCCTCACCTTGAGCGGCGCCCCCAGCAAGCGGTGCAGCGCGGGTATCTGTGCGCCCAGGGGCAGCGCCCCGTCCAGGCTGCAGGTGGGGGCACGGCGCGGCTCCGGGAAGTTGGCACATGCAAAGGGATCGGTGTCCTCCAGGTACTGCACCCGCACCGTCACTACTGACACCGGCTCCCCGTCCCCGCGGTCTTCCCCGCCAGCCATGGCTCTGCCACTGGCTCGCACCGCGCGTCTCGGACCAGGTCCCGGTCCCGCCTGGACAACTAAACTAGATTTGGGAGAGGCAGGACCGGACGCTGCCGGAGGGGCGGAGCCGAGGAAGGAGGCGGAGCCAAGATTCATCCCGGAAAGCGCGGGGGTGGGACACCCACTGCCGGGGGCGGGGCTTGCGGCCAGCCACTCAGAGGACGCGATCTTGATCCCGTTAGTTCTCTGGCGAGGCGGGCGGGAAAGCCGGAGCTCGCGCCCCGCCTTCGAGAGCGCGCAGGGGGCCGGAAGGCTCTCTTAGGGCGTGGAGCCTGAGGCGGCGCTCCTTTGGGGGTTGGCAGGGCAGGTGGGCGGAAATTTCCTCAGATAGCGGCTAGCCTGGTCTCCCCTAGTTTAGGGATGAGATGGTTCCGGCTCCTTCGGTTTGAGGAATGAAGTGGATGGGATCCTCTCACTTGGGGAGGCAGGGAGATGGATCCCTTTCAGTTTGGAGCGAGAAGAGAAAATAAATTCCAGTCAGTATGAAGGAAGAGGTGGGATCATTTTCCTTTAGTTGCGGGGAGAAGAGGGAGTGGCGCTCCTCAGTTCTGGGGAAAGGAGGGAGGTAGAACATGTTTCCCTCAGTTTTGGAGAAGAAGTGGATGGACGCCCCTCAGCTTGAATGAGAAACGGAGACTGTCCTCAGTTTGGGACGAGTTAAGCCCAATGCCCCTCAGATTTGGGGGAGAAGTTGGGTGGATCCCTCTTAGAGAGGGGAATTGGTAGTCTGTTTTCCATAGGTTAGGGGAAGCTCCTCTTGTTTCACGGAAAAGGTGAGAAGAGTTCCTTACCTACATACGGTTCCAAGGCGATGGAGAGGAATGGTGCCCCTCGGTTTGGGCGATGAGGGGAATGGCCTCCTTCTCAGCCTGAGCGGAGCCCAATCTGGGCCTTGGGTTTTCTGGGGACGTTGGGGACAGCGCTGTCCATCACGGCGTTCCGGGAGCGCCCAGCGCGCTTGCGCAGCTCAGGTCTGGTCTGGGGCCCAAAGGGGGTCCCGGGCTCTGCCCGGCGGCGCGGAAAAGGCGCCGGCAGCGGCTGCCGCAGCGGCCTGGGTACCAGGGCCAGCTGCTCGCCGCCTGGGGCGCTCGACTCGGAGACCCGCCCCTTTTGTCTGGATCCCGACCCCTGGCCCTACCGCGGCGGGCTGCCACCTCCCGTGGGTGGGACGAGCAGGCGACTCGGAGTGCTGTGGTCGCTCCCAGCGCGAATCCGAGCCCGGTAAGGGTTTGGGTGGGCGGACTGAAAGGAATAGGTTGGGGGACCTGGGGGAGGGCTGCACTGGAGAATTTTCCAGAGCCGAGACTGGGTTAGACGGAAGGAGCTGGGGAGCCTGAGTACGGACGGGGCGTCCGGGACAGGACCTCAGAGTCCAGACCCGGTTTGGGGGCATCAGATCCGGGATTGGGGGGAGCGCGTCCCACGTGCCTGTGACGCGGGGGCGGCCGGGAGGCGGCGGCGGCGGAGACGCGGGGCCGGCTGCTGCGCGGGGCCGGGAGGGCGGCGAGGCAGGCGGCAGGATGCTGCGCGCCGCGCTGCCGCTGCTGGGGCTGCCCCTGGCGGGGGCGGCAGCGACCAAAGAACCCACCCAGGAGCCGGGGTCTCCGGGCCAGCCTCTCCCAGGGCTGGTGCTCTTCCGCTGGCAGTGGCATGAAGTGGAGGCCCCCTACCTGGTAGCCCTGTGGATCCTGGTGGCCAGTCTGGCCAAAATCGGTGAGTGCGTTTGTTCGAGTGCCGGCCGGCAGCGGACCCGCCCCCACCCCCTAGTTCCCAAACCAAGGCCGGCTTCTGGCACCCCGCTGGGACTTGGGTTGTGATTCCACAATCCGGGCTCACACCGAGTTCCTGCGTTGCCTCTTGAGGGTTTCCCTCCTCCCCTTCTCCTCGCGTGGGATCTCTGAGGATTTGCCTTTTCCAGGGGTTGCCCCTAGCTCTCTACGTCCCCAACTCTAGACTCCTTTGCCCTCTCTGCTCCCCTCTTTCCCTTGCAATATGCCCTTAGGTCTCACTTGTCCACCAGTCCCCAGCCACCCAGAAACCCCTGGCAGTGGTGAGGACGTGAGGGGACATTGAGGGGGATGGTGTTCTTGGGGAAAACCCAGGCATCCTCGTCCCAAATAACAGTTTTCCCTGGAGACCAGGTCCTAGATACTAAACTGTCACTTTTCCTCTATTCTCCTAAAGAGGTCTCCTTCTTGTGCCTAGCTGTGGGACCCCACCCCAGCCCTTCAAGTTCAGATCTGCAGTCTCTTCCCACATCAGGACATAAGAAACTTCATTTATTGGGGCCTTACTCTGTGCTGCCAGCACTAGATGCTCTCATACACCCGACCTCCTTCAGTCTACACTGAAGGTTATGCTTCAGAATCCTTTCCTTGAATAGTGCAGCTTTTTCTAGCCTCTGTCCCCTCCTCCCTACTTCTGAGCAGCCAGTGGTCCCTCCTACCACCGAAGACCCTCCTCCCTCTCCCTGTTGTTCAGACTCTGCTGTGGGGGTGACTAATTATAGCTGTGTTGCTACTCCCCGTTTATGCTGGCACAGTCTGTACTCCAATCTCACCAGTACATGTAGGAATCACATAGACTCGAATTTGCCCTCTCCTCCCCCAGGGACACTGCTGAGAGGAGGGAAGCTGAGTGGGAACTGAAGAACTCTCCACTCTGCTGTGGGGGCCCATTGATAATGGAGAATGGGGCTTTAAATGCTGTCAGGGAGCCTAGTTCTGTCAGAGGACAGGCTCTGGTGATGGGTATTGAATTGCTGGGGTTGATGCATGCTCTGGAGATGAGATTGGAATAGGGTTCCTAGAGGAGAAGACGGGGAGGGGACCAAAGGTAGTCTGGGAGATCTAAGACTGAACATAGCTTAGGGCCTGGCAGCAAGGAGAGCAAGGCGAGAGGAGAGGAGCCTCAGATTTGGGAGCCAAGAATTGGGTTTGCTGAGAAGTTTGTGAGCTGTAGGAGAGTACCTGTCTTACTTAGGCTTATAGCAACGACTGTAGTTTCCCCCATAAATCATAGTGCTTTTCCTAGATTGGATGACACCTCCTCAGGAGGTAGGAGAAGAGAGTCTCCTTTGCATCAGTTAAAAAAAAAAAAAAAGGCAAGGAGGAGAAAGATAGGCAGAATGTCAGAATGTTTTGGGATAGCCTCCTCCAGCTTCATTGCTAGGAGATCCACCCTCACCCCTTTTATTCATCAAATCTTTTAAAAACTATGCTTTATTGAATCTTTAAAATTTTATTTATTTATTTATTTGTAGAGAGAGGAAGGGAAAAGGATAGAGAGATAAGAAACATCAATGAGAGAGGAACATCATCCATCAGCTGCCTCTTGCATGCCCCCTACTGGGGATTGAGCTTGCAACCCTAGTTTGTGCCCTGACCAGAACTGAACCAGTGACCTCTTGGTTCCTGGGTTGACGTTCAACAGCTGAGCCACACCAGCCAGGCTCAACAAATCTTTATGTAAATCCCGCTACGTGCCAGGCCCTGTCCTAGGTCCTTTGGGGAAGGTGCTTCCAAAGGGCACTGTCTTGGCATTGAATCTCATACAGGCTAACATGGAGGCATACCCCACTACCCACCACCCCAAGGGATTGCAAGGACAGAGGTGTTCATTCGTGGCCTCAGGGACCAACAGAAAGCCGGAAGAACTTATTTTAGAGGCAAAGGTAGAAGTGGAAATCATGTTAGAAACCCATTTCATACACCTTCCCTTTTCCTAGAGACAGATCTGTTATTATTTTGCCTCAGAGTCATATTTAATTAAAATTTGAGAAGCAGCTATTTATCCAACATCCTACTAGGCACTATATCATTTTATCATCACCCTGTCCAATGGATATTTCCCCCATATTATAGGAGAAGAAATTGAAGTTCAGATAAACTAAATAATATGCTTGAGATCACACAATTAGAAAGTGATAGAGACAGAAGAATTGGAGATCTTCTGATTGTTAAACCCAATGCTTTTTAAAATACTGAGTCCTTGGTGAGCCTTTTAACGAAAAGCACACTGGACTAGCATGATGGTCCTAGGAGGTATAACATTCATTATGGTCTAGTTAGGGAGACAGGACACAGTAATACAATAATAGGTAACATTTATTGAGTGCTTACTATAATGCACTGGGCCAAGTACTTTTGAGTAGATTGTTTTATTTAAACCTCACAACAGTTCTGTGAGATCATTACTGTTTTTATACCCATTTTATTCTTGAGAAAACTGAAAGTCATGGAAGTGAAGTTATTTGCTCCAAAGTCACAGAACTAGTAAATACAGGAGCCAGGCTTTGGAGCCAAGCAGCCTGGCTCTGGAGGCCCTGATTTTTACCCCTGTTATACATAAAAGTATATTGAGTAGCATTTGCTGAGGTTCAAATAATGGTGATGAATAAGGGAAATCAGAGAAAGGTGAGGTCCCCTGAATATGAAGCAGAGAGGAGGGGGAATTTCTGGAGATGGAAAAAGCAAGCAATGGTCTAGGTTACCATGGTAGGAGCACCAAGAAAAAGACAACTTTGTAGCCCTGGAAGGTTGGAGATTCTAGGAGTCCTGCATTTCTTTTCTCCTTCCTTGGTCCCAGGGCCAGGGTTCCTGACCTTGGATAACCTCCTAAGACTGGGAGGTTATAGGCCTGTGTGTGTGTGTGTGTGTGTGTGTGTGTGTGTGTGTGTTTCTGTTCTGTGAGCTGAAACTTCTGGCCCCTCTTCTTGCATTGCAGTGTTTCACTTGTCGCGGAAGGTGACATCTGTGGTCCCTGAGAGCTGCCTGCTGATTTTACTGGGCCTGGTGCTTGGAGGCATTGTCTTGGCTGTGGCCAAGAAAGCTGAGTACCAGCTGGAGCCAAGCACCTTCTTCCTTTTCCTTCTGCCTCCTATCGTGCTAGACTCAGGCTATTTCATGCCAAGCCGGCTGCTCTTTGACAACTTAGGTGCCATCCTCACCTATGCTGTGGTGGGCACACTCTGGAATGCCTTCACAACAGGTGCTGCCCTCTGGGGCCTGCAGCAGGCTGGACTTGTGGGTGAGTGACTCTAAGACCTGAGCTGGCAGAGGGAGGTTTTGCCAGACTCGTCACCCAACTCTTTTCTCCTCCAGCTTTGGAGATCCCAGGTTGGCAAGAGCCATAACGGAGAGCTCCATCTTGGGTCCCACCCGCCTGGAGTGTAAGGCAGTGGTCGGCAAACTCATTAGTCAACAGAGCCAAATATCAACAGTACAACAATTGAAATTTCTTTTGAGAGCCAAATTTTTTAAACCTAAACTTCTTCTAACGCCATTTCTTCAAAGTGGCGTTAAAAGAAGACTGGCCCAGGCCTCAGTATTTTGTGGAAGAGCCACACATGGCCAAAGAGCAGCATGTGGCTCGCGAGCCACAATTTGCCAACCACTGGTGTAAGGCATTGCTCCAGATGGGCCCTCATGCCTTCATTTAAGTCTTTGCCAGTTGAATCTGGGCTCCTAAACATGACAGATAATCAGGGACCTGACTCCCAGCTGTGTGTGGGCTGCGATGTCTGGGAAGCCTGTGTCACCACTCTGCTGCCTCCTACCCTGTTACCATTCTGCCACTTGCCAGCCCTGTTCCCCTGAGGCACAGCTCACCATTCCTTTGAGGGCCTACCGTCCTGACTCACTTTATTATTTTTAATAAATACGTAGTATACATTCACAAAATGCAAAATACTATACTGGGTGTTCTCTTTACTTAGCCCACTGACTCATTATAACAGCCCTGTTAAGGTATAATTTATCCCATTTAATGGATGAAGAAATAGAGGCCCTTAAACTTATTCAATATCAGGTCCAAGATTAGCAGAAGAGGTCCATTTTACTGAGGCTCTTTGCATTCAGGCTGCTGTGACCTGCTCCCTTCTTCCTCATTTCCTGCCCCCCTCCCCAACCCCCAAATTCATTCAATTCTGAATGTTGGTAATTCAGCCTTCTTCCAAGGTGCAAGGAAAAGTTTGTAATTTTCACTTGAGGACTCCAACCTAGGTTTTTCTAATGAGTCAGTGAACTCCCTGAGTTGTAAGGAAGGGAGGACATGAGATGGCGATATTAATAGTAATCCTAATAATAGGGTGCTTTTAATGCATTAGGCACTGGCTAAATGAAGAACTTTGTGGAAACTGAGGCTCACAGAGACTTGACATGTTCAAGTCTCACCTGTGGTGCTTTTCATATTCAGCCCTCAGAGATGGATAGCCTCTCCCCCTCCTGCTGAGAATTGGGAGGGTCACATCCCTTAGGCTGAGAACCACAGGTGTGAGAGAAAGCACGCTCTTTTGTTCTCCCTAATAAAGCCAGTCAGTCAGCAGCCAGTTTCCACCTGCTGGTGATTATGATTAGTGCTGCTGCAGTGTTTATTGTCAGTGCCACTTCAGCTTTTCAGGTTACAGAGAGCTTTCTTAGCCCTTCTCCTAGGTTGATTTTTGCAGCAGTCTTGTGAGGTAGGCACAGGAGGAGGCATGGCTAAGAGGTCATGTGACAATGACAGTGCCAGCATCACAGAGCTGGTGAGTGGCAAAACCAGGACTTAGGCTTAAGTCTCTTGATTAGCAGGCTGATGCTCTCTGTCATCCCAGGTCCTCTCTGGGTGTCCTTGTTTTATCACCGGGGTGGAATTTGAGCTTGTCACAGGGAATGCAGTAGGAGACTCAGTACATCACCAATTGCTGTCCCCCATCTGTCCCTTGAAAGCCCCCAGAGTGCAGGCTGGCTTGCTGGACTTCCTGCTGTTCGGAAGCCTCATCTCAGCAGTGGACCCTGTGGCTGTGCTGGCTGTCTTTGAGGAGGTGCATGTCAACGAGACTCTCTTTATCATCGTCTTTGGCGAGTCCCTGCTCAATGATGCAGTCACCGTGGTGAGAGTGCTCAGCTGGCTGCCATTCCTGATCCCAGGCCCTCCCGCTCTGACTAGTTGGGCGTATGAGCAGGCTCAGACCCTCCCCCCCACCCCAGATCCTCTGGGGGAAAAAATACAGTCTTAGCGCTCACCTTCTCCCAGCAGTCCTCATTGCTGCCTCTCCCTCGTTCCTGACTCCCCTTTTCTCATGCAGGTGCTGTACAAGGTCTGCAACTCCTTTGTGGAGATGGGCTCTGCCAACGTGCAGGCCACTGACTACTTGAAGGGAGTCGGTCAGTATCTCCCCACTTTCACTGCAGGTCTGCCTTCCCTGGGTTGCTGCATTCCTGTCCCCAATGCATCAGGGTAGAGGAGGCTTTTCAGGCCGCCTCCTTCCCTTCCCTCCTTTAAGGAGAACCTGAGAAGGAGGGTCTTTTGGGGATCCTGCTCCTCGGGGAGTGCAGTGGGCATCCTCCTCCGCTCCCTGCCAGGCAGAAGTCTTGTCAGCCCGGGTTTGGTCCAGGGGTCATGCTGACAACCCACTCCTCCCCCAGCCTCCCTGTTTGTGGTCAGTCTGGGCGGGGCAGCCGTGGGCTTAGTCTTTGCCTTCCTCCTGGCCCTGACCACACGCTTCACCAAGCGGGTCCGCATCATCGAGCCACTGCTGGTCTTCCTCCTCGCCTATGCAGCCTACCTCACTGCTGAAATGGCCTCCCTCTCCGCCATTCTTGCGTGAGTCCTGGGGAACTTGCAGGCAGGCAGCTGCTGGGAGGGGGCACTGGAGATGGTTGGCCCTTATATGGATGGGTGCAGGGCCCTGAGGAGTCCATCGGTTCCCCTCAGCCCCTGTGGTAGTGGGAGCCTCAGAGTCCCCTTGGGAGACAATAAACCTCAGGTAACGTTTCAGGCTCTGTGTCCAGAACTTTCATGGGGACCCCAAAATCCAATCTTCCTCGCCTGAAGTGCTCTATGGGGTGTGGGCTGAGGTGGAATTGGCTTCAAGGCCTGGTGCCACTGGCTGGGAAAGTATGCTGTTCAGAGTATGTTTCTCCTACCTATCCCTTTAAGAGGCACGGAGCAGGAAGACTGGAGATACGAACCCTTATCCTAGGAACACCTCCAGCTATTCTTGGATGGTCTCCATGCCTCCTGGCAGGGAGAGTGTGACATCCTGTGATGGGCCACACCCTCTCCTGTAGCATGTTCAGACCCCAGAACTGTGCGTCCTGCAACCCCTTCTCACTTGTCTTGTCTCTCCATTCTTCTCCCAGGGTAACTATGTGTGGCCTGGGCTGTAAGAAGTATGTGGAGGCCAACATCTCCCATAAGTCACGCACAACTGTCAAATACACAATGAAGACTCTAGCCAGCTGCGCTGAGACGGTCATCTTCATGCTGCTTGGCATCTCAGCTGTGGACTCTTCTAAGTGGGCCTGGGACTCCGGGCTGGTGCTGGGCACTCTCTTCTTCATCCTGTTCTTCCGAGCCCTCGGTATTGCATTCCCACTCTCCTTCCTGCCCCTGCCCCACCTCATCTCCCGATCTGAGTCCACATCCTTGTCAGTTCCTAAGCCTTCCCTTGTTGCTATCCTTTCCAGCAGCCAGTGCCACTTTGCCTTCCAGGAGGAAGGCAAAGACTAAGCCCATGGCTGCCCCTGTCAGACCTTAGCCCAGACGCTTGGTGCCATCCACTGCCAGTGCGCTCCACTCCCAATCCCCGCTCCTACTGGCCTCCCTCCTGCTGTAGGTGTAGTCCTACAGACGTGGGTGCTGAATCAGTTCCGGCTGGTCCCTCTGGACAAGATTGACCAGGTGGTGATGTCCTATGGGGGCCTGCGGGGGGCAGTGGCCTTCGCTCTCGTCATCCTATTGGACAAGACCAAGGTCCCTGCCAAGGACTACTTTGTGGCCACTACTATTGTGGTGGTCTTCTTCACAGTCATCGTGCAGGTGGGAGAGTCCACAAGATTGGTTGGGAGAGGGCGTGGCAGGTCCTGGGGGGGCTTGGAGCCTTTGGGATAGGGGCTCTTCTTCCTGTTGTGGGTACAAGGGCCTTCCTTCCTAGACCTTGAATGCACTGAGGTCAGGATACAGAAGCTGAAGCCTAATTATGGGGAGAGAAACATCAGGGAACTAGGTAGGGCAGGGCTCACCTGCTGCCTGTCTGTAGGGCCTGACCATCAAGCCACTGGTCAAGTGGCTGAAAGTGAAGAGGAGTGAGCATCACAAACCTACACTGAATCAGGAGCTGCATGAGCACGTGGGTACCAGAACCCCATCCCTCTACCTGTCCCTCTCTCCCTTTTCCTATTTTGAGCAGAGTCCTGATCCAGTCCCCCTACCCACCCCCCTTCTAGACTTTTGACCACATTCTGGCTGCAGTGGAGGACGTTGTGGGGCACCATGGCTATCACTACTGGAGGGACAGGTGAGGGAGCTACCCCGAGGCTCCTTCAGCAGCAGCAGCCCCACCAGCCAGGGCAGCATGGGGGATATGCCACACTCCTGAGAAGGGACACAGTGGGCTCAGGCTGGGTGACCTCTGCCTGAACCCCTTCAGTGGCATCCCGGTTCTCTCAGGATAAGACAAGGCCCCCCAGGGAGGCCTGCCTGGCCCTGCATGGTCTGACACCTGCTGGCCTCCACCTCATTGTGCTCCGTTCTGTCTTTGACCATCTGCCTGTTAATTACATGGATCCTGGTTCAGAGCTTCAGGACCCACCATGTTGCTCCCACCCTGGCCACTGGGACATTTACACTTGTAGTTCTCTCTATTAGAACATTTCCTCGCCTCCCTTTCACCTGCTTACTCTCTGCTCATCCTTCAGATCTCACCACAGCCATCAAGTCCTGAGGGAGGCTGTCCCTGGCCTCTCTGCTAGGACAAATCATTATCACTCTCAGTAATTATTCTTTGTAGTTCTTGCCACGGTTGCACTTTTACAGTTATTTATACTAACTTCAGTTAGCGGCAGGCTTTCCCATAACACAGTAACTTCCGTAAGGACAATGACTAGCTTCAAGATTTTTCCTGACCGAGGCCCATACAAAGAGAGCCAGGCCAGCACTGGTAGTGTCCCTGCCCCATTTGAGGAAGGGCCAGCTGGCCAGGCCATGGGGATGGCACTCAGGGCCGGGCCTGGCATCCTCTGTAGGTGGGAGCAGTTTGACAAGAAGTACCTGAGTCAGCTGCTGATGCGGCGGTCAGCCTATCGCATCCGGGACGAGATCTGGGATGTGTACTACAGACTCAACATCCGGGATGCCATCAGCTTCGTGGACCAGGTGGGTCTGCAGCCTGTGGTGGGTGAGCAGATGGCCAGGAGGGCAAGGTGGGAAGGGGTGACTGACAGGCCCTGAGCAGGAAGTCAGGAATTCCTAGCAGACTCAATGGTCTTGTGGAGTGGCAGCTGCAGGAACCAGCCTGGCCTGATGCTGACATTCAGAGTCTGGCGGACAGCAGAGAAAGGTGGGAGTCAGCTAAATCTGGTTGATAGTTCAACCCTATCTCATCTCAAATGTGGTTCAGTTCTTATCACTAGGCTTGTGACCTTGGGTAAGTCACTTATACCATCTGAGCCTCAGTTTCCTCAACTGTAAGAAAGTAGAAATAGGAGTGCCTGTGCCACAGAATTTTGAGGATTCATTAGGTAAAGTTGAACCTTGACCATCAAAAGAACAGAATGCGTTAACTATTGTTATCTTCGTTGTTGCCCTCTGACACATTCGATCTGATTGTCCTCTGACCTTTGCCTTGGTCCCTCCAGGGAGGCCACGTCTTATCCTCCACTGGGCTCACTCTGCCCTCTATGCCCAGCCGAAATTCTGTGGCAGAGACCTCTGTCACCAACCTGCTGTAAGTCCTTGAGCCTGTTTCCCCTTCCTCCAGCTCCTCTCTCTTGGGCCCTGTCTCTGGATCACTTCTGGGAAAGTTTGTGAGCACCTCTGCTTCTGCCCTTCCCCTGACCTGTGCCTCCGGGCCCTTCCCCAGCATGTGGGTTCCCTGCTTCTTGCAGGAGGGAGAGTGGCAGTGGAGCGTGTCTGGATCTGCAGGTGATTGACACAGTACGCAGTGGCCGGGACCGTGAGGATGCTGTGATGCACCATCTGCTCTGTGGAGGCCTCTACAAGCCGCGCCGCAGGGTGAGAGCAGCCAGGGAGTAAGAGTTCTGAGGGGGTGAGGGTGATCTGAGGCGGCCATGATCGCAGGCTCAAGGGGTGGTTGGCACCTAGCTGTGGGGGGTGATAGATGCCCAATTGAAGAGTGGGGGCTTCACCTTGTCGGTAATGACTTTCAGCTTTTCTTTTCTGAGGAAGGGCTAGTCTGATACAAGCTCTGTTTAGAGATGTCTTCTCTGGTAGCAGAATGCAGACCAAATGGGAGGGGGTGAGTTGAAAGGCTGTGTGAGCCAGTTAAGAGGCTGAGTTAGTCAGGAGGCTGGAGTGCAACACGGGATTAGAGCTGGGTGGTGGGAAGGGAGAGGAGCATAGGACTGGGTGACTGGCCCTGGAGGGAAGAGAAGGAGATGGAGAACAAAGGGCTTGATGGGGTCAGTCACAGACAGAAGTGCTGAAAAAGCCTGCAGGGCCAGCTTTGCATGGGGAAGGCAGACACTATTTTAGGTAACCTGAGTTAGTCCAGTGCAGGTTGTTTGTGAAGTTTGGGGCCTAGAAAGGCCCAGCCCCATCCTGGAGGGAACCTATCCCAGCCCCACAAGGGGGCAGCAAGCCATTACCTTGAACTTTCCTGAAATGGAGAGCCAGCTGTTACCATTTCTGGCAGTTTTAACAGTCAAGGCTGTTTCTACCATTGAGACAGAATTGGCATCCTTTTAACTTGCTCCCACTGGTCCTGATTTAACTCCCCACAGCTCTGCAGAATATATTTTCAAAGGTTTAAAGCAGTTCCCTTCCACAGGCCTTCTGCCCTGAGGCCAGCATTTCTTCTTCCTGCTGTGTCTTCTCTGGTCATAGAAACAGGCCCACACTGGAAGGTGCAATTCTAGCTGCCATTAGCTGTGGCAGGGCATGGAGCCTCTCTTACCTTACTAGTTCTAGAACTTGCCATTCTCTTCTTGTAGTCAAGAATCTCTTCAGCTTTGGCTCACCACCCTGCGGCCCCATATTGTCCTCCCAGTCAGACAAACCTCCAGGGTCTTCTTCAGTTAATGGGAGTTTAACCCTATCTCATCTAATTTATGTTGTTTACTTTAATATATGTATTGATTTTAGAAAGGAAGGAAGAGGGAGAGACATGGAAACATCAATAATGAGAGAGAATCATTGATTGGCTGCCTCTTGCACACTCTGTCTACTGGGCCTCAAGCTTTGGCCAGGCCCTCCCTCTCTGCCTGTCTGTAGGGACCAAGCCAATGCTCAACCACTGAGCCATGCCTTCGGGGCTTGTTTGCTTTTTTCTGATGGAAAATTTCACTCATCCACAAAACTAGAGAGAATAAAACAACTCATTTATCTATTACCCAGCTCCAGTAATTATCAACGCATAATTTAATCTTATATTCTGGACTCCCACAACCCATCCACTCTTTGTTGCAAAGCAGATTCCATATATCATATATCATATATCATATCATATCATATCATATCATATCATATCCCATCTCTAAATATTTCAGTATGTATTTAGGTGCAAGAACTCTCTTAAAAAACACACAACATACTACCATTATCCCTTATAACAGTTAACAATAATTCCTTCTCACATTAAATATCCAGTGTTCCTAAATAGCTTTTTCCAGATGGTTTGTTTAAATCAGGATTCGAATAAAGTCCACACATTGCATTTGGTAAATTTGTCTCTTTATTTAAAAAAAAAATCTATAATATTTCATTCTCCCTCCTTTTATCTCCTTGTTATTTATTGATTGAAGATACTAGATACTTTGTCTCAGAGAATTTTCCATTTTACAGATTTTGCTGATTATATTTCAGTGGTGGTTTTTAACTTGTTCCTCCCTCCTCTGTGCTTCCTAGTAGTTAAGTCTGGAAGTGTGGTCATATTCCAGGAACATTCAATAAGTATGCTATGTGTTTCTTACTGTGTCACCTCAGGATGTACATAAATGATCGGTTGTCTATGGATATGTGTATGTGTGTAAGATTGGTCAGGGGGTCTGTCCAACCTGTTCTTGCATAATTAAAAAAAACTGGAGTAAGATTGTGCTTATCCATATTAAATGTCATCTTATTTGATTTAGCCCATCATTCCATCGTTTGGATCCCATGTCTGCCACCAAATATCCGCTCAGATTCACATCATATGAAAATTTGCTAACCTGTTAACTCTATATTCATCCAAGTCAACATAAAAATGTTGAACAGGATAGAGCTGATGACAGAGCCCTGTGGCATCCTACTAAAGACTTTCTCCAAATTGACATGGATCAAGCATTTTTGGGGTATGGTTACTCAACCAGTTCTGAATCCACTTGGTTAGCCATAAGATAATACATAATTCCTCTTGTTCTCTATAGAAATATCATCAAGGAGAGACAGGATTGTCTAGTATGCAGTTAGAAATCTGAGATTATAGTTTAAGAGAGAGATAAGGGCTGGAGATAGATTTGGAAGCATTCTTTATCACAGGTTTCCTCACCGGGCTACATCAGAATCCCCTGGGGAGCTTGCTGGAATACACATTCCTGGCTTCACCTCCTACAGATTCTGATTCTGTAGCATGAAATGCAAAAAAGAAACTGTGTGTTTAAATTTAAAAAAATATATATATATTTTTTGTTGATTTCAGAGAGGAAGGGAGAGAGAAATAGAAACATCAATGATAAAAATCATTGATTGGCTGCCTCTTGCATACCCCGACTGGGGATGGAGCCCGCACCCCAGGCATGTGCCCTGACCAGGAATCGAACCATGACTTCCTGGTTCAATCGAACCTCAATCACTGAGCCATACCGGCTAGGCAAGAATCTCTGTTTAATACCTCCCCCTGGTGATTCAAATGCTGCTGGTCTGTTGGCTGATGTTTGGGAACCAGAGATCTCTATCACTGGGCTAACTGAAGCTGAAAGAATGGATACCTTTGCTGGGGAGAGTATTTAGAAGGGAGGGAGAAAGGCTAAGGACAACACTGTGAGGAATGCACATGGAAGAAAGGAAGGGGGAGTCAGCAAAGGAGGAGAGAGAAGGAACCCTTGGAGTAGCAGCTGGTATCCTGGACGCCTGGGGCAGAAGTGGGACTGGATGCTGCACAGGGGTCAGGCCAGCGCTTAACTAGGGGCCATGGCACTGGTGACCAGGTAGAAGGTAGCACTGGGGAGTTGCAGACCCTGAAGTAGTATTTCTGGTATTTAAGGGAATAATGGGTATGAGGGAAAGTGTCAATCAAAGTATAAAAGTCTGGCAGCAAATGGGAGGCAGTGGAATCAATGGAAAGGTTTTTTTTCATGGAGGTAAGGGGGCAGTGGTGAGGGAGGGATAGAAGAAGCAGGAGAGCGAGAAATAGGAGCAGGGAACTGATGGAGGCAGCAAGGAGTGAGCTGAGCAAAGCGGAGACTGGGTTGGAAAGCGAGGACTCCTCTCTTTACCTCCCGAGAGAGGGGGGCGCCTCTGGGTGAGTATGCAGAGGAGGGCAGATGGGAGACTCGCAGGAAGCTCTTAGAATTGGTTCAGGGAAGCAGAAAATGTGAGGTATAGGAAAGGGGAAGACTGGGAATGGGAGGCAAGGCGAGATGATCTGGAATGCTGGAAGTGCTTGGGAGGTTACCACTAGATAATGAAAGACTGCTGGAGCCAAGGGCAAAAATGGAGGCGGTCTTAGGCAAGTGAGTAGTAGGTTTTTGTGAGAAAGAGTTGGAAGAAGCAGTTGATGGGATTAGTCCTGAATTGGGCACAGATGGTTGTTGGACTGAGAGGGTTCGGGGTGTAGGGAGAGAGATATAGGGGAGTTCAAAGTGCTGCCCTAGGTATCCTGGAGGTGGTTGTAGGAATGGCTAGCTGGAGAGTTCCACCTGGAGAGAGAACCCTGTGTAGCCAGAAGGGGGCATGTGAACCAGGCAAGTGGACAGGTTCCTAACTGGAGGTGCAAAGAAGTATCCCCCATGGTCTCATAGTAACCCTCTGCTTCTGGTCACTTTAAATCAGAATTGGGGAAGGCAGTAGTGGAGAGGGGAAATCAGACTTGGGGGAATAGGTTTGGGGGTAAAGGAAAGCTTTTCTCCAGTGACCTGAAGATACAGACTGGCTGGATTCCTGTTATATTTTTGTTTTTGTTTTGTTCTTGAAAAGCTGGGCTGGCAGGGCCGATGGTGACCATGGGGCTGTGGCCTGGGATTCCTGTGGGAGGCCAAGGCACCCAGCCTTATGGCAAGGTGGGGCTGTCATTGCCAGTACAAAGCCAGCTGCAGCCGCCACTTCCTCTTGGAGGACGCGCGGGAGCGGCAGGACAAGGAGGTCTTCCAGCAGAACATGAAGCGGCGGCTGGAGTCCTTCAAGTCCACCAAGCACAACATCTGCTTCGCCAGGAGCAAGCCACGGCCCCGCAAGGCTGGCTGCAAGAAGGCACGTGCTTTCTTTGGGACGTCTGTTTGGGGCTGGAGACCGACGGCATGCAGTTTTGAGCTCCCCGCCCCCCCAAGTGCTGGAGTCCAGCCCAGGGAGACCCTTAGTTGGACTTAGTGGCAGCAGCAGTGTGGGTTCTCTTTTGCATTTTCCTGGAGCCCGCAAAGGTCAAGGTGAGGCCTTCAGAGGGAGATCAGCCTCTTGGCCGTGCAGTCACCTGCTGGGAGGCAGCAGGACTTCCTACCAGAAGTGAAATGACCAAGAGAAGGCAGTTCCTTGGAGGGGGGCAACTCCATAAGCCCCTAGTTCAGCCCAGACTGGGGTATGGGCTACTCAGACTCCACACTTGTCTGGGGGACTCAGGGGTGGTGGAACCACTGGTATTGACACAGATCCGTCCCCTGCTGTGTCAGGAAGACAACAGGGCTGGGGTCAGAGCCAGGACCAGAGGCTTAGGGTTTTTTCTTGCTTCTTAGAAGAACGGTGTGGCTAACACTGCAGCTACAAATGGGAAATCTCCTGGAGACCTGGGCTTTCGGGACACAGGCAAGCAGGGAGTGGGGGGAGGGGAGGCTGAGGATGGGAGGGGGAGGGAAAGGGCAGGGACTCATCAGCCAGAATCCCGGAGGATCTACTCTGTATTCAGTGCCAGAGCTGGGATGCTTCCCCTCAGGGACTAGACAGGCACACTTGATTTTAAAGCTGGATGTGTTCAAAGCAATTATTAGACAACTAGAATCCTGGTGCACCCCGGTGGGGTCCCTCAACCTGGCCTGTGAGGATCAGGCTGAAACAGGCTCTGACATCCCCCAAGGAGTCCCAGATTCTGAGAGGGTGCAGGCCAGGCCGAGGGGCCCCAGCAGTGCATGACTAGGGCCAGGGAAGGACTGCAGGAGGGCTCCAGGGTGTGTCCAGCCCTGGCTTGCCCAGTCCCCGATCGGGGTGATCCAGGTGAACAGGTCAGTCTCGCTCAGTCCTGATCAGGCCAATCTGGGCCGGCAGGCTCGGGGGGACCACGGGAGGTTGGCTGGCTGGGGAGAGACCTCAGGAGCGCTCTGCTCCGGGGTGTGTCTGGCTTGTCTCGTCCAGTCCTGAATTGCCTAGACCCCAGCAGCAAGCTAACCTACTGGCCAGAGCATCTGCCACCCCCCCCGCCACCCCCCATGGGCAGTACATATCATAGTGACTGAACAGTTGAACAAATGGTCAGACACTTAGCATATTAGACTTTTATTATTAGGATTTGTGACAGGAGGTGTCTGATAGCTAACTACAAGTTACAGGCCCTGAGGACATGGAAAAGGTGTCATAGAGAAGGGGAGAGCTTGGTCTGAGCCTTGAAGGATGGGGGGACCTTGGGGCCCAGTGTCCCATCTGCAAAATGAGGATGAGCTGAACACTGATGGGCCTTCCAACTCTCCAAATGCTCATGTTTTTTTTTTCTTTTAAATATGTTTTTATTGATTTTTAGATAGAGAGGAAAGGAGAGGAGAGAAAAATAGGAATCAAACCTGGGACCTCTTAGTACATGGGATGATGCTTAACCCACTGAGCCATACCAGCCGAGTCAAATGCTCATGTTTTCCATTGATGGGATCTGGGGCTGAGACGATACACTGGGAAAGCTAGAAAGCGTGACTTCCCTGATGGCTTCCTCTGAGGACTCTGCTTGCCCAGTTTGCCTCCTTGGGATCTGTAGCTCCACTTCCCTTCATTGCAAGCACCCAACCCCTAGGCCAGTGCTGAAGCTGCCAGAGAAGAAGCAGGTGCCCCTGCCAGCTGTGGGCTCTGCTTGGGTGGAGAAGGAACTGGCTTGCGTACAGCTGCTGGGCTGGCCATCCCGACTCAGCTCTTGTCCCTCTCCAGCTGCTGTGATCTTAACTGTGGAGTCTGAGGAGGAGGAGGAGGAAGAGGAGAGCGACAGTTCTGAGACAGAGAAGGACGACGAGGGGATCATTTTTGTGGCTCGGGCCACCAGTGAGGTTCTGCAGGAGGGCAAGGTCTCAGGTAATGGCTTCCTCCCTGCCTCCCTCTCCTCTGGAGCAAGGTGGAGCTGTGCAATTGGCTTCTCCCTTTTCACTCACGGTCTCTACTCCAGACAACTCCTTTTCCCCATTCATTCATTTATTCACCAACCAGCATTTACTGAGCATCTCCTTCATATCAGACACCTGACGTACGTGATTTGATTCAACCCTCACAACGACCACCAAGGGGAAACAGCTCGGAGAACCAGAACTTGGGACTTGTCTGGTATCCCACAGCAGGTCCAGAACTTGACTCCAAAGCCATAGCCTTTTCACTACCATGCTGCCTCCCTTTATAGTCTGGAGAGGAACAGGAAGTGACAAGCTAATACCCATGCTCAGTACACCTGCCCTCAGGTAGAGCCCCTGCTGAGGGTGGCAGCCTTTCTGGAGGTAGAAACCCGAATTCATAGAAATGGGAATATTATGGCTAAATAACACTATTTACTTGTTTCCATATGTGGAGAACGAACCCACTCAAAAATATTACTGCTAGTTGACTCAAGCACCTTCAAGTGTCTTTAAGTTTGTTTTTTTTTTTGTAGAAAATTTCAAAATATACATTAGATAGAATGGTAAAATGAACTTCCATTGATCTGTTACCCAGCTTCAAGAATTATCTACTTCTAACCAATCTATACCATCATTATTTACTGAGTTCTTTTAAAAACATATATATATATACATATATATGTACATATATATACACACACACACACACATATATATATCCTGTGTAATAAAAGAGAAACATGCAAATTTGACCATACTTTTGTTCCTGATTGGCTATGCTTCCAGCCAATCAGGAGCAGGGGTGGAGCTAAGTGGCAGTGAGCACCGGGCCCGGGGGTGGAGATGAAACAGCAGTGGTGGCAAGTGCCCAGCCCCCGGGGCCGGGTAGTCACAGGCAGCTGGGGCTGAGCTGAGCAGGGCGATGGCTGGGTGCCCAAGGCCTAAAGCCTCACTAGAGGCTTTAGGCCTTGGGCAGGCTGGGGTGAGGCATCAGTTGGACATCCCCTGAGAGCTTCCAGTATGTGAGAGGGGGCAGGTTGGGTTGAGGGACACCCCCCCCCAATGCACGAATTTTGTGCACTGGGCCCCTAGTGTGTGTGTGTGTGTGTGTGTGTGTGTGTGTGTATTTCATACAGAGGAAGGGAAGGAAGAGGGGGAAAGAGAGAGAAACGTCAATTATGAGAGCGAATCATTGATCAACTGTCTCCTGCATGCCCCACACTGGGGACCAAGCCTGCAACCTGGGCATGTGGCCTGACCGGGAATCGAACTGTGACCTCCTGGTTCATGGGTTGATGCTCAACCACTGAGCCACACTGGATGGGCTCAATGGGTTCTTTTGAAGAAAATATCCAATATATCACTTCATCAATAAACACTCCAACATGTATCTCTAAAAGATGGAGATTCTCTTTTAAAGATACAACTATAATACAATCATAAAATTTTAAATCATGGTTGTCAAATATCCAGTTAATGTTCAGATTTCCCTGATTGTCTTGATATTTGTTTTTTTATACATTTCTTCAAATAAAAATCCAGACAAGGACCACATACTGCATTTAGTCGAAAAGCCTTTTTTAACCTTTAGCAATGGTTCTCAAGGGTGTGGTGGTGGAGAGATTTTTGCCTTTAGAAGACATTTGGCAATGTCTGGAGACATTTTGGGTTGTGACAACTGGAGGGGTGTATTTGCATTGAGTGGGTAGAGGCCAGGGCTGGTGCTAAACATTTTACAATGGGGTGTATTTGCATTGAGTGGGTAGAGGCCAGGGCTGGTGCTAAACATTTTACAATGCACAGGCCCACCCCCACAACAGAGAAGGATCTGTGCCAGCATGTCAATGGTGTCAGGTTTTTATAGGTTCCCCCAAACTCTGCCACCTACTTCCCCCCCACCCCTTGCAATGTATCTATTGAAATAACCTGGCTATTTTGTTCCACAGTCTTTCCTTGTCGGGATTTTGCTAATTGCATCCCAAAAGTGTCATTTAGTATGTTTCACTGTGCCTTATATTTCCTTTACTTATTTTTATTGGTAAAAATCTTCAAAAACAAAAGGAATTATTCCATTCAATGAGTGGTTTCTGACTACCCTTTGACCCCTTCTCCCTGTATATTATCCTGCAACTTCTCTAACTTTGTGTATCTAGACTCTGTGTTGTTTTCTTAGCTATCTTATATTTCCTCTAAACTGGTAATTACATCTAGATCAGATTTCAGTTTTAAATGTTTGGTAAAAATATTTTATAGGTGGTAATGGTGTACTTCTATTGCAACCTATCAGGAAGCCCATACCATCCAGTTGTCTTTTTGTGAAGTTAACGTTGACCACCGGGTTCAGATGCTGTTACCCTGAACCCTCATCATCAAGTTCCCTGTCAGCTTTTCATTGACTGGTCATAGCAGCCACTGATGATCATGGCCAGATCTGACATTTCACTGGGGCTTGCACAATGGTGATGTTCTACATTTATTTTTTTTTTTGGAGTCTGCATTATTAAGCAACTTTCTCTCATCAATTACTTAGTTATTTTGAGATATAGTTCACACAGTAAAGAATAGATAATGCTTGATTTGTTCCCTTTTTAAAAAAATATCTTATACTGATTTTTTTTAAAGAGAGGACGGGAGAGGGATAGAGAGCCAGAAACATCAAATAGAGAGAAACATAAATCAGCTGCCTCCTGCACACCTCCCACTGGGGATGTACCCACAACCAAGGTACATGCCCTTGACCGGAATTGAACCTGGGACCCTTCAGTCCCCAGGCTGACGCTCTATCCACTGAGCCAAACCAGTTAGGGCTGTTCCCTTTTTTTTTTTTTATCAGTTTTCAGAGCACGAGTTAGTTCTCTATTGGCCAAAGGTGAACATTGAAAAGTTTTGTTTTAATTCCATTGTGGTTGTTAATGTTTCAGGTCTCTCCAGGGAGGCAGTTTTATTTTTAATCACAGCACCAGTACATCCTATCTAATAAAAGAGTAATATGCAAATTGACCATACATTTGCTACACCCACAAGCCACACTCACAACACATGCCCACCAGCCAATCAGGGGTGGGGGGTGGGGCCGAGGTGGCCAGTGAGTGCTTGAGGTGGGGGAGGGGGCAGGGTTGAGGCCTGCATGAGGCAGCAAGTGAGCGTTGAAGTGGGGGGACCCGGGGCCTGGCATTAACCGGCAGATGGGGCCAAGGCTGCTGACAAGCACGCAAGTGGGGGGGGGCAGGGCTGCAGCACACAGGCGGCTGGCACAGCACGTGGGAGGCTGGGCGCGCAGGAGCTCGGCTGCCTATTGCGGGGAGCCCCCAGGGCTAGGCGGTCACTGGGGCTAAGGCCTGGGCTGGGGGCCGTGGCCAAGGCGTCTGGTGAGCACGGGGCACTCGAGGCTGGGCGGTTGCCAGCAGCCGGGGCTAAGGTCAGGGCTGGGTGGGCGGGGCTGAGGCGGCTGGGGCAGAGCCAGCCATCAGCCCCATTGCAGGGTGATGGCTGGGTGCCCAAGGCCTAAAGCTTCGGCCAGGAGTGAGGGGTCAGCAGGAAATCCCCTGAGGGCTCCCAGTATGTGTGAGGGGGCAGGTTGGGCTGAGGGATTACCCACCCCCCAGTGCACAAATTTCGTGCACCGGGCCCCTAGTTTTATCATATACTCAATCTAGTCTAGTTTATTGGGCTGCTCAGGACTTTATCAATGAGCAGACACATACTGATATGCAAAGCATTGTGCTTGACATTGGCCAGAGAGCTTCTCTTTCCCAGGTTTCCTCTTTCAGAACCTCAGACTTCCTGTCCTACAGGGGTTGAGCCTTCCATCCCGGCTGCAGGCATTCTGGGATTTTCAGCTCATATCCTCTGTGCTCTGGCACTTTCTTTTTTGGCACAGTTTTAGTTTGCTATTAGGTTTGTGTGAGCTCACACTCCTGGGCTCTGTCCCACCAGAGGGCTGTGGTGGGTGCTCAGTCACCCTCGCTGCCAGCTCATCCTAGAATGGGGCTTGGCAGGATGTGGTTCCTGAGACTGTAAGTCGGGTGAGAGCTGATTACCGATGGGGCTTTTTTCTTGCCTGACTCATTGCTTTAGTTACTCTAATATTTCAAAGGGTATTTGTTGAGCAACTACTATGTGCCTGGCCCTGTACTAGGTGTTGGGGATACAGTGGAGAGCAAAACCAGCTGTGAAGCTTCCCTTCAGCAAGGCATTCATCAAATAATCACACAAATGGATGTAATATGGCAACTGTGAAATGAATTTATTTATGAAAACGTATAATTGAGAATTCCATTGTGTTGGTACTGAGTGTGTGTGTACTCTCTGTTTCCAGGGAGCCTTGAGGTGTGTCCGAGTCCACGTATCATCCCCCCATCTCCAACCTGTGCAGAGAAAGAGCTACCCTGGAAGAGTGGGCAGGGGGACCTGGTAGTCTATGTATCCTCGGAAACCACCAAGATCGTGCCCGTGGACATGCAGAAAGGCTGGAACCAGAGCATCTCCTCCCTGGAGAGCCTGGCATCCCCGTCCTGCACCCAGGCCCCAACCATGGCGCGTCTGCCTCCCTGCCCTCTGGCTGCTGACGAGCCCCAGGCCCCGCTTGACCCGCGCCCTAGCTTCGCCTTTCCCCCGAGCCTGGCCAAGGCTGGCCGCTCTCGCAGTGAGAGCAGTGCGGACATTCCCCGGCAGCAGGAGCTGCAGCCCCTCATGCAACATGAGGACCAGTCGCATCTTAGCCCAGGCACTGCCAGCTCTCACTGGTGCATCCAGTTCAACAGAGGAGGCCGGCTGTAGCCCAGGGACTCCAGGGGGCGCAGGAGACTGGAGTCCCTGTGGGAAGTCCCCGCACAGAGGGCAGAGGAGCCCACTCAGCCTGTGACATGGGGTCAGAGGGGCCTGGACTGAAGTAGCAGCTGGGCTCCTTAAGGGCAGGTCAGAAGGGTCTCCCGGGCTGGTCCTTAAAGAGGCCCTTTTCACCACCACAGCTGCTTCTAATCCCTTTCCGTGAGACCCTAACCCTGGCTCAAGACCCAGTCCAGAGCTACGGACTGTGCCCAGAGACTTGGATTGCTGATGTCCCTTTCCCAGAGGGTCTTCCTGGGGTCACTTGAGGCAGTTTCCTGCCCCTAGTGCAAGGGCATCATTGCTCAGCGGACACTGGCCTTTCCTGCCCTCCATCCCCTCCGTAGCTCCAGCTCAAGGACGGTGGCAATGAGATTCCTCAAGGGCTGGTCCTCAGAGGGCTTAGGTTGGAGGTGGAGCAGGTTTCACCCTCGGGCTTTGCTGCCCTGTTATGTCAGCTACCCATAACCAATTTTTTTTAGGCATTGGGAATCTGTCTTCACTTCTTGCTTTATCTCCTTCCGTTTGCTGCCAGTTATTGGGGTGATAGCACCTCCTTTTCCAGGACTAAGGCCACAGAGCTGGGCCAGGCTTCAGGCCAGGACTGCTTTTTAGTCAGGGTCATAGGGCTGCTCTGTGTCCAATTCTGGACCGTTCAGGTCCTTGGACCTGGTTTCCTATGGAAGGAAGACAGTAACTACCGTGACATTTCCCAAACAGGAATGGAGCCAGGGTCACTGCTCCACTGCTCTCGGGGCTACAGGGTGGCAGGGGACTTTCCTGGGGTTAGCACCAGCCCTGTGTTTCATACCTTGAACCGAAGCTACATTAAACGTCCCTCAGATGGATGGGTGTCCTGTGTCCAAGTGTCTGGGGGTCTAGGGGCAGAGGGTGTCAACAAGGGCGTTTAGTGAGAGAAATGGAAACTTCCAACTGCCTGCCCCAGGGCTCCTGAGACAGAGATTGGCGGGGGGTCCTGGGAAGGACTGCTAGGCCCTCTGGCCTTCCCTCCCTCCTCTCCTGGACCTTCCCAGTATTGTCCCCTTTCAGGGGCCTGCAGCGGCAGTCCAAGACCACTAGGGGCACAGGGACACAGAGCTGGGAGTCCACAAAATGGTGAAGGCCAGCAGAAGAGACCCCAGAGGTCAGGTGCCATGGTGTCCACAGATGCTGCCACCACACGACCGATGAGCCTTCCTTGAGAACATGAAGGCAGGTGCAGGACAAATAAACCGAAGTGCTCTGCACGTGGTGGGTGGGGGGGGCAATCTCAAGGGAGCTGGCTACTGTGAGTGTTTATGATGTAAATCGGGGAGTGTGGGCTCCTGAAACATCTAGGGATAGAAATTCCTGGTAATAGCAGCTCCAGATTCAATTTCCTTAAAGGAGAATTGTTTCTGAAGGACTTAAAAATTACATCTGTCTTGCCCTGGTCAGTGTGGCTCAGTTGGTTGAGTGCTGTTCTGTGCACCAAAAGGTCCCGGTTTGATTCTGGGTCACATACCCAGGTTGCACGTTCCGTTCCTGGTTGGGATGCATGCGGGAGGCAACTGACTGATGTTTCTCACATTGGTGTTTTTTTTTTTTCTCTCCTCCTTTTCCCTCTCTCTAAAATCAATAAAAACATTAAACAATACACATATCTTTACTAAGATATACCTTAAAATTCACCCATTTACAATGTATAGTTTAGAGGTTTTTAATATATCGAGTTGTGCAACATCACAATCTAAGTTTAGAACATTTTCATCATTCCCAAAAGTTACTCCTTACCCCTGGCTCAGCCCTAGGTAATCACTAACCCACTTTCCGACTCTAAAGATCTGAAGGACTTGACACCCTGCCAAGGTTACAAACTGAGTCACTTTTTCTGTTAGGCCTGGGGAAAGTGGGAAGAAAAGAGTGACGTAAGCTTTGCACTCAAGTTATTTACAGATGGCAGTGGTAAGGCCTAGCATTTAGTCCCAGCTGTCATTCACCAGGTATGGCATCAGTGTTTTCACGTCTAAAATGGGATAACAATCATATTTATTTCATAGGGTTGCTATCAGGATTCAATTGTAAAATGAGAATAGTCTAGTATAGAGCCTAGCCCATGGGGATCACAAATGTTGGTCATTATTGGTCTGAAATAAGGCAAAGAGCGCTGACAGGAGATCTGAGTAGGCTTTGGGAGTGTGTGTGTGTGTGTGTGTGTGTGGAGAGGCTCAGACAATACAGGCAAAGTTGGGAGGGTGCGTCCTAGGTAGAAAGAGCAGCATAAACAAAGGATGCCTTGAGCACACCCAGCAAAAATCAAGAAGCAGTAGGTGATGTGGTTGGGAGAAACCAGCCAGGGACCCAAGGCTTGGGTAGGCAGACTCTGCTGATGTGTTTTTTTTGTTTTTGTTTTTTGGCAGAGGCTACCTGCTGAGTTTTGGGGGGTCTTCCAGAGAGAGCAGGCCTGGGAGAATTTTGATCTGGGGGTGGTGTGGGCACTGATGTGCTTTAGGAAGCTCAAATGTAGCTGAGCCGGATGGAAGATGTATGAAATCCCAGGATGGGGCAGTAGAGGATGGGCTGGAGAAGACCTGTTGGAAGGCTACTCCACAGCCCAGGGACGTGAAGGGGCTGGTACTGGAGAGGACAGGCAGCCATCCTCACACTTCAGTGTCAGAATCATTGAGCAGCTTATCAAACATGCAGATTCCCAGGCCTACCAGAAAGGTTCTATGGTGTAGAGGAGAGGGTACGAGGGGCTTCCTGGGCCTGGTGCTGGGTAACTGAGAACAGGGACTGCCAAGGCGGACAGGGTTGGTCAGAGGCAAGGGAGGCTGGGGAGAGAAAGCAGGTGAGCACAGGTGGGGAGACAGGCATTTGGAGTGCAGTCAAGAGCTCATCTGTGGGCTACCACCTGACCGGGCAGAACGGCAGGAATGGCCTTCAGTGCCACCTGAGCTGCATCCAGGCCCTGAAGGAGGAAGGATTTTGATGTGGGGAGATGGTGTGGGCATTCCAGGTAGAGAAGAGGTAACTAAGACTTGTAATCAGATCAGTTTTGCAAGCCAGCGTAGGACCTGGCCAAGGAAGCCTCGGATGAGGCCTCTGGATGGCCTTGAATGCCCCACTAAGGAAATTGGAGTTTATTTAGGTCAAAGGCGAGAGAGGTATAGAAGGTTAGGGGTATATGTCACCCTCATCATCTGGGGCATTACTGAAGAGGGTATGTAAATTTGGGATGGAATAAGGTTAATGAGTACAGGCCTCTTATCACTAGCTCCACTGAGGCACAGAGCATTTTATTTTATTTTTTTAATTTATATTGGCAAGACATGGGAGGCTGAGGGAAAGTGAGGGAAGGCTGGGAAAAGGGCAGGGGAGGGAAGCCCATTCCCATTTTATGATCTCAGTGGAAAAGGCTGCTGTGAGTATATTCTGCTGCCAGGAGAGCCACAGAGATGGGCCCCATGAGTCACTGCTCAGTCCTGCAACCTCAGCCCACAGAGCCTGCTGTGGTCAGCAGCCCAGGCTGGCTCCAGGCCCAGACCCCAGTATTCCAGTCTTCCTCACGAGGCCTCAGGCTGTCCCCATTTCTATCTGTATTTTTGCCATCCTGGGGCCGCGCATCCTGTGGCTCTCTGCTTCTTTTGTGTCCCTTTCAGATGTAGCCTCTGAATCTGTCTCTGTGTGTGAGTCTGGCTCACCTCTGGCTCATGGATGGAGAGCCGAGGGAGGGCAGGGGCAGTGTGACCAATCTCAGGCATCCCTTAACCACTTATTATTGCTGGAAGCACAGCGTGGACAGCGCAGAGTCTCTGTTTTCACGAAGCTTACAAGGCACATTCTATGTGGAGTGAACAAACCAAGCCCTGGCCCCGGCCCGAATCTGTTTGCCTGTGCTCAGTGGTGCTGGGGTTTGCTATGGCCTGTGGCGAGGGCCTCTTATTTTACCTCTGGCATTAAAGGGGTATGTGTGCCTGCCAGCAGGTTCCCCCCTCAGCTCTTAGGGCTCCTAGGGGGCCTGGCGAGTAGGCGGGTGTGGGCAGACAGTGGGCAGCAGAAGGGGTGGGAGGGAGCAGGAGGCAGTGAATCAGTGGGGCGGTCCTGGGACAGATGGGGAGGGAGCCAAGGTTGGACCTGATGCTCACTGAAGCTGGAGGAGAGTGGGATGAGAGGACCCACGGGGGGTTGGGGATGGAGCAGGACAACTCCGAGGCTCCTCTTGCAGCCAGATCAGCTCATGAAGGAGGCTCCTCGGTAGCTGAGAGCCTGGGCTCTGGGTGCTGATGTGACAGCTGGGAGGGGGGATTGCTGTTCCCACTATGCCTGCTTCTGATGCTCAGCTCCCCTCTGGCAGCCTCCTTGGGCTCACGAGGGAGGCCCCTGCCTTAGAGTCAGGGAAGCCATTGCACCCAGGAACCAAGGATCTGAGCATATTGTGGGGCATAGTGCCTTCTTTTGGCCACATAGCCTACCTTCTAACCATCTTCCCACAAATTTGGGGGAGTGTTAGGCTAGGCCCACATGTCTCAAAGGGACCTCATACTTCAGAACGGGGGAGGGATCTCACAGGTCAACTATCCAAGTGACTTTCACCAGTTGAGGATCCATTGTCGAGGGTGAAGTGAGGGGCAGGGTGTCAACACAGGCTAAGTGGACATTAGACATATGGGGTCTTCCCCAGTCCTCATGGCAATCCCAAGAGAAAGAAATGACTTTTTTGCTTTTTTTAAACAGGCGAGTAAGGTGAGGCTCAAAGAGAACTGAGTTGCTCGGGTTCACCCAGCAGGTAAGTGGAGGAGCAGGCCTGCGGTACTCTCTGCTCCGGGACCAGGCCTCATTCCTGGCCTCCTTGGCTGGACTGTGTGGGGAGGGGTGTTGGCTGAGGAAGGAGTGTATGTGAAAGAAGTGTCAGGAATGTCAGGCAGTGGAGGGTCCAGGCTTGGTGGACTGGTGGATTCTGCCAGGCCTGGGTCAGCTCCCACCCCAGTAACCTCCCTGCCCCCTCCCTCTTCCCATTGTGGGATCATAAACTTGTCCCTCGGCACCTGGACCTGCGGCCTGGAGGAAACATGGGGGATGCAGCGGCGGGGACCCTCCCTCCCACCCTCCCTCCCACCCTCCGTGAAGATACTCTTACTGGCTCCTACTGGAGCAGCTGATCTGGGCTTAGGGAGTCTCTCTTTCTAGGGACCTCCTGACCCCATAGGCCTACACTTTAAAAAAATATATATTTTATTGATTTTTAAAAATCAATATTTTATTGACTTTTTTTTTTTTTTTTTTTTACAGAGGAGAGAGGGATAGAAAGCCAAAAACATCCGCTGCCTCCTGCACATGCCCCACTGGGGATGTGCCCGGAACCACGGTACATGCCCCTGACCTGGAATCAAACCTGGGACCCCTCCATCCACAGGCCTGCGCTCTATCCATTGAGCCAAACTGGTTCAGCGATTTTATTGTTTTTATTTATTTATTTATTTATTTATTTATTTATTTATTTATTACAGAGAGGAAGGGAGAGAGATAGAAAGTCAGAAACATCGATGAGAGAGAAACATTGATCAGCTGCCTCCTGTACACCCCCTACTACTGGGGGTGTGCCTGCAACCAAGGTACATGCCCTTGACCGGAATCGAACCAGGGACCCTTCAGTCCATAGGCCGATGCTCTATCAACTGAGCCAAACCGGTTTTGGCGAGGCCCACACTTTTCTTCTCCTGGCTGAGAGACATGAGCGCTCCTTGTTTTGCTTACGGAGGCTGGGGCAGATTTCGTGCATTCCGGAGCAGAACCCAGTCCCCTTCTTCCCCCCATCCCATACCCTTACCCCCACCCCCAGGAGGATCCGTATGGTTCCTTACTTGCAAGCCTACACCTCCTTCCCTAGCTCGAACCCGCTTTTCACTCTTCGGCGAGTGGGCACAGTGGAATGGCCGTTGGTCTCTGTCCTCACCAGACAGAAGCTGAGCCAAAGTCACGGGCCTGGAGGTGCGGGTGGAGTCTAGCCGCCTGGGCCGCGGGGAGGGGGGGCCCATCAGCAGGCAGCAGGCGCTGCAAGGGCTCGTGCCTCCTCCGCGCCGTCTGGCGTCTGGGCGTCAGCTGCGGGGTCGGGAGCGGCGGGCTGCGGCTCCGTCCTCCGGCCCCCAGGGGGCGGCGCGGCGCGGTGACCTCGAGCGCTCTGCGGTTCCTCCCCGCGCGGCCAGAGGGGGCGCCCGCGGACGCCGGCTGCACGCTGTTCCGGCCGTCGAGGCTCTGCTGCTTACGTAGGGGCTCCGGTTGCGTGGCCTCCCCGGCTTCTTCGCTGATCCTTGGAGCATGTCCGGGGGTGTGAGTGCGGGGACCGGGAGGGTGGAGGCGCACGAGTTCCCCGAGCGAGGTTGGGTTCCCGTTGGGCCCACGAGGGCAAGCACGAGGCGGCGCCCCCAGCACAGGCCGGCAAAGCCGCAGAGTGCGCTGGGGAAGGCGGGAGCCCACGTGAGCGGAAGGGAGACCCCTGCCTGTCCCCCTCTCCTCAGGCCTGAACTGCGGACACCTCTGCGCTCCCTGTGCCGGGGCACCCGAACTGGTACCTCCGACGGCCTGGTGCCTTCTGCCTGCATTCCCCGCCGAGCGCTACCCTGCCGACCGCCTTGAACCCTTTCTCCCCCCGGATGAGCTGAGGCCTCATTTCACATCGAGGCCCCAGCCTCTCTCCCGCTCGCCATGAGCAGGCCCAACCTGAAGGAGTGGGTGATGGAGGGGTCCCTGGAGGATGGGGATGAGTCTCCAGACTCCCAGGGCCAAGCCACCGACTGGAGGTTTGCTGTGTGCCGTTTCAGGGATGCCTGGGATGAGGAGGAGCCTGCTCCCCAGGTGCAGGTTAAGGACCCCAGTCCTCCAAGACCACCAGCAGGGGCAGCCCAGGGTGAAGGGCTGCAGGGCGGCCCCCTGTCTGGGGAGCTTCAGCCAACCCCAGGACTGGTGGCTGTTGATGGGTCAGGGGATGGCCAGCGGGGCGCATTAGGAGGTTCTCCAGGCAAGTCAGAGGAACCAGTCCCCTCTGAAGTGAAGAGCCTCCTGTGCCTAATGTCCTCCCACCTCAGCTTGGCACAGGGCAGTAGTACCAGCCAAGGGGGAGATTTGGCAGGGGACCCCGATTCAGGCAAGGTTATGACAACGGACTTGGACTCTGGGGAGTTGGGCAGCGATTCTGTGAACCTGGAAGGCCCATTATCTGAGACATCATCACAGCTGCTGCTGGCAGGTGAGGGAGGCTGGGCTGAGATGGCTGGGAAGGGGGTGGGAGGACCCCATCCCTACTCAGGCCAAAGTCCCAGGGCTGAAGAGGGGATCTTTGGATAGATGGGCCAATGCAGACCCACGCCGTTTCCCTTTCCAAGACCCTAGTGGATCCAAGCTTTCCAAGCCCGCTGACCACCTTCTGGCCCAAGACCTCGTCTGGGAGCTGCTGGCCAGTGGCATGGCCGCCCTGCCAGGTAGCAGGAGGGACCAGAGGTGGTGGAGGTAGGGTGACCTGACAGGGAAGGTGTTCACCGCCCTCTCCCCGCAGGGACTCGGGATGTCGAAGGCCGCGCGGTGCTGCTTCTGTGTGCCCAGAGCCCCACCTGGCTTCGTCCCGAGTGCAGCGGCCAGGAGCTCGTCCGGCTCCTGCTCTACCTGCGAAGCATCCCCAGGTTGTGGGGAGGAGGGTGAGGGTAGAGCCTGAGCCCAGAGGTGGCAGGGCCTAGGAATTAGGCCCTGAGTGAAGCCTGTTCCCTTAGGCTCCAAGTACAGGCCCTGGGACTGACTGTGCTGGTGGATGCCCGAATTTGTCCCCCGAGTCCTTCCCTCTTCTGGGGGCTCAGCCAACTGCAAGTGAGTGCTGGATTGTGGCGCCCCACCCCTAACCGGTCCATCTGTGTGAGGCTGGGGGCAGGGGTGAGCTCAGATTTCTTTCAGGAGGCGGTCCCGGGGTCCGTGCACCAGGTGCTGCTGGTGGGAAAAATGCCAGAGGAGGTGCCTTCGGGGCTGCAGGTACTGAGCCGTGTTGGCCAGGGCTGGAGGTGGGCTGCTTCCCCACCAGGCCTGGCTCACAACACCGTTTTTCCCTGCAGCTAGAGCAGTTGTCCTCTCTTCAGAGCCTGCTGACCCACATCTCCTCTTCATGGTTACCCGCTTCACTGGGAGGAGGCCTTCCTTACTGCCATCAGGCCTGGCTGCACTTCCGGATGGTCAGTGTCCTGGGTGGGGCATGGAGTGGGTACGCAGGCAGCCTGGGCAGCAGAGGGGGAGACTTGGCAGAGGATCCGGATCCAGGCAGGGCAGTGACAACTGACTTGGACCCTGGGGAGTTGGACAGCGATTCTGGGTCGGGTGGAGTGTCACAGAGCTGGCTGCAGCATCCTGGAACCCAGATGGAACCAGCACAGTGCACCCCTTTGTCATGCCTGCCTCTGCTCACAGCGTCTAGAAGCCCTGCTGCAGAGCTGCCAAGTGGTTTGTACCCTGCTCCAGGGGGCCATCGATACTGTGAAGGCTATGCCCCAGCCCATGGAGACTGGGGTGAGTGTTTCCTCTTGACTCCTCCCCAGTGCTTCCTGCCTCCCTCTTTTATCCCATGCTCACTTCTACTACCTATTGCCTTTAATCACAGGAAGTGGATCAGCTGCTACAGCAGGCACAGGCCCTGATGCAACAGGTGCTAGACTCACCACAGCTGGCATGGCTGCAATGCCAGGGGAGCTTGGAGCTGGCCTGGCTGAAGCAGGAGGTCCCAGAAGTGACCCAGAGCCCAGACTACAAGTAGGTACAAGCCCAGCTCCCAGATCTTGCACCAGCACACCATATCCCATGCCAGTGACTCAGTTGGCTGGCTCACAGCCAGCCAGGATTGTGGTTCAGGACAGGGTGGAATGGAGCAAGGAGACTGGCAGGGGCCCTAAGTTGGTGTACCTTGCACTAGGCCAGCGGTGGACAAGGTGGATGAGCTTTATGGCCGCGTGGATGGGCTGCTGCACCAACTGACCCTGCAGAGTAACCGTCGAGTGCAGGCGCTGGAGCTGATCCAGACGTTGAAGGCCCAGGAGGGCGGGCTGCACCAGGTGGGAACTGTCCGCCCAGATGGGCCCACCCCTGATCGCAAGCACGACCCCCAGCCCATAACAGGTGTCCTTGCCCTGTTTTGTCCCCCAGATGGAAGTGTGGCTACAGCAGGTGGGCTGGCCAGCACTGGAGAAGCCAAGGGACCCCTCAATGGACACCCTGCTCCAGGCCCAAGGCCCTTTTCGGGAGCTGGACCGGGTTGCCCAGGTGAGTTTGGCCACTTGGTTTATTCTGAAGGTACTGGGGCACTTTGCCAGGAACTAGTAATGCAGGGTGGGTGAAAGCAAATCTATACTCTCTTGGGATTTGTAGTACAGCAGAGAAGTTGTAATTAAAGGTTCAAAGTCATAAATGTGTGTTTTCAAACTGAGGCAGAAAGCTCTGGAAAGAAGCAATGCAGGTGTTTCTACCTCGGTGTATAAGAAAGACATGACCATCTCTCTCCCAATTTTTGTGGGGGGAGGTAACCAAAATTCTTGGTGGCCTTATTTTGACAAGGCAAGAGAGAAAGGGAAAGAAAAAAGAAAGGGAGGGAGGGAGGGAAGGGAAGGAAGAGGAGGAAGGAGGGAGGAAGGACATGACCAGAGGGATGTTGGGCAAGCTTTCTTGAGATAGTGACTTTTGAGCTGAGAGCTGAAGGATAGGTTGGGGTCACCCAGGCAGAAGAGGGTTGAGACATGAGACATTCCATGCTGAGGGAATAGTTAGCATGTGCAAAGGTCCTGTGGCAGGAGGGAGCATGACTTGACTGAGGAACTGTAAGGACAGTGAAGTTGAATTGCAGAGCAGAAGAGGGAGGGAGAGGTGGATGGGATGGGGTAAAACAAGGCTGGAAAAGTGCTCAGTAGCCAGATCACTGGGCTCTGTAAAGGTGCACAATTTAGGCAGGAAAGTCACATATTCAGATCGTGTTCTAGAAAGATTACCCTAGTTGCTGGGTAGACGATTTGGAGGATGGATGTGGAGAGTCCATTGAAGAGGTAGTTGCAGTGGTCCAGATGGGAAATGGTTACTCTGAGCAGGATGATAGAGGGGATGGATTAGATGGGATTTGATGGTGGACACACATGAGAGGGTAAGAGGGAGAGGGAGATGGTAAGAGTTAATGGGTTCTGTTTCCAGAGAGAGGTACCAGGGGACAAGGACTTTCTGGGGGAAGGGCATTTGTGAATCCAGTCTTAGGTGTGCTTTGGAGATGGCCCTGGGGAAGGAGAGGAAGACACATTAGGATGGGCCTGATGCTTAGAGGAAAGATCTGTCTGCAGAGGGTCACTTGGTGGATATGGGTGTGGGGGTGACGTTTGACGTGTGGGTACACAAGATTGCCTGGGGAGAAGACAGTGGACTGTCTTCAGGAGCCTCAGTGTTCCATGGCCCGGGTACGGGTGTGGGAGCAGAAGGTGGGACCATCAGAGACAGAAGAGGAAAATCGGGAGCGTGGGGAGGGGTCAGGAGCCGGGAGAGAGAGGGTTGAATGTTGCTGAGCTTCGGAGTCAGACGAGTCCTGAGATATGCTGGGAGTGGATTAGAGTGGGCTGATGAGGTGAAGACATGATGACTGTGATTGGCTGTGCGGCTAAAAGGCAAAAGGAAATGTGTGGGGAGTGGGGAGAGGGAATTTGACAGAAGAGACTTGATGATGTGTAATGTCAGTGGAGGAGACCTAGGCTTGGGGGCTAGACCTTGGCCGCTGAGCCCAGTCTGTGTCTCCAGGAGCAGATCAGGCAAGGGGAGAAGTTCCTGCAGCCACTGGCTGGCTGGGAAGCAGCTGAACTGGGTCCCCTTGGGGCCCGCTTTCTGGCCCTGCAAGCCCAGCTGACTGAATTCTCCAGCGCTCTGGCCCAGCGGCGGCAGTGGCTGGCAGATGCTGAGAGGCTGTCGTGCTTCTTCAAGCAGGTGTGTGAGGTCCTGCCCCTGGCTCCGGGTGGTCAGAAGGGTCCGAGGGGTGGCTGCCCAGCCCCTCCACAGCCTGAGCTCTCTTCCTGGTCGTCCTGCCCATTTTCTCTCCTTGTCTTCAGTCTGACCCCTAAATCCAACCACTGGGGACATGGCCTGGGGCCAGCACCCTGTGGGGGTGGGGAATGGGGGAAGGCTCGGCCATCTTGGTGGGATTCTCCTTCAGTGCCTGTGTGGCCTTGGTGTTGCAGGCCTCAACATGGGCTGAGGAGGGGCAGCGGGTGTTGGCAGAGTTGGAGCAGGAGCGCCCAGGGGTTGTGCTGCAACGGCTGCAGCTGCACTGGACTAAACACCCTGAATTGCCCCCTGCCCACTTCCGAAAGATGTGGGCGCTGGCCACTGGCCTGGGCTCTGAAGGCATCCGCCAGCAGTGCCGCTGGGCCTGGGCACAGTGCCAGGACACCTGGCTGGCCCTGGACCAGAAGCTAGAGGCTGCACTGAAGCCACTACCAACAGGCAGCACAGCTAGCCTGTGTGTCAGCCAGGTCCCAGCTGTGCCCGCCACCCCTCTGCTGAGGAAGGCATACAGCCTTGACCGGAATCTGGGGCAGAGTCTCAGAGAGTCTGTCCAGCACTGCCACCAAGTGGCCAGCGTGGTTGCCTGTCACAGACCAGAGGCTGGTGTCCAGCCAGGGTTAGCCCCCACCATGCTTCTGCCAAGCACCTCTGATCCCAGGAGTCCCAACAGGTACAGACATTGGGCAGGGCAGGGAGGGCAGTGGCAGGGCAGATGTCAGGGTCTTGACTTCACCTACCTGGTAGGCTCCAGTTGGTGCTGGCAGAGATGGTGGCTACGGAGCAGGAGTATGTCCGTGCCCTTGACTATACCATAGAGAACTACTTCCCTGAACTGGATCGCCCCGATGTGCCCCAGGGCCTCCGCGGCCAGCGTTCCCACCTCTTTGGCAATCTGGAAAAGCTGCGTGACTTCCACTGCCACTTCTTCCTGCGTGAGCTGGAGGCCTGCACGCAGCACCCACCCCGGGTGGCCTATGCCTTCCTGCGCCACGTAAGCCCCCTCGGCCACACTGCCCCCTGCTTATTCTGCCACACCCAATAAAAGCTGCGGGGCACATGCTTGGTGCCAGGCCTTGTGCTGGCTGTATCTGTGAGTGAGACTAGTGGGCCTCTCCTCAGGATGCTCATAGTTAGGTAGAGGAGACGTACAGGCGAAAAAGGTAATTCCAGGTTCTAGTTGGGGCTGGGAGGAAAATAATCAGGAGAGAGATGATCGAGTTACCAGTGGGGCAAGGGTGAGAGCAGTGAGGCCTGTGAGCACAGAGCTGATGTTGGAGCTGAGACCAGAGGGTGGGGCTGGAGTCAGAGTGTCCCGTCAGAGGAAAGAGCAAGTGCAAAGCCTGTGGCAGGAAAGAGGCCCCGTGGTCCAGGGAGAGACGGAGCGAGGTGGCTGAGTGTAGTGAGCAGAGGAGGAGTCCAAGCTGAGGTAAGACCAGAGGGTTCTCCGAGCTGTGGGAGGAGCCGAGCTGGGCACAGGGCTTCCCTCTGGGCAGGCCCCCTCTGCACAGGGCCTGCTCTTGCTAGATCACCCCTCGTTCAAAGCAAGGGCAGCTTTTGGGAGCTGCCCCCCTTGCACCTGGGCTGAGTTACGTGTCCTCACAGAGGGTGCAGTTTGGGATGTATGCGCTGTACAGCAAAAATAAACCTCGCTCCGATGCTCTGATGGCTAGCTACGGCCACTCCTTCTTCAAGGTAGGTGAGCCTGAGTGCAGGGGGAGGGGGATGGCGGGAGTACCCTGAGGCTGCCTGATGCTCTCCTCTCCACCCACCTGGCAGGACAAGCAGCAAGCCCTGAGGGACCACCTGGACTTGGCCTCCTACCTGCTGAAGCCCATCCAGCGCATGAGCAAGTACGCACTGCTGCTCCAGGAGCTGGCCCGGGCCTGCGGGGGGCCCATGCCGGAGCTGAGTGCTCTGCAGGCTGCCCAGAGCCTGGTGCGCTTTCAGCTGCGACATGGCAACGACCTGCTTGCCATGGACGCCATCCAGGGCTGTGACGTGAGTCATGCCAGGCCGTGGTGGGCAGGTGCAGTGGGTGTCAAGGGAGGGGGCCAAAGAAGCTGGGCACCCACTGGGCCCCAACTCGGCAGGTTAACCTCAAAGAACAGGGGCAGCTGGTGCGACAAGATGAGTTCACAGTGCGTGCGGGGCGCCACAAGTCCCTGCGCCGAGTTTTCCTCTTTGAGGAGCTGCTGCTCTTCAGCAAGCCTCGCCGAGGACCCACAGGCATCGACATGTTTGCCTACAAGCGCTCCTTCAAGGTAGGCCCACCGCCCCCACCCTGGGCCCCTGCTTCCCCATGCCTCACCACACCCCTCTCGCCACACAGATGGCAGACCTTGGCCTCACTGAGTGCTGTGGGGACAGCAACCTGCGCTTTGAGATCTGGTTCCGCCGACGCAAGGCCAGGGACACTTTTGTGCTGCAAGCTGCCAGCTTGGCCACCAAGCAGGCTTGGACGGCTGACATCTCCCGCCTGCTCTGGAAGCAAGCCGTCCACAACAAGGGTAGGTCACTGCCCCTACTTCACACCCCCACCCCGCCCCCCTGCAACCTCTCCAGAGCTTTTGTTGTCCCACAGGGGCCAGGGAGGGCCTAGGGACCTGGGAGTACTTGGGCAGCGGGGAGGAGGTCCAGCAGCGGCAGCAGCCAGTGTAGGGGAAAGAACCTCAGAGTTAGCAGTCTTGCTGTCACTGTGGACACAATCTTTTTTTTCTTTTTTAAAAAAATATTTTTTAATTGATTTCAGAGGGGAAGGGAGAGGGAGAGAGAGAGAGAAACATCAGCGATGAGAGAGAATCATGGATTGGCTGCCTCCTGCACGCCCCCCACGGGATCAAACCCACAATCCCGGCGTGTGCCCTGACTGGGAACTGAACCATCACCTGGTTCATAGATCAACACTCAGCCATCGAGCCATGCTGGCCAGGCCACGGACACAGTCTTTTTTTGTTTTTTTAAATATATTTTATTGGTGTGTTTTTTTACAGAGAAGAAGGGAGAGGGATAGAGAGTTAGAAACGTCAGTGACAGAGAAATATCAATCAGCTGCCTCCTGCACACCCCCCACTGGGGATGTGCCCACAACCAAGGTACATGCTCTCGACCAGAATCGAACCCAGGACCCTTCAGTCCGCAGGCCAACGCTCTATCCCCTGAGCCAAACCGGTCAGGGCAATGGACACAGTCTTAATCTGCGTATGAGAGGCCTCGTCTCTAAAAGGGGAATTACACCTGCCACAGGATTGTTGCGGGGAGACAGTCTGGCAGCCCCAAGGCTCAGTGCATGGGGTGGATTATCTGCTGGGAATCGGTGTCAAGGAAACACTTATTTAAGGGGGAGAAATAGTAGAGGCCGAGGGCCAGGCTAATGTCACAAAGGGCCCCAGCTATGTCCTTTCTCCACCCAGAGGTGCGCATGGCTGAGATGGTGTCCATGGGAGTGGGGAACAAAGCCCTCCGGGACATCGCCCCCAATGAGGAAGCTATCAACGATCGCACCATCAACTACGTTTTAAAGTGCCGAGGTAGGATAAGGAAAGCTGCGTGGGAGGCAATGAGGACCTCTTTCAGCCCCAGTCTTCGCTCCCTCAGGACCTTGGACCAGGTGGGCTCTCCCCTGTCCTAACCTGACCCTCTCTCTCACGCAGAAGTTCGTTCTCGGGCCTCCATTGCTGTGGCCCCGTTTGACTGTGAGAGCCCCTACCTGGGGGCCTCGAGTTCCCTCCCTGCAGACCCTGCCTCTGGCTCAGTACTAGGGTCCCTCAACCTGCACCTGTACAGAGACCCGACTCCTCAGGGCCTCCGCTGGTCCCTGTATTCCACCAGCTTTCCGGAGGAAACCGCGCTGGAGGCTGAAGGGGAGCTGGGCAGCCAGCCGTCCTTGAGTAGGTCTGGGCTTAGCCAGAGGCAGGAGGGCATAACCTGGGCTCTGGGCCACCCCTGCTGACAGCTCACCCCCTCTCCTGCCCTAGCTCCTGAGGACTCAGAGGTCTCATCCCAGTGCCTATCAGCTAGTGGCTCCAGCGGCTCTGACAGCAGCTGTGTGTCAGGGCAGGCTCCGGGCAGGGGCCTCGAGGACCTGTCTTATGTGAGTGCTATTTTACCTCATATGCACCACCCCTCCCCAGCCCAGTCTGGGCCTATGGCTGCCTTTCCTTTAGGTGGGAGTGGGGGTGGGTGGGCCAGAGTCATTCCCCACAGACCCCACCTGGACCCTGAGCTGGGGAAATAGGCACTCATGCCTAGGTTGGCACCACAGGTCTGAGCCCAGGTTCGAAGGTGAGCAGTGGATCCAGCAGCCTATAACTCCAAAGAACATCACCTCTGTCTGGATCTACTGTGACCAGGGCATAGCTGGCACCTGAGCCACTTCCAGCTCACACGCACTGCCCTTTTGACTACCCTTTCTGACATCTGTACCCACTGGACTCCAGGGGAGTCTGCTGCAGAGCCTGAAGGAGCACCCCGGTCCTGGGCTCCTGGCTCCATGTCCCCTTCTCCTGTCTCTCCAGTTCCCAGTTGTGGGTTAGGATTAGGCTAGAGCAGAGGGCAGGTGTTTCCATGCTCGAGGCTGGCGGGCACCAAGTGGCTCTGGGCAGTGACGGGGCTGCCCCACTCCTCGGAGGAGCACGGGCAAATCCCAGCAGCTTGCTTCCCAATCTTGGTCTCAGCCAAGCTCCTTAAACTAAGGGGCAATCCTCTTGGGCCCTTACTGTTGCCTGCCATGGCTTCCTAGGCCCAGCCCCTTCCTACCTGGGTCAGTTTGGTTATATTGAGTCAGTGCCTTTTGAGTAGCTTTCAGTTAGATTTATTGTCTAAACTTATTTCACTGGTTGTTAGGTTTTTGGCATCTCAGAGAGGGTTCCTAGGACTTTGACTTGTTATTTACTCTTTTATTTGTTTATAATAAAAAAAATAGATGATACATGCATTCTGGGACATCCTTGGTTCAAATGAGTCCTGGAGCCCGGGACACGTGGGGTAGTGTCTCTGCATACCCTAGCCCTCTTGTAAGTACTTGCCCAAGATCGAGTAAGAGACAGACCTAGACAGGCCCCTCTGGATGAGCAGGTTCACGCAGCAGCCGTATTTCTGGGCGAAAGGCAGTGTGAGCTGGAAAGGAAGGTCATTCTTATCCCTGGTTTCCTGTCCAGTTGCCTGCTCTAGTTCTGTGTGGGCAGGTCCTCCCTGCTGGGCAGGGACCAGAGCAGGGACAGGGGCCAGAGCAGAAACAGACTAAGGCCAGTTACTGGGAAACTTTAATGCTCTTGGGCTCATAAGGACATCTTGTTCTGCATAAGGACATCTTACAGGGCTGTGGCTATCAGGGAACTGACCAGAGGGTCAAAAATGCCACTGTTTTCCCACTTTCTAGCTGTAGATGCTGATTCCACTTTCCTAATGATACCAGAGGCCTAATAATTTGGCACTAGTGAGTTTGTGGTAAAGGTATTAGAATAATGTACTTGATTACAGAAATAACAGATTAAAGAAAAATTAGCTAAATCTTTTTCACCTATAATGTTAAATATAGACTTTGAAGCCTACAATCATTTTAAGGACTCAGAAACAAAACCCTGGGGTCATTTCTTTGCCCTTATTGAACATTTTCTTTTTCCATATAAAAAATGCTTTAAAGCCGAACCGGTTTGGCTCAGTGGATAGAGCGTCGGCCTGTGGACTGAAAGGTCCCAGGTTCGATTCCAGTCAAGGGCATGTACCTTGGCTGCGGGCACATCCCCAGTTGGAGGTGTGCAAGAGGCAGCTGAGCGATGTTTCTCTCCCATCGATGTTTCTGACTTTTTATCCCTCTCCCTTCCTCTCTGTGAAAAATCAATAAAAAATATTTTTTAAAAATGCTTTAAAGCAGCTTAGGTATAAAAGGAATGTACAAAAGTGGTGACATTATGGTTAAGTAGAAGAAGTTGGTATCACCTGCTGAAAAGGTCTGACTCCCAATAGTTTCTCTGATTTCAGCATCCCTAAGTCTTGGGCTTGTGTGATGTGCTTCCCTGAGAGAAGTGGCCATTGTTGTTAGTGATGAAGGCAAAATTAGTATCGTTGGAGGAAAAAGAGAAAACCAAGTGGCCTGAATACTGCCTTTTGACCACTCTGGACTGCTTAACTTCAGCTGTCCTTCCTCCCCACCCCGCTCTGGACCCAGGGATCTGAGGTCTAGTTGTCCACTTTGCTTTCTGGGAAGCAAGACACAGTGCCCCTCTGAGGCATTCTGCATCCCAGTGGGGTGCAGGTGGCTCTCACCTCCACCCAGCTGTGCAGACGTTCCTGGGTATGCCGGTCATTCTTGAAGCCGGTGATGGCCAGCAGATCCACCACAAACTGCTTGGGGCTGATGTGCAAGGTCTGCCAGGAGAGCCCTCGGTCAGGCAGGGCCAGGGTAGCTGCCTGACATATTTGTTCTCAGCCCCTCAGAGTGGGATGCACAGCAGGGCTCCCGTGGGCCTGCAGTAGCTGCAGGGACCAGGGGGCCCTGTCACCCCACACTGCCTTGGCCAAGGCTTGGTTCAGATGACATTTCCCTGTCTTCCTGTCCCGGTTTCTCTTGCTACCCTTCTGTCCCTGACCTACTCCCCACTTATTGTGGGGTAAGAGGACAGGCGGAGAGGGAACCTGTCAAGTACATACCCACAGTCGGTTGGCCAGGGAGACCACCTTGGCTGTGATGGCTTTGGGGTCCTTTTGTCTGATGGAGTCCAGGATGATGTCAGTCAGGAAGCGGTGACATTTCTGTGCATAAAACATCTCTTCCCAGGACAGAGAGAAACTCAGGAAGGTCACCTCTGCAGAGGAGAGAGTGGGTGTGGCCCCTTCTGCCCACATCTACGGCCTTAGAGGCAGCCTGTGGTAAGGGCTTCTGAGGGATACCCCCCTGGAGGAGCTTGGGCAGGGCTCGGCCTCAGGCATCCTCACCTCGGGGCAGGGCGCCTGCGGAGGGCAGTGTGTGCCTCAGGATGTCCGTCTGGGTGGTGTAGACGATGCTGTCCTCAAAGAACATGCAGGAGCCATCATTGCCCACCACAGGGGGGTGGCTCACCTTGAGGATGACCCCTGAGCCGCCTAGGTCACTGGCCTCAGGCAGAGGCTGCTCAGGGTCAGGATTTTCTGAAAAAGTGTGGAGGGAGGCTTCTTAAGCCACCTCAGAGCTCAAGCAGGGAGGGACCTCTGGAATACAGTAAGTCACCCCAACCTTCTCACAGCTGCTCCCTCCAGCTTCTCAGAAGTGGCACCCTGGGTTGGCAGGGGTCTTGGCTCTCCTCTCTACGTTGCCCTGGAATCATGGCAAGCCAAATCCTAAATTGCAGGACTCCAAGGAACTCTCCAAATTTCGCTGCTGAACTAAGACTGGTATCAAATAAGGCCGACGATAACCCAGCTGGAGACTAGGAACCTTGTATGTAGTTAAGAGAGGAGCATTTTGGGTGAGCCTTTGATGGATGCCCACTCTGAGAAGAATGTTGGACAGAGCAGAGGAAGCAGTCCATCATGGCCATTCTTGGCACATGTGCTCTGCCCCTCTCCCCCCGACACAGCACACCTCGTTCTTCAGCTCGTTCTCTAGCTCGTTGCCCTGTCCATCCCACCTCAGTCCATCCACTTCCTTGCAGTCGCCCAAGCCAGAAACCTGACCCCTCTGACCCAATCCTTAATCCCCTTTTGCCCCCGTCCTGTCTAGCCTGTTTCATCTGGAATGACTCCCCACTCTACCGCTTCCCTTCCTGCCGCTGCATTTCCTCTGCTTCTGGAGCCAGCTTTCTGAATGCACACCTGACTGCTCAGAGAAGGGAAAGGGCGAGAGACATAGAAACATTAATGATGAGAGAATCATTGATCGGCTCTCCTGCTCTCTCCCTACTGGGGATCGAGCCTGCAACCCGGGCATGTGCCCTGAGCAGGAATCCGAACCATGACCTCTGGTTCATAGGTTGATGCTCAACCACTGAGCCACACCGGCTGTTTTTAATTTATTTTACTCCCTGTTTAAAATGCTGCAATGGCTGCCACTCCCCTTAGGATCAGAGCAAAGTGTCAGGTCCTGAACTTGGGCCACAAGACCTGTTCTGATTCCTTTGACTTCAGGCTTACCTCCCTCTAGGTAAAGCCTGCCCTCCAGCTAGCCCAGTGGTCGGCAAACTCATTAGTCAACAGAGCCAAATACCAACAGTAGAATGATTGAAATTTGAGAGCCAAAATTTTTAAACTTCTAATGCCACTTCTTCAAAATAGACTCACCCAGGCTGTGGTATTTTGTGAAAGAGCCAAAGAGCAGCATGTGGCTCACGAGCCACAGTTTGCCGACCACGGAGCTAGACTGATGACCTGGTTCCACAGCACCAAGGCTTCTCCTCCTTCTGTTGACTCCAGGCCCCAGCCTCCTCTGTGCTCCATTATTCCATAGGCACCTCCTTCCCAAACGCTTTATAAGGTTTCTCAGCCCCTCAAGCCATGCCATTGTGTTAGTCACGTATCTGCTGCTTGGCCCAGAGCTGGACTCACCTCTCTCTTTTGCCTTTTGCTTGCCCCAGTCCTTCAGGGTGACGGCTCTTTTTGTGGGCAGGTGTGGTTTAAACGTTGGCTCTGGCCCTTTGTCTTTGGCTCCAGCGCCAGCCCCTGCCCACAGACTCGGGTCCTTCTCTGAGGCTGTGGAATGACCTTTCCAGGAAGTTGAGGTACTGGGCTGGGAAGCAGCCTCACTCCCCGAGGGGAGCTGCAGGGTGGCCTCCTCCAAGGCACTGTTCAGAGGAGCCGGCAGAGGCTGGAGTTCCCACTGTTTGCAATTGACCATGTCCCATTCCCTCACCAAGGAGATGAGTTTTTGCATGGGTGTGACAGGAGGGTCTTTGGGTTCACACTTCTGTGTGAGGTTGACTGTGGTGGACTTCTTTTTGGGGGGACTTTCAGGGCAGGCCCCCCAGTGTCTGGGGTTGGCACATAGGCTGGAACAGTGGGAGTATGTGCTGGGATTGCCTGCCCGCTTGGCACCTCGGCACAGGGACATCTGGATGGTCCGGGAGTACTGCTCGGCCTCCTCCAGTTGGCTGGACCTGGCCAGGGTCCCCTTGGCCTTGTTCCAGGGAGTCCTGTCATTGCAGTCCTGGAAGTCCCCAGGCATGCAGGGTATGGTCTGGGGAGGGAGGGCAGAACAGCTCTGGGCATGTTGTGTTTCCACATTGTAGCCTCCCCAGGTCTAATAAGCTGGGCCTCTCAGACTTTACTTGCTCACCCAGATTGATCCCATCCCCCACATGGTCCACCGAGGAGCTTTGCTTAGTCTGAGTGGGGTGATGCCAGCCCAGGGGCCTCTCCACTCCAAAGGGACATATCAGCATCCCAGGCCACAGCAGTCAATGTGCCCTGTGCCTCCAGGTTCCGAAGCCAGTTACCATGCTAGCTACACCACTCTGCTCTGCCCCCCAGTGGCAAAGCCTGCCCTGAGCCTGTGGGAGTGTCCTTTGAGGACACCACTAAACTAAAGAGGGCTGGGCCTTACTTCTTTGGCATCTCGACCAAACTCCACCAGCGACTCAGGCCCTTCCGTCACCACATGCAACCTCCTGATGGGAAAAGCTTCTTCATTTTCAGATTCTTTCTCCTGGGTCCATGACCTGCAGACTCCAAGGAGCATTGGTTAGTGAGCAGAAGCTTCTAGCCTATTGCTCTGTCGGGCAGGCTGGCTGAGAGTGAACTTTGGACAGTAAGGGAGAAGGGTTTTGGTGTGAGTCAATGCCCATTCCTGGCCTGCTCACCCACCCCCTTAACCCCAAGGAGAACAGGTCCTACTGGGAGGTGGGACTTAAAACAGGATTCCCATGGGGAATATAAAGGAACAAACTCCAGAACGTGGGGCCTGGAGCAAAGTCCCCTTACTTGTACGCCTCACACTGGGCAAGGGCTTCTGAGAGAGATGGGATGTGGTATTCCTCCACCTCCTGGCAGAAAAGGGGCCACTCCCTGCGGACGACAAGGAGATGTCGGACTGGGCAGCTGGGTGGGAGTGGGTGGGGCACAGGCCTGCAGAGCTGCTGCCTCCAACAGCAGTTCACATGTTGGAACTACTAGACCCTCCTCCCTGAAGGCTGCAGACCTGTTTCCTTTGATACAGAGGAATGGAGTTTCATCATGCACTGTCCTTCCTTTGCTTACTTAAATTCAGACGGTAAGAACAGTTTTCCGAGTCTCAGGAAGTTGAGAACATGTCGAAACATTTGGCCATCTCCATGAATTAGCAGGGTCTGTCCATACGTGATCCAGTACGCTCTCTGAGAGTTGGACAGCAGTTCTGGATACTGCAAGGGATTGGACACAGATTGTTATCTGTTAGTCAAAGGGCTAGATCTTTAATGAAGCAGATCAGTCTTCTCTTGCTTCATTTTCCCGACCATTCTAGAGCAGAGGCTTTGGGATCTGTTGGCCACAGAGAGCCATACTGGGGTGGGCAGAGCATCTAGGGAGAAGCACATCATCTCTGCTTCAAGTTTTGCTGGTCCCTAGACCACCCTCTTGAGGTATCTAGAACCCCACCCTACCTCTTTCTTAGTCCAGGCCCCTCAGCCTGGCCTCCTCCCTACCCAGACTCCTGAGGGCCTTCCCAGCTGTCCTATGGAAAGAGCAGGCAGAAGATCCTTGCTCTAAGCAGGTGCTGAAGGCTATGTAAGCGTCAGGTGACCGGTTTCAAAGCTGCTCAGCTACAGAAGCCTGGGGCAGCAATACCTTCAGCAGGGTCTGCAGAGTGGTTGCATACCAGTGGCTTCCAACATAAACCTTGATGATCTGTTGAGGGGAATACACAGTAATCTCTGCCATCCACTCCTCATCTAAGGAAACCAATGAGAGGGGACACATCACTTGAGCCAGAAGGTAAATTGTGGTCAACAGTGTATTGCATGTCAAGACTCAATATCTTCACCAGTCATACTGTGTTGCCTACTCTGAGAAACAGCTGGAATCCTTGACACCATCTTTCTCTGCTACTCAGGGCTTCCTGCGGCTCACCCTCTCGTTTCCTGGTTTCCAAGCCAGGGACTTGTGATGGGTCAGGTAAGCCCTTTGGAATAGCAACCCCAAGGGCATCGCTCCTCCTCCCCTGACCCATCTTTCTCTGGGTGTGTCCTGGGTAGGAAGCTTTTCATGTGGTTACTTTGGAGCTAGGAGTCCCTGGTTATGTTTGCGCTTGTGGGTTGGTGGGTGTCATAGTGCCTGCCCTCGTCAGTTCACTGTCACTTCTCTAGAGAACAGTCCTCTGGACATGTCTGGAGAATGTGGCTTTCTTCCGGGGGTGACTAGATATTTGGGAACCAGTTTCTATTGAGCTTTGTAATGAGTGATAGGTATATAACTAGATTGTAATTAGGTAAGGGGTAAGATATACATAATTAGATTGTGAGCTCTGTGAAGATAAGGCCTGCATTTGTTTTGGTCACTTTTGTACACCCAGTATCTACTTTTGTCTGGTAGAGGGTAGGTGCTAAACAAATGTTGCATGCTGCAGAATGACATTATACAGACTACACTTGACCAGAAAAGCTTTGGTCAATAGGAGGTTATAGGCAGGTGGTGAAAACAACTCTGTCTTTGGACTCAGACTTCAGCTCAGTCATGATCTAACTCTAGAATCTGAGCAAGTTACTCCCCGGAGCCTCTGCCTCATTGGTTAACTAGACTCAGGGGCTGTTTCTCCCGGATGGCAGTGAGGATGGATGAGCACAGCATGTCAGCACCGAGTGCTGGAGCAGGCATCCTCGGGGACCGTGCAGCCCATACTGGGTCAGTCTCAACTGCCCAGTCTGTACTGCCCGAGGCTACTTGTGGGCTTGGGGTAAGAAGGGTCACTTCACATGAAAGTTTCTCTTTAGGCATAGCCCACAAATGTTGGTCTGTCTGGCTTTCTTTTTCCATGTACAGTTCCTGGCCCTGGCCAGCCTCATCTTTCCCCTCTGATCCTCCAGACCCTCCCCTGATGCTAAGTTCAAAACAAGAAGCTTCTTCATTTACTGAGCACATCCATAGGTGCCAGAGTCCTCGGCTCCAGATGAGTCTTCAGAGCCACTTTCATCGGCTCATAGGTGATGTCCCTCTTGTCCAGGAAGGCACAGAGCTCATACACCTCAGAAATGGTTTCGGTCAGGGGCAGCCGGCAGGTCCCCAGCCAGTTCCTGCCCAGGGGAGAGGTCTGTCACAGAGAGCCCCAGTACGGCACCACTGACATCATTTCCTTGACTTAACTGGGAATCTGGTGTCACCTGTAGGACAGGAAGCCTAGACACACACACAGTCACCCTTTTCGAGCTGATCTTGGCCTGTTTTAGCTGATCCCTCTAAATCAACTAATTGTAAGCATCCAGGCCTTATCTCAGGTTGAAAAGCCAGGTCGGGGCCCAGCCACATCTTTCCTGTCCTCATCAGCATCTGCCCGAGACATCCAGTCAGTATGTGGTACCCTGCCACGGACTTGGTAGTTGACTAGTACCCTGTGTGCCAAAGGAAGTCTGCACATCAACCCCCTGCATCCAGAGGTGCTTGTCTTTGTCTTCTGGGACATTAGGGGTGGGCTACAAAGGCCCAACAGCAATATGGGATAGGATGGCGTTCAGGGTTGGCAGATCTTCTCTTCAGCACTCAGAAAAACCTACTTCTATCTTTAGTTTTGGTACCAATGTATTTTGTGAACCTAAATAATTGCTCCACCTTGGCCAGGTGGCTCTGTTGGTTGGAGCATTGCCCCTTACACCAAACAGCTATGGTTCAATCCCTGTCAGGGCACATACTTAGGTTGCAGTTTCAAACTCCAGTCGGGGCACATACAAAAAGGCAACTGATTGATGTTTCTCTCTCCCTCCCTCCCTTCTTCTCTTTCTAAAAATCAGTAAAAACATATCTAAAGTCCCACTCCGAATCTCAGCTTTCCTTCTATAAAGCAGGATTGGAATCTATGCCCCTGCACTAATGGAGACATTCTGAGCTCATCCCTCAAGGCAAAGGCCAGGTGTCACCTCCTCTGTGAAGCCTGCCTTGCCTTACTTCGGGGAAACGCATCCCTAGCTCTGGCCTGTGTCCAGTGAACCTCTGAAGGATTGGGGAGAGCACCTGGTAGGAGGATCTGCATGGGAGCGGGGGTTAGTAACACTTAGCATCCTGAGGGTTGTGACTGTGGCTTGGTCACCTCAGACCCAGCTTAGGGCCAGAACCAGAGCAACGGTTTGCAGAGAACAGAAATATGGGCCAGTTGGGAACCTTGGCACCTTGATACCAGCCCTCCCCTCTGAGGCTGGGGATCAGTGATGGTGGTGGGAGTGGCTAAGATGATGGGTTTGCCCCTAAGGACACTGCCCCCCTCTGGCTGGCGGTGCCCAGGTGTTTCCTAGGGAAAGGCAAAGCATACCCTGAATGGGGCTGAGCTGTGCTGAGGATGGCCTTACCTGACATGCTGGAAGAGAACCCCATTCCCCGTGATGTACAGTCTAGTTCCGTCCAGCGTGCTCTCTATGCGGAGCTGCCCCAGTGCGGAGTCTGGGTACTTGACCAGCACCCCCAGGGCCATCATGTAGAGCGGCTTCACAGACTCCAGGCCGGCTGCACGGCCCCCCTTCCCCGGGCTTGGGGGAGGACAGGAGGTCCGGGAACAGCCACCTGTGCCGGGAGAAAGGGTGACTCCTAGACCCCTCCTGGTCATACCTATATTGGGATCTTTGGGACTCCTTCCTGCTGCTTTGAATTAGTACTGAAGAGGTTTAGAACCAGCTCACTTCCTTGCACAGCCCAGGTCTGGATCTTCTCAAAATCAGTGTAACTTTTTATTTCTGAGTCAGGCTTAGAGGTCAAAACTATTAGTTGGGAGGGGGTGGGGAGAAGAGGAAAATCTGCTGCATCACTAACATTTGGAGTTCAGGATTTGGGGCGCAGCAGCCACCTGGCCCTGCCTCTGCGGGAACCTCTCTTAGTTTCAGGCTCTGCTGTAACCGGCCCCCCCCGTGGGAGAGGGCAGCAGCCACAGCACAGAACGCCAGGTGTGCTCCAGCTTCCTGGACTCACGGCGTCTCCCTTGTGGGCAGAATTGCCCCAAAGACACAGGAGGCGTTGTCACTTGCAGTGGGCATTTGGGTTGCTGGTTCAGGGGCAGGACCTTGTCTCCTGCCGTGGGCACAATGCACAGTCTGCAGTGGCCTGATGGCAAGCTGCTGGGTGATTTTCACGGATCCTCTTCAATCCCAACAGCAATCCCACAGGAGGGGTAGAGCTAGCCTCACATCACAGCTGAGGGTACTAATGAAGCACCTTGTCCAAAACTGCAAAGCAGGACGGGAGCAGAGCCTGTCTCCAGGGCTACTGGAGCCGTTCCCTTAGGTGTGGTGCTTTATAAAAGGCCAAGCCCACACTGTGTTGGGGGACTGCCAGAGCCCACCTTCACAGAGCCACCTTCACAGAGCTCTTGTGGAGCAGGCACCTCTCCACCCATCTCTCGGTGACCCGAGTTCTCTGAGGAACAGAAGCCCTTGGGGGAGGGGTTTGAAGTCACACCCCCTTCAGTGGATTGTCAGAGCCTGGGACAGGCCCCCGAGACCTGCTGCAGGATGCCATGGCCCCCAAACAGGATAGGACTTCATCTGCCAGGTGGGAGGCTGGGAGAGCTGGACCTGAAGACAGGCCCATTCCCCTGGGATAAATGTCTGGTGGCGTGTAGACCTCACTTCACACATGCTCTACATGCTCAGCTCCATGCAGTCTCAAAACGCCTGCAGAGGCCACACCGAAGCAGTTAGCTCCTGAAACATGCACAGAAACTTCCATGGAGGTGCAGGAATGGCAGAATGGGAGGAAAAGCAAACAAGAACCGTGCGGGGAGGAGCAAGCTGGACTGAGGTAGCACCAGGAGCATGAAGACCTGGACTGGGTCAGGGTCAGGAAGTGTCAGGTCAGGGCAGAAATGGACACAGCAGCCAGGAGTTTCGAAATAGGGGACAAGGGAATTTGGAGGTGGGTGGGAACACTGAGGCACTAGTGAGGAATTTGCTCAAGCATTTTCCACCCCCCACGTGCCTGGAAAACAATTCGGGAGTGGCAGGTGGGTGCTCTAAGTTTCCAGTGTCTCTCCACATCCACAGCAGAGCAGACCTGCCTGCCCCTGGGAAGTCTGCCCTCAGGCCCAGCCTCCCCTCCTAGGACATTCTGGCCTGGTTTCCCCATTGAGGCTGAGCTGGGCTACCTCCAGCCGCTGTTGGCTCTAAGCCATCCACCCTCAGTGGGGAGCCTGAACAGAGGCCACATGGGGCATCCGATGGACATTCCTTCTCTTGATTCTAAGCTCAAACACCTGCTTCTTGCAGAACCAGCCAAAGCCCAGAGTAGTTGTGGGAGGGAAATGTTTGTTTTGGCTTTTCTAGCACAAGCCCGACCACCCCTGAATGTGAAGGGGCGGGCCCGTTTCCCTGGGCGACATACCCATGTTCATCCGGTACAACTTCACAGCTTCAGTGAGTGCAGGGATTTCTAGAATTTCCACTTCTGCTTCTAACACATCGATATTGGAGAAGTTATCCGGTAGTAAAATCTTCTGTGAGCGAAGAAAATTCACTTGAAAAGCAAAGGAAAACCAAATGAGTTAATGAAGTAATTTCTGATTTAACTGAAGGCCCAGGTTTTGACAGGTGTTTGGTGCTGCAACCCAGGATCTGGGTTCTCCTTGTTCTGAAACGGTTTTTAAACATACCTGGTTAGATTAGCTTTAAGTCTGTGGTTTTCAAGGTGAAAGACCACAAATTACTTGGTCTTCCTGTATCTGAGGCCATGGGCATGGTCTCCCATGGCCTGGCCCGGGGCTCCCAAGCCAGGGCCTCCTGGTGAGCACATTGGCACTGAGACTTACCCTGTGAGTCTTGACCCAAGAGCAGGTCATTCCAAAAGGGAGTTGTCTTGCTGCTTAGAGAGGAAGGGCCCAGCTGAGCCTGGGCTGGCAGGTGGCACTTGCAGTCTGTCCCTGCCCGGACTACAGTGGAGGAGGCAGAGATGCAGCCCACGCTAAAGCCCTGTGTGAATCCACTGGGAGACTCCGAAGCGCATCACAACAACTTTCCAGGTGACTGTGAATAGGAATGGCTGGCGTTTCAGGCACCTGGGCCCCTTGTGCTATTGAGTGTTTCCTGCCCTGTTCATGTAGGTGGCAGCAGCATCTTAGAATCAAAGAGGTCATTCAGTTCACACCCCACCAGAGCACGTCCTGGGGCAGTTGGGGGAGGGAGGCTCTCTTCTGTCCAGGGTTGAAGATCTCACCTCTCCTTAGGTCGCTAATTCAAGTGGATAATTCTACAAGGACTCTGGGGAAACTCTCACCATCCACCTTCCTTCCCTTTTATTCTGATTTAATGGAAATGAGAGCAGGTAGGGACCATCCTTTGAGATAGCCCTGTTTCTTCTTTTGATGAATCTAGGGTGCGTTGGTGAGAGGAACCAGGCCTGGAGCCCACTTGGATATATAAGGGCAGAACAAGATGAGTAGCAACTTCACACTTGTGGTCCCTGACACTGCTGCAGTCCCTTACACCCAGGCCATCCCCGATGAACAAGGAACAAAATAGCCCTGAGGAGGGCAAACAGGAGTCTAAAGCTGGGACTCCCCAAAGGCTTTGTCATGCCCCCCTCTACCTCTGCCCAGGGAAGCCCCTGAGGTCCTAAGCACCAAGCTGGGCCTCTAGGTGGGGAGGAGTGGATGCTATCAGTCCACCCCCCCCCCCATCCCACCCTGACCACCACTGTTGCCCTCTTCCCGCCATGGAGCAATCACCAATGAACCGGAACTCGCTGCACTCGCACTCGATCAGGGCCACAGTCTCAGCCAGCCACAGCAGGTTGTCTTCAGTCACCAGGTTTGGATACTTGGCCACTAGGTCTAGGGGCAGGAAGCAGTAGTGCACCTCCTCTTCCGTGTCTAGCAGTGGTGTGTCCATGAGCCCCAAAGGTGCCTTATCATGTAGACCTGAAATGGGCAAAGGGTGTCACCACCTCCTAGAGGCCAAGGCTCTTAGAGGCCCCCGGGACTCTCACTGACCAGAGGTCCCAGAGGAATCTGAAAAGATTCACCCAGGAGATGGTCCCTGCCTGGTGCCTCCTTCCTCTGTGTTTAGATGCAACCTTAAGGTTTGGCAGGAATGTGGTGGGGAGCAAGGCACGGACATCTAGTTTTTCTCTAGTGAAGGGCAGTGGGACATGTTATAAAATTTTGGCTTATGTATCCAAAGTTATTAAATTCACATTGGTTATCTATTTGGTTCTTTCTAATTGATCAAACCAACCATTGTGACCTACAGGTAAAAATAGACCCTTTTGACTCTCCTGGAAGCCCCAAACCCATCCATAATCATGAATGGTTGGTGTCTCGGCCTAATCCATACTGCAAGGCACACATCAGACAGTGAACACTTGGGGACATTCCTTGTGTGGTGGTGAGAGTGACTTGAAAGGATGGTGGCGTTCCTGGGCTACTAAGAAGTGTGGAATTCAGCCCAGCTCTGCCCAAGTGAAACCAATAAGCAGAGACATGAATGTGGAGGAGGAGGTTTGCTGCCGGTGGGTGAGCAGCCATGGAGAGGTCATGGGCAGGGTACAAGACCAAAAAAGATAACAGTGAGAGAGAGAGAGGTCATTCAGCACTAGTTCAGAAATCAGGATACTCTCTGAATGGAAGCCACTTCTGTTAGGAAGGGAAGCTGGTGGGGGCTTCGGGAGGCTCAGGCTGTGTTTATACCTGTGAAGGCTGGACTTTTTATAGGAAACTCCGAGGGTTTGCTGATACACTTCCATGTTCGCCAGTAGTTCAGAGACGCTCTCTCGGCAACAGGTATGTCTGCAGGCCGCACGCGTAGATGGTGTTTCCCTTCCTTCAGATTATCTAGAGTCTTGGATAAAGAAGGTGGAAATTCTAAACAAAATAACTATCCACCAGCTCTAGGGTAAAATACCAGAAAGAAGAGTACATGACTTACTTTGATAAATGTTTTAGAATAGAGTCAATCACACAAATATGTACAAATTTAGGTCTGTAAATGACATGCTGATATTAAAAATCTCAAAGATGATTTCTCTCCTGATTTTTGAAATAATTTTTGGATTATAAGTTACGTGGATTAATAGATATCTATTTTACACAATCTTAAGGGTAACTCCTATTTATCAAAAACTTGAGATTTTCTGTTATCATGTCCCCTTAAGAGTTCAAAAACCTTATTGACCTGTTATAATTGTTTTGTTCTGCTTGTTTGTGCCCCTCCTAACCATGGAACCTGGTCTAACTAGGGACATGGAGATGGCACGGCTACGTTGCTCAAAGTGCTCGCACCCATTCGCTCATTTATGCCAACACAGCTCTGGGAGGCAGGTGTGGTGTTTGCATACCGATTTTGCTGATGTGTCAGTTGTGGTCAAAGGATTTGTGACTTGCCCAAGCAGTCTTCCACGTCCAGAGCCTCTCCACTTCAAGGATCAGGTGACCAGGGGTGGGCTGAGGCGGGAGTGGAGCGCCCCAGTGAGGCAGAGCTAAAGCCCAGGCAGGTGGGCTGTGTGTCTTCATGCCGCCTGAACTCAGGAACCCATTCTCCCTCAGATGTCCTGCTCAGGGGGCAGGTTATCATAACATCAAGCCCATTTTTTTTCTGTCCCTTGCTTAGAAGAAAAATTTCTTAAGACATTTTTGGATATAGCTGGAAAAGTCATCCTGTAAGGGCATCACATGGCCAATTTTTTCCTCTAATGGATAGAAAACCTCAGATTCAGTATGCAACTAATAAAAGAACCTGCTTTTAATTCCTGTCTACCCAGGTGAGGCTTGTGAAATTGTTCATGAAAATCCTGAGATCTGAGAAGAGCCCTCTGGTGGCTATGGCTATAAACTGCACCCACGTTACTAAAGATCTGCAAATGGGGGGTGACCAGTGTGAGACTTCCCCATTTAGGGTGGCTGGTGGACTTGTGGAAGGACTGGGGTTTCAGTCTTGACACTGTCCCTTAAAAAGCTAACATTTATTGCCCGGGCACTTTTAAACGAAATCCTCCTAATGTACCCTCGACCCACAAAGTAGGCTCTAGCACTCTCAGTCTCATTTAGCAAATGGGAAACAGGGCCCAGGAGGAGAAAGAGTATTCAGTGCCCCAAGTAAGTGGAGATGCTGGGAATGGAACCCAAGATTCTAGAGCCAATGTTCTTAACCAGCTGCTTCCCACTTAACCTCTCCAAGCCTCAGGCTCCTCACATGCAAATTGGAAATAGTAAAATCTGGGAGGTAGTGTTGTAGGGATTAAAGGAAATAATGTTGTTTAATTTCATTTCACTTAATGGTCAGAATCCAAACTACCTTTCCACCTTCATTTCCCATCATTATTTCACCCCCACCCCATCATCAGTGACATAAATGCCACAAAACTCTAAAGGGAGGAGGGAGGGAGGAAGGGAAGGAGGGAGGAGGGAAGAAAGAAGGAAGGGAGGGTACTTCACAGAGCTAGGCTCCCAGCTGTCCTTTGCCTTTGCTAACTGAAGTTGCCATAGCGTGTGTGCTTGGTCTTCTAAGGACTTCAATTCCACTTCTATCTGCCTGACTATTGCTTCTAGAATTTTTATTCTTCATATGATCCAGAAAGTTATTAGAAGAAAGATTTCTTCAATGGAAATACAGATTTGAATTCAGATGGCTAATTGCTAGCACAAGGATAATTAATGTTGTTTTTGGCCTAGATAGTAATGAAAAATAAGTCAATCAGAAGCAACATAAGACTAAAGGTACAGGAGCAGTGTGTGTGTGTGTGTGGGGGGGGGGGGGTGATTGCCAAAAGATGGCTGACAAATGCACTGCTGGCAGAGCTTTGGGACTTAATGGAAGTTTTCCAAAGGAGCAGCAGTGCTCAGGGATGCCCAATGCTCTGATGTGGGCTGTTGATCTACTCTTTTTAAAAAAATATTTTTTATTGATTTCAGAGAGGAAGGGAGAGGGAGAGAGGGAAACATCAATGAAGAGAATTTTTGGTCAGCTGCCTCTTGCATGCCCCACACTGGGGATTGAGCCTGCAACCAGGGCATGTGCCCTGACCAGGAATTGAACTATGACCTTCGGTTCAAAGGTTGACGGTTGGCCATTGAGCACACTGCTGGCCGGGCACACTGCTCTGTTCTTCATGGCACTTACTTCTGCCTGACATTGTATGGTAATATGATTCATTCTTTAAAAAAAATGTATTTTATTGATTTTTTTACAGGGAGGAAGGGAGAAGGATAGAGAGTCAGAAACATCGATGAGAGAGAAACATCGATCAGCTGCCTCCTGCACATTCCCTACTGGATATGTGCCCACAACCAAAGTACAAGCCCTCAACTGGAATTGAATCTGGGACCCCTGAGTCCGAAGGCCAATGCTTTATCCACTGAGCCAAACCAGTTAGGGCGGATTCATTCTTATATCTCTAGTGCTACTTCTGTGATTGCTGCTCAATTCATAATAAATGTTACATTTAGAATCAAGGCATATTTAGACTAAGAATTGGCAAGCACCATTTTCTCCAAGCAATTGTTTGTATATTTAGGCAAGAATCTGAGTCTCTGAACAGGCCTTAGTGAGGAAAGAGATGGAAATGTGTGAGGCTGTTGATTTGCTTGATGACTGTTCATTCTCCAGCTGTATTTACACTCAGCTTCAGTGAATAAATACAGCTTCGGTTGTGCCAACCTAAATGTTTATTATTTTTGAAAACACCATTTCCAAAACATAAGCACTTGTTTTACGGCCTGTTTTAGAAAGGCCAATCCACATGATTCTTCGAATATTCTGCTGCACACAATTTGGAATTTTGGAATTGGGCCAACTCATTGGCCTCTGAGTGGTTACCTCCCATTTAGAAGTTGTTTTCAGTTATATTTTGTCTCAGTTTGGGAAGTGAAGACAGCAAAGGAGTTAAAGGGATTGATAAATGTTTGTATTACAGGCTTCTGTGATTTAAAAATGGTTCTTCAAAAACAACAACAACAACAACAACAAAAACAACTGCCTTTGTCTCTTTGGTTTTCTGCAACGAACAAGTGGCTCCTTCCTTTGCCCCATGAAATGGTGCCTTGTTATAGAGTCATCAGCAATTTGATACGTCAGGCCATTTAAGTGATTTTGAAGCCACTTGTAAGCAATTCTAGTAGTCCATTCTTGGGGTAGTTGGAAATTTTTAAAATTCAGGTGGGTAGCTTGAAAAGGATACTACAACCACTTGCACTGGAGTATGTTAAGCATTTTGATTTTTAAATACATAATAACTTTTAAGAGAAAACATTTAGTTATTTAGTAAGGAATTTCTATAAAAATATACATTATAAATGTTCTCATTCCTACATGACCCAGACACGCATGGTCTACCTCAATTTTCTTCTAAGAGGTGTTAGGGAGGCACAGTTGGTAGTGCACTGAGCTGCAGTGTGGCTTGGGTCAGCGATTGTGGAAATAAAATAAATTAACACCTTGTCCAGATGGTGGGATTAATCTGAAGACTAGCTAAGTGTCCTTCCCAGTCATCTTCCAGGATTAAAAAAAAAAAAGTGATTGTAGCCTTGCCAGTGTTGTTCAGTGGTTGAGTGTCAACCCATGAACCAAGAGGTCACTGGTTTGATTCATAGTCAAGACACATGCCTAGGTTTCAGGCTTGATCCCCAGCAGGGGATGTGCAAGAGGCAGCCAATCAATGTTTCTCTCTCATTGATGTTTCTATCTTTCTATCCCTCTTCCTTCCTCTTTCTCTAAAAATCAATAAAAACATTTCCCCCCAAAAATGTCATTGTTCAAAAATTAGAAATATACGACAGATAAGCCACAGAAATGACTTCTGTAATTTGGAGAAAATTCAAGAGAAAAGGCAATGGTCTTTGGTGATACTTTAATGGTTATAAGTAAAGGCACTTAAAGCTGTTACAATGAGAAAACAAGAAGTCTTAGAAAACAGAGAAGTGAAGGCAAAGGGAAGATTATGAGTTTGGAGGACTTTTTGCTTCGCTGTAAATGTTGTCAACCTAACAGGCAAAATGAGAAGTACTACTCTTGATCAATCTTTTCGATTTTAAATCTCAGACACAGCGTATATAACAAACCCTATAATTTGTAAAGTTTTCACCTTTTAAAATTCAACAACAAAACCGGTAGAAACTTAAAATAGGGTTTCAAGAGGCAAGAGCATGCTCTCAGGAAGTGGTAAGTCTCATTCTGGGTCCATGTTGGCTGCTGGTATCGATTAGGCAGAATTAGGACGAAATCCTTTATTCAGAACATGCATTCTCAGTATATTATTACTTTAACTTACTCATCACACTTCCCCATTAAGAGGGTCATCTTAGCAACCAAAATACAAAACAAAACTTAGTGCTGTAAGGCCTGTGTTTACCGATCACCACTCCTAGAAGAGAAGAGTATCTTACCTGTAGCAAAGGCATCAGCTGCAAACCCAGGGCTTGCTCATAGAGAAGGTTCAGTTCTGCACAACTGGAGAAGGAGAGTTTGGAGGTGTAGAGGTAATAGTGCACGTGCCTAAACGTGGAACCATCTCTGTCAATAAACAGCCTCTGGTTTTCCAAAGAAGTCAGAGCTGAAGCCTCTTTCCACAACAGGGAGTCTGGGAATTGAGCAAGTTTGCTCCTGGGAACTGAGAAATGCCAGCCCCCAACGTTGAAATGAAACAAATCCTCTGCTGACTCGTGAGGCATGCCAGGCTCCTCCTAAAGGGGAATGAAAAGAGAGCTATGCAAGAAAAGAAATAAAAAGCATCCAAATTGGAAAGGGGGAAAGTAAAACTATCTCAATTTGCAGAGGACATGTTTTTTTTTTTTAATATAGAAAAGCTTAAATTCACTAAGAAATTGTTAGAATGAGTTCAACAAGGTTAATCAACATAAAAAGAAATCAACTGTATACTAGCAATCAACAACTCCAAAATAAAATTAAGAAAATAATTTTGTTACAATAGTATCAAAAGGTGTTACTTTATCTCCACAATCACTGACCCAATAAGCCACACTGCAGCTCAGTGCATATCCAACTGTACCTACCTAACACCTCTTAGAATTACAAAATATTTAGAAATATGTTTAGCAAAAGAAATATAATACTTACACTCTGAAGACTTCAAAACATTGTTAAATTTTAAAACACTCTAAGTATAAAAAACTATCCCTTATTTATGTATTGGATGACTTTAATATTGTTAAGATGGTAATATTCCCCAAATTGATCTACAGATTGAATACAATCCCTATGAAAATTCCAGCTGTCTTTTTTTATTTTTTGGTAAAAACTGACAAGCTGATGTTAAAATTCATATGGAAATTCAAAGGGCCCAGAGTAGTCAGAACAGTCTTGAAAAAGGAGAACAAAATTTGAGGATTTACACTTTCCACTTTCAAAACTTACTACAAAGTTACAATAATCAAGATGACGTGCTACTGATATAAGGATAGACATATGAAAAAGTGGAATAGAATTAAAAGTCCAGAAATAAACCCTTACATTTAAGGTTAATTGAATTTTGAAAAGGGACCCAAGACAATTCAAAGAATAGCCTTTTCAAAAAATGGTACTGGGAAAAAAAATGGTACTGGGGGAAAAAAATGGTACTGGGAAGTAGCTGGTTTGGTTCAGTGGATAGAGTGTTGGCCTGTGGACTGAAGCAGCAGTCACCAACCGGTGGTCCACAGACCACTGGTGGTTCATGAGATCTGAAAAGTTGGTGACGGCTGGACTGAAGGGTCCTGGGTTTGATTCCAGTCAAGGGCACATGTCCAAGTTGTGAGCTCGATCCCCAGTGTGGGGTATGTAGGAGGCAGCCAATTAATGATTCTCTCTCATCATTGATGTTTCTATCTCTCCCTCTCCCTTCCTCTCTGAAATCAATAAAAATGTGTTTAAAAAGAACTCTTACAACTCAATAATAAATAGAGGAATAACTAAATTTAAAAGTGGGTAAAGAATCTAAATAGACATTTATCCAAAGATACATAAATGGCCAATATCATGTGTAAAGGTACTTAACATAATCAGCCATCAGGAAAATGCACAAAATTCACAATGAGATAGCACCTCACACCCACTAGGATGGCCTGAATCAAAACAACCAGTAATAATAAGTATTATAAAGATTGAAGAAACTGAAAACTCTCATATACTGGTGGGAGTATAAAATGGTGCAGCTATCTCTGAAAAAAAAACAAAACAGTTTTCTGGTTCCTCAAAATGTTAAACATGGAGTTACTATATGACCCAATAATTCCACTTCTAGGTATAAATAAACTCAAGAGAAATGAAGACCTATATATGCCCACACAAAAACTCAAGAAAGAACCATAAAACAATACTGAATTCTAGGTAAAAATTATGCATGCTGAAGTAATTAGGATACAACATACTGATATTACAACTTATTTTTAAATGCATAAAAAATAAAATGGATTAATGGAGGAATAGACAGATGAACATGTACTACAACAAATACAGCAAAATGTTCATTGTGGATGGTGGTTGTAAAATGTTCACTGTAAAATTCAATCAACCTTTTTGAATGTTTCAAAAATTTGCATTAAAATGTTGGTGGGAAGAAAGAGTGTTAAAGAGGTGGTTGCCTAAGAAAGGAAAAGTCCATTTCTCCAACAAAACCCTGATTCTCCAGTTTTGACAACTGAGGAAGGAAAATAAATGCTTGCAACAAAGAAAGGTGTGGAGTTCTTTTCTTATAAGCTGCCTGGTCTCAATATTCAGATATAAAGAAGAGCAGTTATGCATGTCACATTTGAGGCTAGAAGAGTTAAAGAGGACTTAAAGAGAATTACAAATTGTAAAGTGGTGTCATGACTCAGAAGCAGAGCTGGAAAAGCCAAGCTAATGACTTAATCTAGGCTTTTGAGTCCTGAGCCTTCTAAATATGGGTATTATGATTCAGCTGAGAGTAACTAAGGGTCTCACCTAGACCAGAAAGCATAAATATGCAAGGACTCCTTGACTTTGCTTTCTGTCCTCCTTAAAGGTGACTGGATGGTTGAGAGCTCGGTGAACTGTGCTTTGAGTTGTGCAAGTTTTAGATGTTAAAGAAAATCTGCTTCTTGAAGATGAGCCACAGTTCCGGTCTCCGTTCCTCTTTTCTTATTAAGGATAGAGGATGACAAGAGGGTCTCAGCTTAAGAGTTTGCCTCCTTACATATACATGCCTCATTCACGGCTGGGGTCTCAAGAGGTGCCTGCTGTAGTGAGGGTAGGGGTTACGGATGTGGTGGTTCTTTCCAGAGTTTCTTCCCCAAGACTGCTCAGGGGCTGGTTAGTGCTGAACTACCCCAGCTTGGGGAGAGCCCTTAATAACTGGCAAACTTTGGGGCCTGTAGTACTTACAGCGCAAAAGGCCTCTTGCCAGAGTGACTTCAGGAAATGGACTAGCTCTGTAGCCATCTCCACCCCATCCCAAAGAGCATCTTTCTTTTCCACACCGATCCCTCTCCCCCAAATCAATTTCTAGAGCGAGAACCATCTCATGCTCTAACTTTTCAGAGCCAAGTTCCCCAATGTTTCCCATCAAGAATCTGAGGGCTGGCTTCCCAATACTTCAGATCTGTATCCCCTCCTCCCCACGCCCCCCACCTGTTTACCTGCCCATGCACTGCCTAACCTCACAGTCAACATCCACAAGCGCTGAGATGTAAAGACCTTCACCCAGTCAAGAAGCACACCCCCACTCATCAGACCTGGAGTCCCCCAAATCCTCAAAGCTAGAACACTTGAGCATCCTTCCAATTTCTCAGACCCAGCACCCAGACCCTTCAAAGCTGGGGCCATATCCCCCCAGCATGTCCCAGAGCCAGCAACCAACCCGATCCTCCACCACACCGCCCCAAATTCGCCGTTTTAATGGGTTTGGTGCCCCCACCGGAGTGGGCTCCATACCATGGTTCGGACTCCTGCAGCAGGCGGGTGGGCGGGCGCGTGACCCTGGCAATAACGGTCCCCTGACAGCGGGAGGGGCGGGGCCTGGTGGCGAGGGCGGGGCCCAGGATGCAGGGCGGGGCCTGGCGACGAGGGCGGGGCCCAGGACGCTGGGCGGGGCTTGGCGTCGAGGGACTGGGCCTGGCACGCGCCGGGCGTGCTCGCGGGCGGCGACAGGTGAGCGGAGAGGACCGGAACGGCCAGGCGGGCGGGCGGGGATGGCGGAGCAGTGGGATCTGGACGAGGAGGGCATCTGCCGTCTGGGGGCGCTGAATCTGGAGCACCCGGGTAGGGCCAGGCCGGGAGCCTGGGGTCTGAGGCTGAGGGGAGGAAACTGAGGCGGAGTCAGGGAACCTGAGGTAGACCCGGGGGTGGGGGGCGCTGGAGGCCAGTGCCCAGCGGCGGGGGAGGGGGTTACTGAAGGAACTGAAGTAACCGGGGAGTCTGGGCCGCGGGGCGAGGAATTGAGAGAGGAGCAGAGAAACAAGGTTAACTCGACGTTGCGGCCGGAACACAGAGCTGGACCGTGTCTGATCTAGTGGGAGGAAACGGAGTATCCAGAGGGGTGTTGGCGGGAAAAGGAAGGTGCTGAGAAGGACGTTTGAGATCGCGGTGCTATGGAGGCACGAAGGGCAGGCTGGTTGGGGTGAAATGCTCTTCGCCCTTAAGAATTTGGCCATTAATTGGACCCATCTGGGTGCGTAGCTTCCTTTTAAGAGAGACTCATAAAGGGACCGGATGTGAAAGGATGGCAGTAGATCTCCCAGCGCTCAGGTCAGGCCGCAGCCCTGGTCCTAGAGGGACCCTGGTGCGGTGACTCCGGACCCAACCTTCGCCCTGGGGCCTGCCCCACACACGTTGCTTACTGAGTGTCTAATGCATCAGCATTTCTAATTCAACTTTCACCCTCTCTAAACATATTATCAGTGCCAAGCCCTGTGTTAAGACTTTCCCTGCATTATTTCATCCCCCAAGGAGCTTCTGAAGCGGACGCTGTTCTTGTTCCCATTTTACAGAATTAGGCTTAGACTCTGGGCGCGGACTCCAAAGTCGCAGCGCCCCAAAGGCTTCATTCACCCAGGACTCTGATCCCAGAGCCTGTGCTCTAATCGTAACACAAAGTTGCCTTTTTTGCTTCTAGTACTTTTTATTTGTGTGTTATGAAATAACCTGGCTTTATTTTATTTAAAAATTACTATTTTTAAAAATTGATTTTAGAGTAAGAGAGAGAGAGAGAGAGAGAGAGAGAGAGAGAAACATCAGTGATGAGAGAGAATCGTTGATTGGCGGCCTCTTGCACGCCCCCCACTGGGAGTCAGCCCGCAACCTGGGCATGTGACCTGCCTGGTACATAGATGAATGCTCAACCATTGAGCCACGCCCATCAGGATAAAAATTACTATTTAAAGTTTATCAAAATTAGTGCATATTAGTAACAGTCAAACATAACATGAGTGAATAAAGAGGATATTAATTTTTCCTTCCTCTTGAAACTTCCTCTCACCCCGACCCAAAGATAATGGTTTGTTGTGTGGAAAAATAGATGCAGATGTTTCAGATTTATTTATTTCTTTTCCAAACGACTTTGAACTTCCTTATTTTATAAGTTAGCTAAAAAAAAAAAAAAAAGCTTTATTGGCTTACACAGTTTTACACCTTTCCTGCCTTTAAAAAATAATATTAATTCAATTTGATGAGAGGGGTGCACACCCCTTCTGTACTCCAGCTAGAGCAATATATGGCAGACTTCTTGTTTTTGTTTGCTTGTTTGTTTTTATAACAGACATTTGAATAACAAAAATGTATTCATTCTAACAATTCAAGCAATACAGAAGTGTTTAAGACGAAAGAATGTTCTTCCCTCTCCCTCCTTCCATACTGTTCCAGTTGCTTATAGAAACATATACACATAGGTATCTTTTTTTAAAGAAGGGAATAAGAGCGTATGTATTACTTGGCAATTCACTATTTTATTTACCAAAAAAACACAGATATTTTTCAGTTAAATTAATGTGCTGTTATATGCATCATACAATTCTTCTGTAAAAAAATCAGAGATTATCTTTGGGGAGAAAGATTTTTACTTTTATTCTGTACTTTACTGTAGAAATTTTCTGGGTGTATAATAAGTGTTACTTTATTTTTAATGTCCAAAGAGATCATCTTGCTGGTGAAATTAGAGGCTTTTTTGTTTGCTTGTTTTGTTATATTTCCCTGTACTAAAAAATTCCAGTAAACATTTACATTTATCTTTGTATGCAGAACATTTTTATTTTAAGATAGGTTTATTTTTCCTTATGATTTTTGCTTTTTGTGTCTTATTTATGAAGTTTTTCCCTATACTGGTGTAATAGGCCCCTGTATTTTTTATAAAAATTATGCAGCTTTGTTTTTTTCACATTAAGCTTAATCTATGTAGAATTTTTCTTTATATCTGATGTATGATATGATATGATATAATTGTATATTTTTATGCTGATAGCCAGTTTCCACCCCATTGTCTGTGTCCATGGGTTATGCATATATGCATATACATTCTTTGTTTGATACCTTCCCACCTACCCACCCAGTTCTGCCTTTCCTCTGAGATTCAACAGTCTTTTCTTTTTAAAAAAAATATATATTTTATTGATTTTTTACAGAGAGGAAGGGAGAGGGATAGAAAGTTAGAAACATCGATGAGAGAGAAACATCGATCAGCTGCCTCTTGCACACCCCCTACTGGGGATGTGCCTACAGCCAAGGTACATGCCCTTGACCAGAATCAAACCTGGACCTTTCAGTTCGCAGTCTGATGCTCAATCCATTGAGCCAAACCGGTTTCGGCTCCACAGTCTTTTCCATGCTTCTATGTCTCTGGATCAGTTTATTTTGTTCATTAGATTCCACATATAAGTGAGATCATGTGATACATGTCTTTCTCTGATGGCTTAACATAATACTCTCCAGGTCACTCCATGCTGTTAAAAGGGTAAGAGGTCCTTTTTCACAGCTGCATAGTATTCCACTGTGTAAATGTACCACATCTTTTATGCTCATCTTTTGATGGGCATTTGGGCTGTTTCCAGAGATTGGCTATTTTAAACAGCACTGCTATCAACATAGGGATGCATACTTTCTTTCTGATTTGTGTTTTAGGTTTCTTAGAATATATTCCTAGAAGTAGGATCACTGGGTCAAATGGCAGTTCAATTTTAAATTTTTTCTTCTTTGCCGTTTTTTGAGGAAACTCCACACTGGTTTCCATAATGACTGTAGCAGTCTACATTCCCACCAGCAGTGTAGTAGGGTTCCCTTTTCTCCACATCCTCGCCAGCACTTGTCATTTGTTGATTTGTTGATGGGTAACCATTCTGACAGGTGTGAGGTGATACCTCATTGTCATTTTAATTTGCATCTTTCTGCATTTTTTTTCATTCATGAGATAGTTATTAAAATAACACATGTGTGGGGGGGGGAATCAATACAATGTATACATTATTACCGAAAACTGTATACCATCATACAAAAAAGGATTTTATTTTGGGAAAGCGATTCCTAATTTATGGCAAGTTTTGCTTTCAGCAATAAGACCACAAACAACACAATCTAATTCAATCTTAAAGGCTGGCATGCTGAGCAAGAAATGTTCTTATTCTTTGTAGAAGCTCCTTCTTTACACTATCAGGTACCAGGGCTCTGCCTGTTGGTGTGATTTCAGCCACCAAGTCATCAACAGTAACGTGTTCTAGTCCTTTTTCTTTAATTACCTCTTTACAGTGTGCCTTCAATTGATCCTTTCAGCCACATTCAATTAATTTAGCTCTCAGCAACTCTTTGAGGCGTTCTCTTTCTCCAGTTTCTATCAGCGTTTGGTTAATCGCTGCTCTCCTCTGTGCACCTTTGTTCATCTTGCTGACCACTCTCTCTGGCTGCCCGGACTTACACCCCCATCTTTCTGCATTTTTGAGCATTTGTTTTCATATGCATTTAAGCAGATCTTTGATCCAGGCATGATTACATAACACCATGCATTGGTCATTTGAAAAACATTAACTGGCTGAGATATTAGATCTTTCAAATATTGATAAATTTCATTATATAACATTAAAATAATGTTGGTATAATCACCAATCTCATTTTAAAAGTATTTAAGTGTTGGGAAACTGTTAAGTTCATGGTGGCAAATACAAGTTTTCCAAAATTCTAATTTTTGCTTGGAAGCTCAAATGTTATAATTAACAATAATTATTAGTACTGTTGGTTGTTTTACTGAAGTGATAGGCTCACTCATTTTGTTTATTTCTAAGAATTTTTTTTCCTGTAAGATATTAGATCTGAATAACCATAATTTGTCAGGTTTTTTGTTTTTTCAAGTAAAAATGGTGTTCCATAAAAAAAGTGACTGGTTCAGCTGACATCTCAAAATTCACACAAGTATTTTTCCTCAAAATATCCACCATATATTAGTACGAGGCAGAAGTACTTCATGCATACTTCCCATTTACTCACACAATACAAAAAAGGCATGTACTCAGGGGTCAAGATAAAATAAAACTAACTATTTTTACTGCTTTGTAAGGCCATTCTTTTAAAAAATATATCTATTTTTATTGATTTCAGAGAGAAAGGGAGAGGGAAAGAGAGGGCATTCTTTTTTAAAATATATTTTATTGATTTTTTACAAAGAGGAAGGGAGAGGGATAGAAAGTTAGAAACATCGATCAGCTGCCTCCTGCACACCCCCTACTGGAGATGTGCCTGCAACCAGGGTACATGCCCTTGACCAGAATCGAACCTGGGACCTTTCTGTCCACTCTATCCACTGAGCCAAACTGGTTTCAGCAAAAGAGGGCATTCTTAAGTGTATAACTGCAAACATATGCTGATGAAGAATACAGTGACTCACCTTGTCATGGTATACTCTAAGAATATTTCAGTTCTTTTAAATCTACTATATAATATTAATAGATCAAATTAGAAAAAACAGAATCATCTTAATAGATGCTAAAAAGACATGATAAAACTAGGGGCCTGGTGCACGAAATTCCAGCACTGGGGGTGGGTGGTCCCTCAGCCCATCCTGCCCCCTCTCACATATTGGGAACCCTCAGGGGATGTCCTACTGATGGCTCATCCCTGGCCTTGGGCAGGGGACTTCGGCCAGGGGACCCCAGCCAGCGATCACCCTGCAATCAGGGCCCATCATTGGCTGGCTCCACCCCAGCCCCGGCCTGCCATGGGCAGCAGCCATCTTGGTTGGGTGTTAATTTGCATATCACTCCTGATTGGCTTGTGGGTGTGGCTTATTTGGTGTAGCAAAGATATCATCAATTTGTATATTACTCTTTTATTAGATAGGATTTAAAATTTACTCCAGATTTAAAAATTAAGCAACAATAGAAACCCTTAGCAAAATACAAGGAGAAGACTATTTCACATACATACATATGTTCACATATATTTATATATTGTATATATTAACTATGATGGTTCTAAAAATAAAGCATTTTGAGAAAAAGAGAGAATACAATGACTATGAATGAAGTTTGATGCTACTGCTTTGATATAAGGCCCCCATAGTTTTTTTTTAAATATATATTTTTATTGATTTTAAAGAGGAAGGGAGAGAGAGAAATATAAACATCACTGATGAGAGAGAACCACACTTTGAGAACTCCTATATTTTGTCACAATATCTTTTAGCTTGTTTTGAGATATTAACTTATAGTTTTCATTTGTTTTGTGGGTGTTATTTCTGGAGTGCTTTCATTCTTTAGGATGTTATTATGTTCTTTTTTCCTTTTAGTAATCTCATATAAAACTTGACCATCATTCTTTTCTGTGGCTCTTTGTTTAAGTGCAGTAAGTTTGGATGAGAATAGCTTTTCTAGTTTCAAGGTTTTGGAGATAACCTCTTCTGCTGTGTTCACAAAGTATTTTTAAAAAGCGCTTTACGCTTCCTGAAATCTGCCATCTTTGCTTCCTTCCCACACTTGTATCTAGTTTTCTCTTTGCTTTGAAATTCGTCTCTCTGTCCCATTCAATGTGAATTCTACTCCCATTAATTTCTCTCTGGAATAGGTATTGTCTTGAAAGGGAGCTTCAGTTTATTACTTTCTAGTTTATAGGTCCCAGACTGTTCCAGCACCTTAACACCTTTAAAAGCAGTTACACACACACACACACACACACACACTCACACACACACACTTTTTTTCACTTAATATCTTAGAGATCTTTCCATATGAGCATCTATAAATACACCTCATTGTTTTTAATAACTGCATAACAACAATTACACACATATATAACACTCACCATGTGTCTGGTACTGCTCTAATCCTACAACATCTTATGAACAAGTACTGTTATTATTTTATTTTACAGATAAGTAAACTAATGCACAAAGAAGTTAAGTGACTTGCACAAGGTCACAGGTCTAGTCCATTGTCCATTATATCAATGTACTGTTCTTTAGGACATCTAGTTCTACTCTTCTGCTGTTAGACCCATTGACAATTTTCATTTTCTTTTCTTTTCCAACCACCCTAACCTTTCTGCAGTTGACATCCTTCTGGTATATATTATATGCCTTGAAAAATGTTATTGCCGAGACCGGTTTGGCTCAGTGGATAGAGCGTCGGACTGCGGACTGAAGGGTCCTGGGTTCGATTCCGGCAAGGGCATGTGCCTTGGCTGCGGGCACATCCCCAGTGGGGGGTGTGTAAGAGGCAGCTGATCGATGTCTCTCTCTCATCGATGTTTCTGACTTTCTATCCCTCTCCCTTCCTCTCTGTAAAAAATCAATAAAAATATTTAAAAAAAGAAAAAAAAAAGAAAAATGTTGTCTACAGGGCTGAATGTTGCACTGGGATTTCTGAATTTTTTTTTAAATTATGTTTTGAGAACTTTTAGAGATTTTTACTATATTCTCAGAGTAATTAGAAAAAACCAAAGGTTTTGTAAAAACAAAGTTTTTAATAACTGTATTATACTGTATTGCTGCTTTTAAAAGAAAGATCCAATCTTCTTATGAGCCTTGGATGTATGGCCCTTCACAGATGAGATATGGGTCCTATTTTCACTGACTCTACTATTGGTCCAAGCAGAGAGCATACTATAGCTACTGATGATCTCTTTTCAGAATTGGTGGAGTCTCTTTCATTGCAGGGATCTTATGCTGGAAAAATCCACTCCATTGGTGATGCCTTCAGAAATTTTAAAAACCTCCGATCCTTAGATCTATCAAGAAATTTGATCACTAGCTTGAAGGTAAGTTCTATATTCTCTGATCAGTCAGTTCAGCCCAATTTCTTAATTTTTCAATGGGAAGAAATAGATAGATAATGTCAGACAGAAAAACATTTGATCTCTCTTTTAAATGTTTCCAAACTAAATTTTATTATTCACTGTAAAAGTCTTTTAACTTTGTTCTATTTTGAAAATTTTTATTATAAAATATTGGGAAATTTTTCTTTTATACTCAGGGAAAACCATATTAAATTATTATATCCTAAAGCAAGAGTACACATTTTAAAGTGTATACAGAATTTATGAGAAGCACTTATAAAATTACAGATTCTTAGTCCCTCCTTCAAGAGAGATTCTGAGTTGAGTAGGTCTGGCCTGGGCTCAGGACATACCTCAGGGGTTTCTGATGATGTTGGTACATGGAACATACATGGAGAACACACATGTGAGTTTCTCCAAGGAGGAAGAGGAAATAGTGGTCATGAAAACAAAAATTTCCAGGTCAGAGAATGGTGGAGCAGAGGGCAGTACAGGAAAGTGTGTGTGTAGGGGAGGCTTGAGCAGAGTGTGAAGATTAGAAAACACCCAAAAAGAGTTCTATGGACATAGGCATGCGCACACACAGACGGAAGTTTTGTTTCCTTTGAGGTAGACCTCCAAGTGGTGTTTCTTCCACATGTTCCCATTTTGGCCAGCTGTGTACCTGTCGTGATAAAGCCCTTCTCTGCAAGACTAAAGAAGCTGAAAGACTCTCAGATGTTAGATAGGATTAGTTCACAATCTCCTGGATTATTCTGCCAATTTTTCACTTCGTAGGGGACATTTGTTCAATAACAGAAGCCAGACTCATTGTCAAGATATAAAACTAAGGGCCTTAAACAAGAGAAAGTCCAAGGAATATCAAATTTCCAACTAGGACTGTAAAAGCAGGAATTCTAAGTTGACCTAGGGCTTTAGACTATTTGGTAGCAGCCATTTATATTGATTCAGAAAGTATTAGTACAGAGTTACTTAGGTCTTTTCTTTTCACATGTATTTTTTTTTTTCGTTTTTAGGCTAAAAAAATGAGTGAACGTTGCTGTAGTTTGTTTTTATAATCTCTTTTTCACTTTTGTAAATGGACGTAAAACTATTTTGAAGATTGATTATATTAGCGTATGTAATTATCTATTGCATATATAAGACTATTGGTACAATGCTTCAAATGGAAGCCCTTGGTAAATGTTAGTTTTCTATAGTCTTTTGTATCTGATTTATTTTCGTATATTAATTTCTATGAATCATTTTACTTAGTTTTCCCAGGGGAGATATGTTTTATGATTATTTCTGTTGTAACTTTGGAGAATATATGAATTCATGCCAACTGGTAAAAGTGAGAGGAGGTTAGAAGTAATTTCCTTGACTTTTATGCTGAGATACATTAAAAGACTACTTGAGCCTGGGCATTAGACACACTTAAAGACAGTCCTAATGGTGTATTCCCTCAGAATGGGGCCAAAGGCATCAATAACTATTCTAACCACTGACCCTTTCACAGTATAAAAGTTAATGGAATTGAAAAAGTCAGAAAAAAAAAATGCAACAGAGTGTAAACAGGCTTCTGTTTGGAAATGTTTTGTACATGTCTTTGAGTTTTTCATATTTCCTGCAATGAGAAAAAGGTAATTTTAAAGTGAGAGAAGAACAAAAACATTATTTTGTAAATACATGGTAGAAAATAATTTTACTTTTCTGAAATAACTCTCAATGACAGATTTCCTTTTATGGTAAACATTTTTATAATAACAGTTTATGATTATACATATACTAGAGGCCCAGTGCATGGGATTCATGCAAGAGTAGGTCTTCACAGCCCCGGCTGCCTCTGCCCTCCCAGCCCCGGCTTTGTCCGGAAGGTCATCCAGATGGCCGGTCATTCCACGGTTCTGCTGTTCAGTCGATTTGCATATTATGCTTTTATTATTATTATAGATGTCCATGTTTTGAAGTATTATCCTGAAATTTACTGTTGGGCAAAAACAGCTAACTAGTCAAATACCTGAACATTAAACAGGTATTTTCAGTAGTAGGTTTCAGCAAAGGGGGAAGATTGTGGCTTTTTCTCTAAGTTCCTGTCCTGATTCTATTGTTGCCAGATAAATGGAGAGGTGGGGTTGCTAACTCCACAGGAAGAGAATGGAAGAAGGAAGAACTTGTTTGTGTGGGGCAGTAATTCTGAAAGGGGGGTTCCAGACTAGTCTAGATCTGTAGATAGCATTGTTTTCTTTTCCAACTGTCCTTCTCTTCTAGAACCATCTCTTTTCCCTAACTTTCCTTCCTCTTGTAAATTAAGGTGTTTCTGGGGTCAGGAGTGTGGTTGTGGCAAGGCTGAGAGAAGTGTAAGTCACGTGGCCTGTCTGCCACTGGGAAGGATTGGAATGGAGAGTGATCGGGGAGCAGCAGAAGTAGAGAATTGATTGCAGCTATTTAAATGTTTGCGTCCCAGTTGCTTAATGTATAGAATTCCATTGCCCCTGGGCTGCAGTAATCTTTTTTAAAAAATATGTCTTTATTGATTTTAGAGAGATGAAGGGAAAGGAGTAGAGATAGATACATTGATGAGAGAAAAACATTGATTGGCTGCCTCCTACCAGGGATCGAGCCCACAACCTGGGCATGTGCCCTGACTGGGAATTGAACCAGTGACTTCTTGGTACATGGGTGGATGCTCAACCACTGAACTACATCAGCCGGGTACAGTATTCTTTTCTCATTGGTGACTCGGGTTACATGTTTAAGGATGGAAAGTAATAGATATATTTCCACCTTTATTTGTGAGATTCCTAGTCCTTACCAATGTGCAGTTTCATAATGTGGTCTTTTCCTTGCAGGGCATCCAGTATTTATGTTCACTCCAAGACCTGAATTTATATTATAACAACATTCCTTCATTAGTGGAAGTATCCCGCCTACAGCCTTTACCCTTCCTCAAAGAACTAGATTTGAGACTCAATCCTGTTGTCAGGAAAGATACAGATTATAGGCTCTTTGCTGTGTATACGCTACAAACTCTGGAGAAATTGGGTGAGACCCTCCTCCCCTGTTCTTTGCCCCAGAATCTTATTTAAACCAGCTGCCTCTTAACTTTTTGGATGTTGGCCCAGAGTATGCACTGGCAGGATATATTTGTTTATTAGTCAATATTTATGCAACTTTTGTTGGCAGGATGTATAACAAGTCATTTTATTGTTTATTGAATGACAATCTATGATTTTATCAGTTACTTCCAGCTTTAGTTTTCTTCAGTTGATGGTTTCACCACTACTTCCTCCCAAACAAAAAGTTTCCAGATTGAGATTTATTTTTCCAGGTGCTCCAAGTTTACAACTGTATTAGCAATAGAAAATGAATATAACTCTTTGGGGCTTAGATGGCAAGGAACAATAAATATTCCTTTCAAATGAGCTAGTCTGTATTTTTTTATAATGTTACTGCTGAGTATACGTTTATTGATATAAATTTGATTTCACATGTTCCTGGAAAAGTTATTATAGAGAAACGAAGTGAAGTCTTTCATAAATGGTGTAACTTTCAGCTTTAAGATTGGGCCGTTGGGGCTGTTTGTGTCCCAAGCTCTCTTTTCCTGCAGGGCTGGTTACACCTCTGTGGCAGTTGTTGCTATGGTATCCATTGCAATCTCCCTGAGTTACTACTTGCCCCAGTGACAACATAATAGCATTATTTTGTGACCTGTCTCTAACAAAAGATAAGACTGGTCTTTAGTTTTTACTTTTTGAATAGGACTTTCTGACTCATTACTATATATTTCAAAAAAACAAACATGCTTAGATCACGTTTTTTGCCTCTAGATGACCGAACCGTACGAGAAAGTGAGAGGAAAGCTGCCAAGCTGCATTTCAGTCAGCTGGGCAACAGTGAAAATTTCCTTCTAGAGGTGGAAAAAAGGTAAGAAGATTCTTTACAAAAAATATTTCTAGCTTAGTTCTGGACATAGGGAATAGTGAATTCCTGTTTAACTTTGATTTTCTAGCAGAAATTTTAAGTTGTAAGAAATCCCAGATCAGGAATAAAAGTATCTATTAACATAATGAGATTTATCAGAAATGAGCATCTGGCCCTCGGTGGGAACATTTCTGCTTTCTTAGACTATTGGGTCTGCTTTGAATATAATTGTTGTAAATTCTCTAAAGTTATTTTCAAATCTTATAAATAGAGATGTTTTCAAATCTTATAGAATGAGATACTGTGAGATAACTTACCAGCCCCACAGATGCTTACAAACCCTAGAGTTACGATCATTAGATGGTATTTTTCTATTGAATTAGGAACATTACGTTACATGGGCAGGGTTGTAGAGATAAATTTGTTAAAGGGTAATAAGGGAAGCATTTCTCTACAAAACCAAAAGTAAGTAGACTTTGAAGCTCTCAAGTAACTGAATGGTAGAATTTTTACTTTGTTACTAAAAGCCTATCAAAAATAAGGTATTATATCTTCTGTCCCAAAGCCCATGCTTTTTAAAAAAGTGTCTTGTCCCCCCCGGGTTCGATTCTGATCACAAGCATGTACCTTGGTTGCAGGCACATCCCCAGTAGGGGGTGTGTAAGAGGCAGCTGACCGATGTTTCTCTCTCATCGATGTTTCTGACTCTCTATCCCTCTCCCTTCCTCTCTGTAAAAAATCAATAAAATACATTTTTTAAAAAGTGGCTTGTCCATTTTTATTTTTTATTAATAGTCACCTGAGGATATCCATCCCCCCCCAATTGATTTTTAGGGAGAGACACAGAAAGAGAAATATTGATGTGAGAGAGACAAATCAATTGGTTGCCTCCCACACATGCCCTGATCGGGGCTGGGGATTGAGCCTGAAACCAAGGTATGAGGTACTTGCCTTTGACTGGAATTGAACCCTCAGCCCCTCAGTCCATGGGCCAACACTCTAACCTCAGCCAAACTGGTAGGGCAGGCTTTACAATTTTTGAGAAATAGAAGTTAAACACAAACAATTTAAATAATACAGGAAAGTACAATGAGAAAAGTCAAACTTATTCCATGTTCTACAAGAATTAACTACTAGCATTGTTTGGTATATATCTTTCCAGACATCTGTGTGTCTATAAATAACATATAGATTTATCTATTAGTATTTTTTGAATATAAAAGTAATAAATGCATATTATTGAAAATTTAGAAAGTACATAAAAAACACAAAGAATAAAATGGTAACTCATCATCGCTTCTCGGCCTTTTGGCTAAGATCAAGTGTAGTATCTGTTCTTATCAGTTTAATAAAATGGTAACTCATAATCCCACTCCTTAGAATAAACACTAATTCTATTATGGTAAATATCCTTTTAGTTTTAGGTATATGTATGTGTGTGTTTTTTAAATAAAATAATATATAATAGTATATGTTACATAATAAAATTAATAATAAAATATATTTATTTTATAGTATTTTCCTTTTTTAGTTCCCTATTTTTATTTTAATACTCATCAAGGATATATTTTTATTGATTTTGAGAGAGAGAGAGAGAAACATTAGTTGGTTGCCCATGCATACCCCGACCCAGAACTGAACCTGCCACCAAGGTATGTGCCCTGACCAGAAATAAAACCTGTGACCCTTTGTTGTATAGGATGACCCTCCAGCCAACCAGGCCACACTGGCCAGGGCTGGTTCCCTATTTTTAAAGTCAGGTTTATTGAGCTTAATTTACATAGAGTAAAATTTGGAATGGAATATTGCTTTTAAAATTATTTTCACATATGTACTTTGTTTTTTGTTTTTTAAATTTTTTTATTGATTAATGTATTACATATGTATCCTCATCACCCATTACCCCTTCCAATTCCCTCCTCCCCCCATCACCACTTATGCCCTCACCCCCCTGGTGTCCATGTCCATTGATTAGGCTTACATGCATGCATAAAAGTCCTTTGGTTGATCTCTTCCCCTTACTCCCACCCTCCCCTACCATCCCTCTGAGGTTTGACAGTCAATGCTTTTCTGTCTCTGGATCTGTTTTTGTTCATCAGTTTATGTTGTTCATTGTATTCCATAAATGAGTGAGTTCATGTGATACTTATCTTTCTTTGGCTGGCTTACTTCACTTAGCATAATTTTCTCCAGTTCCATCCATGCTCTAGTTTGAAGCAGACACCTTTTTCTCCTTTTTCTTCTTAAAGAATACCTTTCAGCATTTCACATAATACTGGTTTGGTGTTGATGAACTCCTTTAGCTTCTTATCTGTGAAGCTCTTTATCTGACCTTCAATTCTGAATGATAGCTTTGCTGGGTAGAGTAATCTTGGTTGTAGATTCTTGCTATTCATCACTTTGAAAATTTCTTGCCATTCCCATCTGGCCTGCATAGTTTCTGTTGAGAAGTCAGCTGACAAGCATATGGGTGCTCTCTTGTAGGTAATTAAGTGTTTTTCTCTTGCTACTTTTAATATTCTCTGTCCTTTGCTCTTGGCATTTTAATTATGATGTGTCTTGGTGTGGTCTTCTTTGGATTCCTTTCGCTTGGGGTTCTGTGCGTTTCCTGGACATGTAAGTCTATTTCTTTTCAGTCATTATTTCTTCAAATATGTTTTCCGTATCTTGCTCTCTCTTCTTCTGGCACCCCCATAATTTTGATGTTGATATGTTTGAAGTTGTCCCAGAGGCTTCTTACACTATCCTCAAATTTTTGGATTCTTTTTTCTTTTTTGGCCTCTTGGTATTTCAAATTTTTGACTTGATTCTTGCATTCCTCTAGTCTGCTGTTGGGTTTCTGTAAAATATCTTTTATTTCAGTCAGTGTATGTTTAGTTTCTAGTTGGTCCTTTTTCATATCCACGAGGGTCTCGCTGAGCTTATCGGCTTTTTCTAGGAGCCTCTTGATATACCTTATCACTGTGGTTTTGAACTCTATATCCAGTCATTTGTTTTTCTCCATTTCTTTTGTTTGCAATCTTTTTCTTTCTCTTCCCATTTTCACTGCTTCCCTGAGTTGGTTGGGCAGCTTTGTGCGCTAGGTGTCTCGGCCTCCCCTGTTACCTGAGGTATACACTTTTGGTGCACCCGTTTGTGGACTGTGTATACAGCCTTGTTGCAGATAAGTCTTATTTGTTGTTGGTATCACTGGGAGGAATTGACCTCCAGGCCAACTGACTGTGAAGTTCAGCTGTGTCTACTCTAGGAGACACCCTTATGGCCTGGACTTGGAAACTTACCAAAGTCTCTGTGCTCAGTTTGGATGGGGCGGAGTTTCTGGGTGGAGCCGACAGCCTTGGCTTCCAGTCAGCCTCGGCCCACGAGATCGCCAGGTCCTAGCGTCTGCAGGCAATCGCTGTAGGCACCTCTGTGAGAAAGGTGCCCTCGCGTTTTGCCTGCCACCAGAACGTCCAGTCCCCAATGGATCTGGAATCTCAGATTTTCCCCTGGCACCTGGATTCAGTGCAATCGGAACTCCTTTTCCCTTCCGCCAGACACCAGCCACACAGTCAACAGAACACCCTCACCTTGAGCATTGGTGCACGCCCCCAGAGTTCCGCCTCTGGCTGGAGCTTCTTTCTCCTAACAGACACAGCCAGCCACCCGATTGTCCTCTTTGCGACCCATTTGTCCTCTTTGCGCGCACGTTTCTGGAGGTCTGCTCTGGCTCTTCCCCTGGGATTGTGCCCGCAATCCAGGTTCTCCCTGTAAGGGCCTGGTCCCTGGGTTTTGAGTGCAAACCGAACTGGGTTCAGCGCAGCCTGGAGTTTTTGTCTCCTTTCCGCCAGAGCACCCCTGCCAGGTTCAGACACCCTGTCCTCTCGCGCGGGAGTCTCCACCTTACTTGGGCTTTGCAGAGGCTGGTTATCCGTGTGCTCTTCTCTGACCCTCCAGTTTCAGATCTTCCAGTCAGCCAGCCTTCCCGTGGTTCTGGACAGTGTCCGTTCTGTCCTTCAGTTCTATTCTCGTGATTGTTGTGCGGGACAAAAGCCTAGGTGTTTACCTATGCCGCCATCTTGTTTTCTCCTGTACATATATACTTTTAAAGTAATTACTATTTTAAATGTCTTGGGGGTACCCTGCTTCCTATGGAAATGCAGAGATGAATTAATGTACAACAGAATAAACTTTCTACTAAGACAAATAATTAGTACCATAATATTTCTGTTTAGTTACCATATAATGATTGCAAAAGCAGAGGTAAAATGTAACTAAGTATTATCTTACAAGCAACCTTTGGTAAAACAATATTTAAGCTTGAGTCCCAGTTTCCTGAACCCATAAAATGGGGATAATAGATCGTAGGAGAGCTTTTATGGTTAAATGAAATGGTGGGTATAAAGTGCCTGGCTCATGGTCTAGGTCGTCTGCTTAGTGTACTTCTCAATTTAACTTAGCACATCAGTGAAGTGCAAACACTTGCCTTTCATATCTGTTTTTCTAATTAATGGCTGTTTGTCTCTATTATCATTCTTGGCAGCAAAACCTGTCTTTCTGTGTTTTGAGTTTTGAATTCCAAAGGAAATATTTTATTTCCTCAAAATCATTCAGACCTAAATTTGTATGAAGAAGACAGAATACCTTAGTTCTGAATTTTTCTGGCTTCCATACTTTAAAGGCTGGGCTTAAGTGTCCTTCTCTATCATGTTCCCAGTAAAAATATGACTTTAAAAAAACGGCTTTAACTGAAATTTTGTGAAGTTAATATGTTCTAGAGCATTTAAAAAATGAGATCACATTGCTTCTCAGCCTTTTGGCTAAGTTCAAGTGTAGTATCTATTCTTTACAGTTTAAAAATGAGATCACTGGCCCACAGACGGAAGAGTCCCAGGTTCAGTTCTGGTCAAGGGCACATGCCTGGGGTATAGGAACGATCTCTCGCCTTGGCCAATCGATGTATCTCTCTCACATGGAGGTTTCTCTCTCTGTCTCTCCCCCTCCCTTCCTCTCCCTCTAAAAATCAGTGGAAAAACATCCTCAGCTGAAGATTAACAACAACAACAAGAAATATTTTTAAATGAAATCACCATGAATTAGTATTTTTTAAATAGCATTTATTGGTGATCTCAGAAACCGTTTGAGTTTTAAATAAATTATTCCACACGGCAGCTCTAGGGAGAAGACCATGAAAAACTGTGTGACAGATGAGAGCTCTGCATCGAAAGTCAGTGCTGATGTTGACAATAGGATTGAAACTGGTAAGCTTTCTCGCTCTCGTCACACATGATTAAAACACTAGTTGTTTCGGCATTTGTGGCCAATATTGGGTAAAATGAAGACAAGACAGTTGAGAAATAACATGGATTTGAAGCAAATACAAGATTTACTGGCTGTTTTCCTCCTTTCTTTCACTGCCAGAAGGACCCTATTTATTGAGCAGGTCTAAGCCAGAACCCATCAAAGCACAAGCTGCACTCAGAGTTCAATTTCATGTATATCACTTTACATCATTAGTACATCCTAAAAATTGCATTGCCGTACCCATGGGGCCCTTGGCATTGCCAAGGTGATTGATTCATTAGCCAGAGACCCATGACTCATCTGGATCAATGCAGCTCACACTCTGGACCTTCTGGGCTTTTCCACCTTGAACCTTTGCAGCTGCAGAATCTCCCGTTTATGCTGTGTTCCTCGGGAGTGTTCCCTATAAACATTGTAATATGTAATCTAATATGACTAAAGCAGTTATGCCACATAAATGATAGTGCCACAGCTAGGAGAAAGCTTTCCACTGGAGAAATTGCATGCAATGGATCCTTGTGGATTAACCTGGCACTCATCAGATGACCTTTTACTTGAGAAAACTTTCTTTTGTGTTGAGACCTCTCTCCCTCTGAAGGACCTATTGAATTATATACAAACTCTAAAAATTAATCCTAAAATTCCACCAATAACTTTAGTAGATTGACTGTGTAGTTTAGGTATTAAGGGTTTTCGCTTTATAACATATAGTCTCTTGTTTTCCTGACTTATCTATCCATGTGGACATTTACTGCAAGTCATTTTTTGTAGTATTTAATGGTAAAATAAGCCACAGTGAGGTATGATTTTTATTTTTCTTTCTTGGAAGTCTCAGTGCACATAGGTCATGGACCATGCATATTTGTATTTCATTTTAAATAGCAATTTAAATATTTCAGAATTGATTATATTATAACAATTCTGAAAAATATTGAAAAGCATGAAGAACAATATTTTAATCATTCATAAACCTTTTCTCTAAAGAGAATCCCAGTTAATTTGGCATACTACCTTCCTGTCATTTTTTTTAGGTGGAAGGATTTATATATCCATTTCCAGAAAGACAAAGATACATTGAAGCATAATTGGTCTTTTCCTGTGAGCTGAATTAAATTTCACCTATGTCATATTACATCATTAGCACACGCACACAGATTCACTCCATGAATTAAAATGTTTTATGGTACACAATCTCTGCTGAGAACAAACTGCTTTACTAGACACAGAGCCCATTTCTAAAGGTTCTTGGAAACACCAGCTGTTGCCTGGATTTTTAAAAAAAATAAAATTTATTTTGTTATTTTGAAGCATTAAGGAGCTTTGCTTCCACTGAAAATTATGTTTGTGCTAGATCCCTGGAGAGTTTTGCCTGTAAGCACTGTTGGTAATTCAGTATGACTAATGTGGTTATGCCATGTTAATGGTCCTGCCACAGGCTAAGAGAAAAATTTGAAAAATAGCTCTCACTAGCTCAGTTGTTCAACACAGTGCTTTCCCATCAACCATTTAGACAAGGGAAGGAAACTTCACTATCTTGGATCCTCATCTGACTCTTCTAACTACATAACCTTTGTCTCTTTCGAAGATTCCTCTCCCTTTCACCATACTCCTAAAATAAGCATATCTAGACTTCCTTTAAACTCTTTTTTACTTTTTTTCCCTTATAGATCTGATCTATTTCCACAATTTGCTTTGTTTTCTCCCTGTAGATGACTCTTAAATATATTGGTCTAGTTTTGACAAACTGTATTAGTCTCTCTCTGAACCAGTTCCCCATTTCTGTTGACCAAATAGCAATATATACTTAGAATCACCATTGGATAACTTTCCAGTCCCTCAAGCTAAACATGTTAAAAAAAATGAACCTCTTTCCTCCAGCTGTTACCATCACTTTCCCATTCCTCAGGCTCAGCACGTTAGTAGTGGATGTTGCTTTCTTCCCTAAAGCCCAGCTGAGTGTTCATACTCATAGTATGATCCACAATTGACAATCCTTCCTTTTCCTTTTTTAATAATTTCTTAGCAAGTAAGCTTAGTGGCTATCATTTACTGAGTGCAAATGCTGGGCCAGGCCCTGTGCATTGTCTCATTTAATTCTCACCACAACCTTGGAGGTGGTTCCAATTACCCTTGTTTTACAGATGAGGAAACTGAGAACCAAAGAGGTGCAATAACTCGCTCTAGTTATACAGTAAGTGGCAGAGCTGAGATGATTATATACATTTATATACATAATTATTTACATGATTATATACATCATCTCTTCTTCCTTCAGTATATTTTGTATATTCCTGCCAGATTAATTCTCTTAAAACTCAGCGGTGACACTCATACTTGCCTGCTCAAAAACTTCCCTGGCTCCCACTCACCTACTAAATTGTCTGACATACAAGCCTCCTCTAAACTCTGGCTGCAGTGTCTCTTCAACCTAACCTGTAATCTTACCTATTTCTCAACTGCAATGTCCAATGCTTCAGTCAAACCAAACCCCTTTCTCTTCCTCAAATAGTTCTTTCTTTCTCCCTCCTCTGCCCCTGAACTAATGCTGTCTCTTCTGCATGGAATTTTTAAATCAAAATCTTACCGGTTCATCCAGCTGGCATGGCTTGGTGGTTGAGCATTGACCTATAAACCAGGGTTCGCGGTTTGATTCCTAGTCAGTCCAGTGTGGGACATGCAAGAGGCAGCCAATCAATGGTTCTCTCTCATCATTGATGTTTCTCCCTTTCCCTTCCTTTCTGAAATAATATATATATATTCTACCCTTCCTTTATGACCCAACTCAAAATCCATCCCTTTGAGTGAAACTTTTAAAATTGCTCAACCAGCCGAACCGGTTTGGCTCAGCGGATAGAGCGTCGGCCTGTGGACTGAAAGGTCCCAGGTTCAATTCTGGTGGAGGGCATGTACCTTGGCTGCTGGCACATCCCCAGTTGGAGGTGTGCAAGAGGCAGCTGATCGATGTTTCTCTCCCATCGATGTTTCTGACTTTCTGTTGCTCTCCCTTCCTCTCTGTGAAAGATCAATAAAATAGATTTTAAATAAATAAACAAACAAACAAACAAACAAATAAATAAATAAAATTGCTCAACCAAAAATTTTTTTAATTTTTTCATGAACCCATATAACTTATCTTCTTGAAACATAAAATAACTTCTTTTTACTCTGTGGATATTGTTTTTAGATATATAACATTTTTAATGAAGTCCAATTTGTTTATTTATTCACTTAGGAAATGTATATAACATTTGCCTCTTTCTTAATTTCTATTGAACCTTTCATAATTTATGAAGCCATTTCATACCCATTATCTTGTTTTAACATCACCTCACCCTAAGAGACAGGCAGGTTAGGTTTTTATCATAATGTTTTACAAGTGAGATGACAGATTCAGAGAGGTTAAGCAATTTGCCCAAGTACATGTGGTTTCCAAGTGGTGTCACAAGGACTAGCTCTCAATCTTGTGACTTCCCTCCTAGTATCTTTCCACAGATATGTTGCCTTGACGTCTGGTCCATGCTCCATTGTATGCCTTTTCTTTTAACACAGACTCAAACAAAGGACTGTTTATTCCCTTCCCCAACCGGGAAATAAAGGATTCCATCACAAGTGCTTCTGCAACCCAAAACAACAGTATACCAGATCAGAAATCAGACCCTTTCCCACTGGGGACACAGGTAACGTATTCACTTTCCTGCTGATGCATTGACTCGTCAGTGATAACTACTGGTAATTCAGTGGACTCTCAATTATTTCTGAAGATCTAATAAGACTTGTTTGATCAGGGCACTTTGGACCCTTAAACAGGAAAAGTCAGGACAGGATGCAGAGGACCTTCTGCATTAATTTTAATTTCCCCTTTCCTACTCTTCACTACCTGTTATCAAATGTGGTATATTTACTCATATGACTTTAGCACATTTTATGCGAGGTATTTTGGCCCTCACACAGGGATGCAGCTGTTATAATTTTTGGCTGGTTTCTCAATGTCTTCTCTCTACTCTGTGTTTCCATCTCCTATTACCTTGTTCTTAAAATTTTTTACCTCTGCCTTTTTAATTACTGAGTCTTACATCTCAAAGCTGGGTTTCCCAATGCTACTTCTTCATCGGAACAAACAAAACAAAACAAAACAAAACAGAAAACAGGTAAATATGGCATAGAAGCTCTAGCTGGTTTTGCTCAGCGGATAGAGTATTGGCCAGTTCCCAGTAGGGTGCATGCAGGAGGCAGCCAATAAGTGATACTCTCCCTTCCTTTCTGAACTCAATCGATAGATAGATAGATAGATAGATAGATAGATAGATAGATAGATAGATAGAAAGAAAGAAGTTGTGGGCAATGGAAAGATAGAGATCATACAAAATGGGGGAAACTTTTAAAATAAGTTGAAAAACATTGGTGGGAGAGAGAATACAACCATTATGTAAGACTTATTTATAAGAGTGAATAAAATACAGAATTGACTTCCTTACATTCAGCTTCTTCTTTTGTATATTTAAAAAAATATATTATGATCAATGAAATTGCTGAAAATAGCCAGAAGGAGGAGGAAAAGAATTAAAGGTTCTGATTAATCCACAATTTGGGTAATCAACACTGAACTAGTAAAAAGTCAGTAATATTTTTTTAGTTTGAGTATATAACTTCATCGTATAAAAAGACAGATTAACATTTAGTTGGTTTCTTTGTTTTTGGGAATTCTACTTGGGTGACTTAGAAACTATCTCAGTTACCATTTTTAATATCTTAGTATTGATTTAAAGGCAATGGAAACAATGGATATTCCAATCTACAGTTAAAGTTAAATAGCTCTTTTTTGATTAACATACCCAACTTAAAAAAAATTATTAAAAAAAAATTATTTCTTGAAGTGAAAGAAAAAAGGAAATTGAATAGCTTGCTGTGTATCCTTTTTCATTTAAGAAATAGGAAGTGGGATTTCTTCCTTTGCATAACTAAAAAAATATACTAAATACTTTAAGATGAGTTTTGAAAAAGCAAACCCCAGATGGATTCCTGTTTTGTATCATCCTTGCTTAATTATGCTTCAGATTAATGTTCAGCCTATTAAGACTCTCAGCAGCTACTGTGGTCAATACTTAGCTTTACCAAAAGGTAAAAATAAGTATGGGAGTTCCTCAAGAAGAAAAAATAAAGGTGGAAAAGGTGGCACCATCTAACTTCTATGCTGAGTTATCTAAGAAGGAAAATATATAGTATTTTACTGATGTGGGTTTTACTATCTAAGGATATTTTGTATTTTCTTTTTTTTAATGTATATTTTATTGATTTTTTACAGAGGAAGGGAGAGCAATAGAGAGTTAGAAATATTAGAGAGAGAAACATCGATCAGCTGCTTCCTGCACACCCCCAGTTGGTGTGCCACAACAAAGGTACATGCCCTTGACCAGAATTGAACCTGAAACCCTTAAGTTTGCAGGCCAACACACTACCCACTGAGCCAAACCGGTTAGGGCATATTTTGTATTTTCAAGGAATCTCCTTACCTACTCCAAAGCAACTTTGGAACCTCTTTGTGTTGTGGCAGTTTTATTTATTTTTAATATATTTTTTAATGATTTCAGAGAGGAAGGGAGAGGGAGAGAGAGGTAGAAACATTAATGATTAGAGAGAATCATGGATTGGCTGCCTCCGCATGCCCCCCACTGGTGGTCCAGCCCACAACCTGGGCCTGCGCCCTGATCGAGAATCGAGCGGTGACCTCCTGGTTCATAGGTCAACACTCAAACGCTGAGCCCCACCAGCGGGGCATTGTGATAGTTTTAAAATAGGCTTAAACCTGGACCTTTGCTTGAAGGCCTCTTTCCCTAGTCTGCAAGGATGGTCTTGCTCACTAATAGAAAAATATTCTAAATGCCTGGTGTAGTAAACTCACCTTTTCTTAAACTTTCAAACTTATTTTTAGATGCAAGAAGTGGGAAGAAGGGAGATGCCAAGTGATAATCATCAGGAAGATGGTAAATATTTTGCTCACTGAGTTTTTTTTGCCATAGTAATCAGAGAGATCTAGATGTGATGGGGTTTGGGAGAAGAAGGAGATGTCTCAGCCCTGGGGCCTTTGTGGTCAACAAACTCTTTTCTGCTTTTGTGAGGGGCTGCCTTGTAAAGCATTTCTAGTTGAAAATGGACATTCTGACTTCCTTTGTTCTTGACTTTTTGTATTAATTGGCTATTCCTTGTTTCTTTTTCTTACCTTTTTTGCCATCTTTTAGATTTATTATGTTTTTATTCATCTATTATACCCGTCTACTAGTTTATAAATTATACACTGTTTCTATACTTTTAGTATTATTTTTAAAACTATAATATGTATTCTTTTTTATAAATTCTATTTTATTTTTTAAATATATTTTATTAATTTTTCACAGAGAGGAAGGGAAAGGGATAGAAAGTCAGAAACATCAATGAGAGAGAAACATTGATCAGCTGCCTCTTGTACATTCCCTACTGGAATGTGCCCGCAACCAAGGTACATGACCTTGACCTGAATTGAACCTGGGACCTTTCAGTCCATAAGCCGACTCTCTATCCACTGAGCCAAACTGGTTTCAGTACAATATGTATTCTTAACTTACACAATTTTAAAATTAATCAATACTTAATTCTTCTCTTGGATAATTTGGATACCTTAAAGTACTTTACTCCTTTTAATCCTCCTGATTTATATACTATTATAGATTTTAATGCTATTTTTTAAAACCCACAAGATTTTTTTTTATAGAATGTTCATTTAAATTTGCCATTTTTTAATCTCAGATTTCTCTTCCCCAAGACCGTTTTCTTCTAGCTTATAGTACATCTTTTAGAATTTCCTTTGGGTCTACTAATGATGAACTCTCAGTTTTTGTCTGAAAATACCTCTATTTCATCATCATTATTTTAAAAAATATTTATTTATTTATTTATTTTTAAAGAGAGAGAAATGGAGAGGGAGAGAGAGAAAAAAAACATCCATATGATAGAGAAACATTAAGTAGCTGCCTCCTGCACTCACCCCAACTGGGGATCAAACCCACAACTTGAGTGTGTGCTCTGACTTGGAATTAAATCAGTGCATGGGATAATGCTCAACCAACTGAGCCACACTGGTCAGGGCTTCATCATCAGTAATATATATATTTTTTAATTTCAGAAAGAGGAAATGAGAAGGAGAAAGGGAGAAAAACATTAATGATGAAAAAGAATCATTGATCGGCTGCCTCCTGCATGTCCATACTAGGGATCAAGCCTGCAACCCGGGCATGTGCTCTGACAAGGAATCAAACCATGACCTCCTGGTTCATAGGTTGACTCTCAACCACTGAGCCACACACAAGCCAGGCTCATAATCATTATTAAAGGATATTTTTGCTGGGTATAAATTTCAAGGTTGGCAGAATATTGATGGTATTCTACTGTATTCCATCTTTTGTGGTTGCTTTTGAGGAGTCTGCGAATCCTGCAAGGATAATATGCCTCTCCCTGCCTCCCCCGCTTTGGCTGCTTTTAAGATTTTCCATTTGTCTGGTTTTCTGTAATTTTACTATATCATGTAGATTTCTTATTATCCTGTTCTATATTTATTATAATTGAATCAGTGAATTGTGGGATCTGGTTGAAAACTTCCCAATCTGAGGGAAGTTGGCCAGCCAGGGAGGACCACAGGGTAGGAACTGCAGGAGGGCTCCAGGGTGTATCCAGCCTAGCTTGCTCATTGGCTGGACTCCAGCAGCAAGCTAACCTACCAGTCGGAGCGTTTGCCCCCTTGTAGTCAGTGCATGTCATAGCGAGTGGTTGAGTGGCCTCAGCATATCATTAGCATATTATGCTTTGATTGGTTGAATGGCTAACCAGTCAACTGGACACTTAGCATATTAGGCTTTTATTTTCTACTAGAGGCCCAGAGCATGAAATTTGTGAATGGGGATGGGTGTCCCTTAGCCCAGCCGGAACCTTCTCCAATCTGGGACATCCCTCTCACAATCCGGGACTGCTGGCTCCCACCTGCTCTCCTGCCTGCCTGCCTGATTGCGTCTAACAGCTACTGCCTGATTGCCCCTAACTGCCCTGATCTGCTGGCCTGATTGCCCCTAACTGCCATCCCTGCTGGCCTGGTCACCCCCAACTGTCTTCCACTGCCAGCCTGGTCATCCCGAACTGTCCTCCCCTGCAGGCCTGGTCACCCCCAACTGCACTCCCCTGCAGTCCTGGTCCCCCCTAACTGCCCTCCCTACAGGCATGGTTCCTCCAACTGCCCTCCTCTGCAGGCCGATCCCCCCCCCAACTGCCCTCCCTTGCAGGCCTGGTACCTTCCCAAATGCCCTCCCCTGCTGGCCTGATTGCCCACAGCTGCCCTCCTCTGCTGGCCATCTTGTGTCCACATGGGGGCAGCCATCTTTAACCACATGGGGGTGGCCATCTTGTGTGTTGGAATGATGGTCAATTTGCATATTACTCTTTTATTAGATCGTAGGATAGTGTCTAGAAAACTGACACTACAGTTTCAGGAGGAAATTCCTACAGGATTAAGTTGACATGAAATTTATCTTAAGAATGTTACAGATCTTCACTGTTTACATAATGTCCAATATGGTGGGTTTTTGTTGTTGTTGTCCATGCAGAAGTCCTTTCATCACTTTATGCTACTAGTTATCAAAATTATAAACTATCTCTTACTAAGAAATTTTTCTGGTAGAGATATGTCTAGTGTAGTGAGGTATCTTAACTGGCCAAGAAGAATTCTCATTGTATTTTGTTCCTTTTATTTTCCCTGGTGGTGGTTAGAATTCAGACACTACTCACCTCGCCAGTCCACAGTCCGATCCCCAGAGAAGATGGCTAAAGAAGCGTACCGAATATGTTTTGTGGACAATAAATCTTCAGGTTCTTCTCCAGAAAAGGACATGCTACCAAAACCTGATGCTTATCAGCTTACCCATGATGCCTTATTGGGTAAACGCTTGGATGTCGGTGATTCTAGCCAGATCCATCCCTATCAGTTACCTTCTGATATTGGTCTAGACAATTATGATAGTCATTATTCTCACACTCTATCCCTGCATGGAAGTCTTGGTAAAAGGCCTCAGAGAAGCAAGAACTACCGTGAATATAATATAAAGCCTTCGAATGACATGAAGGCTACTACATCTCATTCCTGTGGTGACTTACTGACTCCTCTGTCAAACCCTGACTCCAGCACTGGAAGGCTTTTGAAGCTTAGTTCAGGTAATAGTTTTATAGGCCTTTTCATGGATATGAAAATAGAGGGTATAACTGGAAATTTTGGAATTTGCATTGCTTAAATTGCATTAGCATTACTTATATTGTAGTTCAGAGTTGCTAGTGGTCCATGGAACCTCCAGAAACCTGCAGATTAAATGTAGTAGATATATTAAGGAAATGTGAGCTACATTATAGAACTATAGTGTAGACATGTGAGCTTCATATATGTTATTTTAGTTAAATAGCAACCCAAGACATATTTCTAGTAACATCTAGTCTTCTCTGGGCACAAGTCACTTCTATTCTGGTAACTTTTTCAGAAAAAGCTAGTTTCAGGTAAGTGACAATACCCTTTTTAGTTATTTATTAACTATTCAAAAATTATTAAATACCTACTATGTGCCAGATAATGTTATAGCACTGCAGATAGAGTAGCAAATAAAAATAAAGTTCCATGTATATTTTACCATAATAATAAAAAAGTCTACTTCATGGACTTTCTATGACAGGATAAACAAGTTAGCATATAAATGTATGTCAGGTTATGATAAGTGCTATGGAGAAAAAGAAGGTAAGGATATAGAGTGTAATTAGGGGGAGATGGGAGATGATGTTTTAGACAGAATGATCAGGGGAAGTTTCTCCGATAAAATATAATAAAAGTAGAGACTTGAATAAAATGAGAGTATAAGCCATGTGGATAATTGGGGGAAAACTTTCTAGACCTTAGAAATAGTAAGTGCAAAGTCTCTGAGGCTGGAACATGCTTAGTACTAGTATGTTCAAGGAACCACCAGGAGGCCAGTATGGCTGCAGCAGAGTGAGCGAGGTGAAGTATAAAGAGGAAGCAAGCAATCTGGCTTTTATTCTGGGTCAGATGAGAAGACATTGGAGAGTTTGCAGTAGAGGAGTGATATGATCTAACTTAAAAATTACTGTGGCCCTAGTCAGTTTGGCTCAGTGGATAGAGCATCGGCCTGGGGACTGAAGGGTCCCAGGTTCGATTCCAGTCAAGGGCATGTACCTTGGTTGCAGGCACATCTCCAGTAGGGAGTGTGCAGGAGGCAGCTGATCAATGCTTCTCTCTCACCAGTGTTTCTAACTCTCTATCCTTCTCCCTTCCTCTCTGTAAAAAATCAATAAAATGTATTTAAAAAACATTACTGTGGCTTCTGGGTTACAAATAGAAAATGGAGCAACAGTAGAAACTTAGAAAAACATTTAAGAGGTTTTCTAGCGGTAGAGGTGGTATTGATTCTGAATATATTCCAAAGACAACAACATCCCATTATTTTCTGAGGGATTGAGAGAAATAAGGTCGAGGATGACTCCCTGTTTTGAGTCGGAATAACTGGAAGAATGGAGTTATCATTTACTAAGATGGAAAAAGAGTGGGACAAATAGGTTTTAGGGTAGATATCAAGAATGCTGTCTTAGACATCTTAAATCTGAGGCGCCTGTTAAAACTTCTCAGAGATGCCAGTTAGATAATTAGACATATTGGTTTTGAGTTCAGGGAACCAAAAGTGTATGGATGGCATTAAACCTGAGACTGGATAGTATCTCACCTAAGAAGTGAAAGTAGAAAAGAGATCTGAGGACAAATCCTGAGCCCTCTAATAATTAGAAATCCAGTAGATGGAGAGAAACCAGCACAGAGAGCAAGAAAGAAGCAGCCAATGACGTAGGAGAAAGAAAGAGGGAGTTGTATCCGGAAGCCAAGTGAAGACTATATTTCAAGGAGGGAGGGAGGGAGTGACCAATATATTGTATCAGATGTTTTTAATAGAGGGGAAGTGAGCCTGGGCCTGAGAAGTGATTATAGTATTAGGCAATGCATTAGTGAGCCGCTTCAGGAGACTCGTGGTTAATAAAAGCCTCACTAACATGAATTCAAGAAAGAATTAGAAGAGAGGAGAGAGAGTTACCAAATATATACAACCATTTCAAGGAGTTTTTCAGTGACGGGAAGCAGAGAAATGGAGCTATAGCTGGAGGGGGGATGGGATCAAGGAAATAGTGATGGAGATGATCCAGTAGAGGGAAAATTGATGCTGCAGGAGAGAAAAAGGGAAAAGTACAAGAAAAATCCTTAGGTAGTCAAGAGGAGATGGAGTCCTGTCCACCAGTGGAGAAGTTGGCCTTAGATAAAACACAGACAGTTCATCGATTATAACAAGAAATTCAGAGAATTTATACAATACATACATAGATTTGGTGGTGGAATCACATAGATGTTTCCTTTGATTGCCTGTTTTTCTCAGAAAAATAAAGGAATTAGTATCTGAGAGTGTGGAGGGAGGAGAAGTTGTTGAAAGTTTCAAGAAAAGAGAGATGTGAAATGATCGTCTCAGAGAAGAGTAAATTGGCTGGAGTAATGTATTAGGATCGCCGGGCAGTACAAGAGCCCCGTTACAATAGCGGTCATGTATGTAAAGTGACGATGGTGAGAAGAGATGCATGTTCTCCAGCTATTTCTCGCTGCTCTGGTGTAGGATTGGGGTATGTGGGCAGTTGGATTTAACCAGAATTTGGGTTTCATCAGGAGGAAGAAAAAAGAGTCCAGAGAGTTGAGAGTTTATACTAGGGAGATGATGACTTTTGGACTCTGGGTGGGGTAAGGATGGAAGCAAGACAAGGAGTTGAAGAACAGATTCATCTTCCAGCCTGTTCCTTTCACAGATCTGTATGCCACAACCCATTTCAACAGTGACCCTGCTCTGCTCGTCAGTGCAGAGCAACAATTATCCACTGGCCTCGGGGATCTGACACCAGCACATGGTCATTTCCCAAACAACTCCGTCCTGGGAGAGACTGTACGCACACTGCTGTTGCCTGCTGGGATTTCAGAAAACAGAGAGAGTTTGACCAAGAAGTCACTAAGCCCATCGAAGAGAGGATTCAAACGGAAGGACAATATCTTTGCCACACTGAATCCAAAGCATGGTTTCAGAGATGCTACCGGTAGCGAGGCAAGTGTTGGCTTGTTTGTGCTTCTGAGTAAAACACCTCGGATGTAAGACCAGAATAGGGTTTGGAGTGGGGATGGTTCTGACCAAGAGTGCTAGAAACTCAAAGGGATTTTCAGAGGCCACTCGTTAACGCTGCCAGGCCAAAGCCTGTGATTCTTCTGCCCTGGGGAAAGTCATTCCCCTTTTGCCACATTGCTTAATTTTTGTCACAGGGAGAATCTACTTCCAGAGCATAAACATTGTGGGGGAGTACTTTGATAATAATAAGTGGCAGACAGAGTTTACCCAAAGAAGAATGCAAAAGTTGCCTGGGGCTCAGTTGTGGCTGGAGAGGGATCTCTGTAGCCTTGTTTATCATGTTTATACATTTGTTTTGACGTCTCTTCTAAAAGCATTGCTTTTCTGTCTAGAAAGTAAAATTATTCCATTTGTTTCCCAAAGTAGCAGCAGGTAGAAAATGAATTAGATTATCTAAGGTATTTTTAGCTGAGAATGGTTTAGAGAAAGTACAACAAATCAATAACCATTCCCACATATACAATATAATTAATTTTATAAAGTTATGGTATGATAGTAGTGTACAATGGAATGTCATTATTTTTTCAGTTTTTATTCAGTAAGTTTTGTCATTGCCTTTGCATACATTGTCTATAAAGAATGCCTTGTACTCTCCTCTCATCTGTTTGAGTTTTAATTTTTTTCCAGGCCCCACTTCCAACATAAAGCCTTTTTCTCTTTATTTAAAGGAACCTCGGCTCTCATGGCCCTTTCTTTCCTGGAACTTATGATCCTTTGTCATATGAATCATTTGTTATTTAATCATTTGCTGTCTAAAAGGAAGCAGTGACTATTTTTAGTCACTTAGTTTCAGTTGTGAGAAATCTTTTTGAACATTGGCATGAGTTTACAAGTTTGATTTTTTTTTTCTCTCTTTAAATACTTCCTATTCCATTTTCAAAACTTCAGAGGTGGCTATAATTTTTGTATACCAAAGGGGGCAGTCTCGTAATACTTTCTTGGCTTTCTGGTCCATTTTTCCTATTTTCAGCCACTGGATACCTATTTTTCCAGAGAGCACTGTGTGTTAATGTATTTAGGCACAGGAAGGTACAGGGATGCTGTATTAATAAGACATGTTCTAGGAAATTTTTTCACTTCTACTCCATATATATTGTTAAAATAGCAATTAAAATCTCAATGCACTGTCCTGGATAATCTTAAAAACTCATTCCTTTTTTTTCTGTTAGATACTATTTTTATTTTTATGAAGAGTTGTAAAAGAGCTACTTGGATGTAAATATAAAAGAAATATACTGTTCAGTTTCCAGAAAAGTATAAATCAGGAAATTGCTGAAACGAGCATTTAAAAAGTTATTAAATGTAATTCCATGACATGCAAAATTAAACTGAACATTTTTTGAATTTGTGATTAGAAAACTTATTTTTGACCAACTGACTTTAGAATCATAAACAAATCATAAAAATTTATTTGTAAAAGCCATGAGCCATAATTTGCTCAAAATGAAAAGACTCATAAAATTAATAAAATTATCCCAAAGTTTATAAAAATTATCCCCAACTCTTACCACATTGTGATAAATGAAAGAAAATCTGTAAAGGCATATATGTTCCAAGTTGTCTCGTGATATATACACAATTATCAATACATAAAACCAAGGGCAATAAATGTTCATTTTTGGCAAGTTAGGCCACTCACGTTATAAATATCACTCTCATCATAGATGTTTCTATCTCTCTCTTTTCCTCTCTAAAACCAGTAAACATATCCTTGGGTGAGGATTACATTTAAAAATATAAATAGATGCATAGATAGATATTAGTTTTCTCAGTTTAAACTTTCTGTAGTTTTAAAATATTCTAAAATAAGTATTTATTTTAAATGGAGAAACTTTTTTAAAGGATGCAGGTCCAAGTATTCAGGCTTTAATTTTAAAAGCAGTTCAAGCTATTTCAACAAGAAGCCTGCATTCGAACACGCACTGTCTTTGGTATTCTGTTTCACAACTGGTGGGTATAACAGCATCAGCTAATTAATCACCTATAACTTTTTATATCAAAAGAGCCAAAGATTGAGAAATAATTTGACTGTTTTTTGTTTTGTTTTTGTTAATCCTCGCCGAGGATAGTTTTCCATTGATTTTTTAGGGAGAGTGGAAGAGAGAGGGAAAGACGGATGTGAAATCACATCGATTGGTTGCTCCTGCATGAGCCCGACGAGGGCCTGGGACAGGGAGGAGCATGCAGCCGAGGTACGAGCAGTGCCCTTGACCAGAATCAAACCCGGGACCCTTCAGTCTGCAGGCTGCCACTCTACCCACTGCACCAAATGGGCTAGGGATAATTTGGCTGTTTTTAATATATATCAGCTTTCTTGAAGTCCATGAGACCCTGCAGAGAAGATTGGTAAACAGATTTGACCAGTAAAATCCACATTTTATTTTATGATATATAATAACTTTCTGAAAGTGTTCTGCAATTTAATCTTTCCATATTACCTAACATAATATATTGAGCCACTGATGTAGGTGTCACATTTTTTGTTTTCTTCTCAAAATCTCTACAGAAAATCATCTAAGAAGATACTATTAGCTTTGAAATTGTCCTTGAATATATTATCATATTTGCCTTGGACATAAATAATATTCTATTCTTTTTTAAAAAATGGTAACACTTTAAACATCTGAATTCTTATTTCCCTTATTGTGTAAGAATGACGAATGGTTGGGTCTTTTGTTTTTTTCTTGAGCCTCTCTCTAGTGACCTGGGCAGTTTGCATGGTTTGCCAGGAAACCACAGTTCGCAGATCTCTGCCAGAAGCTCCCATGTGGCCGCTGTCCTCAGACAGCTCCTGGAGCTTGTGGATAAGCACTGGACCGGCTCCGGCTCCCTCCTCCTCAACAAGAAGTTTCTGGGTGAGTGCTTTCTCAGTTCTGGGAGAAGGGCTCTGACTTTGCTTCTGTTCTACAAGGAAAACTGTTCTCGTGATCACTTACCAAAATTTCTCAATGACACAGTAATGGAAAAGTCTGCATTTTTCTCATAATCTTCTTCCTGTTTGTTTTATCTGCACTCTTCCATCCTGTACCAATTATTTTGTTCCTCCGGTAACTTTCTGTTTTAGTAGTCTTTGGGTAATATGTAGAGTGGTGAGATATGTTAACATGACAGAGTGGTCATGTTAACGGTTACAAAGGATTTTATGATCCTCAGGAAGTGCCAGTAATAAAAACAGTAGAAATTAGGTTTGATCATCAGAGTTCTGAGATGCCTGTTCAGATGTTATAATGTGAAAACTTCCAATGACTAAATGACTTGGGTTGTTTTTAGGGCATCTTTCTTTTTAGGAATTTGGGAAAGATTCTTTTGCAAACCTTGGCCCTATGGGTTTATTAGTTGTTTAATGGCAGAAAAATTCTAGTTCTTGGTGGTGAAAAAAAGTTTAAGTAACAATTAGAAACCTTAGAGTTATTTAGACTTAACTTTTTTTAAAATTTCTAAAGGGATATATAGCAGAAGAAATCTTAACCCAATTACTTTTCTTCCCACAATGACCCTTTGCTCATTTTGTAGGAAATTACCCCCAGGAGCCCTCCTCAGTGACTAGAGAATAGCACAGAGCCTGCATTCAAAGGGTCTGCTATTGTTTCTCCACAGAGGATGTGGGATATAATTTCTCCAATCATGAAACACCTTTTACGGCCACTTATGAAAAGTAATATCTAAAAAGGAGATATTAGATTACCTTATTTATGCTGCAGAGCTAGTAGTTATCAACTAGGAATTCTGTGCTTTAGCTTTAAGTTTGGCTCATGTGCCCAACCTGAATTTTTGGCAGGTCCTGCCCGAGATCTGCTTCTGACTTTGGTAGTCCCTGCTCCTTCTCAGCAGTGGTGTCACTCACATCCTGAAGATGCGTCGAAAGCCTTCCACAGGAGGGAGATGGAACTGAAGGAGGCTGGGCAGGCGGTCCCTAACGACATGGTATGCCTCTTTCATCTCCCTTTCCTACTTTCCCTTTCCTAGAAAAGGACGGCGCAGCAGGACTAGAACAGCCCTGTACTATAAAGATCATCATCACCACGAACACCTAGATGTTCCCGAACCAAAATACAGAAAAGTCATTCTGGGCAAATCAGGAACACAGAACTTGCCAGGACAGGGGCAAGTCAGAGGTTCTACAGGGATGACTCTTTAATCCTAGCCCTCATCCAAAAATTCTAAAGACAGACTCCAAATGGGAAAAGAAGAAGAAAAAGACCCTCGAGTGAAAATGTCTAGGGTCATAGACAGCCTTGAATGTCCTGGTTTTATTCTGCGGAGAGAAGGCACATGCCTCTGGGATTGTCTTTTCTCCCCTTGTGACGGAGCAGAGAGCCCCGAGCCAGAGGCCAGGCCTAGAGCACCAGGCTGCTGGCTCCAGAAGATGAAGAAGGAACTCATATCCTTAAGCCTCCCCTCCCCCTCAATTTAAAAAATTTACCTTTTTGTTGAAAGTTTTACATATGTCCCCTTTTTCCCCCATTGACCCCTTCCCTTTTTTCTTAGCATTAGAGAATTCTCAAACATCAAGTTCAGTTTATACAAACTTCAGATAAATTACTCCGAGTGCTGGCCACTAGTCAAAATAACCACTTGTTCTACAACAGTAGTGGATAAATCACAAGAAAAATTGCAACTCTGTGTGATGAATTTGTTTGCTGCACTTGAGCTATGTTTATCAATGTATTAAAATTCTAGTGAGAGACTGACCTCCATTCAATTATCACTAAACAGGGGAAAGATTCTTTCAGTCTCTAAAAGCACTTCTTATAATTTCAGATTCTTAATGTATTTGTGTTTTGTTTGTTGACCCAAAGGAAAGTTTGAAGCAAAAATTGGTCAGAGTGCTGGAGGAAAACCTCATTTTATCGGAAAAAATCCAGCAGTTGGAGGAAGCTGCTGCCATCTCAACTGTGAGTGGGCACCAGCCCAACACTTATGGTAAGTTCAGAAAAGCAATGTGTGGCGTGTCCCAACACAATTGTTTGTTTATAGATGATACAATTAATAAGCTTCATTATCTAAAGCTCATATGGCTACCTAAATGGAAATCATCATCGTGCCTCAGAGAGTTGTAATGCAGGTGACTTGAGTTATCAGATGAAGCTCTTGGTCATTGTAAAGCAAGTACAAATGTTACTATTTTTCAGATGATACTTTTTTTTCTGGTTGTAGCAGAAGATTGTGTTCTTTATTAAAAGTTTGAAAAATATAAGAAAAATAAAACTCCTATCCAGCAATAACTACCATTAGTGTTTTGGTATATTTTCTTTCACCATATTCCTTTACATATATATTTTTTTAACTCAAAATTAAAATGTGTGCCTTGATTTTTAAAAAATAATTCAATACAACAAAATGTACCCATTTTGCCCTAACCGGTTTGGCTCAGTGGATAGAGCATCGGCCTGTGGACTCAAGGGTCCCAGGTTTGATTCTGGTCAAGGGCATGTACTTTGGTTGTGGGCACATACCCAGAATGGGGGGGTGTGCAGGAGGCAGCTGATCGATGTTTCTCTCTCATCGATGTTTCTAACTTTCTATCCCTCTCCCTTTCTCTTTATAAAAAATCAATAATATATATATATATATAACAAAACAAAAAAATGCACCTATTTTAAGTTTGATGAGTTTTGACAAATATATATACTCATTTATATCCATCCTAGTCAAAATACAGAACATTTCTGTTACTCCAGAAAGTTCCCTTGTGCATTTCCCTCCACTCTTACCCTAGGACAATCAACAATTTGTTTCTATACTCTAACGTTGTTAATTTAATAGTATAGGCCAAGCATGTCAAACTCAGCAGACTGCATGCCTTAAATGAGAGGCTGTGGCCCCACTGGCTGTGAGTTTGACATGCTTGGTATAGGCATTTACTATCATGTCACACAAATAGCCTCTATTTATCTAGTCTTCTATATAGCTGTTTTTAATGTTAGCTATCTATAATAATAAAAGCATAATATGCTAATTAGACTGGGCATCCTTCCGGACCACCTTCCAGACGAAGCTAGGGCTGCGAGGGAAGCCGGTGCCAGCAGCCAGGGGAAGGAAGGCCTACTCTTGCATGAATTTCATGCATCAGGCTTCTAATTATAAATATATAAAGCTGCCATTGTTTATAATATAAATGATTTTAAAGAATTCCCAGCCTGGCTGGTGTTGTTCAGTGGTTATGTGTCGACCAAGAGGTCACCCGTTCAATTCCTGGGCAGGGCACATACCTGTGCTGCGGGTTCAATCCCCAGTAGGAGGTGTGCAGGAGGCAGCCAATTAATGATGTTTCTCTTTCATCAATATTTCTATCTATCCCTCTCCCTTCCTCTCTCTCTCAAAAAAAAATCAATAAAAACATATTAAAAAAATATTTTCCAAACTTTCAAAAGACCTGAAATGAAAGAAAAGACACTAGAGTAAAAATGCTTCTCTGAGATTGTCTTTCTTCCCTTCTGGCAAAACTGAGAGTCCTAATATTTATACTATAATAAATAATGCAGCTATTAATATCTACATACATAAATCTTTGTGTACATTTCAGACTGTTGTTCTAGGGACATTCCTGACAGTAGAATCAGTGTTCAAAAGATGGGGACATTCTTTTTAATCTTTATTGTTGAAAGTACTACATATGTCTCCTTAAGATGTGGACATTTTTGAAGCTTTCATTATACATTGACAAATCTCTCCCCAAAAAGGTTTTTTCAATTTACACTCACATCAGCAATGAGTGTATTTGAATGCCCTTTTCACTCTATCCTTGTCCACACTGGATAGTTTTTAAATTTTTGCCATAGTTATAAGTGAAAATCTCTCATTGAAATTTTGGCTTTGATTTGTACTACTTTATTATTATTATTATTATTATTATTAATTTTTTGTACTGTTTTTATTATATGAAATACTGGCCTATATAATGTAGGCCAGTATTTTAGGTAAAGTCTATCCTTGCCTTTAACCCTCCAGCTCAGCACCCCTAAGCAAACATTTTAATTTATACAAGGAACTTGAATTAGAAGTCAGAGTTCAGTCTCACCACTGTCTGATTTTACAAGCCTAAATAATCAAAGCATCTCCACTTACCTACTCTGAAAACAGGTGATTGTTCACTAGATACCTACTTTCAATCAGCCCTGAGACCCAGTATTGGTGTTGGCTTACTGGTGACAAATACAGCTATTGTAGCTCTGTTTCCACCTCCTCAAATCTTACTACTCAGAGTGTGCCTCACAGATCAGCAGGCTTGTTAGACATGTAGACTCCCGGGCCTCACCTCGCGTCAGAGTCTGTTTTTTAACAGGATCCCCAGGTGACCAGTAAACACACTAACGTTTCTAATGTTTAAGAAGTACTGAGTTATTACTATGTGCCTGACACAGTTCTAGATGTTTTCACATCCTCCATAGGGAGTGAAGCACATGTATTCATAAACTAAAATGGAGAAGTCAGAGACCCAATAATTATTTACTACTTATATCAAATGAGGATAGGTGTCTCATTGATGCCTTATAATAGTGCTATGGGGCAGGGTTATTAGGTCTAGTGAACCTCAGAAAAATGAACTGACATGTGGTAATACGAGGCTGAATTTTAATTCAGATCTGTTTACTGCTAAATCCCATATTCTTGCCACCATATCTGCTGTGTCTAAGGGAAGAAATGATGCGAGGAGTGTGGAATTGGGTGCAATTCTTCAGGATGTCCTTAAGCTCTGCTCAAAGACCAGCTGTTTGGAATCCTCTCACCCATGGCTACTGTATTATTTGTAGATGATCTTCTGCGCAAAAACCAACAGCTGAACGTACAGATGGCTTGCCTGAACCAGGAGCTTTCCCAGCTGAAAAGGCTGGAGGAGACAGTGGCCCTTCTCCATGAAAGTCAGAGGTAGGCGTGGGTCTATCTAGCTGGCTTCTGGAAGCAGATGCTTACTTTCCTTTATCTCCTTTGTTTTACCAACAAGTTAATATCTATATACTTTTCCAATTAACTCCATGTGACATGCAAACTACTTGTATCTAGGCCAGTTAGCTCAGTGCTCAAAGCACTTTTCAGGATACACCAGGGACTAAATGTCTTAGCTGGAATTGGTGGATTGTACCACCTCAATACTAACTAGTTTCTCTTTAGATCCAACAGGATCTTGTTTGAGTCAGGTAGCATTTTTTTTGTTTTTGGGGGGTCACTATATACCCCTAAAATCAGTCATCTAGCTCTTCTGGAAAACTCCTGCCTGCTGTTGGTCACAGAAAATACAGTGACCACTCAGAATAATAGAGAAATAATCCACTGTCTGTGTTTTCTTTGGAGGAGCTCAGCAGCATCCGCCTCTTCAATAATAGCACCCTCAGGACGCAGGCTGGAGAATCAGAAGAGCCCTCAGACTGTTGGTACATTTAGAGACGCCCTGGACATTGTAATTTGACAAACATGTTTACCAGGACTTTCAATGAAATTTAAACATCAAAACCCCATGCCCACATCTTCCGTCTCAAACTTCAGTTCCTGATTTTCCTTAGAATAACTTCATATTCAGAGGATTAGACCCAGGGCCATTCTGGGTGGCGTTCTAATTTTTTTTTTTAACTTTCATTACAATTATTTCAAACATATACAAAAGTTGAACAAGTAACATAAAGTCACGGTTCTCATACTCAAAATCTCCTGAAAAACTTGTTGAAATGAAGGTTGCTGGGCCCCACCCCCAGAGGTTCTGATTCAGCAAGTCTGGGCTGGGAACTGAGAATTTGCATTTCTCATCATTTCCAGGTGATGCTGTTTCAGGTGATCTGGGACAACACTTTGAGAACATTAGGGTGCATCTCTTTAGTGATGTACAGTCAAATTGCTGTATTTTAAAGTAACTTGAAAACAATTTTTCTCTGTGTTGTTGAGTCATCAATATACAGGTTCAATTTGTTTCAATTTGCTTTTGATTCACAGGAAATTATTATTATTTTGATTTAATTTTGTTTTATAATTATGTAAAACATTTACATGATCCCAAAGTCAAATCTACAAAATGAGGTAAATTCAGGTAAATCTAGCTTCCTTACCTGCCTCCTCTATCCTCTCCTTCCCTTCCATTAGCCTTCCACTGTAGGTGTGTGTGTAGAGGGGCACCCTAGTACATAAAAAGAGGCATAATGATACTTTAATAGTTTATCTTAGCAATCAGCTCACAGTGGTGTGTAGAGGTAGCTCTCATTCTTTTTAGAGTTGTACTAAAGGCCCGATGCATGAAATTTGTGCAAGGGGCTGGGTCCTCGCAGCCCCCCTTGCAGCCCCATCTTCGTCTGGAAGGTCATCCAGATGGTCGTTCTGCTGTTTGGTCTAATTAGCATATTAGCTCTTTATTATATAGGATGGGACTCCATTGTGTGTTTGTTTAATTATTCCTCTATTGATGGGCATTTGGGTTGGCAGTATTTTGTAGTTACAAACAGTGCTGCAATGAATAGCATTGTGCATGCATCATTTTTTACTTCTTATTTTTTTGGCCAATCTTTGATGGCTTTTAACATTACATGGTAATTCAGAGTCCAAAAGTATAGCCATGACTAGCACCACTAGTTACTTGCAGAGGCAGGGTAGATTATAAGTAGAAGTTAAAATTTGGAGATAGAAATTGGAGGCCTGGTCAGGTGCCAATCTCCCAGTGCTTCTACTTACCTCATCATGAAAGTGCTTTGGAACGGATAGAGCAATCACTGTATAAAATGTGAACTATGTTCCTGCTACAGTCAATCTGGAACATAAACAGAATCATAATGAAGAAAGAAACTGTTGCCCTGCCTTTAAAATAACCCACTCATAAACTGGACAGTTCTTTCTATTTAAAGGTGTTACTTTTTATATTTTATATTTGTCTTTAGCAAACATTACAGGTCTGAATGGCATCTACTTTGGTTTTATGATTTCATAACTGCCTTTTCCCCCGTGCCTCAGATCCCTGGTGGTCACAAATGAGTATCTGCTACAGCAGCTGAATAAAGAGCAAAAAGGTTATTCTGGGAAAGCACTCCTGCCTCCTGAGAAGAGTCATCACATAGGGAGAGCATCGCCCTTTGGGAAAAGCACGCTGTCTTCCTCCCCCCCAGTGGCACATGACACGGGTCAGTATCTAATACAGAGCATCTCAAACTCTGTCTCAGAGGCTAGTTTATGGAGCTAGCGAGCCCTGAATACCTTCTCTGCAGCTTCCCTCTCCGCCACAGGGGACTCAGTGTCATTTCCACCAGTGTGGTGGTATTTACCCACAAGATTAAGAAAGAAATCTTATTCTGATTACATTGTATTGGTCCTTCTCTTTATTTGTCTTATCTCCTCCCATCAAGTCATTCTTTCCTTCTGCCCACAGAAATAGTTGGCACTTAGTCCTAGCATCGTATCACATAGAAACATTTGGCTGGAAAATGTCGAATAGGAAAAAACACTAGACATTTTTCCCCAAGTGTCACTTGAAACTATATGGTAGGACATTTAACAAGAACATCCATGACCAGGTGTGTTCTATGTTAGAAGAAATTTCAGAGAATTCATATTGATTGCTTCCTCAAACATATTTTTAGTTTTCTTCCACCATAGGGAAAAGGTAAAAAGATCTGGTGTCTGCCCTGGAGATTCAGTCAGGGAGGAAAGCACAAACTGGTGTGATAGAGCTCAGATCTTGGCATTGGTACCAAACAGGTCTAAACAAAAGCCTAAAGATGCCCTGAAAAGCAAGAGAGAGAGGGGAAAATCCACACCCTGGGGAATAAAGGCATCACTGAGGTCTTGTTTGAGTGGAAGCTGCAGACGAGTGGAATGGGAACATGCAGAGCCTTCCTAGGCTGAGAGTGGAAGAGTCTGGAGCCCCAGAGGGATCACAGGCAGGGAAGATGTGGGTCATGGTGCCATGAGTATATAAATGGGGGAGCAGTCCATGCCGGGGAGGTGTGGTGTCAGGAAACTGTCCCCTAAAGAAATGTTCTTTTAACTGAGACCTGAAGAATGAGTAGAAGGTTACCAAGCAAAGCACAGGGTTAAAAGCAGAAGCAATGGGGAGAGCTGCAGAGAGAAGCAGCGTGTGTAAGCTCCTTGAAGTAGGAAGGAACATCGTTCATGGAACTGAGGGGCTGAGGGGAAATAAGCAGTAGCGAGGTAGCACGGCTCCTTGGGGATTTCACACTGGGGAGGTGGAGGAGTGGTCGATTTGTGTTTGAGGAGCTTTCTTTGTAAGAATGGGGTGATGATTGTGTGTATGGACGGGGCAGCAAGGAGCTAGAGAGGAGAACAGGCTGGTGACCTCCAGACCAGAGGCGCAGTTTCTGGGTGTTAGCCGTGGGCTCAGCATCTGCTGTACTCATGAGTATTGTGTGTTTCAGACAGAGGCACCATTTTTCTGTCAATTCTGATGGGTGGGGCATTTAAAAATCAATGGGAAGAGATAATGAAAGTGGCTCCAGGTGTGTTTCTGCTTCAGGATTGCCCAGATAGCTAATATAGCCAGAGAGTGTACAGGGCGAAGGACTGAGTCCAATGCCTGACCCAGAGTCACCTTCACCACATTTTCTGATGTCACTGCTAGTGGCTGGCCATGCCCCAGGCCAGGCACCTCTCTTAGGGTTGATAGCCACACGTGGGGAAGTTGACTGTGTTTCTCACTTGCCTTGTGTGGCATTTGGTCCACAGGGCAAGGGTAGGGATTAAAGGTGTCAAGGGAAGGGCCGAAGAATTGTTGGGACTACGTGTTAAGTTTTAACATGGAGAGGGTAGATCTCCTGAAGCAACTGGAAAGTAGGTGGAGAAGGATTCCTCACTCAAGGCCTGGCGTTCTGGGGAGAAAGAAGGAAACAGGACCGAGTACTCCGGCAAGTGCTGTGCCCCAAGGTCAGGGAGAGCCACTCTGACAGATTTGGCCTTCCCACCAGCTATACGTAGGTTTTAATGACCTTAACTCCTCTTCCTTGCCCACATGGCTTTGCTAGCAAGGGCACCCAGAGCTCTCCACCATGAGGGGCTATGGAGGGTGGATCAGTGATAGCTAGAGGGTTGAAGTGCAGTTTGGGCAGTCACTGCTTTGTAACAGATTCTGCTGATAGGGGTCTTCCTGGCTCTGGATGAGCCTTGATTTCCCTCAGAAGAGGGGGCTTTACTCCTACAAGGTGGAGTTTCAGGGCTCAGCCAGTTCTCTCTCTGGATTCCTCTAAGCCACACTGCCAGTCACAGGAGGGCTGAACTGCTGCTTCCCAAGTGGTTGATGGTACTCTCACTTAATCACTTAATAGCCTGGACCAATTTGCAGTCCAGTTAAATTCTTTTCACTAAGAGGATATCTTAGCGAGTGAAAGCCAGAAGGCTTTGGGTTTCTCTCCCATTATGCTCATGTAAGTAAGCTTACAATTCAAATTCCCCAAGGCTAGAGCAATCATTTTTACCGTGAGGCCTCTGAAACTTCCCTGAGCAGTGCAGGCCACTGTGGTCCGCCTAATGGGAGGAGCAGCCCACAGCTGTCCGCTGTCAGGCTAGGCTCTACTGTGGCCAGGAGTTCATCCTGCATCCTCTAATTCCCACCTCCCAGCGCCAGCATCCCTGCCCTGAGCCACACTATTTCTCTACATCCCCCACTCCCAAGAGAACTTGCGTTCAAGGATGGGGCTGGATAGCCAGCAATAGAGCCTGGGGCAGGAACACCCCAGAATAGTCTGTGGGATGAGGGAATGAGCAGTTGCACTACTTTGTCATGTTAACAAGACCTTTGAGTCTTTTTCTAGCTCCCTCGGGAGCTACCCTCTCCTCGGAAGCCACTCAGTCCCATCCAGCCTGTTTGTCAGCAGGAAGAGAGTTGGCCTTGTTAAAACTCAGAGAGAATAAAAGGTTAAAAGCTTAATCCAGAAACTCCCAGGAGCTAGAGAGGACCAGAGGCCCCACCCTCCTCCCACCCTGGGATGCTGAACGGGGAGTCAGCAAGGAAGAGGCCCCTTCACTGTGATGCTCTGCTCCCCTGGCTGGCGCTGGGAGCCTGGCTCTGTCACGGCCATCCAGTCCCGTTTCTGGTGATCATGCTGGGCCCCTTCGTTCTCTGGGCCTCAGTTTCCTTCGCTGCAAAATTAGGGAATTAGACTCTACCCCCCTAAGGTCCTTCCTGCACTTTCTGATATGCTGAAGCTGGAGCCCAGAATGAGTCGCCTTGGTAGCCCTGGGAGTGGGGGCCTGTCAGCGGGCTGAGACTGAGGCCTGGCACTGAGCCCCTGCCAACACTTGGCCCAGGTCAATTCTGCTGTCTCATTGCTCCTCCTGCTGTGAAGGCAGCGAGGCTGAGACTGAGGCCCTAACTGCAGGAAGGCTCTGGATTTCCCTAAGAAGCACCTCAGCAGCCTGGCTCTGTGCTGATGGGAGAGTTGTGTTTGTCTTTTTGGGGGCAGGACCATCAGTGGAAGGATCAACAATACGAGAGGCAGGGGAGTGATGACACTGAGGCTCAGTGGGGTGTGAGTGTCATTATCCCCATTGTCATATACCTGACCAGGCCATATCGATACAAAAGGAGTCTTTATTGAGGTCTGGGTAAGAATTAGGCACTTGGCCAGAGCAGCAGCTTAAATATGAGGCAAGCAGTCAAGGGTTAGCCATGCCCAAGAAGGCCCAGGGCTGGGTTGGGGCGGTGAAGCTATATGCAGACTCTCCCCAGAGGGACAGAAGTCATAGAGGAAAAGGGAAGGGGACACAGAGCAGTCTGGGTCAGAGGTCTGGTGGGCTCGCTCTGTGGGGCTGGGCAGGAAGCTCTGGATGGCAGGTCCAGCAGGAAGGGGACCGGGCTCTCTCGCTCCACGCGCCCCTTAGGCCCAGGCCTGAGCCTCTGGCCGGGGCAGCCACTCGGGGGACCTTCCCAGGCCTTACTTCTTCACCTTGGTATCATAGGTGCCAGCATTCTTGTAGGCACTCACATAGCCACTGTCATCCAGGATGTCCTGCCGTCCGGCAATGCCCTTGCCCTTGCCGCTCTCGTCGAAGCGCTCCTTGTGGGAGCCCGTGTACTTGCTGGTGTCAGTCAGCCGGTCCACAGCGCCCCCTGTTTTTGCTTTCTGTTTGGACAGAGTTCCCCCAGGAGCACCTGGTTAGGGAGCCCAGCCCTTCCCACCCCCAGCTGAGATTCCCCACACCCCCCAGTGTCTCCCTGATACCAGCAGGGCACTTACAGTGACGCCCACATTGGCTGGTTCCTTGCCCGCTACCAACTGGCAGATGGCATCGAAGGCCTCCTCCTTGCTCTTCCCCTTGAATCGCTTGATTGCCAGCTCTTCCAGGGCCTTCTTGAACTCCTCATAGTTGATGACCCGAGCAGACTTCCCCCTGCCAGGTATGTGGACACCATGAGTCCCCTCCTTCTCCATGTTCTCCCTGCTTCTAGCCCTCCCGACTCCCCACCTGGGAACATCAGAAGCAGGCACTGCCTGGGGGCTCACTTGACTTTGGAGAAGACGATGTCCACATCGGTCCCTGTGACAGCCTTGCCATCAGTCACCTTGCAATCCTTGCATAGCTTGGCCCAGTTCTTGCCGTTCATCTCTTGCCCACTGGCCTTGGGATCGCCATGGATGGCAAACTTGCGGAAGCTCTCCTCCAGCCCAGCCACGTCTGTGCTCGCTGCCATGCCACCCTACAGGGACCCACCTTGGTCACTTCCCAGCCAAGCTGTTCCTCCCCTCCCCAAGGAACAGAACATTACTGCCACTACCTCAAAACCTGCAAGGTCTGAGTTGGGGGCATTTAAGCTACATGCCCTCAAGAGCTGGAGCAGGAGCTGCCAGCAGAGAGGGGCCAGTGCCCAGTGTCTCCCTGGGCCCCTGAGCCCGGAGAGAGGGCCTCAAGAGGAAAGGTCCTATTGTTAATGCCAGCCTGGCTTGGAGTGGAGTTCAGATGAAATCATGATGCCACGCCAGGCTGGGAACAGACTGGCACTGTCGAGAAAGACTGTGAGGGCAGCAGCTGGGGCCATGGCTTTGTCTGGCCCTGGCACAAGGCCTGCTTGGGTGGAAGAGTGGATGGCAGATCAGGCCTCCCTCCCTGGGTGTTGCATGCCAAGCTGGGTCAGAGCCAGGCTAGGTTGCTAGTTGGGCAGGTATTTAGTCCGACAGTATCTTTGTCAGGGTCATGAGGATCCAGCAAGACCCAGCCCAGGCTGAGAAGGGAGCCAGAGCACAGGCAGGGGTGCGTGCCCTAGGCAGGGGTGCAGCTGGCCCAGCCGGGACCTTGTTACTATTTGCTGTTAAACAAAAACATGAGGGGGAAGGAGCCTAGAGCTGGCCTGGCCACAGTTTGTGAAGCCTGGAGACTGTTGCTAAGGGAGGTGGTGCTACTTGGAGAATGTTGCTAAGGGCAGGATGGTGTCAGAGTGGCTCAGGGAGAAGCTCCCAGTGCTGCTGGGCTGGGCTGGGCTGGGCCGGGCTGGGGAACAGGGGCCCACGGGTGGGGCGAACCAGCACTCCCAGTGCCTGGGGCACAGCCATGGCTTTCTGGCCCCTTGCCACCCATTGGGGCTGCAACCTCCCAATTTGTGGAGTTTAGGAGGAGCAGGAGATTGGGGGGCCATTCAGGGCAGGGGTTATGAGCCCTTAGAGGAATGTTGGCAAGTGGGCGTGTGGCCTTGGCCCTGTGATCCTCGCACCTGCACTGAAGCATTCTTCCCCACCGTCAGCCCTCCACTGAGGCCCCTGACCCCACCCGAGCACTGCCAACCAGCCCCCACTCCCACCGCTTTTGTACTCGGCCCTGGCCCTCCACACCCACACCCTCCACACCCCTGACTGCACCCTCACCTGGTCCTCAGACCTCCCTGACCACACCCGCAGCCCTGAGACTGAGGTCTTGGACCATTCTCTCAGCATTCACCCTTGACATATATGAATATCCCTGTATCGAAGACTTCCCCAATTATACCCTCAGCCCTGCACTGAACTGTCTTCCCACACCCTCACAGCCCCTCTGCAGCCCTCTGACCACACCCGCTGTGTAGCCTTACACAGCCCTGTGCTGATCCTCCCTGACCACACCCTCAGCCCTGCCAGGCAGCCGCTTCCATCCACACACCCACAGCCCGTCCGAGACCCTAACCAAAGCCTTCTAACCCCCTCTCCACATCCCTCAACCCTGATCACACCCTTATCAGCACACCCACAATCTTCTGGCCACAATCTCAGCCCTACAATGAAGCACCCAAGTGTCCATACCCACAGATTCCCAGGTACTTTGTTGAGACCACTCGCGCAAGCACACCCACCTCCACTACAGTCTCCTGACCACAGTCATATCTTCAGCAACCATTCTGTAACTCCGCCTTTTATACTAGAGTCTCCAGTGACCACGGCCTGGGCCCTCTTCGGCTACCATTGATCCATCCCTAAGCTGCAGTTTCTGGGACTGGGAGCAACCACAGCTGCTACATTGCAGCAACTCTGTCCACAACCCCAGTCCTGCACTAACCTTCCCTCTCCCTGCACCCAGCCTCCCCCAGAGACCCAGCGTTTGGCTCGTGAAGGGTAGAGTCTAGAGCTTTCCTCCCATAGAATGTTTGTCCTGCAGGGGCCTGCCAGGATCCTGCATCCGGGCAGTGCTCACTCCTCTCCGTGGGAAGATGGAGTCTTGGTAATTTCAGGCTGATCAGATAGAGCCGGTCACAGGTTGTATTGTAGTCCCAGGGGTCTGCAGGCCATGGATGGAGCAGCCACGCCCGTGAACTGGGGCCACCAGCTTGCTCCCGCTGGGACAGCTGGACTCATCAATCAGCCCAACATGGAGGGGGGGAGGGGGCGGAACGCTGGGGCCGGGCAGGGCAGCTCAGCTGGCGTCCTCAGCTCAGTACCCTCCAGGGTTGGGACCCCTTCCAGGCCGCTCCCACCCCCACCCCTTCCTCATTGTGCAGGTTACTGGTTAGGGTGGTCGGCGCCCGGGTCTCCTACCGACTTCTACCTCGTGGCTGCTCCTGCAGTGCGCGTTCGACGGACAGAAGGACACAAGAATGGACCCACTGACGCGGGAGACCGGGCGGCTCTGCGGCTCTGCTCCCTGCCGGCTCTGGGGCGGGACTGCAGCCCGGGCGGCTCCGCTGTATTATCCCCTGTTTCTCGGTCTCCATAGAGACGGCGAGTCCCACCCCCAGGGCTGTCTCGGCAGAGTGACCAAGGTCATGCTGGCTCCTCCCACCGGACCCCGCCCCATCGGCGCTCCGAGATCCGCAGGGGCGGAGCTGCGGCTGCAGCCTCCTCTGTTCGCTCCGGCAGCTCCGCGGCCTTTGCGGCCGGGAGGCCAGCCCTCGGCAGTCTGGACGTCCTCGGATGGCTCCCTAATGGGAAAGCCGCCCCGCATTCTGGGCCCCACCAAAGTTCAAAGCAGGCCTCCGCCTCCAGGACAGATCCAGCTTCCCGCAGCCGGGAGGGAGAATAGAGGAGCTGGGGATCGGGTCCCTGACCTCAGTGACAGTGGACAGTGGAGTCCAGAGCCGGCTCAAGACCAGCTTAGACTCCAATTAACGTGTGGCATCCTCAGGTCACAACTCCGGAGACTGGAGAAAGGGGACAATGGGGGAACCAAGAGCACGCAGCCCCAGCATCCTGGTCCAGCGGCGGCCATCCGCCTCGGGGACAAAGCTCCCGGACTTCCCGCTCTGCTCCCGCTGCTGCCCCGGAGCGCAAGGCCTTCTTTCCCCCAGGCCCCCAAGTGAAAAGCTTCAAGAAAAATAACCTCCTCCAAGCAGCCTTCTAGGATCTTTCCTACCCAGGAGCCCAGTGCCTGAGCGTTTACCTCCATTTTCCCTTACCTCCGTCTGACAATCTGGGTTGCCACCCACTCACTATGGGCCACTCCACCGTCTCCCGCTAGGCGGGCGGGAAATGGTCCAGGAGAGCCCTTGGCCCTTGCTATAAGAAAGTAAACTAAGTCCGCAAAAGCATAAAAAAGTTTATTGGAGCATCACGGCCGGTGGGACGGGTATTGCTGAGTCCTGGTGGGGAGTGGCCGATCCCGCCGGCCTTGCAGGCTCCTAAAGTGCGCTGGGTCTGCATAGAGTCGGGCCAGCCGCTCCTCCTCGGCCTCTCGGCCCAGCTAAGCCAGGCAGGCCTCCGGGCTGCCCCGCACCCTGGGCTCGCCACTGCTCAGGCTCACAAAAACAGCCGGCACACGCGCCTGCAGCTCCAGCCCTGGCTCTCGGCCCCTGTCTCCGGTAGCGGCTAGAGCGGCGCTGCCCAAGCGCGTCTGAGCCACGGGAGTCTCGTCCATGGACTCCGCGGACGCCGAGTGGTAGGCGCCTGCAGGGCCGGCGACCAGCACCGGGCTGGCGCCCTGAGAATCCGACGACGACGAGCTGGAGCGGTGGCCCGGGACCGGGGGCCCTGTGGGGGTGGAGGGAACTGTGAGACGGGGCTGTTACTCGCTCGGGCCCCTACCTTTCCTTCCCTCGGAGCTCCCGGTGCAGGATCCAGTCAGGAAGGGCCCTCACCCGGCTTCCTCTTTTTCTGCAGAGACAGAAGGGAGGCTGAGGGCCCCTTTCCCAGGTCCCTCGTCGCCAAAAGAGGCAGAGGAGGGAGGAAGGGTAGAGGTTTCTTTCCCATCTCTTTCCACCGGGGTAACGGGCCAAGCACAATACTCCCTACCTGGGGCCGGATCCTGGGGGGCAGAGCCAGAGTCTCTGGAGAGGAGGGTAGTGGAGGCTCCACTTGGCTGGTGGTGGCAGGGAACCGGGAGAGACTGAGGGGGAGCAGGAGGGGAAGCTCTGATGTGAATGGCCCCTCAAATCCCAGCCAGTTGGAGGTTCTCATATAAGCCTCCCTTCCCAGCAGACAATAGATGGGCATTGATCCGTCCTTGCCTTGTTCTTGGCCTACCCCCTTTCTCCCATCTTAGACGGTCCTGCCATGCCAATGGGAGATGTCCAGATTGCACTCACTTGGCACTCACTGCAGCAGGCCTGACCTGGCCAGGCGGCTCTGGGCGCACGTGGCTGAAGGTCCGCATGTAGAACTCCGTTTCCTGGGGAAGGTGGAGGTCAGGGAGGCTGGACAGCCTGGTGTAGACCCAGAGCCTTCTAGATCCTGAGCCCAGCCAGCCCTGGACACAACATTCCTGCACCCCCACCCTCCAGATTCTGTAAGAGGTCTGAGTCCAGATAGCTGCTATTCTCCAGTTTTGCCAGCTATGCAGGAAAAACCTCTCACAGGACAAGGTGTAAAACACCCATTTCTGGACCTTACCCCAATCCCACAGATCTCACTTCATCTGCTCAAATTCCACTTCCTTTAGGAAGTCGTCCCTCCTCGCGCGCCCCCCCCCCCCCAAGCCTCATGAGTCCAATGCATCCAGTCTAGAGCTGCTCTGGACAAGGTGGGTGGTGGGGAAGGGGTGCTTAGATCTGCCCTCTCCTGCTCACAGTCCCTCCCAAGACTCCAGGTCTTTAAATTGACCCCCACCACCACCAGCAGCTGAGACACTGGGTAGCCGGCTCTTCATAGGCCATTTGGGCATCCAAGGTTTTATGCATGGCTCCACAGTTCTGGCACAATTGAATCCTCAGTGTACCAACCATAACCTCAGCTGCTGGGGAATGCTGTTTCCCCACTCCGAATCAGAAAGGTAGTGGAAAAAACAGCATTGCAACCCCATCCAGGACCAGGCTTATGAGTGAATTGTGTCTTGTTAGTAGCTGATCCAAACAACGACCCTGGAGTTGCAGACCCAGCCCCTGAAAGCGAAGGGGCCTGAGTTCAGAATGTTGCAAGTGGCCTAGGCCTGCACCCCAGCACGGGACGCCCCTCAGCTGAGGACTGCAGGTAAGGAAACAAAAGCTAGGAACCAGCCAGCTAGTGAAGGCCTCGTGCCAACGATGTGGGGCGGGGCCTCGTCTTTGTCCTAGCCCCGCCCCACAGGGCGGAGGGGGGGCACCCGGACAGCTGTCGCATGCTCCACAGCTGTTTCCATGGAGACCCAGGCGTCCTGACTAATGCGGAGACGACAGTGTAACAGCAAACGCGGTCTCTAAAACAAGCCTATGTTTGGGGGCAACGGCTCCAGAGTGGGGCCCCTCCCGCATTCCTGCAGTGGGTGGGGGAGGGGAGGCTGCCTGGGGCACTGGCAGTTTTAGGGGACAGAGCCTAGACGGCCACAGGCTGGCTGCACAAATGTAGAGATTGACACCTTAGGCAGCCGTGCGGACCTCCGCCCAGCCTGGCCCTTTGGGAAGTGCAGGAGTGCCAGCCTAAGCAGAAGAGCCTGGGAAGAGGAAAGAGTTCTGGGGCCAGTGACAGGACTGGGACCTCAAGGAAACCTCCCTCCACATCTTTCCTCTTCCCCACTGTGGAGCTCGCACCCCTACAGGGCCCAGCAGAGAGGGGCCCCTGGGCTCCACAAGGGGTGGGCAGAGGAATCTGGCAGTAGTACAGGATGGTCCCAGAAGCCTGAGGGGCCAGGAGCTAGGCCCTAGCCAGCCGGGCAAGTCTGAGGGTGTCACCAAAGTGTCCCCAACTCAAACCCCCTCCCCTCACCACAGCTGTCCTCAGAGATCTTCACCATTTGCACATTCCTAAATGGTACTGTGGAGCCTCAGCCTCTGCTCTCTCTCTGCACACCCCTCCTCCCTCTGGGGAAGCCTCCCCCCGGTCATTTGCAGGTGACATTACTAGTATGTGTCCTTGCTGCTGGCACATCTGGCCTCACTAGGCAGGCAGTGACTGCGGTGCAGGGGCCAGAGCCCTGGAGCCCGACACCCTGGGCCAGCCCCGCCTCAGTGGGCACTGTTGTGAGCTGGAGTCTCGGACTCCTCTGTGAAGTGGGGGATGATGCCCACTCCTCAAAATGGCTGCCACTGTGCTTACATGGCACCAGTGCCCAACACCAGGGCACAGTAGTGTGGCAGGGACTCTCCATTAACAGCACCCCCCACCCCAAATCTGGCAGCCTGGCCCACCGCTGGCAATGAGAACAGGAGAGGCAGGTCCCAAGCCCTCTCCCAACCCGCCCACCAGCCTGTGTTTGTGTCCAGTTGCCATGAGGATTTGGGATCCAGGGTTCAGCCTTCCCAGCGGCCTGCCTGGGCCCCCTGCCTTCCCAGTCCCTGGAGGCTCTGAGGATCCCCCCTCCCCTCAGCTGCTGACCTCAGGAAGCCATGGGGCATGGGAATGGGGATCGGCTGATCAGCCGCTGGACTGGCCAGGCCCTAGCTTGGGCTGGAGGTTTTCTGCTTCAGAGTGTAGAGACCTAAACTCTCCCCAGATGCAGCTTCTGTCTAACCTTTCTTGGCCTCAGTATGCTCATCTGCAACATGGGTGTGGCCACATTAACTGCTTGATGGTTTTTTTAAGGCTTAAATAGGGTACTGAGTATGAGAGCTCAGGGTCCAAGTAGAGGAAACCGGTGACCACCTGTCACTGGCCATCCCTCTCTGTTCCCCCACAGCCCCACAGGAGCAGGACCCCCAGGAAGGCGGGCACCACGCTGTGTAGAAAGAGCCTGGGGCCGGCCGTGGGCAGCGGTCCGCACGCGGCTGCTCCAGCTGGTAAGGCCCAGAGCTCAGGAGGACTCGGGGCTGGGATGGGGAGCAAGGCCTCTGATCTGCCAATCTGCACGCTTCTAAGCTCCCACGTTCCAGACCCTCCAGCACATGCTTGGAGTTTGGACCGGGGCACACATGGGTTCGGGGAAACGCAGGGCTCTGCACGGAGCCCACACTTGAGCAAGCAGGCATGTGCTCAGTACAGGCGTGACTTCACCCGTTGCCCAGAACCCTACTCCAGCGGTGTTCCAGACCTCCTTCTCTTTGCCCTTTCTTATTGGCTGCTCTCTGCACAGCACACCCCTCCCACACCCAGGCCCATCTCGCACCGCTCAGCCCTCTGGGCCACCCCTGTACCTGAATGGGTCGCATCTTGGGGGGACATGAGTCGAGCTGCCTGTCAGCCCCCTTTGCCTCCTGTGGTGGACGATGCTGCACGATGTACTCATAGGTGGTGAGCTTGTGCCACACTGTGGGGTGAGGGGAGGACTCAGTGCAATAGAAAGGGGTCCCTGGAGTTCAGAAAGTGAGGGAGGATACCCCATCCCAGGCTGAAACCACTGTTCCCATATACACTAAACCAGTGGTCGGCAAACCATGGCTCTCGAGCCACATGTGGCTCTTTGGCCTCTTGAGTGTGTCTCTTCCACAAAATACCACAGGCTGGGCGAGTCTATTTTGAAGAAGTGGCATTAGAAGAAGTTTTTTAAAAAAATTTTGGCTCGCAAAAGAACTTTCAATCGTTGTACTGCTATTTGGCTCTGTTGACTACTGAGTTTGCCGACTACAGCACTAAACCATGGAGTGAAACCAGGCCATCACATCCAGCCAGCCGGAAGGGGCCTGGCTTCTGGGCTCTATAGCCCAACTGATACCTCCCTGCAGCCTAGGGACCCCTATGTCCTGCATGGCAGGTGTAGGGGCGGAGGGCACGTACTGAGATAAATGTGGAAGCAGAGCAGGTGGCCGAGCAGGGCTGTGGAGAGCAGGCCCAGAAGGATGAGCAGGGCGGCCAGGGCCAGGATGGCAGGGGCCTGGGTTTCCACAGGGGCAGCAGGCAGGAAAACGAACCATACATCGGTGTGATTCTTCAGGACTGCAAGGCACAGACTGGCTGAGACCAGTGACCAGACAGGCCCAGGGCTGAGCGTGGGAGTAGGCAGGCCGGAAGCCCAGTCTGACCTTCAAAGTGGGAGTTGGTACGCAGCCGCATGGGGTTGACAAAGAACTCCACGAAGACGTAAGTGGCCACCAGCACGAGGAGCAGGACCCCCAGGAAGGCAGACACCACACTGTGTAGAAAGAGCCTGGGCCCAGCCATGGGCAGCGGTCAGCACCCGGCTGCTCAGCTGGTAAGGCCCAGAGCTCAGAAAGACTTGGGGTTGGGATCGGGAGCAAGGCCTCTGATCCTACAGCCCCAACTTCTCTTGAAGCCAAAGGTTAGGGCAAAGGCAAAGATGGGTGGCCACCCCGTCAGGGACTGCACTTTTCTGTGGTCCAGCAGAGGGAAGACCCCAAGCCTCCTCTCAGCAGTCCCAGGAGGCCGCCCTCAGGAGCACACACACATGCACACCAGCGCCCAGCTCCGAGTACCCCCCTCCCCGCCCCAGCGCACTGCAGGCTCAGTGTCCCGACTCACACCTTCATCCCCAGGCATCCCCGCGGCCAGGGTCCGCTCTCACCGGTAGTTCCTTTCTCCCACACAGTTGTTGAGCCACTTGCAGTGGTGGTCGAAGCCGCACACGCACTTGTTGCAGGCACTGCAGTGTTTGGAGCGAGCGCTCCTGCGGGGAGGGAGGGGGCACAGTGCGGTTAGATGGCTGGCTGGTCCTTCCGCCACTGCAGGGCCTGGCCGGAGCGACAGGAGTCCGCAAGGGGCCAGCGCGCTTGGCCTGGAGCCGGTTACAAGACCCGGCGCCTCGGCTGGACCAAGGAGCTCAGGGCCGGGAAGCGTGCGCGCCCTCTGGCGGCACTGCGGGGCGGGGCACCCAGAAGAGGCAGCGTTTCGGAAGATCTGGGGACCCGAGACGGGAAGGAAGGGTGGGGCGATATTACTTTGCTTCACTCAGGGAGTGCACACCGCGTGACGGTGGTGTGAAACAGAAATGGGGCTTCCATTCCAAGCAAGGACTCCTGCATGGAACCAGGAGACAAAGCAGGTGAAGGGCCAGAAGCAAAACAGGGCAAGGCTGTCAGGCCACCACCCCAACAGCTCCATTTGTTTGAGTGCCTGTTTCTGGGCCAATCTATGGGAATTACACTGGCGTTCTTCCAGAAACATCAGCTTGTCTGGGCTCATCCAAAGGGAACCAAAAGCGAGGAACAAGATGACATCTGGATGAACTCGGGGCAGTTCACCACAGACAGGTGAGGCCACGTAGGAATGTGAGTCTCCCGTTCCCAGGGAGGGATTGGGGAAGCCCAAAGGAGTGCAGAAGAGTGGGGAGCACTCCCTCAAACTGGACAGAGCCCCGGAATGGGCAGCAACTGCCAGGGCACCCATCGAGGAACACATACTGACTGGTGCCTAGTGAGGGAAAGGATGGTCTGATGCCCAAGTCCTCAGCACTTAACACCATGGACTCTCCTGGACTTGTGGACAGACCCCTTCCAACAGGCCGCCTGAGTCTTCAGGTTGGAAGTGTAGAGCTGGCCTTGGACCACACCCCCATGCCTAATCCTCCACCTGAGGCTGGAAGCTCTAGGAGGGTGGGGTGGGATCTAGGGAGGCTGTCTGGACCAGCCAGGGCATGGTCTCCACACATTCTGACTCATCTCCCCACCAGCCGTGTGACATGGAGTACGTCGCTTGGCCCCTCTGGGCCTCAGAGTCCTTGTGGGCAAACAAGGATAACAGTATCCGCTCGGGGACTAGGCCAATTGGTGGTGACTGTGGCTCTGCTGCCCAGCAGCCACATAACCTCAGGCAAGCCTCTTAGCCTCTCTGAGCTTTGGGCTCTTCCCCACACACACACACACACACACACACCCCCATGGAGAAAGATGCTGCCTACCCTGAAGGGTGGTTGTTTCAAGCACTTGGCAACAGTAAGTCTTGAGTGTTAACTCCCTCCCTGTCTCTATCTGGGAATGCTTGTGAGATTGGGGTGGGAGGTGGCTGGTAGAGTTAGTCATTAGAAATATTGTGGGTTTGTGGTTGTGCCAAATGTTTCCTACATTTACTGTTGGAAATGCTATTCCTCTTCTGTTTCCAATTACCTTTTCCTCACCTTCTCTTTCACCCAATTCTCTGTCACTCCATCAAGATTCCGGACTGTAAAAACACGTGTGTGATCAGGATGACTAGGAGCCCTGGGCATGCCCCTCTCTGCCTTGAGCTCCCACGAGGCACCCTCATCACCCACACACGCTCTCCGGCCACACGTACTCACACATCTACGTCGCACAGATTGCAGTGCAGGTCTTCAATGACATGTGCGTGTTGGCTGCGGTCGAAGATGGGCAAGGGCCCTGCATAGCTCTTATCCCTCACGTTGGCATCTGCTGGATCGATGGAGACAGCAGTCAGGTGCACCACGAGGTGGCCAGCAAAGATGGCGCCCATGCACTGGCCCAACAGGTTAAAGGCTCACTCCACACTCTGCCAGCTGAGACCCCAGCCCTGCTTCCTGTGGCCAGAGAACTGGTCCCCACCTCCATTTAGCTCCCTCCCAGAGACTCAGCCTGTGCCAAGCCCTACCTCCAGGTCCCTAGAACTTCCTTGTCAGACCTCTCCAGTGCACCCAGGCCTGGATGAAAGAGGGGAGCAGTCATCTGGGAACACAGGTCAGCACTGCCTCCTGCCGCCCGTGGGCCCGAACACAAGGCCATGCAGACGAAGGCTGCGGCCTCACTCTCCCAAGCCTGGTGCAGGCCCTGGCTGGTCTGACCTCCAATTCTGATCTGGCTTCAGATTCTAAATGGTGAAGTGAGACCGAATGAGACCATCCTCTTTAGGCCGAGGCACCTCAAATACAAGTTCTAAGCTTGTTTGTCTTGCTTTCATAGGAAGTCTTCTCTGAGGGGGGAAAAAGTGATGCTCTCTCAGTAGCCGGGCTGGACAGAGGATCACTTGCAGATGGGGCCCATTCCCACCACCGCCCGGACCTGAGTTCAGGTATTTGAAACCCGGGGCTGAGGATCTAGGATGTTCTGATGCATTCAGGGCCTGACCAGAGACTGCATGTCTAATTCCTGGAGCTGAAACACAGCTCTGCCAGGACGTATCTGCTCAGAGATTGTACCGAAGGCTGGAGATGAGTAGGCTGACAACTTGCTGCAAACTCTAAATGTGTAAAAACTTCCTAATAGATTCCACACAGGCAGCCATCTACCCTCCGTTCATCCATACTCTTGCTAGCCAGGCAGACATCATCTCTCCATCATTCAGCTTTACCCATCAGCTGTCCAACTTCCCTTTCTCCCTTCCCTCTCCTCCTTCCAGCAGCCAAATTTTCCTACGTGTCTGCAGGAGCCAGGCTCCACCCTCCTGTGCTGTGCCTTAATTGAAAGGAATAATCCTGTGACCAATGAAAACCCTCCACAGCCCTGGCAGCGAGTCAGGCCTTTGCACTTGGCCTAGACTATTCCACAGTCTCACCACTGTTCCTCCTCTCTGGGTCCTCTTGACTGTCCTTCGCGTGGTCTTAAAGAAGCTTTGAAGAGCTTAAACCTAAATCCTTGCTTGCTTAAATCCTCCACTGGTTTTCAGGAGCCCTCAAACTAGAGTTTATTCTTCAGCTCAGCGCCGGGGCCCTTATGCTCTGGCTCCTCTCAAACCTCTCTGGTATTACTAGCCACTCCTCCTCCGCTTCCCAGGCTCTCTCCAGACACACTGAATGTGGGCAAACATGTAGTTCCCTGCCTGCTCCAACACTTCTCCCACCCCCACACCCTGATTCATTCACTCAGCTGTTCACTGAGGTCTTTTAGGCACTGAGGAATAGGCAGGAGTGAGACAGACATGCCCCCTCGCCCCAGGGAGACTACAGGCTGGTGGGAAAGAGAAATGGTAATCACATAAGGGTTGACTGCAATGAAGAAAGTTCATGGGACAATGTGAGTTTGTGTGACCTCAACGAGCCTGAAGGGATCCAGAAAGCTCCCCTGAGAAGGGACCCCCCTCAGCTGAGACTAGAAGAGGAATGGCTAAACAGAGTCTGGCAGGTGATGTGAGTTGGGAGGGAGCCTGGCTGGTTCCTGGGAGCAAGCAGAGTCCCAACCAGAGAGGTGGTTCCAGCTCCACTCATGGCTGCCAGGCAAGAACGAGGGCCCACGTCACCAAATTCTGGCTTTTCAAAAGGAACCAGAAATCTGGACTTTTTAGGTGAGGTCTCTCATGTTTTAAATGTTGGCAAGGAAATTATTTTTTAAAACCCACCTGCCCAAGGTCTGTCCATTTTGTGTGCTAATTATCCGTCAGTTAAAAAAAAAAAAGTCTATAGGCCAAACTGGTTCATGGGCTGTCAGTTCTCGACTTCGACTTAGCTGGGTGTTGGGGTGGAGAGAGGAGCAAGGGGCTTCCAGGCGAGACCAGTGTCACAACAGAGAACAGAGCAAATAATGTAAGAGGAGCCTGGGAGACGGGCAGAGGCTAGAACTCAGAGAGCCTCAAGTAGCCAGAACCTCATTCCTTAAGGCGGAGAGAAGCCGTTAGAGGGTATTTGGCTGGGGAACAACTTTGTTTTTGTTTTTGGAAAGGGCATGTGGCTGCAGCTACATACATGGACTGGTCTGAGAGTGTGTACGGGGAGACCGGTTTGGCCACAAAATGGTCCTCTAGTTAAGAGAGGCAGATGGGTCCTAATTGGTTTGGCTCAGTGGATAGAGTATTGGCCTTTGGACCTCAGGGGTTCCAGGTTCGATTCCAGTGAAGGACATGTACCTTGGTTGTGGGCACATCTCCAGTAGGGAGTGTGCAGGAGGCAGCTGCTCAGTGTTTCTCTCTCATCGATGTTTCTAACTATCTATTCCTCTTAGAGGCAGATGGCAGTAGGGGGGAAGAGGGTGATTCTATGACTATTTAGGAGGTAAAACCAAGAGAACTTGATGACTGACTGGATACAGGTGATGAAGGAGGGGGGCATCAGGTTGGTAAGAGGCTGTGAAGAGGGGAGCTGTGAGCAGCAGGGGGCGTCAGGGCTTGTGGCGATGTTGGTCTAGATGGCTGTCTCCTACATCCACAGGATGCTGGAGAGCCCACGCCATACTCACCAGGGGGAAATCTCCAGTCTACAAGCTTCCCTCCAGCTGGAGGCTGAGCTCCCAGGGCTGGGGCCCTGGCTGCTAATCTCTGCAACCCTAGGCCCCAGGCTCGATCCAGATGCCAGGTGGGTACCTGGTACACATGATCTCCCTCCCTCATTCCCCAGGGCAGAAGGGAGGTGGCTTTGAATGAAGGAAGAACACTCCAGATCTGGTGGCTCTGTGAGCCTCCACATTGCCCAAAGCAATTATGTGGAGAGAACAAAAGCTTCAAACCATGCCAGTCATTCAGAGTTGGAGCGCCCTCAGCAGCTCTGTCAGCCACACTAGAGACCAACTATGTGACCTCAGGAAGTCACTTAATCTCACTGAGCCCCAAAGTGGGAGGAATACTTTCAAATTATTATGAGGATCAAATAAGATAACCTACGTACAGGGCCTGGCCCAAGGCCTGGCACATATAAGTGGCTCAATAAGTGATGGCTACTCTTGTTTACTGTTGGTGTTCTGACTGCACTCCCTCCAGACCCCATGACAGAAACCCAGGTAACCCTGAGTGAGGGGTGTGTCCATTCCCGATCAGGAGAGGACTAGTCCATGAAGCCTTCTGGTTAACAGCCCTAAGGCCTGTTGGTCACTTCTGGAAAAGTCCAGTTTCCCACTTACAGAGCTCATGACTATGCCCAGGGGGGGGGGGGGGGGCGGCTAGTGAACCAGGAAGTCCCCCAACTTCACTGGTGGTGTCCGGGGATGGCAACCTTCTCTAGAGTCCTTCTCCGCACTCACCAGCCCAGGGCTCTGTGATTTCCCAAGAGAGCATGCTCCCCCTTATGGCTCATGCTTTCTGGTGCTCAGACACACATCCCTGCGTGCTCCTGGTCCCCATCCTGGGAAGCAGGCAGAGGAGGAGGCTGAGACCTGGAGCTGGCACAAGCTCTTGTGTAGCCCTTAAAGGGCTGAGCTGGGGCCAAGCTCCGCTGCTGACTATATGCCAAAGAGGCATAGAGTTCATCCCTGATGACCCCCCTGCAGCTCACCCTAGCCCTCCTCCCTGAAAGGCCCAAGGAATCCTCTCTAAGAAGCACACACCCCAGGCACACTCGCAGGGCCCCTCTGGACAGGAGCACACAGCCGCTGCTGCATCCAGTCTCAGCCTGCAGCCACGTCCTCCGCTCCTGGGGTGTGGCCAGAGCTGCAGCAGTCACACCACTAGGCCCATGCACGTTTGCGGCACCTTTGATCCCTCCTCTTGTCAATCCAACCTCATCTTAAAAGGGCTTGGTTTTTCAAAATCAGTGAGCTCCTCAACAGTCCTGGGACAGCATAATAATCTGTCCAAAATAAAACTACATTTTAAATGTACCAAAACCCTTACTATGCAAAAGAATTCTAGCAGGACTCTTCTTGAAAAGTGAAAAATTCTTTCATAAATGGGGCAATTACTCTCTCATTTATCCCTTGTTGAGCTCTGGGATAAATTAGCTTAAAGAGAGCTTTCCAGCGGTATCTGGTTGACAGGCCTCCCTGTGTGTGGGCCATGATGTGCTCCAAGGTAGGTCAGGTCTGTCAGCTCACCATCAGGCAGAGGGGCAGAGGAGGCAGAAGGGGCAGAGGGGGCAGAGGGAGGTTGGAGGTCTGAGGTCAGGCAGGCAGGCAGGGAGCTGGTTTCTCCCAGGGAAGAAACGGTCTACCTATGCTCTCTGAGACCCTGGAACCCAGCTTCAGGCCTCTGCCATGTCCTCCATCTACTGCCCCTACAATTCCATGAACCAGCCCCACATTTTCCCAAGGATACAGCATAGCCAGCAGGCACCCATTGGTGAGGCAGGAGGGGAACAAGGACCCCAAAGCCGATCACAGCGAAGAAGAGGTACAGCAGCCAGGCCACAATCTGGAGCGGGTGAGGGGGCCAGCTCCACCCATTCCGGCGGGAGCGCTGGCCCTGCAGCTCGGGGGAGGGCCCGACGGCCGGTGCGGGCGCTGTCCACACACTCTTCTCGGGCGCTGTCTTGTTGGAGGGCTTGTTGCAGATGTTCATCTCCGGAGGGAGAAAGAGCAGAGAGAGCATCAGCCTGATGAGGTCCAGGTTGGACCCAGAGCCACGCACGCAGCCAGCTTTCAGCAGGGGGGAAGCAGGCTGGGGCACAAAGCCACCTCCCAGCTACTCTGCAGGGCAACCGGCGCCCTCGCATGATGAAGTCAGTGGGGGAGGGTGGTGTGGAGTGCTGGTCGCAAAGCCCCAGAGCCAGCTTTGGCCCCAGCCTTGGCCAGTACAAGGTAGGAGGGCCCAGGGTTTATTCAGGACACAGTGTGGCTGCCTGTTACTCAAAGTGTTCTGTCTCCACCGCCATCAGTGTTAAACCCAATAAGACATGTTCTCATCTGGGAACAATATCTGGCCGGGCCAGACCGATGAGAACACATGCTGATTCTGTTACCATTAGTCACCTCTGTCCTGTGGCCCAAATGCAAGTGTCAGAGAGGGGCCCCTGAAAGTTTGCTGAGGGAAACAGGAGCGGAGCTGTGCGGAAGGGGGATCTAGCCCCTGGTCCCAGGCAAGCATGTCCTCCCTTTAGGATTGGGGGAGGGGCTTGAACATTCTCCCCCGAGCCTCAGAAGGGCTGCCTAAGGCTTCGTGGCTGGGGAGGAGCCAGCCCAGGAGAGAAGGGAGGGTTCCTCCTTGTCCCCTCCAGCAAAGTAAATGACAGTGTTTCTCTAAGTAAAATCTGGGCCTCGGTGCACTGGGAACAGACAAGCGGGCTGACCTGAGGGGCCTCAGGGAAGATGAGGGCTCAGCCAGAGCCTGCCACCAGATGGCAGCACGCCCCTATCCTGCCAGCCTTCGGCCCAAGAGCTGGCCTAGGGGCCAAAGTTACCAGCCTGGCAGGCAGGGTGGGCCTGTCATTACAGAAGAAAGAGCCTCACCCTCATTTCTTCTGGGCCGGAGGTGAAAGCAGAGCCTGGGCAGGCAGCACCAGACCTGGGGAGACAGGCCAACTTGGAGCTCTTGGTGGGAAGGCAGGGAGTTGGGGACAAACCCTGGCAGCTGCACTTTCAGGAGGCCATGTCCGTGGACCTGCCTCACTTCTCAGCCCAACAAAATGTTCCTTGACCTTTAGAGCCCACTGACAGCAGCTCCTCAGCAAGGGGTACCCCAAGTCAGGGAGCTCATGCTCAGTCTTCACGGGGCAAGTCGCTGCCAGGTGGAATACTCTGGCACCCTCCCCATATCCATTTGCCCGTTACCCCAGCTTCCCCAAGGACAGTAAATGTGTGTGACTCATTCACCTCTCCTCTCCACGTTCCCTCCCTCAGCACCCAGAGCATACCTTGTACATAGAAAGTGCTCAGTAAATGTTTGCTGACTTGAGAACATCTGAAATAAAAGGAAATGTGGGCATGGTAAATGGTGTGGAACCTGGCCCACCCAAAGCCATCTGTCCCACTCTGCCCTGCCTTCAATCTGCACAGCCACCAGGCACCCACACCTCCCGCTTTGTACAGGCACAGCGCACCCACACCTGCCCGCACCCTCACCTGCCTCGCCCCAGCTGCCCCTGCCCACTGGCTCTTACCCTGACCACTGAACATTTGCACCTAGTCACTCTGCCCTGCATCCCGCCCAAGGCTCAGTGCCTCCTGGATGCTAAGCCTGGCATATCTGAAGACAACTCTGAGTAGCCTCATCTCAAAGCTAAATGATGTGACCCTCGTTTTCTTCCAGGGGCTCAAATGGACTCCTTTGTCTTCTATAAGAAGCAGCAAAAGGTGAAAAAAGAGTTCTAGCTTTGGAGGAAACAGATCTAGGTTCAAGTCCCGGCTCTGCACTTACTAGCTGATTGACCTGAGTTCCTTCGTCTGAAAACGGGTTAGGGTTGCCTACTTAGGGCAGGGTATAGGTTAGTGACACTGTAGGTAAACCTGACATATGAGGGCTCCCCAAATCATAGGCACCATAATGACCCTTAAAATAGCCCCCTGGGTGGGTTATCTTCATCTTTCCAGACTGAGGCTACTACAGCTGATATTCTAGGAGGTTTATGTCCAAAGTGATGGGGTTAGCTGATGCTGCTTTCTTGTGTCAATGGTCCCAAGGTACACAGTGTCATAAGAGCTGGGTCCTGGATCACTACTATAACCTCACCTTCCATCAGAAGTGACATCACTTTATTTTGGATGTCCCCAGAGGTAGCAAATCTTTGTCCTTGATTTTTGGAAACAGTTAGTGATCATCATGTCAGGCCTTGTGAATACAGTGTAGCTGGGTGGTTCTGCTCGGGGTAAGGGGCAAATCCCTGCGGCTTGCAGATTGCTTCTCCAGTGACATCATCATCAGGGCAATGACTTTGAAGGGAACCCATGAATTGGGATCCCTAAGTCCTGACTTTCCTTTTGCACATCTCTCTCTCTCTCACACACACACACACACACACACACACACACACATATTGATTTTTAGAGAGAGAGGGAGAGGGATAGCGAGATACAAACATCGATAAGATGTGAGAGAAACATCATTGATTGGCTGCCTCCTGCACACCCCCACTGGGGACAGAGCCTGCAAATGGAGCATGTGCCCTGACCAGGAATCAAACCGTGAACTCTTGGTTCCTGGGCTGAGCCACAGCAGCGAGTCTGCCTTATCACATCTTAACAGCCTTGAGGGCCTTTCTAAAGAAAGCAGCAGAGGCACATTGCTAACATGCCCCACTGCCCACAGTGGGCTAGCAGTGGCTGCAGGCACCCCTATCTCCCACCCCCCCACACCCCTCCATGCAGCCCAGATACCTGAGGCGGGTGGAGTCACCATCTAGGGCCAGAAGCCTATACGGGCAGCCTTTGGGGTGGCTCTGACTCCAAACCAGGTAGTCTTCGCCCGGAGAGGTGCCACTGATGGTGTCGTGCATGAGGGGACAGTGCCATGGAGTTGAAGTCCCTTGCAGCAGTGCCAGCATTCTAGAGTAGACACCTGAGCTTGTCCGCAGACATGCCAGTTGGCCCAAGGCATAAGCTCTTAACTGACAGTATTTTCCCTTACAGAGTTGACCACAAATTCTTTTGGCCCCAAAAATTTTGATTAAAAAGGTTGGGAGGGCCTGGGCCTGTGAGGCTCAGGTGGTTGGAGCGTCATCCCATAGACCAAAAGGTTACAGGTTTAATTCCGGGTCAGGGCACAGACCTCGATTATAGGTTCATCCCCGGTCAGGGCGTACAGGGGAGGCAACCAATCAATGTTTCTCTCACATTGTTTCTTTCTTTCTCTCTCTCCCTCCTCCCCTTTCTAAAGCAAACAAACAAACATATCCTCAGTTTAAAAAAGGCTGGGGGGTCAGAGAATTCCAAGATAGGCCTCAAGCACTGACGGGACCAGGCCCGGGGACTCCACTGGCCGCCCCTTCCCTCGGCACTGCTCTAGGAGACCAGGTTGAAGGATCCATGGCTCTGCTCCTGGACAACGTGGCCAGCTTGTGCACTCACACCTTGGCCCAGTCTGTGTTTATTGGGCCCCAGCCCCCTATGTGTACCGAGGATGAGACACAATTGAGACCAGGCACCTGTCCTCACAGACCCAGACAGACATCAGAGCAGTGGGTGAATGGGTATGTGTGCAGCCTTGCACGAGCCATCCATTCAGGGTGACAGTACACAGGGTGGATGGGTGGGGGCAGGGTGGGGCAGGCAGGGGAGAGATAGATGAGTCATGGGAGCTGCAGGGTTAGATCACAGGAGGTAAAGTGAGAAAGCTTGGGCACTGTTGAAGGAGCCACAGGAAGTTTAAAGCAGGGGAGTGACAAAAAGGTCACAGTGGGGAATAGAGCATGATCAGGAAGGGAAAGGGCTGGGGGGAAGAGGGGCATGACACCACAGCAGCTCAGCTGCCCTGTACTTTGGGAGGAGATGGTCAAGAGGTGGAGGTCTGGCCCACACGCTCCCCCTGCCCACCCAATGCTCCCAGCTGCATCTTTGGTGGGCTGATATGTAGGCCTTGGCAAAAGATCCTTCATGTATCTTCTGCAGCCACAGAACAAACCATAGGGTCAAGCTGGCAGAGACAGAGGGAAGAGGCCCCATGGAGTGTCAGAGCCAAAGGCCGCTGCCACCTTGGTAAGCTAAGGACCCACCTGGCTTCTAAGGCCACTAGAGGGGCTGTGCAGGCCCTTTCCTTGTTCCAACAAGGGGAAGCCCATTGCCAAAACAACAATATAATCTGTTCCTATTAACATTTATCTGCTAAAAGTCTAAAATAGCATTTTCCAAATAAGGTTAGGCTTCCTCAATTTATTTAAATGAGGAAATCTTAACAATTCAAGTTCTTATTATGAGAACTGTAGAATATGAAACTAATGGTAGAACAGTTGCATGACTGATCCACCTCCCTCTTGTCCACCTCTGCTCCTATGAAAACACATTTAGGGATGTGATTCTGAGATTTGTGCGTGCATGGCGTTGTCCAAAGAACCACGGTGAGGAGGAAAGTGCCAGCCCTGGGGAGGGCATTCCTGGATTCCTGCAAGATGGTTGAGATCTCAGGAAAGAATCAGCTTAATTACTAAAGAGGGTTTGTGGAGAGAGCCCATGGACTGGGGGGGTCAGAGGAGAGGCTTGGGGGTCCAGACACCTGAGCCACCAACGGGGGGTGAGTTTGCAGATTGGAGCAAGGACTGAGCTAAGCCCGGAGACAGAGCCGGGTTCTGCTTGCTGTACTGCCGCTCACAGATGAGGATCCCAGGTAGGAGGTGCAAATTTCATAAAGCCACCTCTCTGGGACTCTCCTTCATTCACCTTTCAAACAAATTAGCTGGAAGGTAATTTGGCAATGCTGCCAAGAACAGATATACCCTTGGGCCCACATTCCATTTCTAGGTACTTATCCTATATATATATTCACGTACACAAAGATACACACTGTCTTGTTTGTAATAATAAAGGACAAAAGCAATATGAGCAAACTATGGCACATTCACACAATGGAATGCTATTCAATGTCAAAAACAAGGAGGGAGGAAATGACAGGTAAATGGAAAAGCAAGATGTGTGATTGCTGTAGAGAGTGCCACCATGTGAGCAAAAACCAAGGCAGGTGGACAGACATCTGTGTTCCCATATGGACAGGCTGTCTCAGGGAGGAAAGACAAGAAAGCAAACACAGGGGCAGCCTTCGGGAGGGGATCTAGTGGCTGGAGTGAGACAGGGATCTGCTTTTACTGCGTATTGCTTGGTGCTATAGGAATTGTGTTCTTGTTTTTGTTTGTTTTTACTGCTTTGGGGAAAAACACCTGTTAAATAATAAATTGAGCAGTGGCACCTCTTGCCCTCTGGCCCCACTACCCTGGCATGTGGACCAAATGTGTCACATGATCCAGGGCCCTGTACCATGTCAGACAAACAAGGAACTCGGGCGGCCAACCATGCAACTGGAGTGCTCCGTTTCAGTTCTGTGCTTTCTCTGTCCCCAGAGCAGTTCTGACTTGCTCGGCTGCAGGAGCCATGGGGAAGAGCCGCAGAGCTCCCCACGAGCTGCTGGGGTCTTGTCCAGCCGGAACCAGACGACCAGACAGTGGAACAGGAGCTGGACCCTGTTCCCACCCGTGGCCTAGGGCGGCTCAGTTCCTCATGCCTCCTGAACCCAGAGCGAAGGGACACACCGCAGACATGTTCTGCTCCCGGCCGTCTTTTATTTTAACTAGAGGATTCATGGTTGCCGTGCGAGTGATTTTATATAGATATTTATAAATAAGTGATCTGTTCCCCCCTCCCCAGGATCTGCTTTTAAAATAGTTTTCAACAAGATTTAACCGATGCCCGATTTGACCACTTAGAGGAGGACATGGTGCACACTGTATTACAGTGTAAAAAGTCTTTAAAAAAGAACCTTTAGGGGCAAGTTCTTTGTTTATCAAAATTCGCCCACAGATAGCAAGAAGTCGCTGGCCTTAAAATCCTGGAAAGTGGCTACAGTTTGACTAAGAGATGCGCTTCGCATCTCAATTCCCAGAAAACAAACTGCAACCTCAGGCCGTTCTCATAGACCTCTCCGTCCCTGGGCTGATGAGGCTGCGCTCCTGGCATAAACAACACGCGGAGGTCTGGGGGGGGGGGGGGGGGGCAAGAAAAGCTTGACCTCGGCCATTCCTGAGTAGATGTGGTCTGCAAACATTTTGTGTCATTCTCCTCCCGAAGCAGAAGCAACCGCTGCAAACTGGGATTCAAGTTCAGCCAAGGAACTGGAACAAGGAGGAGGGAGCAGTAACATGACGCGGAGATGAGGCCAGTGAGCAGAGGCAAGGGCTGTTGATTTTAACCAGGAAATCAGTTCGCATGATTGTAGGAGGAGGCCTCCAGGAACACCCACCAAGAAACCGGTCATTAAGAACAGAGTTGTGACAGAACAAAGTAAGAAAGAAGGAAAAAAAAAAAAAACCTGGCTAATTAAGCACCAATGTTGCTTCTATTCCATCTCATGAAGATTATGTTTATAAACCCGTCTCCCACAGTGAACCACCAGTTCCCCAACATCAGGGACCACCCGTCACCCACTTCTAAACCCAGCTCTCCTTCAATCAGGGAAGTTAAGCCACTTCTTATCATCGCTGCTGCCATCGCCCTCATCCAAGCCTCCAGCAGCGATCGCCTACGGTGTTTTAATGAGAATAACCACCACTAGCATTTAGAGGGCACTTCTTCTGTGCCAGGTGCTGCCTTAAGTGCTTCATTGCCCTCCTAGGTAGCGAGCGGGCCCCTCCCTTTTTCCTTTAGAAACAAGCAGAACAACACCCCGGGTTCCCGGGTGAGGGCAATGAGAAGCTCAGGGCACGGTTAAGCTGGCAGCACTAGGATGACCCTTAATGGACTTCCAGGTGTACCCTGTCACCACCACACTGCCCACAGCAACCAGCGCGAGGCCAGCTTTTCAAAACTTGAAACTACGTCCAAAAACTGCAATGGTTTCCTCCTGCTGCTAGAATAAAGCTGAAACTCCCACCGCATTTCTCAAGGCTCCCTCTCACCCTTTCTGCTCCTTCATTGCACTTGGCCGACTCCAGGCCTCTGCATGTGCTTTTCCCTCTTCCAAAAACACCCCTCCCCGGTCACAACGCCGGCGCCTTTGCAACCTCCAGGGCTTAGCTCCCGAGTCTGCCTCGACTGCAGACCCTGCCCGGCCGCCTCCCTCCAGCACCTCCAGAGCGCTCATCCCCACCTGAAACCACTTCCGTCCGTCCCCCCCCCCCCGACACCCCGTGGAGATTGGCTGTTCGGAGCCCTGGGGGCCGCCCCCCTGGCACACGGTAGGCCCTCAATGCAGGTCTGTGAACCAGATTAATACAAACTGGAAAGTAGCCCCGCGCTCTGACGCGTCCCTGGAGCCAAGGCCGCGGGGTTCCAGGCCGAGGCGAGCGCAGACCCCGGCTGCGGGGCGGCAGCCGCGACCCGGTGGCTGAGGCCAGGCTTCGAGGTGAGAACCGCGGCGGTCGCTCCTCACCTGCGCGTCGCGGTGGCCCCGCCGAGGTCGCTCAGCGGCTCAGCCCTCGCCCGGCCGTCCACCCTCCCCAGGGCGGCCGCGCTTCAGACCCTCGCGGTCGGGATGGCCCCTGGGACCCGGCGGCGGCGCACCCCCGAGCAGAGCCCCATGTCGGGCTGCGCGGCGGAGATTAGGCCGGCGAGTCCTCGGGCTCGGGCTCGGGCTCGGGCTCGGGCTCGGGATCCAGCGGGCTGGCTTTGCAGCCGGGCCAGGCCGAGGGACAGCCGGGCCAGGCCGAGACGGGCTGGGCCTCGTCCGGCGCTGGACCCGTTCCCCTGGCAACGGCGCGGGCTACGGCGCCCCACAGCGGCCAAACCGCGCTGCGTCACTTCGCGCGGGCACCCGGGGAGCTGTGGCTCGTCGAGGACCCCTAGGTGCCCCGGCCAGCCCATTCCCCGTTTCTTCACAGCCTTTCTCCTAGAAAACTCGTTCCCCACCATCCCAACCCACAACTTGTCTCCTCGAAAATCCTAACTTGTTTCAAAAGCGCCCCCTTCCAGTTTCTCCCGAGACCACCGTTCCCAGGGAGCCTGCCCATTTTAGTGAGAGGACGTGCAGGGCACCCATGAGGTCCCTGCTCTTCACGGAGATTACAGGCTAAGGGGAAGGCAGAGCTAGACTGATAAATATACAGATGCTCCATAATGTAAAGTGTGAAATAGAAGAGCTTAAAATATGTTGTGCAAAGTACCTTCTTTCTTTCTTTCCTGTAAATCAAGCATAGAATCCTTCGGGGAGCCCTCATCTTCCAGCCTGGTGGGAAATGTAATCGTGGTCTCCACTGAGCTCCTCCTACCCAGGTTATTCCATGGACCAGAATCTGAAAAGCATCCTATGGTCCTGAGTCCTCTAACACTGACGCCACAGGCACTGTCCTATCCACAAGGACTTTGAGGTTTAGGCTCTGCTTCCCTCGGCCTGACACCTGCGTCCTCTGTTCCAGGGCCGGCAGACTCTCTTCTCTTTCTCTGCCTGGGAACCTCCCTGTGGATCTGGTTTCTCTGAAAGCTCTCCCCTTTTCCTTGGGGATACTCAGAATGGACTCGCCCATGAACTCGGGCTTTCCTTCTTTCTTTTTTTTAAAAAAGAGAGGAAAGGAGAGGGAAAGAGAAGCATCAGTGTGAGAGTGAAAACATCTATCGGCTGCTTCCTGTACCCCCCTCACCAGGGATTGAACCCACAACCGGGGCATGTGCCCTGAACTGGGAATTGAACCTGCACAGGACAATGCTCCAACCAACTGAGCCGTAGCGCCCAGGGCTATCTCTATGCTTTAAAGTCTTGTTTCCAGGACTGATAAACTCAAACTTGATGTGGAATAAAAATCAATAGTCTCAGTGTGTGTGTGTGTGTGTGTGTGTGTGTGTGTGTGTGTGTGTAATGGGGGGGAAAAGAACACATATGTAATACCTTAATCAATAAAGAAAAAAAGAATTTTTAGTTATCACCAACTGTTATTTTCAGAAAATATGTTTTGTCCATTAAGAATGAGAATGAATGATTATTTGTTCTTTTTTTAATGAACAAATGATTATCATTGCTTGTGCAATTATCTTACACTTCACACACACACACACAAAATCGATAGTCTCAGAAATACAAGATGGCTTCTCAGCTCTTATCTGGAAAAGAACTTAGGGTCAAATAGAGATGGTAACCCAAAAATCAAGGTGGAGAATAAGCCCGTGTATGCCCACAGGGAGAGAAGGTGGCAAGAGTCACAGAGGCAGACTCTGGGTTCATCTGCCTCCAAGGCACCTCTCTGGAATGTTCCGTGGATATCTAGATGCAACATATCCCTAAGTGCCCTCTTTGTCTTCGCCACAACCCTGTTTTTCCCCTTGGGCCCTCCAAAGGGCACTACCATCTACCCGGCCTCCTCCTAGTGCTCGCCTATCTAACCCCAACAGTTCCCAGGACCAGGAAGCCCTCCCTCTGAAGCATGTTCTGTGTTCACTCTTTCCATTCCATTCCTGCCTAGACCACCAGCACCTTCCTTACTATCTCGGCAGCAGCCTCTGAACTTGTCTGCTTCCAGACGTACCATTCTCCTAGCTTCCAGACTTATCATTCTTTATCTTAATTTGTTAAAGTGGGTGTAATCCCCCAAAGATGTACACATCCTACTATCTGGAACCTATGAACATGTTTCCTTATATGGCAAAGGGGATTTTGCAAATATGATTAAGGATCTTGAGAAGCAAGATTATCCACATACATTCTTTGTGATGAAAGAGCCTTTATAAGAGGGAGTAGGTCAGAGAGGGAGATGTGCCGATAAAAGCAAAAGTCAGGTGAATTTGCCCTCGCTGGTTTGGCTCAGTGAATAGAGTGTTGGCTCATGGACTGAAGGGTCTCAGGCTCAGTTCTGGAAAAGAGCACATATCTTGGTTGCAGGCTGGATCCCCAGCGCCTGTCAGGGCATGTGCGGGAGGTAACCAGTCGATGTGTCTCTCTCATCGATGTTTCTCTCTCTGTCTCTCCCGCTCCCGTCCTAACTCTCTAAAAATCGATGGAAAAATATCCTTGGGTGAGGATTAACAACAACAACACGTTAAATAAATTTGAATACTCTACACTGCTGGCTTTGAAGACGGAACAAAAAGCCATATGCCAAGGAATGTAGGGGCCTCGGGAGCTGGGAAAGGCAATAAAACATAAACTCTCCTAGAGCCTCCAGAAGGAACCCCGCTGCTGACATCCTTTTTTGTTTGTTTGCTTATTTATTTATTTTAATTTAATAAATCTTTATTGTTCAAATTATTACAATTGCTCCTCTCCCCCTACCCCTATAGCTCCCCTACACCTGGTTCCCACCCCATCCTCTGCCCTTACCCCCCACTGTTCTCATCCATAAGAGTTCGCTTTTTGTCCAGTCTCTTCCCGCACCCCCCACACTTCTTTCCCCCCACGAATTGTCAGTTCATTCACTTTCTATGCCCCTGAGTCTATTATATTCCCCAGTTTATTCTGTTCATCAGATTTTTTATTCACTTGATTTTTAGATTCACTTGTTGATAGACATGTGTTTGTTGTTCATAATTTTTATCTTTACCTTTTCTTTTTCTTCCTCTTCTTAAAGAATACCTTTCAGCATTTCATATAATACTGATTTGGCAGTGATGAACTCCTTTAGCTTTTTCTTATCTGTGAAGCTCTTTATCTGACCTTCAATTCTGAACAATAGCTTTTCTGGGTAGAGTAATCTTGGTTATAGGTTCTTGCTATTCATCACTTGGAATATTTCTTACCACTCCCGTCTGTTCTGCATAGTTTCTGTTGAGAAATCAGCTGACAGTCATATGTGTGCTCCCTTGTAGGTAACTGTTTTTCTCTTGCTGCTTTTAATATTCTCTCTTTATCTTTTGCTCTTGGCATTTTAATTAATTATGATGTGTCTTGGTGTGGTCCTCTTTGGATTCCTATAGTTTGGGGTTCTGTGCACTTCCTGGACTTGTAAGTCTATTTCTTTCACCAGGTGAGGGAAGTTTTTGGTCACTATTCCTTCAAATAGGTTTTCAATATCTTGCTCCCTCTCTTCTTCTGGCACCCGCATAATTTGGATGTTGGTACACTTGAAGTTGTCCCAAAGGCTCCTTACACTGTCTTCAACTTTTGGATTCTTTTTTCTTTTTGCTTTTCTGGCTGTTTTTTGCTTCTTTATATTTCAAATCTTTGACTTGATTCTTGCAGTCCTCTGCAAGTTAGGTCTCTGTATAATATGTTTTTATTTCCATCAGTGCATGCTTAATTTCTAGTTGGTCCTTTTTCATATCCTCGAGGGTCTCGTTAAATTTTTCAGCCTTTTCTAGAAAATTCTTGAAAAACCTTATAAACGAGGTTTTGAACTCTATATTCAGTCATTTGTTTTCCTCCATTTCTTTCATTTGTGATCTGTTTCTTTATCTCTGAATTTTCACTGTTTCCTGAGTTGGTGGAATAGCTTTGTGTGGTAGGTGTCCTCTAGGGTACAATGGCTCAGCCTCCTCAGCTACCTGAGGTGGACACTCTTGGTGCACCCCTTTATGGGCTATCTGCACAGTCTTGTTGTAGTTAAGCCTAGATTGTTGTTGGTATCACTGGGAGGAATTGACCTCCAGGCCAATTGGCTGGGAGGATGAGCTGTGTCTATGCTGGGAGAGCTTCTGTGCTCAGCTTGGATGGGGCAGAGTCTCAGGACTGAGCAGACAGCCTTGGTTTCCCACCAGCCCCACCCTAAGAGGCCCCTGGGTCTCAGTGTCCCGCAGCAATGGCTGCAGGCACCTCTGAGAGAAAGCTGCCTTCGAGTTTTGCCTGCTGCCAGACAGTCCAGTTTCTCATCGAATGAGTCTGGATACCCAAAGTCTCCCCCAGAATTGGGGTACAGTGCAGTAAGGAGGTTTTGTTTCCCTCCCGAACTAGAAAGTCAGCCACGCTCTCAGCTGCATGCCCTCTCTGTGAACGAGTGCACCTTCGCTATTCCCCCGAGTCTCAGTGTGCATCCTCCTGACAGTCCAGTTTCACCCCATATGAGTCTGGGTTCCCCAAGTCTCGCCCGGAACTGGAGTTCAGCACAGTGGGGAGCCTTTGTCTCCCTCCCTGTTCAAGAAAGCCAGCCGCGTATTCAGCTGCCCACCCTTTCCACATGTGTGCATCTCCATACCTCTGCCCTCTGCACCTCCTCTGAGTCTCAGTGTCCTTTTCTCTTTCCTTCTAGTTGTAGAATTTCCACTCAGCCAGCTTTCTGGTGGTTCTGGATGATGTCCATTTTGTCTTTTAGTTGTAGATTTGAAATTGTTGTGTGAGGCAGCAGTATAGGTGTTTACCTCCTCTGCTGACATCTTGACTTTAGCCCAGGGAGACCCATTTCAAATTCCTGACCTCCAAAACTATAAGATAATAAATTTGTGTTGTTTTAAGCCACTGAATTGTGGCGATTTGTTGTAGAAGCAACAAGAAACTAGTACAGTAGGTTTCATATAAGGTTAAGTACATATACATTAACCAATGAAAGCTGTTTCATTTGAAACAAAAATCCAGGGACAGCTCAGACTCCCTTGATGTGTATCTGAGTGACTCCAGGTGAGACTGTCTGAGGACTTCCTGACAGCCTTTTCATTTTATTTATTTATTTATTTTATATTTTGTTGAATTTTTTTACAGAGAGGAAGGGAGAGGGATAGAAAGAAACACTGATGAGAGAGAAACAGCGATCAGCTGCCTCTTGCACACCCCCCACTAGGGATGTGCCCACAGCCAAGGCACATGCCCTTGACCGGAATCGAACCTGGGACTTTTCAATGCACAGGCCAATGCTCTATCCACTGAGCCAAACCGGTTTCGGCCAGCCTTTTCATTTTAAATTCCCTTAAGGCCTGGGCAGTTTGATGGTGTTCTTCTGAGTCTGTCATCACCATGTGGTCTCCAGTCCAGAATCTGGCACTGCCCAGGGCATCCCTTACTGAGGAAGGCCACAGGTGGCCCGCTCCCCGGCAGGCAGAGGGTAGAAATCTTCCTAACCTGGACACATCACCTAACCAGTCTTCTGTTTAAGATGATGCGGGGTTTCCTTTGTCTTCAGACAAAGCCACGCTCAGCACGCTCCTGTTCGTCTCCTCCTCCCTGTGCCCAGCGAGGCTTGTGCAACTCCTGGAACCTGCAGCATTCACTCCCACCCCCAGGCCTTTTCCCACAGGGTTCCCATTACTTGAAAGGTTGTTACAGCTCCTCCCTCCAGCTTTGTACAATTTCTTTGAAAATGTGACACATTTTTTTTTTCTGGAACAGAAGTCAGTCAGCCTCTTGAGGAGGACTTGTTCCTGCCCATGACCTGGAAGGCAGGCCTGCCCCGGGTTCACGGAGAGAAGCTCCACCGTAATTGGGGACGCTTATGCACACACACGTGCGAGAAGATCCTAAGGCAGGCTTACGTGGCTCCAGAAATGCCAGAGGACATTCCTGGGCTGGAACCCGTGGCCTGTCCTGAGGGCCAACGCGTACTCAGGCTTCCTGGGACTTGTTGCTTGTCCCAGGGCAGGTCAGCGGTTACCTGTTCCGATCCCAGTTCTGCCAGTCACCAGCTGGGCAAATCCCTTACCCCCCTAAATCTCAGCTTGCTCCTGTGTGAAATGGGGGGGAACAACAGCTACTGCATGCGGCTGGAAAGGTGTGGTCAGGCCTATCCTCGCACAGAGTGTTCAGCTGGTAGTAGAGACTGATACACATAATCGAAACCTTATTTGTCTTTCTACCAGGAATGATGCTATCCAGGTCATCAACTAATAGAATTAAATGCTCATGATCAGATTAACTTGCGTGGGACGTGGTCAGACACAGCTCTTGCTCGCTGAGTCCACTTCATCTGGGTCACGGTACCCTTCCAATGGGCCCCATGACTCAGCCCATCCACTTGGCGCGTCCCCATGACCACCAGCCGCTCTTGCCCCAGCAAGCACCGCGGCCTCTGACTGCTCTGTCTGCTTCCACTGTGGACTCCCACACTGTCAGTCCATCCCCCTCACAGCTTGTGGCTGTCTTTTTTTTTTTTTTTTGGAAGTCAAGCTGATTCTTTTACTTCCTGCTTACAATGCTCAGTGACTCTCCCTGCTCCCCCAGGGAGTGGTATTTCTATATGCCATAAAATTAGAACCAAAACCTCCCCCACAGCAGCCTCCCAGGCCTCCTTTGCTCCGTGGCTCTGGCTGACCCTGCAGCGTGCACGGCCCCCCTTTCCCCAAAGGACCGGCTGCCTCTCGGTGGGGCCCTGGCACGGGGCGACCTCCCTGCCTGGAACATGGCTCTCCGGGGAAAGCCGTCTCTGGCCCTCGGAACAGACGAAGCCTTGCTGCCCTGGCACCACGGGACGCTGCTTTCTAGTTCCTTCTGTCCATGGCTCCTTGAGTGTGGAGTGATCTGATTAGGGCAGTGGTCAGCAAACCGCAGCTCGAGAGCCACATGCGGCTCTTTGGCCCCTTGAGGGTGGCTCTTCCACAAAATACCACGGCCCGGGAGAGTCTATGTTGAAGAAGTGGCGTTAGAAGAAGTTTAAGTTTCAAAAATGTGGCTCTCAAGAGAGATTTCAATCGTTGTCCTGTTGATACTTGGCTCTGTTGACTAATGAGTTTGCCGGCCACTGGATTAGGGGCTGTCCCTCCAGCCAGACAGCCCACAAGGGAAGGAAAGATGTTCTTTTTTTTCCTAGCTCACCGTGGCTTCCCTAGCACAGAGCCTGGAACAGAGGAAGGAAGGAGGAGAGGAAAGAACAAAGGAGAGGAGTGTGCTATTTATAGGAATTCTCGTGTGAGACCCTTGGTAAATACGACTCCGTGAATTATTTTTGGTGTCAAATGACTTTCCTATATTACCATCCCTTGGTAGTAAATCTGTTTTTTTCCATGTCCCTCGTAAAGTTGTTTTTTTATTTGCTGCATTCAAGACATTTTCCTCCCATTAATTTTTCCTCGTTAAGTGGTTTTTATGACCGCTCTGTGCCTGAAGAAAGAACTGCCGCTCGGTGTTTGGGGTATCCTCTCGGCTCCTTGGTGGGAAGGCTCTGGCAGCTCTCCCACTGCTGACCATAACCAGTGCCGGTTGGCACACCGGTCACCCGCCAGCGCGCTCTGGGGTCCAGAGGAAGCCTTTTCTGTCTCCAGTTGGGAACAAGGTGTTAGGAAACAGCACCTTATGCAACAGAAGCTGCCACAGGGCCGGCCCTTGGAGGCAAACGGAAAAAAGAAATCATGGCATGTGGGAGATGTCTGCCGAGTCCTAGGGATCAAAGACGTGAAAGCTGTAACTCAGTTTTCTTAGTTTCTGTTTCTTGGACAACCGAAGGCTTGTGTTGCCACACGCGTCACCTAAGACGCAGCAAGGGTGGAAAAGGGTATCCTGGCCGAAACTGGAAAAAGGTATCAGTGGATAGAGCGTCGGCCTGTGGACTGAAAAGTCCCGGGTTCGATTCTGGTCAAGGACATGTACCTTGGTTGCAGGCACATCCCCAGTAGGGGGTGTGCAAGAGGCAGCTGATCGATGTTTCTGACCTTTAAAAATATGTATTTTTTTAAATTGATTTTTTACAGAGAGGAAGGGAGAGGGATAGAAAGTCAGGAACATCGATGAGAGAGAAACATCGATCAGCTGCCTCCTGCACACCTCCCACTGGGGATGTGCCCGCAGCCAAGGTACATGCCCTTGACCGAATCAAACCTGGGACCTTTCAGTCCACAGGCCAACGCTCTATCCCTGAGCCAAACCGGTTTCTGCCGATGTTTCTGACTTTCTATCTCTCTCCCTTCCTCTCTGTAAAAAAAAATCAATAAAATATATTTTAAAAAGAAAAGAAAAGAAAAAGGTATCCTGGGCCGGTGAGGTCAAAGCTGTCCTTTTTGCAAACGACCTCGGCCCGGCCTTGCACATGCTCCTGCCTGCAGGTGTTTCCACTCCCCACCGCTGGCTCCTTTCTAAGGGGCAGGGTACGTGCATCAAAGCCACTGCTGTTCCTACTTTATCTAAAAAATGCACAGCGCTGAGATACCTGCATTTTTCCTCGAATACTTTAAAGCAAATGAGATTCGGGAACTTCTCAGGCCTGCTCCCTGTGGAATTTCCTTTGTTCCCTGCTCCGAAACCTTATGTAACCTGACACAGTTATCTGAAAAGGCTCGGCATCCAAAGGACCAGTGCTCTGCGCGGGGACGAAGGTCGGCGCGGGAACAGAAACGATCTCCGCTGTCTGGGGACTGGGTCAGACTTGCACCCCGACAATGCCCAATTCACGCCCTGGCACTGTGACCGGTGGGCACACCTTCATCTCTCTGAACAAGGAACCTCTTAACGAGGTGTTCAAGGGACATGGCAAAGCCCTCGGCCTGGATGGCGATTAAAAATATTTCGATAACCACCTGGAACAACTGGCCCATTTCAGGGGGTGAGTGGGCAGTCACCCCTTCCACTGACTCAAAAATCAGCCCGTTCTGAGAGCCGGAGTCTCCTGCCCGCAGTTAGTGCCGCCAGCGGCTGTATATGTGGGGGGGTCTGCAATCCACATTTTCACCAAGTGGTTGGTCCAGGTGATTCTGACTCAAGCCACAGCCCAGGACACAAATCGGGAGACGACCCCGTTTCCCCGAGAGCCCCTGGGCCTAGAAGCTTCTTTCTCTCCTTCTGTTTTCACTTTAGAAATCCCAGCCCTGCTCACTGTGACATCTCAGTATCGAGGGACCTTCCAGGAGAACAGGCACCGCTCATAGGTGGCTGGCTTTTCAAGGAATTTGCTGGAGAAAAGTTTAGGCCAGGCTGTGAACAAAAACCCCCTTCCATCTGGTTTCAGTTTATTTAAAAAAACAACACGCACAGCCCCCCCCCCCCCCCCCCCCCAAAATCAGAAAACAGCCACAGCTTCCCCAGGCCTGGTATTAGCCACCAGGGGTGGAGCTGAATTATGTATAGGCAAATAAATTAAACCCGTCAGCCAACAGCAACTAATTTTTGTATCTTTTGCGGTAGTTCTGCCAAGAAAAGGCCTGGATTGGGGGGGGATAGGAGCTGTAAGGAAACAAGTTTTGGAATTAGTTTGAACCATCGCCTTAATTCCACTGGTGGGAGACATGTTTCTTTTTTTGTTTCTCTTTTTTTTAAATATATTTTATTGATTTTTTTACAGAGAAGAAGGGAGAGGGATAGAAAGTCAGAAACATCGACCAGCTGCCTCCTGCACACCCCGTACTGGGATGTGCCCGCAGCCAAGGCACATGCCCCTGACCGGAATCGAACCCGGGACCCTTCAGTCTGCAGGCCGACCCTTTATCCACTGAGCCAAACCGGTTTCGGTGGCAGACATGTTTCTAATCCAGAAGCAAATTTTAAAAGGTTGGTGGGCTTTTGCCTGGGTATTGCCCGCTGCACAATGCCAACCTCGTAGGCCGAAGGCCAGGGGGCAGGAGCGCAGTGCCCGGAGGGCTGTGTGACGCAGGGCGTGTCATTGACCCCCTCTGCGTTTGTTTTCTTCTTTACAGGAAGGGGATTTCCAGGTGCGCAGCCCGGATGGGGAGCCTTGGAAAACGTGGAGGGTGTTCAGCTCATGCCCAGGGCGCGAGGAGGTGAGTCAGCCAGCTATCTCCCGGCTCCCGGGCCTCGTGAGTGATGTGCTCGTACCTGCTTCCTGACGATGGTGTGAGAACAGCGTAAGTAAATATGCGAGCTGGACACAAGGACTGGCGTACAGCAAACACAGTAAATATGACAGAGGATTATGAATAGCTCAGAGCCACATGGCAAGATCCAAGGAGGTCGGTGAGTCAGCCAAGCTCTCCCTGCGAATGTTCCCAGCCGAGGCTTGCCTTTCCCTGGGGCTGGTCCGGAAAACCCTTCGGGACACTTTATCTCAGTGCTTCCCAACTGGAGGGCCCTGACAGCCGAACGTCTGCCTTCAGTTCCGGAGGCAAAACGAAAATTCAGCGCGGGTACCAGACACTGAAAACACAAGGGATGCTCTCGAGCCTCGCCCAGGTAACCGAAGGGCCTGGCTTCCAGGTGCGCAGCCTGGATGGACAGCCTCAGAAACAGGGAGAGGGGTCAGCTCCTGCCCAGGGGCACCAGGAGTCCCAGGCCGTGTGAGTGATGTGCCAAGAGCCACACGCTTCCGGCTGCCTCTGGACAGAACCCTCGCAGGTCCGCAGGCACCTCGGGCTCGGTTTGTCCCAAACAGACCTTGCTTCTGCCCCCTCGTCTGCATGCGGCGGCGGGCCTCCCAGCCTCCACTGTCCCCGTCCCCACAACCACTCCCTGCCCAACTGGAACAGGGATCTCCTTTGCTCAAGACCATCGCCAGTTCTTTCCCTCATCGTGAAGTCTAGGACAACAGTTGGCAGACTGTGGCTCTCAAGCCACATGCGGCTCTTTGGCCCCTTGACTGTGGCTCTTCCACAAAATACCACGTGCGGGCGCGCACGTTCAGGTGCGGTTGAAACTTCCTGGCCCACGTGCAGAAGTCGGTGTTCGGCTCTCAAAAGAAATTTCGATCATTGTACTGTTCCTATTTGGCTCTGTTGACTAATGAGTTTGCCGGCCTCTGGTCCAGGAGGCCCTGCAAACACGGCCCTGCACTAACACAGTCCTCAAGAGCCTGAACTTTGGATTCCGGAACACCTGAATTTGAATCTTACCGCTGGTCCAAGATTCAAACTCAGGTGCACCTGAGCTTGAGACCTTATGCAACTTTCTTAGCCTCAGGAAGCCTCGTATTCGGTGAAAGTAAAATTGTAATAATGCTACCTATGACGGAGGGCTAATATGAGGCCTTTGCACCCAAGCAAGGGTTGGGACAGAACAAGAGGTCTGGAGGCCAGTTTGGGGAATGCAGAGTAAGGGTAATTGGGCGGGGGGGGGGGGGTGCGGAGAAGGGAGGGGTGGGTGTCAGAACTAGGGAAGATGAGGAGGCCATCTTCGGGCATGCTGAGCGTAAGGGGCCTATGGGTATCCAAGGGAGGCCTCCAGGGGCAGCTGGACTTTGGCCTGGAGTCAAGAGTGAGGAGGCCTTGGCCGGAAAGGAGTGTGGGAGTCACCAGCATGTGAGTGGGAAGATGAGCTCATACTGAGGGAGGGGTCCCCGCAGCCAGAGGTTCACCCAAAGAGAGAGAAGCTGCAGGAGGGGAGTCAGGGGCAGGGGGGCACCCAAGGGAGAAAGGGGCTGGGGCATGAGGACTAGCCACAGGGCAGAGGCTTCAAGGAAGCCGAGCTAACCGGAAGCAGAGATGTGTCGAGGGTATTTGGGGACTAGAATGGCACTCACTGGTGACCTTTGGTGAGGTCAGGAGGAGAAGCTGACTCCGAGCTAGACTGGGGGAGAGGAGAGTGGGGTTGGTGATTGCAGGCAATTTTAGAGAAAGGTGGCTGAGAATGGGGGAGCGGTGTGTGTGAGAACAATGCTTGAGGAAATGGATAGAGGATTGGGGTGAAAGAAGTTCTTTTTTTAAATTCTCACCGAGGATATTTTTCCACTGATTTTTAGAGAGTTCAGAAGGAAGGGGTGTGTGCGTGGGAGAGAGAGAGAGAGAGAGAGAGAGAGAGAGAGAGAGAGAGAGAGAGAGAAACATCAATGGGAGAGAAACACATGGATTGTTGCCTCCCACATGCACACTGACCTGGGCGAGGGATCTAGCCTGCAACCTAGACACATGCCCTGGACCAGGAATCGAACCTGTCTAACCACGGAGCCAAACTGGCCAGGAGGAAAGAAATTCTTTATTGTAATTGGTTACCAGTGGGAGAGGCCAGAGCCCTAGTGTGCAAGCTGCTGGGAAGGGGCCAGTGGTTAGTGCTATATCCGTGGTGCCCAGCACAGGGCCTAACACACAGTAGGAACTCAGTGAAAGATTTGAGGATGAGATTCAGAACCAGGTGGAGAGACTGGCCATTGGGGCCCCTCTGCATTAGGCCAGGAGGGAAGGGTGATGGGGTGCCAGGGGTGAGCAGAGTGCAGGGCAGGGCCTTCCCGGGGCTCTGCTGCCTCCTCCAGGCCGGCCACAGAGGGAGTGTTTAACTTCTGGAATCCTGCTGTGTAACCAGGAGACAGAGCTGAGCTCTTGAAGACTGCCACCTGGCACCCCACACGGCACTTTGGCCCCCCATCCTCAAATCCAGCAGTCACCTTTACTTTATCCCCTTCAGAGCCACGCCCTCCCCCCAAGGCCGGCAGATGGTGCCAGTGAGCTGCTGGATTCAGCTGGAGCCAACTGGAGCCAGCCCCAGACCCCCACCCACCCTGTGGCCCTCTGGAGCCCGGGGCACGCTAAGCGTTTGGCTCACCAGGTTTCTGACCGAGGGTGGGGTGGGGGCAGGACTGGGAACGAAGGGAGGCTGAGGGGTGGAGTGGCTCAGGGGCTCTTCTCCTTCTGGTTGCCCTTCATTCCTTTGCCCCTGCCAGGCACTGCCTTATCTGCTGGGGCTCCTGCCCCTTCCCTTCTCTTCCCTGGAGGCCCCTGCCAACCCAGACGCCTGGTTCTGGCAGAGGCTGGCTCTCTGCCCCTGGGCAGGCACAACCTGGCACCAGTCCTCAGACAGGGCTGGGCCAGCCACTCCCAGTCATGACTGCCCCAACCACCTTCATTCTACTTCTAGAACATCTCCACCTGATGAGGGGTAAGGCGTCAGTGTACCCCCTGAGGAGGTCACAGGGGGCTGAGGCATAAATCCTGGGAAAGAGGCATGGCCTCCCGGCCTTGGAAGTGGGAGGCAGTGTGTCCAAGGGGCATACATATATTTAACAAATGTGGCGGATCATCTAGGCCCACAAGACCCAAGCCACACAAGATGAATAGTTCTAAGGTGGCAGTGTCCCAGAAGCTGAGCCAGAAACACCCCCTCCCGTCCCAGCCAATTTCTACTTTACAGTGAAAGACAGTTCCCCACACCCCCTCTCAGCAGGTCCTGCGCCCCATTCCAGGCTTCCCAGTGAGTCAGGATCTTTCATGGTTCCTTCCCTGGACAGCGTAGAATCCTGTTTCTTAGTCTCTGTTCATCTTGCTTTCCCACTTCCACCTCCCTACCCGTCAACTCCTGCTCTTGGCAAATGCTGGTACTATTTATTACGTGGCCTTGACCTTGAAGGTTGCCTGGGGTCCACCTCAGCCTCTCTTCCATTTCCTCTCTCCAGCCCTAAAGGGAAGCCTTTAATGGACTGAAGCTGAAGAAACTGCAGCCAGGCTCAGTAGGGTGACTAGAACTGGGATGTGGAGGGGGGGTGTGGGGGTGTGGAGGGGGGTACCCCACCAATCCAGGTGTACAGCTCAGATCAGGGAGCCAGGCCAAGGGTGCTGTGCCTACCTCTGGGTCTGGGCCATAGATTCAGGGTAACAGGAGTCAGCAGGTTTGGGGGCGGGGGGGAGATAGGAGAGGGAGGAATGTTTCCCTGAGTTTCCAAAGGATGACCCAGACCAAGGAAGAAAGAGTTCTGGAAACACACACAATATATACAAATGTCCTCACAGACACAGTCGGGCACAGGGAGAGACAGTCTGTGTGTGCGTAGACAAGCCATGGAGCCCATGAACTTGAGTGTATATAAGTACAGGCACACAAGAAGGTCATGTACCCAAGGTCAGGCACCACACCCTCGCTAAGCAAGTCCGCCTTACAGGGCCAGGCTGATCTGTCATCTGTACTTACAGGAGAAATAGGTGGGGGGACTGGACTGCTCTGGGCAGGAAACTGATCCTCTATTCAAAGCCTGTCCTGTCCCCTTAGGTGGGTCTGGCTCCCAGCCCCTCACTGAGATTCTCCTGGCCCACCAGGGGTCTCACCTGGGTGGCAGAAAAGGCTTTGGAGGAGGCATATCTTGACACGCTTGGGCACCTAAAATACAGAACGGGCAACAGAGCTAAGAGGGGTCCATGACCTTCCAGGTCCTAGTGTGGGCATGGATGAGACACTGGGCAAGCCCAGAAGCCCACAGGAAGCAGGGAGCCCCTCTGCCATGGGCTGCACCCACTGCCTTTAGCATAGGGCCTGGCAGCCAGGCACTGGCACCAGCTCCTAATGCCTGGCAGAGCCCTGGCACGAATGCCAAACACAAGGTGCCAGACACGGGGGTGGGCAGGGTGGGGGGCCGCCAGGCCACACACAAACCTTCATACACACAGGAAGGGAAATGCACCCACATTCACATCACTTACTTTATCCCCTGGGGAGTCATGGGAGCAGGGCAGGCATCACCCTGTCCTAGAGCTGCCCTCACTGACTCCCCAGGGGTCCCCATTGGCCTGGCTCTTGGAGTCCCTGGGGTAGGAGAGTGGGCTGGAGGTAATGGGAGGCCTAGTCACCCCCTATGACTCCCATTCTCCTCCCCCGCTCTGTCCCACCAGCACCCCCGTCGCATGTAAACGTGTGTGGCAGGAGGAGGTGGAGACGGCGCATCCCCAGGGCTGGGCGGGGGAAGGCAGAGAAAGGGCTCCTAAGAAGAACCGGGTAAGTTATCCAGCTTTCCCCAGCCCCCGCCCCCCGCCGGCTGTGTGGCCCCGAGCAGCTTAGGAGTGAGTGCGCGTCAGGGCGTGTGCGAGGCCCGGGGACCCGCACGGCGTGGGAGTGCGGCGCGTGTGCCGCCGGCAGCGGCAGAGGCGGCGGCGGCGGGCGGAGCGGGCGGGCTCCCCGTGGTGACCCTGCCCCGGCGGCGGCGGCGGCGGCGCGCTGTCAGTGTCGGGCGCTTGGAAGGGAGGTTGTGCGCGTCCTCAGGTGTCCCAAGCAAGTGTGAGCTGGCTGTGTTCACCTGGGAGCGGCGGCTCGGAGGCCGGGGAGCGCGTGCGGGGCGCCGGCGTGAGCGGAGGCGGGCCACTGGGGCTAGACGACCCGTTGGGGCTAGCGGACCGGCCCGCTCCTGGACACGGCTCGGGACGAGGCGTCTCCTTCTCCGGCGGCAACTTTGGGACTTTGTTCCGGCTTCTTCGAAAGCAGTTCTGGCCGCGGGGGCGGGCCGGAGGCGGGGGCACCTGCCCGGCGCGGGGTGCCAGGAGCGATGGAGAGGCGCCGCCCCGCCCCCCGCCCCGCCTTCTCCCCGCCCCCGGGGCTCTTTATATGCTCGGCCCGAGGGCGAACCGAGAAAGCGAGTATTCCTCCCGTCCGTGGTCGGTTTTCTGCTACACGCCGCACTCCTAGCCCCGGCCCCGAGTTCCTACCCTCGACTCCCTCCGGCCCTCCCCCCCCCCCCCCCGCTCAGCCACCGCCCCGGCCCGCCCCAGCGCAGCCAGCAGCCATGGAGCGTTGGCCTTGGCCGTCGGGCGGTGCCTGGCTGCTCGTAGCTGCCCGAGCGCTGCTGCAGCTGCTGCGCGCGGACCTGCGTCTGGGCCGCCCGCTGTTGGCGGCGCTGGCGCTGTTGGCCGCGCTCGACTGGCTGTGCCAGCGCCTGCTGCCCCCGCTGGCTGCGCTCGCCGTGCTGGCCGCTGCCGGCTGGATCGCATTGTCCTGCCTGGCGCGCCCGCCGCGCCTGCCCGTGGCCACTCGCGCGGTGCTCATCACCGGTGAGTGCGCGGGGCGCGGAGCGTGGGGATTCCAGGCTCGAGGGCGGGACCGGACACCCAGAGGGCTCCCGTGGGCACGCCACGGCAAGGAGGGCACCCAGCGCAGGAGTAGGCGAGTCCCCTTCCCCCGGGTGCAGGGAGCGAACCAAGTAGGAAGCAATGCACCTCCTCAAGTCTTGGTTAACTACCTGCAGCTGCGGGTGTGCTGGAGCGAGAAGGCAGGGAGTGGGCAGGTGCGCTGGGGACACTGATGGCTGAGAAAGATCGTCTCCTGGAGTTTGGGGTTCAGGCTATGCCCTTCCCCAAGAGAGCAATCTCTGAGGGGCTTGCGTGGATGGTCATTCCTTGAGCTCTACCTAACATCCCCACGTGGGATGCCTCCTCTCTACCCTGAAGCCAGAGAAAGGCTCTTAGACGTGCTGTTGGGACCCTCACCACTGAATTGGCTGGCGCCCTTGGAACCCAGAGAAGCTTGAGGGCATCATGAGAAACAGCTGGGCATCCAGGTGCTTCTCAGGTCCAGCTGACCACCCTCAAACTGCTGAGAGAGTCTCGTCTGCACCCCAACCCCCATTCCTCCTGGTCCTTTTGTGCCCAGGCAGGGAGAGGCCTTAGCGAGTTGGGCTCAGGTGCCTTTTGCTGCCTGGCTGAGCTCCCTTTGTCTGGAGCAGGGAATAAATCTGTCACCAGATCGAGGGAAGGGGAAGGGGGGCTGGGGCCCAGCCGGAAGTGAGGAGGGGGAGAAAGGCCAGGGGGCACTGGCTCCAATGTATGGCAGGGGGAGGGCAGCCTAGTCTCTCCCGCACTCCCATGGCTTTGGACAGGTGCTCAAGGCTCTGCCTCTACATTGGACTTGGGGCGGGGGCAGCCACCGGACTGGGTTCTCAGAGACCTCAGTCCAGTATGGGGCCCTGCATGATCAGATGGAGTTTGGAGAACTTCTCAGAGGAGGCCATCCTTGAGCTGGGCCTCAGAGGATGGGTGGAGGTAGGTGGAGTAAGGAGGTGTTTTGTATGAGACAAAGGGTGTGGAACGAGGGCTTAAGGCAGGAATGAGCATGGTCTGGACAGGGGACAATCCGTAATCAGTTTGGCTGCTGGGATGTGGTGGGATGGGCGCTTGTTTCCTCAGGTGGGGCCTTGAATGCTGAGCAAGAACCCAGACTGTGCTGAGACCGGGTGAGGGTGGCAGGAGGACTTTGGGCACAGGAGTGGGGACAGAGCAGGGTTTGGGCTGGATGGGGGTGACCTGAGTTTAGGGTGCAGTGTGAAGACTTAGGGCAGTGGTCGGCAAACTGAGGCTCTCGAGCCACATGCGGCAGCTTCTTTGGCCTCTTGAGTGTGGCTCTTCCACAAAATACCACGGCCCAGGCAAGTCTATTTTGACGAAGTGGCGTTAGAAGAAGTTGAAGTTTAAAAAATTTGGCTCTCAAAAGAAATTTCAGTCTTGTACTGATGATATTTGGCTCTGTTGACTAATGAGTTTGCCGACCACTGACTTAGGGGATCCTACTTTCAGTTGAGGAAGAAAGATGACAGACCCTCCTGGTATGAAGTAGGGACTAGATTGTGATCTGCCCCCAGAGATGGGCCAGCTCCCCTCCTGCCTTCTAATTTCTGAGCTGTCTCAACAGAACCCAGGCTACTTGCAAGTACTGGATCTTTCCTGAGCTCTCACCTCAGGCTTTGCTTACTTCTAGCCTTGAGTCTGAGAGGCAGGTGTGAGGAGGGATGCCCTCTGTGACTTGGAATCCCCCCTCTCTGGTTGCAAAGCCCCACAATGGGGCAGGGGAAGAGGACTGCCCATCCCTCCCATCTAAGCATCAGACATAAGCCTCCAAGTTTCCCAACCCCCCCAAACTCTGGAGGTCCTTCATCACCCGACTGTGAGATCAGGGAGGAAGCAGGTCCTGCCCCACCTGCCCCACCTGCCCCCTCCCCCTCCCTGAGAATGCCCCTGAGAACCACTGGCCAAGGCTACTGAGCAGCTCAGCCCTGCGGTCAGGGTTTGGGCCGAGTGGCCGTACCTTGCGTGCGTATCTGTGCACAGATGTGTGGCCGGGGTCCCATGGGAGTGAGCCAATGTGTTGCTCACAGCTCACTGCAGGTGTATGTACAGGAATGTGTGCGCAGGTAAGACGGGGTGCAAGGTGTCATTAACTGTGCTGGGAGGCCCCGTTTTCTTGTGAAGGACCTGTCTGCTCTGGGGTGGGGTTGGGGGTGTTGCTTAGGCAAATGGACACACACGTGCTCACTCCCCTGCCCCAGTCTGGACTGGCGGGCAGGCCCCCAGCCACACAAAGCCTGGCTCAAAGCCCCATACCCCGCTGTGTTGTCTGCCTCGTGGCAAGGAGGGGGTGCAGAGCTGTCCTGAAACAAGAAAGCAGAGCAGCTCTGCAGCTTCTGCTCAGGGGGACGGCCAGTGAGGAACCTGGATGGGGATGGGAACAATCAAGGAAGCAGGGGCTTATCGGACCCGCCACACCGGCTCTGCCTGGTGGTTTCTCTCTACATACCAAAGTCAGGAAGTTACGTCTCCAAGAGTGGTAACTGACCTCAGGTCACACTTGGTGGGCTTGGGAAGGGATTAAAATGCAGGTCTGTTCTCTCCATCCATCATTGTCCCTGTCCTGGGGGCAAGTGGTCTGGAGCTCAGAGAATGCTTCGCTGTTGCCACTGATTGAAATTCCAAGGGTGGGGGTCGGGGGTGAGATGGGGATGGGCCTCCCGCTTGCCTGGAACAGCAGTAGAGGGTGTTGAGGTTGGGAAGGCAGGTTGGGCAGAGCCTGGAAGATGGGAGCAGAGGGCTCGGGCTTCATCCACTCGCTGTGGGAGCCTTGGGAAGGTTTTTGCAGCAGAGTCATATTGTCATTTTTGGAAAGATCTTTCCTGGCTGCTTAGGGATTAAGATGGGACAGGACTAAAGAGGGGGCTGCTTCAGTGCCCAGGTAGGAGGAAGCAGCCTGGGCAAGGGCAGCCAGAAAGAACGGGAGGCTGTGCAGTAATAGAGTCCCCATCTTACTCTTTACTGGCTGAGTAACTTTGGGAAGCAACTTAGCAATACGAGGTCTGTTTCCTTATCTGTAAAGTGGGGCTCATAAGCCATGATTCATGGCGTTACTCTGGGGAGTCAGGGAGATGACAGCTATAAAAAGAGTTGATGCTCAAGTGCTCAGCCAGGAGGCAAAGCCTGCCAGAGAGGGGCCTGAAAGAGAAGGGAGGACTGCTGACTGCTGGTAGGTCGGGTGTCAGGCCTGGAGCCCATCTGGTCCCTGGTGATCCCGGGGTTGTCTCAGGCTGGACTAGGTCAGAGTGGGAGTTCACTGGCTGCCCTGCCCTGGCCAGGTTGTGACTCTGGTTTTGGCAAGGAGGCGGCCAAGAAGCTAGATGCCATGGGCTTCAAGGTGCTGGCCACTGTGTTGGACTTGGATGGCCCCGGTGCCCTAGAGCTGCGTGCCTGCTGTTCCCCTCACCTAAGGCTGCTGCAGATGGACCTGACCAAGCCAGGTGACATTAGCCATGCGCTGGAGTTCACCAAGGCCCACACCGCCAGCACAGGTCAGTGGGCACAGCTCCTGGAGGAGCATGGCAGGGTGGATATGAAGGGGCAGGGAGCGTAGGCTTGCTGCTGGGCTGACCCATCATTGCCCTCCCTGCTCCATGCCCTCAGGCTTGTGGGGCCTAGTCAACAATGCGGGCATCAATGACATCGTGGCCGACGCAGAGCTGTCTCCATTGGCCACGTTCCGCAGCTGCATGGAGGTGAACTTCTTTGGCACACTGCAGCTCACCAAGGGCCTCTTGCCACTTTTGCGTCGTTCCGGGGGTCGTATTGTGACCCTGGGCAGCCCGGCAGGTGAGTGCATTCCCACGCTGCAGCAAAAACGGAGCCCCTCCAAGGGGAGGGAAGTGGGAGCCACCAGCCCAAGCTGAGCTGCCCGCCCCCAATCCATCCCCAGGAGACATGCCATATCCATGCTTGGGAGCCTACGGGACTTCCAAAGCCGCTGTGGTGCTGCTCATGGACATATTCAACTGTGAACTTCTGCCCTGGGGGGTCAAGGTCAGCGTCATCCAGCCTGGCTGCTTCAAGACAGGTGAGGGTCAGTCAGGGCTGGGGGGCAGCTCACAGTCCGGGAGTGGAAAAGAGGGGTAACTGTGGGGGCAGGGACTGGTTGGAATGGGCGTGGCTTCGGCAGGAAGTGGGTCGCTGATGAGTTGGCTTCCCTAGCTGACCCCGCGTGCTTATCTTATCACTTTTTCTCCAGAGTCAGTGAAAAATGTGAGCAACTGGGAGCAGCGCAAACGGCTGCTGCTGAGCAGCCTGCCCCAAGAGCTGCTGCAGGCCTATGGCGAGGACTACATTGAGCATGCGCACGGGCAGTTCCTGCATTCGCTGAGCGGGGCGCTGCCCGACCTCAGCCCGGTTGTAGATGCCATCATTGAAGCACTGCTGGCCGCTCAGCCGCAAAGCCGCTATTACCCGGGCCGTGGCGTGGGGCTCATGTACTTCATCCACTACTACCTGCCCGAGGGCCTGCGGCGCCGCTTCCTGCAAGCCTTCTTCATCAGCCCCTGTCTGCCAAGTGCACTGCGGCCTGGCCAGCCTGGCGCTACCCCCACCCAGAATGCTGCCCAAATCCCAGACCCAAATCCAGGCCCTTCCCCCACAGTGGCCCAATGAGCAGTGTGCGTCTCTGACCTCGGCTATTCCAGCAGAGGGTGTCCCATGAGCCCTGGGGCCTCCCCAGGGCATTGTGACCCCGGAGTCTGTCCTAGAGCCTGGCCTGAAGGACCCTAGCCCCGCCCACTGCCGGTAGCCCAGGTCAGGCCTGGTGAGGCTAAGGCTTCCCAGTGAACCTCTGGGCGTCTCTACTGCGTCATGAGCCCAAACTGGGGTGTACACAGCTCCCCTGCAGCTCGGAGAACCCAGCTGGATGGGGAGTCCAGTGCAAGACGTAGCTGTAGCCTTTGACAGGTTCCCATAGTCAGTGCCTCTGCAAACTAAGTGACGGGGTAGGTTGGGGACCCCCTCAGGTTATTTCTCAGCACTAGTGCCTCAGTGCTGCGCTTCGAAGGGTAAATCCCAACTGTTTCTTGACTGGCTCAAGAATTAGGGCCCTGACCACCCATCCCAGGCCCCCAAGCCGCAGGGAGCCTGCACACCCTACTTGCCTGATTGCCGTTTTTAAATAAATGTCTATTTCTCCTAGACTGGGGGAGACCATGTATTTGAAGGGAGGATAGGCTGTGTGTGACATATTGCGAACTGGCTAGGGACCCTCTGGGGCTCAGAATGGGGGACCAGGCTCTGGGTACAGACTCTGGTTCTCACCTTCCCTCTTCACGGACCTTGACAGCTCATTTACCCATAGGTTTGAGTTTCCTCCTAGTGACATGGGGGTGATAAGGGGAATGGGGGGAGCTCAATGAAGCTGACAGGGAAGTCTGGGGGCTCTCCAGGGCCCACGCCGCCGACAGAGGATTGCTCTCTCCCCCAGAGGTGCCCCAGCCCTGAGGAATCGGGCTGCTCCATAGCGGGCCAGCCTGGGACTGCCACTGCCAGTGACTGAGGAAGGCAGAAGGCTTAGGCAGGCGGGGTGGACTCGGTAAGGGTGAACCCAAGGGGAGCTGGGAGCCCCCAAAGGAGACGGTAGACACAGGGCTTAGGGCAGTTTATTGTTCAGAGGAGCAGGGCTGAGAGGGCGCACAGTTGCTTCCCCCATGCCTCAAGGACACACGTACACAGTTTCCCCTGGGCCATGGTTCTGGGAGTGACCCAGAGGGGTGAGGAGGCTCACGCTGCTACTAGGGGTTCTCATTCTGGAGGAGCACAGAAGTGGCCACATGCTTCTTAGACATGTGGGTGGTTGTAAACAGGGCTTGATCTGGAGGGGAACTTGGTCTATCCTTGGTCAGGGGAGCAGGTGCCCAGGCCCAAGAGCAGTCTCAGAAGATCAGGGAACTGGGCAGCCGCTAGGACACTGTGCTATACCCCCAGGGCAGGCAGGTGAGCGTGGTCACATCACACACAGACACACACACTCCTGGGGAGCCTTGGACCTGGGCCTTAGAAGATGGGGATGTAGTTGTCAATCTTGGCGCGGTGGCGCTGGGCGATGCATTCAGCAATCCACACGATGTTGCGACACTCCTGCTCCTTGAGCTTCACGAAGGCGTAGAAGACACCGAAGTGGAACTGGTTGAGGAAGGCCAGCTTGTTCAGTTTCACCTGCGGACAGGGGCGGGCGTGGCGTGCGGTGGCCATGACCAGAGTCAGGCCTGAGCCACCCACCAAACCCTCCCCGTGACGGGCAGGCCTGGCACCCACCTCATGCTCAAAGAATCGGTCCTCCAGGGTCTTGTCTCCAGGGTTGCTGCCCGCACCCTCAAAAAGCAGCTTGTACTCCTGGCCCAGGAGAGTGGTGGGAAGCGAGAGCATGAGGGCACTGTTGGATGTGGGGTGGGGATGCAAGTGTCAATATGCCCGCCCCACGGTCCTGCAGCCAGGGCACTCACCGGGTAGTAGTCGGCCACGTTCTTAACCTGCTCGTAGTCATCAGCCCGAGCCAGCTGCGCTAGGCCCTCCGGGTAGAGCCGCCCACAGTGCGGAAAGAGCTTGGCGCGGTCCTCCTTGGACAGCTCTGTGCCGAAGGAATTGATGGTGATAATGAAGGCGCGGCGGTCTGCTTCAAACTGTGGGGCCAGAGCACAGGCGAGGAGAGGGGAGGGAGGAAGGCAGCGGCCAGTCAGTTGGCAGGGCTTCCCGTAGGCCTGTCTTCCCCAGGGGACCAGCAGGAGGGAGGGAGGGCGTTTACCTCCAGGATGGGGCACATGGCGTCGGCCGTGGTCCCGCCTAGCAGGGTGCAGAACTTGTAGAAGGACTCCAGGTAGGCCTGCACAGAGCACGGGGCTTGTTCAGCTCAAGCAGGGAGACTGGGGAGGTGGGGGCGGGGGGGAGGGCACTCCCAGGCCTCCTACTCATAGTTCGAGCTTCCCTCCCCAGCCCTTGGATTGTCCATGGCAGTCCCACATCAGAGCCCTGTAAATGCCAAAAACTCCAACTGTTAACCAGCCAAGCAGCAATAGCCTGCTGCCTTGTCCCCAACCCAGGAGTGACAGCAATTTCTGGTCAACTGTCTGCTTCATGGTGCAGTGGCCCCCACACCCTCATCCCACAGAAGGCCAGGCTAAGAGGAAGACTCTGCCTTTCTCTACTGTTCTGTCTGCCTTTCCCCCAGATCCTTTCTCCTCAGTCCCAGAAAACTACCTGCCGATGGGCTAGGGAGGGAAGGTCACTCCTGAAAGTTCATGGAGGTGGCCTGGCCTGGGTGCTGGGCCCTTCCTGGCCTCCACCTTACAGAACACTTCCTCCTCCTCCCACCCCCCAGGCATATCACAGTAGGAACCAAACTGTCAACCTGATTCCTGCTGAGGGATGATTATTGCCCCCTTGGACGTCAGCCCTGGAGAGCAATGGCCATAGCTGGACACACAGACATGCAGCCACCTGCTGGGGCGGGGGAGGGGAGGGGGAGGGACAAGCACTCCCTGCCCAGGCAAATTGGATCTGCTGGGCATGAGAAGACAGGTCAGCCCAGGCCCCAGGCCCCCAGCACTCACTCTTAAAAGCAGCCGCACAGGCTCCCTTCCCCACACCTCTCTCTGTCAGGGAAGGGGATGGTCTTGTAGCCTCCCTGGAGAGCTCCCCACTCAGATCCTCTTGAGCCTGATGTGGTGGCCAGTCGAAGGGGCTCTGGCTTCGCAGGCTAGAGACTACTCTGGGGGCCAGGGCTGGGAGGCATGGGAAGCTTCCCATGCCAAGGTCTGCCGGCCAAGGCGCAGAGACCTTTGCACCCACCACAGCTGACTTGGGCCACCAGCTGTGCTGCCGCAGGAGGACGTGAGATGAGGCCTGGGAGTAAGTCCAGCCCACCCTGGCCAGCAGCACTGGACAAGCTGGGCTCAGAGAAAGGCCTGAGGTGACCACTGGGTCACCGAAAACAAAAGTCCAGAATGGCAGAGAGTGAGAAACTAGAAGGGGAAAAGGGTCATAGCACAACAGATCCCCAGGAATGAGAGAGTGGCAGAAACAGCTGCCCATCCTACCGTGGTGTGGGTACCTTTCAGTCCTTCCAGCACTGTCCCCAGTTCCTTCCTTCCCTGCGGCCAGCCACACTGGCTGCACCCAAATCCTCAGGCCCGCTCCATCCAGTGGGGCCTGCAGTCCTCCCCGTGGGGATGCTAATGCAGACAGGCTGACCCCAAGGTGAAGGAGGCTGGTGGACAGACCTAGACTCTCTTCTGGAGGCCAGAGCAGCTGAAGAAACTGGCAGGACCCCAAAGGCCCAGGTACCAAGGTCATATTCCCACCCCCACCCTGTGCCCTGGAGGAGTCTGCTAGCTCATGGCTGTGCCAGCTCACTACAGTTCCCACCCGGTAGGCAGCTGAGGGTCCGCCTAATCTCCCATCTGTGGCCACTGGGCTGGGACATTGCCTGCTGGGCGGGCAGTCCTGGCATGGTGCCTGCAGCATTGGATCAATGTTTACAAGCTGGTGCCCAGGCAGCCCTCACCAGTGACTCCAGGTAGAACCAGTCAGGCCCGGTGAGGGTGTGGGTAAGGCTGGGGGGACAGCCGCACCCCTCACCCTGTGTCAGGGCAGGGATCCCGGCAACATGCCAGCTGGGTGCGCAGGAGTACACACTCTCTCTCTCTACTAATTGCTAGCCTGCCTCCCTACTAGCGGGTGGATGAGAGAGCTTACTTTGCAATCAGGCTGAGCCAGATGTGATCCCCAATGCTCTCAGTGTCTCGCAAGTGGCTTCAGGCAACCCATTCTACTTCTGAGCCCTCAGTTTCCTCATCTTACAAACGAAAACATTGATAAGACAGTCCTGAGGATGAAAGAAGATGAGTCTCCCTCCCTCTGGTTTTGCCCCCTGCACCCTGGCCTCCACATTGCAACCAGAGGGTTTCCTCATGATTCTCTGACCTGTGGGAACCTTCACTGCCGCCCCTGCACACAGGATAAAGTTCAAACTCTTGGCCAGACAGTCACGGCCCTGGGTGACTTGATCCAGTGCCCGCTTCTTTCCCAGACCTAACTGCTGCTGTTCGTCTGGAGCCTACACTGCTACAAACTGCTTGCCACTGGCCCATGCACCACGCTTGCTCTGCATGTGCTGTTCCCCTGCCACCCCGCTGCACCCCAGGTAGGTCCTTCACTACCACCAGGCTCTCCCTCACTCTGGCCCGACCCCTGCAGGGCGACTGGAGGTCCTGGGCTTAGGATGCAGCCAGGGGTCAGCCACCCAACTCCAACCAGGGCAGGAGAGGACCCTTGCTATAAAGAGCCAACAGACAGATGTTCTCAAGGTTAGGTCAGCAGGGCCTTTGGCCAGTGCTAACCTCGGCCCTGCTCAAGGTTAGGTCAGCAGGGCCTTTGGCCAGTGCTAACCTCGGCCCTGCTCAAGGTTAGGTCAGCAGGGCCTTTGGCCAGTGCTAACCTCAGTCCCGCTCAAGTGCTACCCACTGCTGACCCATGTTCCTGGCTGCAGCCCCTCAGGGGTCCTTGTACCACAATGATAGTCCAGTCTGTCCCAAATGTCTCTCACTGGTCCCTGGCCAGCTCTGCCCTTCACCTCTTTAAGCCAAGGCAATGCTGACCTAGGAATCCCAAGCTCACTCTTCCTCCAGGGGTCACCAGCCCACGGCACAGTCTGGTGGGAAGCAGAAAGTAGGTGGGGGACAGGGATGATGGGATGTGGCACTGGCTCTGGCCTGGGAACCCAGCAGGGGGACCTGGCTACACCTGGCTGGGTCCCTCTCTCACCGTCACTGAACACACTGTTGCTCTGCTCACGTGCCTGCACTTGCTGGCAACAGTCCAAGCGGGAGAGCTGAGAGCTAAGGCCTGGGTGGTAGCCCGTGACCCTGTGGGATCGGGGAGAGCAGTTACCCAGGAGCCGGCTCTGACAAGCCAAGCCGCGGAGCACCCGCCACGCCTGCTGATCTTATCTAGGCTGCCGTGGGCATCTGGGGATGGAGAACCTGTTCCATGCAGCCTTGTGCCCATCACGGGAGCCAGAAAGTGAGCGGATAAGCCCCCAGGGAGAGAGCCTGGTGCAGCTGCGCCCTGCCCCAGCACCCCACATAAATCACAGGCCACCACGCCCACAGCCTGTCGGCCTGTAAGCCAAACCCCACCATTCACGGGGGGAGGGGGGCACTACCTTGTAGAGCGTGTTGCGGATGATCTCGATGTTCATCTCATCGAGGTCCTGCTCTGAGATGCAGTCCTGGAAAAAAGCCGCTGGGGAGAAAAGATGGGTGTGAGGGCTGGGTGTGTGTGTGCACTTAGGTAAGGATCCTGGGGCCCCTGCCACGAGGCCCATCTGGCTGGGTACTGGGGGCCCGCACCCTGGTCATTGCCTTGGAAGTGGCAGAAGCAATCCTCTGGACTAAGTATACTGACCTGAGCCTTCTTGCTCCTACAAATGATTTATAAAGCAGGCCGCCAGCCATAACATGACCTAATCGCTGCTGGGGCAGACCCAAGCTCCGCCATGCCAAAGACGGGCTTGCGTAAGAGGCCACAACATCCTCTCTTCTGGGGGTGCGGGAGGAGGCGGCAACTGTGGATCTGGGGCCTGACGCCCACTTCTTCGCATCCCCCACATTTGGAAAACCAGCCTCCTTCTCCTTAGGACAAGGAACGAGTTCAGCATGTGGGTGGGCACAGGCCAGACCAGGGGGCCGCTGTCGGGCTGGAAGTGGTGGCAGCGCTGGATGAAGCCACCCCACCCAAAGGGGAACCTGTGGGCACGGCCTGCCTCTTCTTTAAAGATGAAGGAACTGAAAAGGCCACAAACAGCTCCGAACTACCGGGAGTGGAGATTCTATGACAGGTGTGTCCAGCAGGTAGGGCTCACCTCTGTGTGCAGCCCCTTCGGGGTGCTGGTACCACAACTACAGCCCAGTCTATCCCAGTGGTTCAACCCAGGGAGCTTCCTGGAGGTGGTGCCAGGGGACTAGGACTCTGGCTCTGAGGACACCAGCTGGGGCAGCCTCAGTGCCTGCCCCGCCGGCCCGCAGGCAGGAGCCAGCACTGCCTCGGCGGGGCCCTGCGGGAAGCTCTCAGTTCCCTTCCGTGGCCTCGAACATGACCCTTGTATCCTGCTGGACACTGCCTGTCCTGGCCCCTGGGACCTGCTCAGTAGAGGCGAGTGAAGCTGTTGGCTTCCCTTCCCTGCTCACGGGCAGCCCGCCACCCCCGCCCCGCCTGAGGTCAGTCTGACAGGACTCCGAGGGACCGGGGCCTCTCGCCCTCTCCCTGAGCTCAGCCTCCTCTGCGTTCTGAGAAATCGTCCAACTCCACCAAGTCAGGTGGTCCGAGTCGGGCCCTGGGTGCAGCCTGCCTGACCAAGCAAAAGCTACAGCAAAGAAGGCTGGGTGAGGAGGAGGGAATGGGAGGGACTGGCACTGATGCCCCCATCTCCCTCCTCCCTCCACCACAGCGGCTCACCGAGGGGCGTGTCCACCAGGATGGCATTGTAGAGCTCGGCAGGTGTCTGGGCAATGTTCACGGCCTCCATCTGCTCGAAGCTGCCTAGCGGGTGGCATTTGGGCACGAGCTCGGCGATAGAGCGCTGGTGCAGCGTGCCCGTGATGAGCAGGATCACGTTGTCAATCATGTAGCTGTAACTACAGGAGGCACAGGAGCAGGCAGCCTGTCAGGGGGCCTGGAAGTCCTGACACCGTGCCCCTGCCCGCACCCCGCACAGGTGCCCAGCCCCCGGACAGTGAATGCTGCCTCCTTTCCCTGCCCAGGCATGCCCCCTCCTCCAGTACCAGGCACACAGGACAGGCGTGGCCCCTCCCTTGGGGGGGGGGGGATGGAATCCATGCCCCACGAGTGACTGGGAAACAGGTGTGAACAGTGTCCTGGCAGGACAGGGGAACTGCGGGCACAAGGCGGCCAGGCCACCGGCCAGCCTCGGGGATGGAAGAACGGGGAGATGAAAGAGTGTTCTGGGAAGAGGGAACAAAGTGTGCGAAAACCTGGAGGCATTCACTGAGTGACGGGTGCATTCGAGGAACTGAGCACGCCAGGGTTGGCAGAGGGAAGGGAACCAGGGCAGTGCTGCCAGCAGGCCGGGGCTGGAGGCTGGTCCTGCAGGCTGGGCTGAGGGTCCCGCTTTCATTTTGAGCTCGAGGGCTCCACGAGCAGGATATAAGCAGGGGTATCCAGTCCAGTTAGGGTCCCTTTGGCTGCTGGGTAGGAACAGAGTGAGAGGGGAAGATGGTGGGGGAGGAAGGTGAGGAGTGGGGTGGGGAGAGCTTCTCTAGGGAAGGCTGGAGGGGAGGTTGGAGGGGAGCCGGGGGGTGGGGGGGGGAAGGGAAGAAGGCCCCTCTGGAGTAAGGACCCAGGTCAAGCAGCGAAGATCAGGCAGACAGCTACCCTGTGCAGCCCACTCCAAAGACCGAGCACTACCTCCTCCGCTAGGGCCTGAGGCCAGGGCAGGCGTCTGTCCAGGATCCGGGAGAAGACCCAGAGACCTGGACAGGAGGCTGGGCTCAGGTCAGTCCCAGACAGAGGCCTCCGCCTGCCTCCTCCCGCTGAGGCTCTAGATCCATGGGCACCAGGGGGGGCTGTGGAGCTGGAGAGGATGGGGCTGCCCAGGTCACCATGCCAAGGCAAGGGGCAAGCTCTGCCTCCCATAGCGAAGACAGCACCTCAAAAGCACTGGAGCTAGTTCTGCGCAGTCACCTATGTGGGGATGAGGTGAAAGGGGGGCGGGGCGGCCACAGTTAGACTGCAGTAGCCACAACATTCCTTCAGCCTGGCACCAGGGAGGAATTCAAGGCACAAGGAAGCTGGCTGAGGTCTGGAGGGCAGACATCCCCAAGGCCGAAGTGGGGGTCCCGTTGGAGGGCGAGGCTGGGGTGGAGGCTGCCGCCCTGAGCGTGTGTGTGGGCCACAGCCAGCCCCTGTCCTGAGGTCAGAGCTGCGCACCAGTGCCGATGCTATCCAAGGGAGCAGGCCCCAACACCAACGGAAGGAGGCTGATGGCCCAGGCTTCATTCAGCTCAGAGGGCTGGCCGTTGGGGGAACTCCCACAGGGCCCTCCAGGAAGGCGGCAGAAGGAAGAAGCCACAGCTCCTGTCCTGGCCTGACCCCCACTCTCCGCCTGCTTGCTGCTCCCCCAGCTCCCACCCGGCCCAGCGCCCTGCTACAACCTCTGCTCTCCTGGGCGTGGTGCCAGGCAACTGCCCTCTCTCCGTCCCGTCTGGCTGGGTCAGCTGCGGGATGTGTGCTGAGAGGAGACAGGCCCCCTTCCCATACTGAGGGCTTCAGGCGAGGCCCATTTGCAGCTGCAAACCAGAGGCCCTGTGTCAGCCTTCTGACCCCGACCTGACCCTGGCAAAGTGGAAGCCCCTCCGAGAGAGCTTTGTGCCTTGGCCTCTGGCCCAGCCTGCATCTTCTCTACCCTGAACAGCACATCCCTCTCGTCACACCAACTGCCGAGCCTCAGTTTCCCCTGAACAGCCTCCCCTCATGCTTCCAGAATCTCATGTACCCCAGAACCATGCTACACACCACACCGCCTCCCGAGACACTCCCGCCTGCACCTCATCCGGCCCCACTCGAGCCATCATGTTCCCCGAACCTAACGTTGCTCTTTACGCTCCCACGACACTCTGGGCAGGGAGGGAAAGACGAGTGCTATTCAACTGATCCCACAACCACCTGCACCATCAGCTGTCAGAGGAAATAAGGCACAGAGAGTGCAGGGACTGGGCCCCATCATTGCATAAGGCTCTCTGTCCCCATGGCCAATGTCCACACACCTCCACCCATGGCTAGGGCTCTCCATTCCCCATCAAGCCTTATCTTCTCAGATGGATCTACATAAGTCAGCCTTTATTTTCTAAACCTCCCCACTCCTGTGCCTCATCTGAGGGCATTAGTTTATGTTGGGAGTGGGGCTGGGGTCAGGGCCAGAAGAGGTGCCTCTGGGTCCAGGCCCCTCCCCCAAGAGGAGAACCCTGTGGGAAGACTCTGCCATTTGGCTTTGCTGCTATCCCTCCAGTGATGGGGAACAGGCCAGTTATGACTCACTTTTCAGCCTTGACAGCAGATGTGGGGGCTGGAGGTAGTATCCCCTGGCTGCTCCCAGCCTCTCCTGCTAGAAGATCTAGCTGGGCACCAAGGAAAACGCTGAGCCAAGTGAGGGTCACTTGTGATCACACCCCAGCCCCTTCTAAGCCCTCTTCTAACCCAGGCGGGGCAGCGTGATGACCCTGTACCAGGTCCACCCTCCCTCCCCTGGGGTCAACCACAAGGTTAGTGTAGCGGCAGCCCCCGATATTCTCCCCTGCCCAATGACAGCCCGAATCTTCTTTCCTGGGAGAAAGGAGATGACACTGGCCCAGCTGTCCGTTTCTCTCCCAAGGACTTGAGCAGCCAGGGAAATCCTCCTCCTCCTCCTCGCCTGGCTTCAGCAGCTGCCTCCCAGCCCCCAGAAAGCCACTCCACCAGTCCTCCCTTCATTTGGCCTCAATAGAGAGAATGAGGTTCCAGCTGGTCAGCGTCTCCCTCCAGAGGAAGACAGCTGGGGAGTGGACAGACGGCTGCTCGCCAGGCCAAAGAGGCCCTCGTGGGATGGGAGAGGGGTAGTCTGTAATCCTCTGCCCAAAGGCCCTCCCTCGTCCTGTGTCCCGCAGACCCATAGATTCAGCTCAGGTCCACAGAAAGCTCGGGCTGGAGTATAGGAAGAAACTTCCTCCAAGTCCTCAAGAGTCCCCAGGGAAGCCCTGTCCCTCTGCTGTGCCCTTTGGCGCCACCTGCTGGAGCACCATGGCTTAGTTCCCATTCTTCCCACCCAGCCCTGGGGGCCAGCCTGGCGCTGGTGAGAAGGCCATGATGACTAGGTACCCCTGCTGGTCTATCCATTCAAATCTCTCATCATACCAATTGCCAAGCCTCGGTTTCCTTCCTGCCATCAGAATGACTGTAGTGTGGCCTATAGCCGAACTAGAGAGGCCCCGACCTTCTCGTTAAAACCGTGCCCCGACCCCAGAGGCACAGTTGGGTCCTCCTGCTTGACGTGAGCCTTCTGGGCCTTGAAGGGCTCCTGTGTGCTCTTCCCTGGGCTCAGGAGACAGTGTGGGTACTGGCTTCCCCTCAAGGCAGAAACAAGGTCCAGCCCAGGACCCAGAAACCCCAGCAGGTCTAGATCCATAACCCGTGGAGTCTGTGCCATTAACCCAGAAACACTGGTTGTGGACAGCAAAGGCTGGAGGGCCGGGACAGGGAGGAAGCCTATCTGGAAACCTGAAGCAGCAGGGCACACGGACACAACAACGTGTCCTAGGGAGAATGGCCAGTGTGCTAACAGGCCCACTGGGCACTTGAGGCCATTGTCCTGGGACAAAGCTTCCTTCCAGCTGTTACCAGGCTGGTAACACTGAGGCTCCTGGTCCAATAGAAAGATGGCTGCCATGCCAATGGGCACCTGCCTCAAACCCTTTCAACACCACCATTCCTCATTCCTGAGTTGAGCCAGAGTAGAGGAGGTGGAGTGGAGAAGAGCAGCCAGCGAGGTAGGAGTTAAACCTGAGAGACACCATGAGAGAAAGGAGCCTCCAGGATCAGGGGGGGTTAGCGAGGCCACTCGGGAGAGCAGGTGGCCAGAGCGGAGGCAGTGGCCTGGAGTGGGGCAGACAGACCCTAAGTGAGAGGTTCCTCTGGAGCAGGCTGTCATCAGCCATATGGTCTTGAGATGATTCAGCTCAGTCTCCTGCAGTAACATGTACTAGAACCAAGGGCTGCTTTCAGGCCCAGCTACTAACTTGCTGTGAGACTTGGGATAGAGCCTCAAACCCCATGTGATCCTGGAGTCCTCTCAGTGCGGAGAAGCCTCCTGTGACCCCTAGTTCTATTTGTGGCAGCTGCTCGCAGGCCTCTCCAGGAGCTATCTACACCACCACTGGCACCCACCCCACTGCCTCCATGCACCCCCCTGCCTCCTGGCACTGAGCCTGGCCCAGAGCTGGTACTGGCCCTCTGTGGTGGCTGAAGGCCGGGCGGGACACTGCCTCTCACCAGGGGAGGGCAGGGGAAGCTTCTGCTTGCACACCTGCAGTGACAAGGAACTCACTGCCTCCTGAGAGCCTACTCCGGCCACCCGGAGGCAGCTCCGAAGGCGACAGAGAGATTCTGAGGGATGGAGATAAGGTGACCTCTGAGTGAAGCTCCTAATTAGGCCTGGAGATCTTGGCCACATGAAAGGCAGTGGTGACTTTAGCTAGGGCCTTGTGGTGGAGTGATGGGTCTGCTGGAAGCGGACTGGAGGCTCAAAGGGTGGAGGAAGGTGAGAGAACAGACACTGAGTGTAAAAGTTTAGGCCAGCCCTTAGTAGCTCTGTTGGTTAGAGCATCATCTCCATACTCCAAGCTTGCAACCAATGAATGCATAAGTGAAACAAAAATAGATGGTTCCCGCCCCCTCTATCCCCCTCCTACTTCCACCCCCAATCTCTCTTTCTAAAATCAATAAATAAAAATTTAAAAATAAATATATAAGTTTAGGCCCTAAGAGACGGGTTTTTTAGATGCTAATGGAAAGGGAACGTGGCTGCACAGACAGAAGTGCAGATGATTGATACTTAGGGTCCAGGGAGTGGAGTGAGGGGACACAGCACATTGGCAGTAGGACCCCCAAAAAAGAGGAGAGTGCCTCAGCCACTGGATTGGGATTGGAGGTACAAATGCAGCGATGGGAGGTCGACTGGCGTCTATAACAGACGCTCTATGGAGCAGGGGGTAGGTGAGAGAGAAGGTTGGGGGACCAGAAGAGGGATGGTGTTTAAGATAGGGAGGTGATCTTCCCACTCTTGAGGGGGATGCTGCAGGGGCTGAGTAGGGAGAGCAAGCGGCTGACTGGGCAGGGACAAATCAAGGCCCACTGAGCTGGTCTGTGTGCATGTCTGGCAGCTGGGTTCACCCGTTCAATGCTGCTGCCGGCTTCCCCAACTTTGCTCCCAGCAGCGGAGGTGGGGGAGGGTGCCTCCGGGCTGGAGGCTGCTGGGATTCCTCCAGGGCTGGGGGGCTGCCAGCCGGGTGGGACCATGAGATGGGCAGCCAAGAGAGCTGCGGATGTTGGCAGAAGAGTGCTCAAATGATGGACCAGGGAACCTCAGCTGGGGAGGGAGGAAAATGAAGAAAGAGGGGCAGCAGGGGAGGAAGCAGAGCCTCGTGTCCTGCTGAGTCCGGAACCCGCGTCCCACAAGGGACTAAGAGTGGGCTGGAGGGCCTGAAGGCTGTGGGTAGAGAGGGGGTGCCTGACTCAGCGATTTCAAGGGTGGAGCAGTTCCAGGGGGTGACATGGCCTTGGGCAGCCATCGGTGGGGGCAGCTGAAGCGGAGAGCAGAGGAGCAGAGAGATGACATGGTCATGATCTGAGCAGCCACAGGTTCAGACAGGCTGACGCGTGGCTGCTGAACTCCTCCCGAGTGAGGGAAAGAGTAAGGGATGGGAAGACCGTAAGCCACAATCACCCGTGAATGGAAGGGGCGGGAAGTGACAGCCTGCCACAGAATAGCGCTTGGCTGCTCTAAGCATACTTGGTGCTTACAGCCAACCTCCAGCAAAGAGCTGGCGGCTGTGTGGCCTCAGTCACGCTCAGAGCTCTCTCCAGTTTCATGGCCTGGCAGGCAGAGACCAAGCCTCTAAGGGCACCAAGACAGACTGGGGGCGAGCTACATAGGCAGGTGGCCAAGCAGGATGCAGGACATCTGCCCTCTGACCACTGGCATGGGGTTGGGTCAGGCTACCTCTGGCCAGGCCAGCAAGAAAGACCAGAACATTCATCAGGAAACTGGAGGAACCTTGTGCAAACAAGATGAAGGCCGGGCTCTGGCAATAAACACACAGTTTCCTTGTATGTCCTCAGCTCTGGCCTTGAGGCAAGGGATACACAGGCCTAGGCTATGGGTTGATTGACAGATGGGGTTCTGTGGCATGATTCTCCAATGCTACAGCACAAGACACACCTCACCTCTGAACTCCTGCCTCAGGAGGACCATGTCAGCTGTACCATTTTTTTTTTTTCCAGTTGTACCTTGACCGGGGCTAGGGCAGTGATTATGGGCCAAGTCAGGACACCAGAGGGCCCCTGGGCACCAGATGGGCACAAACTTTTTTTTTTTTTTTTTTTAGTAAGTAGAAAGAATACACTCTAAAGGCCCTGGCCGGGTAGCTCCGTTAGTTAGAGCATCATCCCAATACACCAAGGTTGTGGGCTCAATCTCCAGGCAGAGCACATACGAGAAGTAACCAATGAATGCCTAAATAACTTGATCTTTCATTCCTCTGTGGAGAGAGCCTGCTTCCCAGCCTGGGCAGTTTTCCTGAGCCCTTTGGGCGTCCCAGCCTGTGGCCCCCACCTGAGGTTGGTGCTCGTATAGCTGCTGACGCCACTTGACCTAGTGGATCGTAAGTGGCTGCTCCTGGGGGTGGGGAGTGGGAGGATTAGGCCATTTCACAGGGCAGAAGGAATCTAGCCCTGTCCCTGCAAGGACAGCAGGGGAGGTATGTCAGGTGTCAAGGAAGAGGGTGAGGACACCGTGATCAGGGAATGGTGGTCAAAGCAAGGTGGTACCCAGGAGAGTGTTTGGAAACCTTCCTTTCCCACAACTCACACACACTCCACCAACTCAGGGCACACTCCTATACACCAGCCACTGACCATGCCTCTGCTCACCACATGGAGAATCAGAGGCATCTGTTTGTCTGGCTCATGTGGTTCCTGGGCTGTCACTGCACAGGGGCCCCTCTACCTCCCTGTCTCGAGAAGTACACCCGGCGAGCACAGGTTGCCTTGTCCAAGTGCCCCCCCACCCCCCGCCCCGCCCAGCGTGCAGGTCACAAGGTCTTTCCTCTCTCAGCATTGCCAGGAGCTTAGTAGAGGCAGGGCTACACCCAAGGGTTAGCCAATGGGAAAACTGGGCAGTCAAGGGTCCTAAGCATGGGGGCCGGACCAGAATTGGGAAAGGCAACCAGGTATTCAGCCTCCACTCCCAACCCCACCATCTCTTCTCCCTGAAACCCAGGGCCATGGTCAGAATGCCTCAATGGTCCATCCCATGAACCAAGCTCTTCAGAGCTCTGTCCATCCCTGACCTCTGATCCCTGGCCCTGACATGGGGGTCAGGGATCCAGTGAGTGTTCATTGTGGGTGCTGTGAGGAAAGGGTTCCCCACCCCAATCTCTGTCACACCAGTGATGCAGGGAAAGGGACTTCATCCAGCACTACAACATGGGCTATGTGCCTGCCCACCAGTATCCTAGCCAGAAGTGAAGTGGCTGGTGACCCTACTCTATGGGTAGTGGCCTGGAGGTCCAGTGTTGTTGTATATAGCTATATAGTCCAGGAGGACTCTACAGGCAGCTGACCTAAGCCATGCTGGGCCAGGTCCATCCGATGCAGCCGTCCTGCCCAGCTGGGGAGGAGGCGAGGCACTGCAGGGCACACTCACGTAATGAAATCCAGGAAGCTGGCGAGTGGCTCATAGGCGTGGTTCCTCATGTGGCGGAACTCCACCACCATCTTCTCCTTGAGCCGGTCATCAATGACTGACACTGTCAGTGGTGATGCCTCGTTGGCCAGGAAGTTGCCGTAGTCGGTGCTCTGCAGGTGCAGCTTCAGGTCTGAAACCCAAGGGTGGGATGTGAGGGCTGGCCATGCTGAGTCTCCTCATCCCAACCCCGATTCCCGGCCCCAGCCTCTCTGCTGGAGCTGAGTCCTGCTGCTGCCCTAACTTCCTGTCTCCATCTCCACTGCCACCTCCCTGTTGGCTCAGGGCCTACTCCAAAGCAGTCAGCCAAGGCCCTGGAGATGCCCCAGACCCTTGGGCCGTGAGCCAGTACACTGTCCAAGAACAGTACAGTCTAAGCACAAGGAGAACCATTGTTCCTCCAAATGACAGGGCCGGAAACTCCAACCTAAGGTGCCGTTCACAAGCCTTTGAGGCCCTTCTGCGTGACAGGCTCTGAGGTGACCCTGACCAGGAGCAGAATAAGACACAGGCCCTGCCTTCCACGGCCTCGGGACTAGTAGAGCAATCCAGCATACCCCGGGCAGAAATAATACAGATGAAATAAAGGACATGCTGTAGTGGGGGGAGGGGGAGAGTGGAGAAGGCACTAAGATAGGTGAGAAGGTGAGAGAGGGCATGCTAGGCTGGCCACAGCAGAGGGCAGGAACAGGAAAACACCAAGGTCAACAGCCAGGAGGATGGTGTAAGTCAGCAGTCGCAGACCACCGGTGGTCCATGAGGTCCCAAAGGTTGGCGACCGCTGGTATAAGTGACAAGTTGCCCAGAGAGCAAATGTGTTAGGTGGAGAGGACACTGGAATGGCTGGGGCAGGCAAGCCTATCTTACAGGCTCTCCTGAGCTCTTAGGGATAGTGGTGAGAAAAGGGAGGAAAGGACTGAGGAAGGACAAGTGAGACCCAGGGGATCATGGCAACAACCCCATCTCCCGCTTTTGCCCCCGTTTCCCCTCCCCAGTCTATTCTCCACACACAGCCAGAGTGATCTTCTCAAAACACCAAACAGCCCACACCACTCCTCCATGCACCCTCATCTCAGGGCCCTTCCCTGTCCCTTGCCTGGACAGGGAGGCTCGCTCCTCAAACACCCCCTCTTCAGAGGCCTCTGCTGCAGTCCCGTCATCTTCACTTGTGCCACTTTCCTTTGTAACACATACCCCCTTGCACACAGGACATACAAGCTCTGTGACAGCTGGGCCTTGCACTGTGGCCTCCTAGAGTCTAACACTGGGCAGTTCTGGTGCATTTTGATGCTCAGTAAAGAACTGATGAATGAATGTAAGACTGGGCAGAGGGTTGGTGAAGACAGTAATAAGAGTCACTCCTGAAATTTGAAATGGGAACACTGTGTCAGTGATGGCATACCAAGGACAGTGGCTGAGACGGGTCCATGTGTGCATGTATATGTGTATGAAGGCCCCACAGTGGGGCTGCCTCTGCTGCAGGGCCTGCATGCTTTCCTCCACTGGGGAGGTTACCCAGAGGACAGTAGGAAAGGTGAACATTTCCACCAATCCCCCTCCACCCTCCGACCAAGGCCTTCCTGTGTGTCTGAGAGCCTAGGAGGCCATGCTATTCTGGTTGCTTAAAGAAGAATAGGGCTTAAGGGACCACCGACAGGCTTAAGGGACCCCTGTGATGCCCCTCCTCCTGTACCCCATCAGTGCTCCCAGCCTAGAGTCAGATGTGCTCAAGGAGAGATGGGAGAGCATGTGGGAGGTGGTGGAAGGAGTACATCCCTCCCACTTGCATCTCTGGGTGGCACCCGGGAGCAGGCAGCACTCAAGTCCGCTGTGGCTCCTGGGCATACACAGAGTGAACTTCAAACTCAGGAGGCTGCAGGAGGCATTCACCATCTGCTGCCTTCACCATCACTCTACCATTCACACCTACTTTTCTCCCATGGTCAAGCTATAGGAGAACAACTAAGGGCAAGGTACAGCAGGGAAAAGCTGACAGCCTCCTCTCTGCCAATGGATCCTGCTGCCTTTTTGCCCAAAGGATTGTGCACACTCGTATGTTCTCACCCCAGGCCGTCTGCCATGAGCCCCTGCCCGGGGCTCTACTTCTCCCCACCCTCACCACAGTCAGGCCCATGGCCCACTTATGCCTAGAATAAGGCACAGGTCGGAGGACAGGTGAGACCCAGTATTATTACTCAGCAATAATTCAGTTGTTACATTATTTGATTATTCATTTGGCTGTTACAGAAAAATCCTTAACTGTAACTGATAGTTGTTGATGTAATAATATATCACCTGTATTTCTACCTGTAATGGGCTTTATGTGTTAGATGTTAATATCCTTGACCATGGGCAAGGGCACAAGTTCTTTTAAAAGAAACATGGTTTACTTGCAATGAATGGTGAGAATATGAATTGGTCCCTCTTATTCTAGTACTAGAGGCCTGGTGCACGAATTCACGCACAGCTGGGGTCCAACTAGCGGCCCGGGGCGGGGGGGGGTGGGGGGGAGGGATGCAGAAGGTTGGCCAGCTCCTGCATTGAACATCTGCCCCCTGGTGGTCAGTGTATGTCATAGTGACTGCTCAACCAGTCGTTCGGTCACTTAGGCTTTTATATGTATAGACAGATTAAAATTAAGTCTAATGAATTTATCAAGTCATGTTCGTGCCCTGATTTTATATACTTTCATCTATAATAATTATTGTGATACTAAAAAGAGAAGTGGGTGGGTGTTCTGGTCTGGGCACAAATCACCATTAGGGGAGGCTGTGGAGCAGAGTAGCTAGAAGCCTAGCCTGGCCCAAACCTGTCCACTTCTCTCTCCTTCACCTGTTCAACAACTCCCCCACCGCCAATTACCCTCTTCCCTCTCCCATCCCTACTGACTCCTTCCAACACCTGGCTCTGGCCAGATGGGAGTCAGCACCCCCAACAGGGGGTAGCAACACCCACTTTAATTGGAAACAGATGAGGCCCTGATGAGTCCTAGCCCTGGCCAGGAGCAATGTGTGTGCTGGACCTCCCAGGCATGCCCATTTCACAGACTCAGAAAACAGAAATCAGAGGGAATATGAAAAAAACTGACCATAGTCCAAGAGTCAAACACAGAAGGACTGAGATGTGGATCAAGCCTCATGGATTCTGTCCATCCCAACTCTGGTCTCCTCCTCCCTTCGTATCCTCGACCACATTTTCCCATAGCCCTTGGCTCAGGATGGGCCTTCCAAATATACACCTACCTGCCCAGACTTTAGTCCCACAAGAGCTGGCAAGTGGCAGAGAGGCCAGAACTCCCACTTGTGTCTCTGGATAGCACCCCATGACCTCAGAGCCACCCTGGACACTCATGTCCACCTGACAGAGGCCTGGGCCTGTCATGACTCCCTGGGAGCCTCTCTGGCATCACTTGTGGTATCAGCCAATTCCTCGAGAAGCTAGGGTCGTGTCCATTTAACCTGGAGGAGTAAAACCGAGGGGCGGGCTCTCCTTTGCACACCTCCCCGCCCCTGGGCTTAGCACAGGCCTGAAAGCAAACCCCCTGTGCCTTGGCTGCTACATTTTGCTGACGCTGCATCTGGGGAAGCCACGGCTCCCAGCACTGCTGGAAGGCAGACAGCCGGGTGGTTTCTGCTGGCGTTTGTCAGATCAGAGCAAACCCGGGAGACTCTACCGAGAATCCTACCCAAGGCCTGCGAGTCTTCCTTACCAGGAAACTCATTTTTAAAAGTCCCCAGGGACACTGTCAAAGGGCCGCTCCAGACCACTTTCCCTGGCCAAGCCTCGTGTCTCCCTGTGACCCAAGGAGAGGGGACAGCCCGCCAGCCAGGAAGGCGACTTGGATCCCTCAGCTCGGCCCACACAGGCTTCTGAACCAGCTCTGACCCTATTCGAGAAGCTGGAGGCTGGGCCGTGGCTGGCAGCCTCAAGCCCTTTACACAGGCCTCAGGGCTGGACAAGGCCCGTTAGAAACCTCCCCAACCCCACCCCCACCCTCAGCTTCCTGCTCCCTCTGAGGGACGTGAGGAGGAGGGGGTGTGCCTGGGGGGTGGGATCTGAGCACAGGAGGAGAGGCCTGGAACTTGCTGAGAGCTTCGTGGGAGACCTGGCCACCCAGCCCTGGCCCAGCCCCTGAGGGCAGCCGAGGACGCCAGGGGCTCTGGGGAGGCAGGGGCTAGTTCTGCTCTGCTTCTTGAGCTCAGCAGCCTGACAGCCCCAGTGATGGCCCCAGAGAGCCCCAGACATGCCTGGGCTGAAGCTGAGCAGTGTTCTGGTTAGCACAGACTTGGGGCACCGCACTGGTCTACCCACATGCCCAGCTGTCTACCCCAAATCCTCCCATCCGTGGCCCAGCACCAAGAATATCTGGTTAGCTTGAAATCTCACGGTAAAAGGCTTCCTCAGAGGACGATTTCTCATGGCCAAGAAGATGCTGCTGCTATCAGGAAGTTCACTCTGCATTCTGACCTACATCCCTCCAAAAGGAAGCCAACCAACACAGCTTCCCAGCACTGCCGCCTCGCCTGGGCCTGCTCCTCAGCACTCCTCACCCTACCCAGGACCTTCCCGTACCTCTGCCACTGCCCAGTGTTGCCTGTCCTGACGTTCTGGTGACGTTCCCCCAACTCCATTTCCTGGCGCAACCCAGGCAACCTCACCACCACCACAGGGCCCTTTTGCTGGGCTCCTGCCCCACATCTTGGCTCTTGCTCCCAAGTCCATTCTCTTCACCGTTACAAGAGTAAAGTCCTCAAAAGTGTTGCTGTCACCTTTACCCAACAGCCCCTGTGGCCCCAGAGCTGGAGCCCTGCCTCCTCCCCACAGCCTGAGGCCCCATGCCCTCAGTCTTAGCGCTGCTTCAGCCTCAGCCCCAGCCTCCTGGGCCCTACCACCTAGGGTGACCTGCCTGTGACCTCTGCCCCCAGCAAGGGCTCCAGGGAAGTCCACAGGATGCCCTAGAAAGAAGCCCTTGAAGTGCAAGAAACAGGGCTGCTTCCTCAGGCCCAGCCAGAGCAGCTGAGTTGGAGGACACACCCCCAGCCTAGAAAGTGAGAATCCCTGCCCTCCCTCTTCCACGGGCACCGCTGTCCACCCTGCGGTTGCCTGGGTCAGACCATGGCTGAGGCTCCAGCAGGACCCAGCTGAGCCCTCAGAAGGTGCCTGGGCAAGCAGCAGCCCAACACCAGCTGGCATGGCTCTTCCTCCCAGAGCTCCTAGTTAGGACCACACCAGATTCAAGCTGGCCCCGCAGCTTTCCATCTGTCCTTCCACCTCCTGTCTCCTCCTCAACCCAGGTCTTCTGGTCCAGGACCCCTCAATGGTAAAGCCCTGACCCCAGCTGGCACCTCTGATTACCACTCCAGCCCCTGATTAAGAGGGGACATGGGGACCCCTAGCCTGATCTGCACTCTCTTCAGGACAAAGTGTGGGCTTGGCAGCCAGCCCTAGCCAGGCCTTGAGAGGTGGCAGCTGGGCAGCCCTGCTCTCCATCCACTTTTTGAAAGCTTTCCCAGATCCTGCCAGCCCTGAAAGTGATCTCTCAGCCCCTCCAGGGCTCCCAAGGGCAGAGATCCTGCCAGCTCCTCGCTAGCCCCCACACCTCTGCAGCCCCTTCCTAAGGGCCCTAGGAAGACAGGGAGGGAGGGTCTTGGCCCCACGCAGTCCAGGGGCCCAGCAGGCATAGAGACAACCCCTGGCACAGTATCCTAGGCGGGGCAGCCCCCTGTTCTAGAGTCAACCATGGCCTCATGGCCCATGGAGGGACCCTGCTGGCCAGCTGGCCACGGCAGAGTGTGAGAGGACAGCGTGTTCCCAAGACTTCACTTCTGCTTTTCCAGAGGTCACTCAGCAACACTCTCCTGGGGAGCTCAGGGGTTTTCAGGAATTGCGGCCCGCTGAGTGAAACCAGATGTGCAGACATGCTTCCTAGAACCTAGTGTGCCCATCCTGCCACTCCCTGTGAGGGCGCAGGGCGCTGTAGCTGGTTATACCTCTCCCCTGGCCCAGGTGAGGCGCCTGCTTTGAAGGGACCGGACCTGGGCTCTGGCTCCAATACTCACTCTGCCCCAGAGGTTCTCTGATGCTGCAACTTTGGGGCTCAAAGCAGGGAAACTCAAACAGATGCACAGATGTGACCAGATGGCCAGGCTGGTGGCCCGATGGAGCCAGAGCGTGCGCCATTCCCCCTCTCCCCCCCAGTGAATGTGCTTGAATGTGCTGTGCCTGAGTCTCCTCCCCAGGCTCAGGGGTGGGTGAGACCTCTTCTTCATATCAGCTCCAAAGCAGATGTGTACACTGGTGGCCTGGCTTGCAGGGTCAGAGCACTACATCTGGAGCTCCCAGTGTGGGAGCCATAGCATGGAAACCATTAACCCTGCCTTTACCTGGGGCCTGCAGCACAGACTAAGCATCCTCTTCACCTCCAGGCCTCTGCCAGAGCACATCACAGACTCCCTGCAAACCTCGTGCAATACCCACTAACCGAGTTCCAATTCTTCCTGTCAAATGCAGTTCCTCTTACCCTCTCTCGGGTGCCACCTGCCATCCCCCATCCAGAGCTTTGGCACTGCCCCTGCCTCCAACTAAGATGTCCATGGCCTCTTGCCCCGACCAGTGCAAGGCCCATCCCTGCTGTTAGCTACAGCCCCAGGCTTCCTCTGAAGCCCCATTTTGCTGGGTCACTGGTCTCAGGATATTACTTCTTAGGTGGCTGAGTGGGGCAGGGGAGAGAACCTGGGCTTTGGAGCCAGTCTCCTGGGTTTGAATCCTATCCCACAGCTTGGCCCTGAGCAGCCTGTGGAAGCTCTCTGAACCCAGGCTACAAGCTGGTCACCCATAGTGAAAGTCCCTATAGTGCCCGCCTCCCAGGGCATCCACCACAGACCCTGAACAGAGGCAGTGTTAGACAGAGAGGACTGAGCCCAGCCCCCTACAGTCCATCTCTCCGGGCAGAAAGGATCCCACCCAGAGCTTCCCAGCTAATAGCCTCAGCCGCTGGCAGGTGCTAGGTGCTTGACTGCAGGCTGCTGCTCAGGGCTCCACAGAATGTCCCTGCCCTTCCTTCCCATGGTCTGTCCTTTTCTTCCCCCACGGGCTCAAGCATGTTCTCCTCCCTGTCATGAAGGCTGCAGGGGCCGTGGGCAGCCTGGGCATGCAAACACATAGGCCCCACTCTGCTCCCTCCTGGCAAAGGAGCAACAGAACTGGCTCAAAATTTGGGAGTCCTGTCCCCAAGCCCACGTCTCGCCTCACCTACCAGCAAGATCACAAAGAGCCATGGGCAGCCCCAGGTTCACAGTCAGCAGCTAGGAACTAACTCTGCACCCTGGAGCTGCTGCCCTGGGGGCCACAGGAGCAAGCAGGAGGTGCAGGGCAACCTCTGCTCCATGGGAAGCCCCTGGGCTGGCGGGCCAGCAGTCTCGGGAAGAACCTGGAGTCTACTGCTGGCACAGCCACACGCAAGCTACTGGGCTTCAGCTGGTGCAGGGAGAGGCCAGGGAGTTCTCCTTCCTCGGTTCCTGAACCAGCATTTTATTTCATGCTGGAGACCTTTCAGTGAGGTGAGCATCTGCAGAAGAGGATGGGGCCCAGCTGATATCTGGGGCCACCAGCATATCAGATACAGGGATCAAATGGGAGTGTCACACCCCATGTCCAGGAGGCAGCAGGATGTCTGGCCCAGGTTCACCGCCCTTCTCCCCACTCTGAGACAGGTGGCAAGTGATGGCAGAGCCACATTTAATTACCCTCATGCTCTCAAGAACACCTCGTCCCTGTGGCTGGAAGAATGAAAGCATCTCTCATATCCCATGAGGAAGTCAACCTATCCAACAGTCAGGAGGGTGCCAGGTAGGGAACAGTCCCATGTGCCAAAGGGAGGGGCAGAACTGGTTACAGCTGCACCCAGGGCAAGTTCCAAGAAGTTCCCTGAGTGGAGATCCGGAGTAACCATCGAATAGCCCCTCACCAGGACACCCCACCCAGCCTGGCTCCACAGGACGTGTCTCGGGACACAGGGCTGGAAGGGCAGCTTCCCTGCATGTAGCTCTGCAACAGCCCCGCCTGGGAATCAGGAGACCCAGCCTCACCCTGGAAGGCAGGGGCCCCACCTCTGCAGCTGCCGAGTACTTTAACCTTGAGCGAGCTCTTTCCTCTCCATGTCTGCCACTGCAGTTCTAGAACCTGGAGGCCGCAGTGAACCTGGGGCTGCGAGAAGAGCTTGTTTTCATTTTCCCAAAAATGGAAGTTGGCCTGAGTGGGAGTGAGAGAGGTCAAGTGGTCCGGAGTGGCCAGGTGCCAGGCCGCCCAGGGAAGGCCAGCGGTGGCAGTGAGCTTACTCAAAAGCTGGCCCATGCCATGTGTGGCTCCTGGGCCTGCTGGCCCTCAGCGCCTGTGCAGCCCTGCCAGCCTTGGATGCTGGGCTTCTGTTCTACGCTAAGAAAAGACACTAAAGAAAGCTGCAGTTCCCTTGGATGGGGGCAGGGCAGTTTTATGGCTCCCAGAGGCCGCTCACAGTGAGTAAGCCAGGTCAGGCTGGATCCTGGCTGGAGCTTCCTGCCTGCTCCACAGTGCCTTGAGCCAACGCTATGGAAATATTCATTTTGCTTAGACTTAGGCCTCATGGATGGGCTTACAGGATCGAGCCTCATCTGGGGCTGTGAGCCGTGCTGCTCTCAGCACGAACCCTCATCCCTGCAGCTCATAGGAACTGGTCTGTGCAGCCCAGGCCAGGAGCTGAGTTGATCCATTCCATTCCTGTGCCCAGCAGAGCCAAGAGGCTTGAGCCAGGCAGGAAGTGGCAGGAGCAGTAGGCATCCAAGCTGGTCCTGTATAGGACCCCGGCGCCGCTCACTGCACATGTTCTGCCATCCCCGTGTGCACACAGGTGCTCCTGAGGAGTGGCAGGCAGGATCGTGCAGGGGAAGCAGTGATAGGCCACATTAAGCGTGGTCAGCACTGCGGACCTAGGCCAGCCCCTGGGAGAGGGGTGGTCGCCTGCTCAGGCTGCCTCCTAGAAGCAGCTAGGTCTGACTGCTGTAAGCAATGGAGGAATGGCAATGACATGGAGCCTGGGCCAGGCCTGCAAGATATCCTCCAGGACCCTCATTTCCCTTGGAGCTTAAAGGTTGAGGGTCGGGGAAAATGGGGAAGCCACAACCCATTTTCTGGACTTGGGGCCCTGTGTGCCAGGTCACCCATATTCATCGACTCCCAACCCTTTAATCTCCAAGCTAGACACCATGTGGCAAAGCCTGGGTAACTACCAGGGCCCCAGAAGCAGGGCCTCTCTCACCTAACCATCCACTCCCGGGTTGAGGGCTGAGCACACAGAGGCCTAATCCTTCAGTGAAGACATGAAGGATTACACCCGAGAATGCAGGGACTGCACAGGAGGAGCCAAGATGGGTGTCAGGGGATCATGAGACCATAGGCAAGCCCGTGGGCCTCACCTGGACCCAGTTTCCCAGGTGAAATAAGAGGATTGAGTATGGTTACCTCCAGGGGTCTGGCCAGCTCTGATCTTTACCTCTTCAGGCCCGGACCACACTGACTCTCTGCAACCCCAGCCCCTGAGGGTGACTCAGGAGCTCAAGATGAGCCCAGAGGCCTGGGTACCTATGGGGCAGCCCTGGCAGGACTGCCAGCAGGTGCAGGAGAGGCCCGGGGCTGGGGAGCCTCTGAGCAGCCACCAGAGCAGGGGCCCGCAGAAAAGAGCAAGCTGCAGCAGCGAGGATACCACAGATGACGCCTCAGAGGGGAAAGCCCCATCCGCCAACCAAACATGAAGCCTCAGCATAGGTCAAGGCCTGGAAACCATTGCCTGAGTGGCCAAGATCTGGCCAAATGCCAAGGACCAGAAAAGCAGTGCCCAACATCGAGTCAGAGCTGCTCCTCCATACACCCCCTTCCCCTGCCACAATCCTGCCTGCCACACCTCGGGACCATCCGTGTGCACACAAGCCCAGCCCCTCATGCTGCAGGGTGAGCTGCAGAGTGCCAGGTGCAGACAGACAGGGTGGGCATCAGGCTATGCAATAGCAGCCTGGCCTACTAAGTGACCCTGCAGGCCCTTGATTTTCATACTCTTAACAGAGGAGGAAGGCCAATATCCAGTAAAGAATCGTTTTTTTCCCTTAAAAAAATCATCCAAGCAATAGGTGCTGAATGAGGCAGGAGCCAGGGAAGCCAATGGAAAGCCTTCCCACAAACTTGGGGTGCAGGAGAATTGTCATTCCCCTGATAACAATCCCATTGCAGCATGATGTGTGTATCTAGAGTACCTATGGAGAGTTTGGAGTACCTGGTTTGGACCTCTTTAAGACACCTTACATGCATGTACCTGCCACATATACTCCACATGTCCCCCCAGAGCGCTGAAGGAGGTTGGGGGCAGTCTGTCTTGAGGATGGATTCTCCCTCTCCTGGAGGGACCACAGTGGGAGGACCATTGTGGAGTGGTGCCTCTGGGAGCCTAGAAAGAATAGCCCTGACCTCCTGACAACCTCAAGCTCCTACTTGCTGCCCCCCACGCCCCTGGCTGGCAAGCACACCGCTGTAGCTGCTGCTCTAACTTTGAGAGCTGCCAGCATGACCCAGGTGAGGGAAGTGAGGACAGCTTGAGGTCAAGGCTGGAGCAGCTGCACCGGACACCAAGGCAAAGCGCATTAGGGAACTGTCCCCTGGCCTTCCCCTTCCCCACCCAGGAAGCTGGGGAAGCACAGGAAGATGAGGATAAGAAGGGATGGACAGACAGAAAGACACCATGCCACGAGCCCTACTTAATCTAAGAAGGTCAACTGGAACTTGGGTGAAGGAAGTAGGGTTCAGGGAAAAGACCTGGGGGACAACGACCATAGGCAGGTGCTGGGGAGAAAAGGAGACAGCTTGGCTGACTCACAGCTTGGTTGTTACAGCCACTAACCCAGCTCTCTGGCACCTGAGTGGCTCTGGTGCACCATCTTGTGGCCAAATGGAGGATGGCATTGTCAACCTCTAATTCTAGCTCCCTCTCAACACGACTCTCCAATTGAAATCACTGCCTCAGCCTCCTGACATCCCCCCAGACAACAATGCCCGAGGGAGTATACTGCAGGCACCCACAGAGCCAAGTAGGAATGTGACATAAAGAAGAGGGAATAGGGCATGAGTCTGGAAAGGCCAGAATGGAGATGAGGTGGGCCTGAGACTGGTCAGGAGGGACTGGTCTGCCTCTTGCATTGGTGGAGACAGAGGCTTCTGGGCACAAGAGTGAAGAGGACAAAGAGGAAGTTTGTGTCTCCTCAGCCCTCTACTCTCTTGTTCTCCAGCTTGGCCAGAACTTCCCAAGTTCCCAAGTCTCTTTATCTAGCTCCCTGTACCTGGTTTCCACTGCCCAAAACTGCATCTAAAAAAATCAAGTGCTGCCTGGCCAGAGTGGCTTAGGTGGTTGAGCATCATCCAGTGCACCAAAAGGTTTCTGGTTTGATTCTCAGTCAGGGTACATGCCTGGATTGCAGGTTTTGCTCCCCAGTTGGGAGGTTGGGAGGCCACATTGATGGGTCGGTCTCTCTCTCTCTCTCTCTCCCCCCCCCCTCTCTCTAAGCATGACCTTGGATGAGGATAATAAATCACACACACACACACAGTGGTTAGTCACCCAGAAACAGGACAATCGAGGACATGGCGCGCCCTTCTAAAACGGGATCCTCAGCTTCTCCTCTTCTGCCGCTCAAAGACTAGTACTCTGCCAGTACCAATAAGCACTGTCACTCAGCCAATCATACTAGTATCTACTGAGCACTCACTAGGCACTGTGTTGTGGAATCCTAACAACCTGCAAGTAATCTGTTTCATTTTACAGGGGAGCAAATAAGCTTCAAGGCTTAAACCACATGCTTAGCATCAGGCAGCTGGCCAGAAAGGGAGCCAGGGTCTGCCTGATGCCTGGCCTCACACAGAACTCAAGAAAGGCAACTCAGTGAGGCCTTAGGGCCCTAAGCAAGCACCGATGATTCACAAGAGACAATTACATCATGTTCGTTCTTTTTTAAATATATATATTTTATCGATTTTTTTACAGAAAGGAAGAGGGATAGAGTCAGAAACATCGATGGGAGAGAAACATCGATCAGCTGCCTCCTGCACACCTCCCACTGGGAATGTGCCCGCAACCAAGGTGCATACCCTTGAACCTGAGACCTTTCAGTCCGCAGGCTGATGCTCAATCCACTGAGCCAAACCAGTTAGGGCAGTGGTCGGCAAACCTCGGCTCAGGAGCCACATGCAGCTCTTTGGCCCCTTGAGAGTGGCTCTTCCACAAAATACCACGGCCTGGGCGAGTCTATTTTGAAGAAGTGGCATTAGAAGAAATTTAAGTTTAAAAAATTTGGCTCTCAAAAGAAATCTCAATCGCTGTACTGTTGATATTTGGCTCTGTTGACTACTGAGTTTGCCAACCCCTGGGTTAGGGCACATCATGTTCATTCTTGGTGTAGCCCCTCCTAACAAACTAGAGTGCGTCTGGCAGCTGAGCCCAAAGCACGGTAACAGCCACAAGTTAGAAAAGGGGCCTGGGGTGCTGTATCAGGCACTCTGACCACGGTGGGAAGGAAGAGGGGGTAGCCTGAAAAGGGGGCCCAGGTACAAAACTATTGGAAGCAGAACTGGGTCCTCAGGGACAGTTCTGCTCCATCTCACATACGTCTACTAGTAACAGCCTTCATGCGGAACAGCTCCGCTATGTTCAGTGTGTGCCACTAAGAAAAGAGAAAAGAAAAACTAATACATTCTAGAAGTGTTTTATGCAGAGTGTTTAAAATAAAGTGTTGAGCCCTAGTTGGTTTGGCTCAGTGGATAGAGCGTTGGCCTGCAAACTGGAGGGTCCTGGGTTCAATTCTGGTCAAGGGCACATGCCCAGTTTTGGGGCTTGATCCCCAGTAGGGGTCCCGCGGGAGGCAGCTGATCAATGATTCTCTCTCATCATTGATGTTTCTCTCTCTCCCTCTCCCTTCCTCTCTGAAATCAATAAAAATATATAAAATGCCCCTTTAAAAAGTAAAATAAAGTCCTAGCTGGTCTGGCTCAGTGGATAGTGTCGGCTCCAGTCAAGGGCATGTACCTCGGTTGCAGGCTTCCTGGCCAAGGCCCTGGTCGCGAAGGTGCAGGAGGCAACCAATCGATGTATTTTATTTCTCTCACAGCGATGCTTCTCTCTGTCTTTCCCTCTCTCTTCCACTCTCTCTGAAGATCAATGGAAAAATATCTTCGGGAGAGAATTAAAACAAAACCAAAACAATAAAGTCACACAAAATTAATCTCAATTAAATAATAAAAATAAAATAAAATGTTGGGGGCCTTTCCTTCTCTTCCATCCAGAAACCCTGGTTTATCCAGAAAGTCTTATCTTCAAAAGTCCTGATGGCTGACATTTGCCTATGCTGAGGCCTATTCCGAAGGCCCTAGGCTCCCTAGCTGGTATGGCTCAGTGATTGGGGCGTTTAGTCTATGGACTGAAGGGCCCCAGGTTCGATTAGAGTCAAGGGCACCTTAGTTGCAGGCTCAGTCCCCCCAGGCAACCAAGAGATGTGTGTCTCTCTCACACATGGATATTTCTCCCTATCTCTCCTCCCTTCAACTCTCTGTTAAAGTCAATAGAAAAAAATACCCTCGGGTGAGGATTAATAACACAAAATAAAGGCTCTAGGCAGGAGTTCAGACACTGGCTCCAACTAGAAACTAGGCCCAAGAAATCACTGAAAAAGCAAGTTACCACCCACCAGAGCAAGTTCTGACACAACCTCCTGGGTGAAATGGGGGTCATGAGTTCCCTTGTGGACTGTTACTGCCTTGACCATAAACAGCTTCCCAGATAACATCAACTAAATTATATACCAGTGCAAGATGTAATCTTGCAAAGGGAATGCAAGAGGTGGGGCTGGGGAGGAAGAGAGAAAGGAAAGAGAAAAATGGCCAGGTGAGAAGTGAGCAGGGGAGCTATCCCTGAACAGGGCCCTGGGCTCTGGCCTGGGTGATGTGAAGGGCCAGCCCTGCCTGGGCCCTCAGGCCCCATCCCCTGAATCTTCACGTGTCAAGAGAAGGGGCTTGAGCAGAAACCGGTCTGGCTCAGTGGGTAGAGCATCGGCCTGCAGACTGAAGGGTCCCAGGTTCGATTCTGGCGGACAAGGGCATGTACCTTGGTTGCAGACACATCCCCAGATGTTTCTCTCTCATCAATGTTTCTAACTTTCTATCTCTCTCCCTTCCTCTCTGTAAAAAAAAAAATTAATAAAATGTTTTTTAAAAAAGAGAAGGGGCTTGATGAAGGTTCCCTAAGACTCAGACAGCTCTGTAATGTAATGCGAAGTCAAATCCTCATCCAAACAATGGAAGGGTACATAAAGAAGAAATTGAAATTTCCCCTCCAGCCTCCCCGTCCTTGTCCCCAGAAGCTGCCACTCTAGACAACTTGGTATCTATGCTTCCAATACTTTTCCATGTGCATTCACCTAGTATTCTGCTAAAGTGGGAATATATTATAATAATGCTTTGCGCCCTAGCCAGTTTGGCTCAGTGGACAGAGCATCGGCCTACAGACTGAAGGGTCCCAGGTTCGATTCCAGTCAAGGGCACGTGCCTGGGTTGTAGGCTCAATCCCCAGTGCGGGGCATGCAGGAGGCAGCCGAGCAATGATTCTCTCTCATCACTAATGTTTCTCTCTCTCTCTCTCTCCCCCTTCCTCTCTGAAGTCAATAAAAAAATATTTTTAAAAATGTTTTGCAACTTCTCACCTAACAGTGTATTTCTAAATCGGTTCTTAGGGAACTTCAGACTCCGAGTACTTGTAAGTATTCCCTTGTAGGCATAGATGATGGTTTATTTAACCACATTCCTGTCAGTGGATAGCCCACTGGTCCTAACAGGTTACTGACACCTACAAGGATTGGCGTGAACACATCTAAGCATGCCATCTGGTGCTAACCTAGGGGATATAATTTTGTAAGTGGGGCTATAAAGTAACAGTGTGTCCCAAAAAATGTATGCACACAATGTGAATGATTATAAAGACAGTGTTTATTAAAATACATTTCATTTTCAAAATTGAGCTATCAGCTGTTAAAGTGTATATACCTTACATATAACAACGTTAAAAAGGTAGTGAAAAGTTGTCCCCCAAAATATCTACATGGAGTTACCCTTCCGTCAACTTAACTTTCAGAATTTAAAGATATATATGTTTAATTAAAAACACAAATCACCATGGCCAGCCACGCAGGAGGCGGCACAGCAAGCATCGGGAGGGGGAATCCCTGGTTGTAGCTCTCCCAGCTCCACCTGCCAAATAAAGCTCCATGCCAGGTGTCCTCATCAGGCAAGCTTGTGTCCACTTGTGTTCACTTGGCCCACTGTGGAGGCCGCTCTCCAGCCTCCTGGCAGGACTAGGCTTCTAAAAGAGGCCTGCCCTGACAGCAAGCCAACAGATGGCCGGGCGTGGGCTGAACTGCCGCCAGCAGCCAGCCAGCGTGCTGATGACTTCCAGATTGGTATCTTGAGAGCTACTTCCCCTAAGCTCCAGGCCCACACAGCCACCTCCCTCACACACTCCCATTCAGCACATCTGAGACAGAACACCTCCTCCTCCACCACCTCGTCCATGTCCCAAACCTACTCTTCTGGTGGTCCCTATCTCAGAAACAGCTCCAGTCACCGATGACTCAGAAACCTGACTTCTAACCTCTCACCCTCGTATCTAATCAAAACTGGCCCAATCCTGTGTGCCTCAACCCCTAAGCTGGTCTGTGACCCAGTGCTTCATCTCCCCTCATGCCACGCCTGCCCCAGTTCAGCCCACGTCCTCTTGCCTGGAGAGCTGGAATAGCTGCTTGCCTCCAGCCTGCCTCCTTCTAAGTCCACCCTCCCAAGCCCCAGACCAAATTTCTAATTGCATCACACTCCCAATCTCCACCCCTACAAATCTTCCCTTCTCCATCCACAGAAGGATCAAACCCAAGCTGGCTCAGGGCAGCAGGACCTCCCCCGGGCCTATCCCTAGCCTCCTCCCTGCTCTGGGGCCTTACCCTCTTGCAGCAAAACTTTGATTAAGTAATCACCTTTGACACATCCTCCCCTTCCCCGAAACGCCCCCTCCTCCCCAACGTGCCCTAAACTCTTCCCTTCTCCAGTGGTCACTGGATGGTCTGGACTGTGTTATCTCTTTCTCTGGACCAGATCTGACTCTGAGGGAATTTGGATTGAGCTAAAGTAGTGTTCTGTCCCAGCTGTAGTCATCTAAGCTCACTAATTCAATATAGTCTCCTTTGACAAGCAAAACAGAACATAAAATTTTTCCAGGCAAGAACATAAACATATCATCTTAGGCAACATTTCCCACACATTACCTCTGACCTGAAACGAAGAATGTGTGTCTCTCTCTTTTTTAAAATCATAACCTCATCCCTCCTGAGCTGCAAGGTCCTTTCAAGATACCCAAGCCCTTCCCTGCAGCAGCAGAGTACCTATCCTCACTCAGCCCTGCACAACCCTGACCCGTGCTCTGCTCTTTCTCCCCACTTTCTCAAGCTCCTCTGACACTCCCTGCAGGTTCACATTTCTGAGCGCACTAATGCCATTCCTTTTTCCTGCCTCCTTGGCCTGGCTAATTTTTTTTTTTTTTTTTTTGGTAACAGTTTTACTGATATAATTCATATACCATACAATTTGCCCATGTAAGTATACAATTCAATGGTTTTAGGATGTTTATATAGCTGTGCAACCATTACCACAAGCAATTTTAGAATATTTCATCACCCCAAAAAGAAACCATATACCCTCTGTCACTCCTCACATGCTCCCATTTGCCCCAAAATGTACCCTGCACCTACCGTACATCAATACTGTTTTTGTTGTTCTTAATCTTCACCCAAGGACATTCTCCCATTGACTTTTAGAGAGAGTGGAAGGCAGGGGAAAGGCAGATGAGCGAAACATCGATGTGAGAGAGACACATCTTAGGCAACATTGGCTGCCACCTGCATTCGTGATGGAGCCTGCAACTGAGATATGTGCCCTTGACCAGAATCAAACCCAGGACCCTCCACTGAGCCCTTTTCACTGAGAAAACTGGCTAGGGCTCAATGCTGCTTTTTAAAATGTTTTTATTGATTTTCAGAGAGAGGAAAGGAGAGGGAGAGAGAGAAACATCAATGGTGAGCGAGAATCATCCATCGGCTGCCTCCTGCACACCCCCAATGGGGGATGGAGCCCACAACATAGGCATGTGCCCTGACCAGGAACTGAACCATAATCTCCTAGTTCATGGTCAATGCTCAACTACTGAGCCACACCAGCTGGGCATCAATGCTGTTTTGAGGTCCATCAGTCTGCTCATCAGACAGGCACACTTGCCCCCAAGCAAGGCCTGTGTGACATGTTTGCATTGCCCCCTCCAGGCCCAGCATGGCACCTGCTTCCGAGGTGTGACAGGAGGGAACGACCATGGTGGGAGCAGCTGGCTTCGCTGACTGCTCACTCTGCCCCAGGCTCCATGCTTCTACTTCACCTATACTCACAGTGCTCTCATAACATTCTCCTTGTACAACTGAGGATAAATGACTTGCCCGAGGTCACAAAGCCACTAAGTTGCTGAGCTGAGCTCATCAGTGATTTCTGCTCTGTGAACACACTGCCTCTGCCCATTCACTCCCTGCTCTGTCGTCAGGTTCTAGCCCCTCTCTCCTCTATTCTCATTAAAGGCGCCGGACGACCTCTGAATGGCACAACTAAACGGAAGGCTGCCTGGCATTCTTTTTCAGGTCCTCTCCTGTGGCTACCCTCTCAGGGGCTGTCTCTGGCCTTCTGGCACGACTGCCATTTTCCCCATCCTTACTTAACTGAAGCCCTTCCTGGGGGAGGGTCTCATCTTGGGCCTCTACTCTTCTGACTCTATACTCTCACTTGGGGTCAATGGCCACAATTCTACCTCGATTCCCCAAGCTGTCTCCCAAGCCTCCACAGCTCCACTCAAATGGCTCACAGATCCATCAACCCCATTTTCTCACTCTTTCTCCAACCTGTTCCTTCTACATTCCACCATAATTTCACTCTGCCACCTGCACAACTGCCTCAGCCAGAGATGAGGACATCAGCCTTGACTCATTCTTCCTCAGCCTCCTTATCTAACCTTCAAGTCATATCAATTCCTCTTCCTAAACTTTCCCGATAGTGCTCCCTGCCAGTGCCTGAGAACTGACTGCCTAGATTACTGTAAGACCCTGCAAAATGTTCTCCCCACCTCCAATGCAGCCCCTTCCTCCAATTCACTTTTCTTTTCCCCCCCGTTTTTATTTATTTAAAAGATATTTTTTCCAGATTTGCTTTAAACTTACAAATTAAGTATGGTGTACATAAATATCAACTTAGATAACCACATATTATAAGGAAAGCAGATATATGGACCACTGCAGAAAAAACATAAAATTTTAGAAAAGAAAAAAACAAAAACAAAAAAAAACATGCAATGTAAAATATGAACAGGAAGCCATATCACATAAAAATAAAATTATTGTATCAGAAGTGGTTTAAGCCCTACCCCGTTTGGCTCAGTGGATAGAGCATCGGCCTGCGGACTAAAGAGTCCCGGGTTCGATTCCGGTCAATGGCATGTACCTTGGTTGCGGGCACATTCCCAGTAGGGGGTGTGCAGGAGGCAGCTGATTGATGTTTCTCTCTCATCAATGTTTCTAACTCTCTATCCCTCTCCCTTCCTCCCTCTAAAAAAATCAAAATATATTTCTTAAAAAATAAGTGATTTAAAATTAAATCTTTGGGGAAGTATTCTGACTAATTCAATGAATTCAATGACCAACAACTTCCCATATTACACAGAAACAAACCACAAAATCATCTAAAGTTTATATGCATTATCAGTTCTTAATGCAACCTCAAACATTTTACTAGCAAGTTTGATTTCCTTTTGAAATAGGCTTCTGAACAGATGCATTTATATATCACTTTTCTTTTTTTAGTGGACAAGTTTCCAGAAGTTTATTGCCAGGACCTTCTGCTCAGAGTGAAAAGAATGTCATGTTCCTCTCCTGCAACTGCCATCTTGACCAGAAGACTCTCCAATCTGCTTTAAAAACTACAAACACATTTTCAAGTACCAGACCAACGGTTTTGCCCTCACATCAGCTGCGCTCAGGGAAAAGCACTTCCTACAGCTTTTAACAATATCCAACTCATTATTTCGAAAGTTGGTAAATATGAGAAACAATCAGGCATTTTTCCTGCCTCTCCTAACTAGACAGTTTCAGAGTAACCACGCAGTGATTACTGGAAATTTCCAGGTATAAAGGTATTCAATCTAGCAATTGCAGAAGGAAACACAGACTACCTCTGTCTAACTTTCCAGTCACACCATAATTAGTACTGAATGACTTGCCACTCCTGGAAGACACCAACCACATTTGCATCTGCACTTTCATGTGACTGGTGCGAGTGGGCAAGCCCAGCTTGGAGTCTCGTTTTCTTCTTCCCACATGAGACTGTCTCTTGCGAAATGATGTTGAAATGCAGAAGGAGGTGGGGCAATGAATAGAAGGCAAGTGGCTCGGGACAGAGAGAAATAAAGTGTTCTGAAAGCCAGCCAGCATGTCATACATGGGGAGCTCTGCAACAAAGGTCCCCAACTGCCTGGCTCACTGGCTCTTCCCATGAATGTTAATCACGTTTCTTTACAACAGGAAGGAGATGTCCTGACTGGCCCAAGTGTCAGGCAGTGCCTCCACTCCAAATTAGGAAGGTGCCATCTAGAACGATCACCTGAGTGTGGCTGCATAATCCACACTTTTCCGTATTTCCAAATTTCTGAGTAACAAAAGAGCAAATGCCAGTGGTCGGTAAACTCATTCGTCAACAGAGCCAAATATCAACAGTACAACGATTGAAATTTCTTTTGAGAGCCAAATTTTTTAAACTTAAACTTCTTCTCCCTGGCCGGTTTGGCTCAGTGGATAAAGCGTCAGCCTTCGGATTCAAGGGTCTCAGGTTCAATTCCGGCCAAAGGCATGCACATTGGCTGCGGGCACATCCCCAGTAGGGAGTGTTCAGGAGGCAGCCGATCAATGTTTCTAACTCTCTATCCCTCTCCCTTCCTCTCTGTAAAAAATCAATAAAATATATTTTTTAAAAAAATAAAATAAACAAACTTCTTCTAACGCCACTTCTTCAAAAGAGACTCACCCAGGCCGTGGTATTTTGTGGAAAAGCCTCACTCATGAGCCGCGGTTTGCCAACTGCTGAACTAATCCATAGAAAAATCCTAGAAATAATGACCAACCCAGTAGCAGTGACAACCCTCTGGACTCAAATTATGGACTCTAAATATCAGTTTTCAATTAAAAGAGCCAGGTCCCCTAAAAGAAATTATGTCTCTAAGTCTGGTTCAAGAAATATACAAAATAAGATTAGGACATATTGTCATCCAGAAATAGGGAAACTCTCAAAGTCTACAACAAGCATGTCAAATTCATGGCTGGCAGGCCTCAAGGTTGATAACCTTGGTCTACAAGGTTGTATCCAAAAGACTTGGCAGGCTGTTGAATAAGCACCCACTGCCCAAGGGACAGTTTGAACACCACAACAAACATATTAACATCCATTCTATGTTATGATACTAAAACAAAAAGGAGAACAAGTAAACCTCACAAGTCATCTTTGGAGAATGTTAGAAAACCAACTCCTTATTTTGAAAGCTGGTAAATATGAGAAACAATCAAGCATTTATCCTGCCTCTCCTAACTAGACTGAATTTCAGAGTAACCACGTAGTTGAGTACTGGAAGTTTCCAGGTATAAAGGTATTCAAACCAGCAATTGCAGAAGGAAACACAGAATATCACCATTTTGCAAGCCCTACTGAAATAATTATTCTAGAAGATAAATATCAATGATTCCTTACAGCACAAAAAGAGAAACAACTAGATATCATGTGCCTCCCAATGAAGTACAAATATTACTTCTTAAAGATTCTTTTAAAAATCAAATATATTGCCCTGACCAGTTTGGCTAGGGCCACGGCCTGCACAATGAAGAGTGCCTGGTTTGATTCCAGTCAAAGACACTTGCTCGGGCTGCAGGCTCCATCCCCAGTGGGGGCGTGCAAGAAGCAGCCGATCAATGACTATCATTGATCTTTCTATCTCTCCCTTTCCCCTTCCTCTCCGAAATCAATAAAAATAAAAATATATTTTTTAAAAGAAGCACTTTCCCTGATTTATGTTTTAAAATGCTACAGTAAAAAATTTTAATTAGCCCTAGCCAGTTTGGCTCAGTATCAGACTGAGGACTCAAGGGCCATAGGTTTGATTCCTGTCAAGGGCACAGGCAGGCTGGGTCCCCAGGAGGGGGTGTGGTGTGCAGGAGGCAGCTAATCAACGATTCCCTTTCATCACTGATGTTTCTATCTCTCTCTTCCTCTCCCTTCCTTTCTGAAATCAATAAAAATATATTTTAAATTTTTTTAATTAAATATAATCAAATCTCTGTATCTAACCACCAATTTACAGGAAAAACAAGGGACAGGAGAACCTATTAAACTAGACAACAGAGATGTAATCAGCAAAATTGAGATGAAGGGAAAATCTACAAATCAAATAACCAGGCTTCTTCAATAAATAAAAGAAAAACTAAGACAGAGAATCTACATATTAAAAGCCTTGACTTTGAGACAGCATGGAGGGACCCAGAGAGTATTATGCTAAGCAAAATAAGCCAGTCAAAGAAGGACAAATATCACATGATCTCGCTCATATGTGGGATCTAATTAATACCTCAGGACACTGATACAGACCTCACTAGGCACCACAGGCTTTCTTGGTGTCCTCTTCCCACCTTCCTCCCCTTTCCCCTGGGGATAGGGAGGCAAAAACATCCAGCAACAAAGATCTGGAATGCCAGGTCTCTGCTGTCACCTTCAGAAGCAGAGGAGGCCTTTCTGTAGAGGACAAATTGGGGTTTATGGTCACTTCTTCCTGCTTCTGGTTATCCCCAGCCTTTGAGAGTCCTGAGCACCTCCATCCTAGAAGGTCCTCAAAATCCCAAACTCTATTTCAAGAAACATCTAGGAAAGCAGAACAAACAGGAGCTGTAATTGGGTAAAGGAAACACCATTCTAGGCTAGCAAGGCCACAGAGAAGTTCTACGATGGAGTGCTACTGGGGTTGGGCCTTAAAAGGTGGGAGTCACAGGGCTTCATGGGGACAAGAAGGAAGCAGAGCCCAGCTGATGTGGCTCAGTGGTTAAGCATTGGCCCATGAACCAGAAGAGCACAGTCCGATTCTCGGTCTGGGCACATCCCAGGTTGTGAGCTCAACCCCCAGTAGGGGCGTGCAGGAGGCAGCTGATCAATGTTTCTCTCATTGATGTTCTCTATATCTCTATCCCTCTCCATTCCTCTCTCTGAAAATACATTTTTGTTTTAAAAAGAAGGAAGTAGAGGGATGGCAGATGCAAACAGTACTGAAAAGAACTACCATTTACCCAGCACTTACTCTGTGCTTGGTGCTGGGCTAAATATTGCACACATAATAGTTTATTGACATTTCACAACCTTCTGAGACCCATCTGTTAGATGAACCCGAGGTCCAGAGGAGTTAAATAACTTGTCTAATAATAATAACCAATAATTGGCAGAGCTGGGATTCAAACTCAGATTTGCCTAGCTCCGAAGTCCATCACATTGTGTGCACCAAGAGTTGGGAGCATGGCTCGTGTGAAAGTCAGTAATATGTGTGAAAGAGCAAAGGAATCCCTGAATCTCGTGCTAAAGTCTTATTGTGGTCCACAAGAAGGCTATGTCCCAAGCAGTATTATAGAAAGAATGGTCTAACATGTTTGTGGAGGATAGCATAGTGCCATGGTTGGCAAACTGTGGCTCACGAGCCACATGCGGCTCTTTGGCCCCTTGAGTGTGGCTCTTCCACAAAATACCATGGCCTGGGTATTTTGAAGAAGTGGCGTCAGAAGAAGTTTAAGCTTAAAAAATTTGGCTCTCCAAAGAAATTTCAATCGTTGCACTGTTGATATTTGGCTCTGGTGACTAATGAGTTTGCCACAGGGTCTTGCTGGGAAGATGGGAACCCCTGTGGGGGACAGGTAAGGTTAGGGAGTATTCAGCAGCAAGACTGAGGAAAGCCTAGAGAGAAACAAGTTTCCCAAATGTCAATTAATAATCAATAGAGTTCACCTTCAGATTTAAGCAAAGATCTTCCTCCAGTCCCAGTCAGTCCACAAAACTCACATTAAGTATCAGCTGTGTCAGACCCTGCCCCAGAGAGCCCCACCCCCGCCCCCCACCTCCACCCGTTTCTCCTTTCCGGACAGTGAGGATAATTAGGTTGCTGATAGGCTCCTACCACTCAGCACCCTAAATGCTCCCCTCTCCTTCCTCACTTCCACTCCCATAAGGGAAGTGAACAACCTTTTTGTACACTTATGCTAAAACCACAAAGTCCACAACTGTACTTTAACTTCAGTAAGTTTTTAAAATTACAGGTATGTTTTCACATTATTGCAAGATAATGTTAACTTTTTTAAAAATTGAGTTCACTTTTAAACCCAATACATTTTTTTTATTTAAAATTTTATCAAAGGGTGAATCATCTGGTCATCTTCCCCCTCTAGCTACCATGAGACTAGCTCAACAGTAAACTTGGGGGTCTGGGATGGGGATTCCATCCCAGCCACTGTGTCCTTCACTGCCACCTGGGAGGAGGGAAAAGAGGCAAAGACTGGAATCAGGGGCATCTCTAATTAAGTAAATTTTATGCAAATGTGCCTCGGGGGTCCATCCACTTTGAAGCAGTGTGGGCTGAGAGGAAAAGGGAACTCATTCTCTCTCGGAATTTTTGTTCTAGGAAAACCCTATCTCAACAAGCATCCTTTTCGCTGAAGATTTTTGGACTTACTGGCCAAATACATGTGTATGAACTTCCCTGACTTGCAGGGCCACACCTTGCTCTCTCAAACACTGCTTTCAGAAGACTGCTCAGCCAGTGGTTCCGCGTTGGGGGGAAACTCTAACTAAGCAGGCTCAGCAATTCCCCAGGAAAGTTCACCCCTCGGACAAGGAGAAGACACATGATCCCCCCTTGGTGTATGTGTAAGGAGGGAAGTGGGGTGCTTTTCCGTTGCCACGGGACAGCTCACTCTGGCTACGTCAGGGTTAAGAGACTTACTTGTATGGGCACATCTCGCACCGACCAACCACCCCCTAGAGACTCCCTCTTCCAAACTACATGGTGGGCATAACCGAGAAAGAGACGGCCCCAGCAGAGGCGAACCACTGAAGTTTTAAAGCGTTGTTTGCGTTTAGGCCTGAGCCGAGCCGCAGCTGAAGATAGATCGCCTTCCAGCGACCCCGCCATCAGCCCCCGATGCCGAACGAAGCCTCTCAGGCGCTTCTAGAACCCCCGCCTTTGGCTTCCCCGCACAGAACTCGGAACCCTCAGGCCCTGGCCAGCCTCCTAGCCGGCCTTTCAAGGCCGGGCATCCCAGCCCCGCGGCTCACCCTCGAGCGTCTCGCACTGCACCAGGTTGAGGTAGTCCGCCTGGCTGAGCACCCCGGCCTTCAGGCCGCGCACCAGTCCCTCCAAGTAGCCATTGTCCACATTGAAGTATAGCTCCGGGAAGTACGACATGGCTGCGGCGGGACCGGAGAAGCCCGACCCGCAGGCACGCAGCGCAGTTCCAAGATCAGCTGACGCGGCGCCCGCAGCGTCCTGTCAGCCGCGTCAGGTGACACGCAAAGAGTGTCACGTGGCCACTGCGGGGCGGGATCTTAGAAGTGCCCTTCTTCCGGATGGCTTCTCATGGAAGCATTGCGCAGGTGCAGGCTAGGACAGCCCTCTGGCGCCTGCGCACAGAGGGAAAGAGCGTCTCTAGCTCCCGGCTGGAGGCGCTAGGAGTGTCTAAGACCGGCCGCGCGGTGGTGCCCGTGCCGTGGAAATTGAATTGGGTCCCCTAGCTTTTCCGGATCTGGTGTATCGGGAACTATGAAGGCGAGCAGAGTAAATGAGAACTATTTATGCTTGGAAATATTCCAGACTGTTGAGTCAGCCTTCCCCGGAGGGGAACAGGTATGGCAAGGGCAGCCTTCGCTGGGGGTCACACATCGAGGTAGCTGTAAGCAGGCCCTGGAACCTAATGCTTGCTTGTTCGCCAGCCGGAAGTTAGAGCCCCAGTCCCGCGCTATGCCCCTGCCCCTCTTCCCCTCCTTTACTATAGAAGATTCTCGAGGGCTGAAGAGCGGCTCTCCCCTGCTTCACCCAACGGCGCCTGGTGCCCTAAGAGTGTGCGCATAAGTAACTCAGATAATGGGGTAACACAGGCCCTGGGGTAAGTATGAGGTTTCTAGAACTTGGCGCCTGCCATGACCTACCCCCCTCCAAAAGCCACGTTCGAAATAATGTCACAGCCTTGGGGTTGGTCCCAAACTTTATTCACGCCCCCCACCCCGTCACAGCCCCGACTCTGACATTGACCAGTTTAGGTGCGGCTGCAGGGGTTCATGGCAGTACCCAGCTTGCGGCAGTAGCAGAAGGCGTTGAAGAACCGGCAGTAGCACGTGGCACACGGGTCACAGCACGGTACTTGGTGTCCCAGACAGGACTCGTGCAGCCGAACGCAGCGACGCAGGGAGCGAGGCTCCCGTTCTTCTGGATCTAGCGCCTGCAGGGATGCGGGAGCATGAGCCTCTGAAGGCAAGTCCAGGGACCTCACCTGCCCCATGCAAGTGGGATGGCAGTGGCGTCTGGGGGTCTGCAGGGTTGCTCCGAGGAAGGGGGGGGGGGTGTCAGGTAATGGAGAGTGGGAACGATGCCCGATGTGCCCTCCCAAGGCCTGTAGCCTCTCACCCCTTGCCCTGAACAGTTAGTTACCTCTGCCAAGTCCTTGGCCTCCTGCAGCAGAGCCTCTTCTGCCTGTTCTGCAGCTGTCCTCTTCAGCTCAGGCCTCAGGCCCAGATCTGTGACAGATGATGTGAGAGCAAAATCCCCCCTCCAGACCCCTGCCATGCACAGAATGCCCACTTCCCAGACCTGGGATTGGGAAGAAAGAAGGAGAGCTCATACCAGGCTGAATGGTTTGTGGCCACAGGGTGTCCAGGCCCCACCCAGACCCACCCCTGCCCACACTGACCTGACAGCTCTGAGAACAGGGCCTCCTCAGGCCTCCTGATGCCCTCCAGGGCTGCCAAGCTCATCTGGGCCCCCTCCATGGCAGGCAGTGCCAGCAGCAGGGCACAGCTCAGTATTGCAGTCAGCATGGCCTGGCTCAGCAGGAAGACCCAACACTTAGTCCCTCCTCATCCCTGGATGCACCCTCTAAGTGTCCTACCCCCAAGAGAGGCCCCCAGGGACTAGGAATCTCTGCCCAACCTGAGGACTTACCTCTGCTTGTTGGATCCTTGCCCCCAGCATTCCTGGCCACCTGGTGCCCTCAGCTTATATAGCAGAGTCTAATGAAGGGCTTACACGTGACTGTTCCCTGCAGCCAGGATATGAGGGGCCTTCCCCAGAAGAGGGGACGTACAGTGTAAGCCTCTCCCCCTCAGTTTTTGGGTGCTCTATAAGAGGGTGACCATCTCCAATTGTGTGTGAGGTCTCCAGGAGCCAATTAAAGTTTGGGAACATGACAGGGTGCCCGGAGCCCCCAAATTTTGACAGGACAGGGACCTGTTTGGGGCAGGCTGGAGCCATTAGCAGTAACAAGGCAGTCAGCCCTGAGAGCTTAATTTAATTTGTGGGCCCGGAGATGCTCAATCAGACACTATAGGGCATGTTGTTTGCTTTGCTTCCAGGAACTTGGGTCAAAGGCATTGAAGGGGGTGATGAGCCAGTGGCCAGAGTGAGGCAGAGGTGGGTGCAGATCTAGAGTCCTAGGGGTTTTTTTGGGGGGAATGGAAGCGAGAAACCCACCTAGCCAACACCAGCCCCTCCTGCTTCCATCCCTGGCTCTTCCTCTCCCTCCAGACCTTTTCAAGACCCCCACCCCTTCTCCTGTCCCCAAACTCCTTTCTGCCTGGGGTTCCTGGAAGCCAAGGGAGCAGAACGGCCTGTTCCCTTGGTGGGCGAGCAGCTTCAACGTAAAAAGCTTTCAAGCCGCCTGCCTCATTAGTGCTAATGGCTGCTCCCTTCCTCCCTACGTGGTTAGGGCTCTGCCCACGTCTGGTCTCAGCAACACGGGGCTGTGGGGAGGACTGCCCTTGTGTGGAGACGGTAGGACACACGGGATCCCTGCCGCCCCTCACCTCTCAGGAGGGCGGTTTATCACACACTTGCCCATCGGAGAAAGGGATGCAGTCTGAGTCAGCTTCAAGGCCTCAGTGTACAAAATGCACTGGCCCAAGGCAGCGGGAGGAGGATGAAGGGGCTATCTGTGGTCCAGGTTCACACAACATGTGGGAACCCCTTTCACGTCCTGCGTTTTTCAGGGTTCGGGTTCGGAAGGAGGCCGCTCACAAATGAAAGCGACTAGAAAAGTATTAATTTGGGAATTGGGGGTCAGGCGGAAGCCCAAGAGAGGACTACAACCCGCTCTGACCTCGCTATCCCTTTTATTAAGATTATGGGATATACCCATAGCCTTTAGGCAGGCAATTCCAATAATAGCCAAACAGCAAAAATTTACATAAGACTAGCAGGTAGAGGCTGCTTCAGCTACCAATGTGTCCACCTAAATAGTGAGTGATTAGCTCTGACCTTTTAGAGCTTCCAAGGTTAACCAGCATTCCAGGTTCCTTGTTCTCACCTTTCTGCCTGTGGGACAATAATCAGTTTCTGACACACACACAGGCTGTTCTGACCAGGTAAAGGCCTGAAGAAGTTCCCTCAGCAGGGGTGGAAATCATAGGTTGTCATCTGGGGGCCCTTGGGCTGGTGTCAACCCCAACAATTGGTTTGGGGTACGGGTTGCATGGGGAAGAGATGCTCCACAGGTTGGCATTGAACTTACTTGTGTTCAGCTCAGGGTAGAAGCCCTATGAGCTCAGTCAAGGGCATGTACCTTGGTTGCGGGCACATCCCCAGTGGGGGATGTGCAGGAGGCAGCTGATTGATGTTTCTCTCTCATAAATGTTTTTGACTTTCTATCCCTCTTCCTTCCTTTCTGTAAAAAATCAATAAAATATATTTTTTAAAAGTTAAAAAAAAGCCGAGACTGGTTTGGCTCAGTGGATAGAGCGTCGGACTGCGGACTGAAGGGTCCCGGGTTCGATTCCGGCAAGGGCATGTACCTTGGCTGCGGGCACATCCCCGGTAGGGGGCGTGAAAGAGGCAGCTGATCGATGTCTCTCATTGATGTTTCTGACTTTCTATCCCTCTCCCTTCCGCTCTGTAAAAAAATCAATAAAATATATTTTAAAAAAAAAAGTTAAAAAAAAAGAAAACCATCAAAACATAGTGTGGTGATCAGAGAGATATAAACATTGGATATTTGATGACAATAAGGAATAATTGTGAAAAAATTTTAGTGGTGGTAACAGCGTTATGGTTATGCTTTTCTTTTCTTTCTTTTCTTTTTTTTTTTTTTTTTAGAAAAGGAATAATCTTGCTGAAACCAGTTTGGCTGAGTGGACAGAGCATCGGCCTGCGGACTGAAGGGTTCTAGGTTCAATTCCGGTCAAGTGCATGTACCTTGGTTGTGGGCACATCCCCGATGGGGGGCGGGGTGTTGCAGGAGGCAGCTGATTGATGTTTCTAGCACTCTATTCCTCTCCCTTGCTCTCTGTAAAAATCAATAACATATTTTTTTAAAGGGACTCATCTTTTAGAGAAACATAATGAATTATTTACTGATAAAATGATAATATTTGCTTCAAAATAATCCAAGGTAGGGGGGGCAGAGTGGAGGTGATATAGAAGAAACAGAATTGTTCATGAGTTGGTAATTGTTGAAATTGGGTACATGGGCTGCATTATCCTATTATGCTGCTTTTGTTTATGTTAGAAATTTGCCATGATGAAAATGTAAAAGAAAAGAAAAATTTAAAAATGCAGTGGGAGGTCTTAATCTACATGGGTTTGATTACAGAAACTAATAAAGTATTCTCTAAATAATAAAAAAGTAAATAAATAAAATTGCAGTGGGATAAGTGCCTTCAGAAAAGAATGCCCCAAGGGCAGGATGGCACCCACTCTCGCTCAGCGAGGGGGAAGGAAGTGAGCTAGGAAATCTTCCTAGTGGAGGAGACCTTTACTCAGTCATGAAGCTTGAGTAGGAATTGGGGAAATTCCAGGCAAGAGACATCGTAATTTTCCTGGGCCCATAACTGGCACATGGTTTATCAAGCTGCCAAATGATACAGCTTAATACTGGCACAGGCTCAGTCCCAATCCTGGTTCCCTCCTGCAGGGCCCCAGCCTGGTAAACAGTCAGTAGGCTTTTTTTCCAATCTGGGATCAGCTACCCCTAGAGTTAATTCGTTAAGTCCATGAGCCAATCAGCAAACATCTTAACCACTTTCTGCTGTCCAACTGCTATGAGTGTGCACAGGCTCAGAACATAGCAGCACTCATGCCACCCACAAACCCAAGTGGAGTCCTCAGAAGGGAATCAACATTTGTTCATGCCCTTTCCCACCCCCACCCTCCTCTGCCCTCCAGCATGTGTCATTGACCTCCCACCACCAGGGAACTGGCCCGAAACATGGCCTATGGGTTTCTTGTTATAGCTCTCCACCTATGTCTATCTGTATCTATACATGTAAGTGAATTGTCTATTGGGTTATCAAATTTTACTAGTTTTTCCAAATAGCCTTCGGCTTGCCCTGGCCAATTTGGCTTAGTGGATAGAGTGTTGTTGGCCTGTGGACTCAAGGGTCCTGGGTTCAATTCTGGTCAGGGGCATGTGCCTTGGCTTGGGGCACATACCCAGTGAGGAGTGTGCAGGAGTCTGCTGATCTGTTTCTCTCCCATCGATGTTTCTAGATCTCTATCCCTCTCCCCTCCTCTCTGTAAAAAATCAATAAAATATATTTAAAAATAGCCTTTGGCTTTATTTATCAGACGTTGTTACAATTAGGTTTCTATCATTTTTTATTTTCTTTGTTTTTGCCATTCCTTACATTTACCTCTCCTTCTGACAAACATAGAAGTCTCTATAAGACCCCTCCTCGGGAGCCCATTTCCTTTGCTAATTATATAAGTGGTTTTACTGATCAGAAATTTACCCAATGTTCTCAGGACAATTCTTGTTGGCAAAGGACTTTCAGAAATGGGTGGAATGTTCTGGGTGGGAGATCTTGGATACCTGGGGGATGCAGAACCTATTCGTGAGGCTGGGAACTCCGAACATAGGGATCCCGGCTTCAGGGAGGAGAAAGGGGAGAGTGGATGCTCTGTGCCTCCTGCGAAATAAAGCGTGATTCCTGATTGGTCCAGCTGGGGGCAGCAGAGCCCTAAACACCCACTGGCTCTCCCAGTCCAGCTTCACTCTGAAACCCTGGTCCGGAACCCAGGGCCCTGCCCCTGCCCCTTTGGGTCGTCTATAAGACTTCCAAAAGGCAGAGGTTGCCTGGAGAGGTATGGTCCCCTCATCATCCGGGGAGGAGAGTAGGATGGATGGGGGTTATTTCAGACTGGTGCCTTGAACCCTCAGCTGAAGAGGGTCCCACTGTGATCAGGAGCTTCATGTTGCACGAATGCCAGCACTTGCCATTCTCCCTTTCATTCCAGAAGTATTTATTGAGGGCGTGCTGAATGACCAGCACTGTGCCAAGGCATCTAAACTGAGACTAGGTCAAGGCCATGGTGACCTGAAGCTTCTGATTCTTGGGTCAGCTAGGCTTTGTGGACTTGCTTGTTGCCAATGAAAGTGTAGGCTGGAGTCAAGCCAGGGAGAGTGGGGTGGGGTGCAGGGCCAGCTGGTAGCAGAAGACCTCTTCTTCATACTGTAAGGAGGCTCCGGCCCAGAGACTCCCTAGCTTTGCTCTAACTCGCTCTCCCTCTCCCCCTTCAGTGCTGGAAATGGGCCCTTTATTGGGGGCCAGAGCTGAGCTGCGGCTGGAGTGCTCAGATGACACTTTACAAAAGGCCCAGGATGACACAGACAAACAGTCCCAGCCCTTCTGACTGATAAGCTTGCAGTCTGGATCCAGGGGCCCCTCAAAGATGGCAAAGGCCATCCTAACTCCTAGCCCCAGCCCCTTCTGAAGACATCTACAAGCCACAACATCCAAATCCCCAGAAACCTGGAGAGGGTGGCCAGTCTTTCCTCCTGCCTGCCAGGTCCCACTTTTCTGTGTGAAATCTTGTTTCTGGGGGTGTTGCAGCACCCTGCCTTCTGCCTCAGGGTGAGTCCTCACCCTCAACATGTCCAAAACAGGACATCAGCCCCTGCAGTCACAGGATCCCACACAAAATGACGAGGCGCTTGTTCCATCCAGGCAATGAGTGAACCCCTGAGTGTACAGGATTTCTGAAAAAGTTCGACTTGAGTCCCCAGCAGCGCTCCACAGAGGCGTGGGGCTGTAGGGCTGGGAGGGGTGCCCATGATGTCCCCTGCATGGTTCCTAATCCATCCCTATATAAGGGAGCACCCCGACTCCCTGAGGGTGTTCAGTGGTTTAACTAAAGCCCCAAGAACAAAGATATTTACGCAAGAGGAATTGTTGAGCTACCTGGAAATGATTCTCAACCTAGAAATCGCTTTCTGCTGGAAATGCGGGAGCTCTCCAACCTGCTAACCCCCACTATTCAGGGTCTATGAAGGTAAGAGCAGATGCTGCAGGAACTGGGGACATAGGCAAGGAGATGCTGCCTAGAGTGCTGGGCACAGGGGTGAGTGGGTGCCTGGCTTTCAACAGGTTCAAGGTGAGCTCAGGGTCAGCTGGAGAGAGCAGAGATGACTGCGGTGGCTCTCTGGTCTTTCTCCTTTCTGCTTTTAAAGGCTTTCCCATCCGCTGTGCCCCTCACTAAAAAGCAGGCCTGGGAGGTAGAGATATGGGAGCTGGGAGGGGGGTCAACTCCCATGGGGAAACGGTCATCTGGAGGCACTGACTGGAAAGGATACCTTCAGGCTTAAAACAACCCCTTTGGGGCATAGCTATTACCTAGGCACCAAGCCCCAACCCTGTGTGGGAGGAAGAGCTCATAGAGTCCCCTCCCCTGCTGGCAATAGGACCTGCATAAACTGTTTACCAAGCCCTGGATAGAGGTCCTCCTCCCAACTCTGCCCAAAGCCAGACTTTGTATCAGGACCTGGCGTAGAAGCAAGTTTTCTCCCTGCCTTCATCCCTTTAGTTGCTAGACATGCTGCCCTGAGGTGTCTCCACACACCTCTTGATTATGGAAATGGCTCACCCACCCACAGAGCTCTCAGGGTGATGCACAACCGCTCCACCCACCCTCAGTTCATCCCTCAGGAGGCTGAGTTGGCTGCCAGAGCTGTGCTGAGCATCCTTATTCTCTTAGACACGTTTCTAAATAATCCATGAATCAAAGAAGAAATCACAAGGGAAAACAGCAAGTTTCAAACTGAATGAAAATGAAATACAGTATACCAAAACTTATGGGATGCAGCTAAAGCAATGCAAATATTTAAGTGAATATATTATAAAAGAATGATTGAAAATAAATTATGTAAGCTTCTTTAAGAGAGGGAAAGATATTTTCAATAAATGGTATGGGAGCAAGTGATTATTTTAGCTGAACCTTGCAGCCTTCACAAAAATTAATTTGAGACGGATTGTAGACATAATTGTGAAAAAAATATAGAAAAAATAATATTTTCATAACCTTTTCTTAAATAAGACAGAAAGTACCAACCATCAAAGGTTAATAAATTAGACCATTTAAGAACTTCTGGTCATTGATTAAAGATAACTAAGAAAGTGATTAAAGATAACTAAGAAAGTGGCTGGTTTGGCTCAGTGGATAGAGCTTCAGCCCTTGGACTGAAGGGTCCCGAGTTCGATTGCAGTCAAGGGCACGTGCCCAGATTGTGAACTTGATTCCCAGTAGGGGCGTGCAGGAGGCAGCCGATCAATGATTCTCAGCACTGATGTTTCTATCTCTCCCTCTCCCTTCCACTCTGAAATCAATAAAAATATATTTTTTTAAAAAGAGTGAAAAGGTAAGTCAAAAACTGGGAAAAGAACATTGCAATACATATACTAAACTGAATAAATAAAGACCCATGGGAACATATAAGGAATTGCATCATCATTAAAGGAAGGGGACTTGAATAGGTCCTTCACAAAAGAGGATTTTCAAATGGACCATAAGCATGTGGGAAGGTGTTCAGTATCACTAGAGAAATTTAATCCATAGAGAAATGTGAATTTAAATCACAATGAGATACTACTATACACTGACTAGATTGCCCAAAATTTAAAAGATTGGCAATACTGAGTATGAGTGAGGATAAGAAGTAAGTAGAACTGGTAAGGGGTAAATTGGAAAACTAGTATTTACAAAACTGCTACACCTGAGCTTCCCCCAGCAAGTTCACTCTTTAGTACAAACCCAAGGAAAATTGGGGCCGTGACTATTAAAGGCATGTAGAGACTGTTGCCAGCAGCTTCATTCATAAAAAGCTAGAAACAATTCAAATAACCATCAAATAGACAAATAACGGTACATTTATGCAACTGGAAACAAAACAATTTAAAAGATGAATGAAATGGTATACACAACAATATGGATGAATCTCACAGACGTAATATTGAATGAAAGATGCCTGCCACAGAATAGTAAATATGCCATGATTCCATGTGCATGATGTTCGAAACCCAAGAACACTATAATAAATGGTAATAGAGCTCTAAATAGTAATTACCTGTGGGGGTATGATTGACAGGGGGAGGGGAATGAGGAGGTCTTCTGCAGTCCCCGAAATGTTTTATAAACCAGTCGCCCCTTATCCAAAGCTTCACTTTCCAAGGTTTCAGTTACCCATTGTCAACTAAGTATTAAATGGAAAATTCCAGAAATAAACAATTCCTCAGTTTAAAATTGCATGCTGTTCTGGGCAGCATGATGAACTCTCCCACTTGGTCCTGCCCAGGACGTGAATCATCCCTTTGTCCTGGGTAGCCACGCTGTAGAGCTTCCCACCCATTAGTAGCCAGCGTGGTATTGCAGTGCTTGTGTTCAAGTGACCCTTATTTTTACTTAATAATGGCCCAAAGCGCAATACTAGGTGTACCGGTTAATAATGCAGCTTTTTTTCAATAGATGGAGTTACACATATGTTGCTATATATGCGATTTTATATGTATGCTATTTTGTTGTATTGCTCCTTCAGATTACCACTTGTTCTGATTGATGGCATGTGCCCTTTTGAGCAGCACTTCAAAACATACGAATAAGTGGAAAATTTGGATCTCTGAATGGTCTGCCTCAAAACAAGAAAAGTTCTATTGGGATGGTATCCACAAATTACCTGAAAGATGGGAGAAATGTGTATCTAGTGATGGAAATGTGTAGCTAGCTTTGAATAAAGCACTTTTGGTGTTTCTCTTGAAATTATCATGTGTTCTTTGATTATGAAATCCTAATTATTAACTGGTTAATGTGGATTAACCATTAACTGGTTAATAATTCAGATTGACCCTTAACCGGTTAGTAATGTGGATTTTTATAATCCAAAGGAAACATGATAATTTCAAGAGAAACATCAAAAGTGCTTTATTCAAAGTAATGGCCATCACTAGCTACACATTTTCCCCACCTTTCAGGTAATTTGTGGATACTGTCCCAATAGAACTTTTCTTGTTTTGAGGCAAACCATTCAGCAATCCAATTTTCCACTTCTTTGTACATTTTATTTTTTTAATACATTTTATTGATTTTTTTACAGAGAGGAAGGGAGAGAATATGAGTCAGAAACATCATCAGCTGCCTCCTGCACACTCCCCAGTGGGGATGTGCCCGCAACCAAGGCACATGCCCTTGACTGGAATCGAACCTGGGACCCTTCAGTCCGCAGGCTGATACTCTATCCACTAAGCCAAACTGGTTTTGGCTGAAATTCAGCATTTTTAAGCCTAAAAATATCTATGATGTTAACACCTTCAGAAAACTTGACATGTGAAGTTTTGAAGCTTGTTGTCAATACAACAAAATAGCATACATATCAAATCACATATATATTAACATATGTGTAACTCTATTTTTTAAAATCCGCATTATTAACTGTTATACCTAAGTAGTAGTGATGCTGACAATGTGGTAAGTCAGAGAAGCCATAAAGTGCTTCCTATAAGTGAAAAGATGAGTACAGCAAAATAAGATGTTTTGAGATGGAGAGACCACATTCACTTTTATTACAATACTAGAGGCCTGGTGCATAAAAATTCACATACCAAATGGGGCGGTCCCTCCCTCATCCTGGCCTGCCCCCTTTCACAGTCTGGGAGCCCTAAGGGGTGGGAGGTGACCTGGCAATCAGGGGAAGGTGACACCCCATCACACCTCTGTTGTTGCCACTGCTGACAGTGCAAGCCTTGGCTGGCTCTAGTTACCTTAGCCTCAGGTGGTCCTGGGTGGCTAGGCAGCTGCCATCCAAGGCTTGAATGCACCTCAAGCTGGCCCTGGGCAGCTGGGGGACTGAGGTGTCTGGGGGACTCTGGAGGCAGGCCTTGCTGGGTACCTGCTGCCCACTATCTTGTGGCTGTGAGTGCCACCATCTTTGAGGGCATGGCAGTCAATTAGCATATTCCATCCTTATTGGCTCTGGGCACCACCATTTTTGTGACAGTGTGAGGGTCAATTAGCATATTCCCTCTTTATTAGATAGGACTAGAGGCCCGTGTACCAGTGAGGTCCCTCAGCCTGGCCTGTGCCCTCTCACAATCTGGGACCCCTGGGGGGATGTCAGAGAGCTGGTTTTGGCCTGATCCTCACAGACCAGGCCGAGGGACCCCACCAGTGCGTGAATCTGTGCACCGGGCCTCTGTTATGCATATAACATCTTTGGTTAATCTCTTCTCACCTCCCCTCTGAGATTCATCAATCTGTTCTTTGTTTTCATACCTGTGCATTGAGCATCTGCTCCCTGGTGGTCATTGTGCATCATAGGTACCAAACAGTTGGCCAGTTGCTTAAGCTTTTCTATATATGGATATTGTTATAATTGTTCTATTTTATTAATTATTGTTGCTAATCTCTTACTGTGTCTAATTTGTAAATTAAACTTTATCATAGGTATGTATGTACAGGAAAAAAACCCGCATATGTAGGGTTCAGTACTGTCCCTGGTTTCAGGCACCCACTGGGGGGTCTTAGAACCTGTCACCCGTGAATAAAGGGGAACTACTGTATCTTGATCTGGGTGGTGGTTGCACTAGTTTCCTTTCTATTGTGGGTTCTTTCCTGACTGAACTTTGGCATGACTCTGATTCATACTTGAACCTTTCTCATTGCACCTCTCCTCAAAACAGTCCTTGTGTGTTTTTGAAGAGTTCTTCAGACCATAGACCAAAAATCACCCCCTTAAGGTGGTGCCATGGGTGTCCGGACAAAAAGGGTACCTATTATCTGAGTCTTTTCCTCAGCTTACTGTCGTTATCTATGCTTGACTATCTCTTTTACTTTTTAAAATATATTTTTATTGATTTCAGAGAGGAAGGGAGGGGAAAAGAGAGATAGGAACATCAATGATGACAAAGAACCATTAGTCAGATGCCTCCTGCACACCCCTCCTGGGGATCGAGCTTGAAACTTGGGCATGTCCCCTAACCAGGAATCAAACCGTGACCTCCGGGGTCAGAGCTAACCACTGAACAACACCATCCAGGCTTGTCTGTCTCTTGTGACAACTTGTTTTTCTTCCCTGTTCCTGGGGGGTTGTCTTCAAGGTGTTGACTTCCAGGATTTGAGATTTCACAATGTGGTACTAGTTTTTTTGTCTCTAGGTTATTTCTCCAGGGGAAAAAGCAATAATTTCCTAAAATCTATACAAACGTGAAGAGAAGCAGTATGTTAGCGATGTTGTTGTTTTTTATAGTGTATAATAAAAATAGTAAAAGGAAAAACAGATGGTACCAGTGAAATGATGTCAGTTGTAATGAACAGAAAGTTTGATTCAAACTATATTAAATTAGAAAAATAATGTATCAGCTCATGCAAGTCAAAAATTCAGAAGTAGGGTTGGTTTCAGTGCCTCTTGATTTTATAAGGACTTAGTGTGCCAGACATCATCATTTATACCTTACTGACCAATAAGAGAAGCTCCATAATGACCAGTCAGGATGCATGATTCCAACCAGTCAAGCCAGTGATATTTGGACCAATCAAACTATACAGATTTGGGTTCCTCATTTGCATAGAAATGGACCAATCAGGAACCAGAGTGGGAACCTTCTCTATAAAAGCGGGCCTTCCCTTTTTCTCTGTGGAGAGCACTTTCACTTTCCTCTGTTTGCAAACTGTTTACCTGAATAAAGTTTCTCCTGTTACTGCACCCCAGATTGGGAACTCCTGTTGGCATTAGATTGGTGGCAGCAGCCTTTTGTTGACACTGGCAGAGGTGCCTCCCCTTTCTGCTTCTTTTCCCTTTGAGTTCCTGCCCAAACTGTGATCATATGCCTAGCGCCGCAATAGCCAACTTGTGACCATGAGGAAATAGTCTTGGGGTGGACTAACTTGCTAAGGGTGGCAGACAGGAAAAGTACAATGCCTTTGTGATATTGGAAAGCAGTTGCACCAACCGGGTCTGCCCACCTCCTGATATTGTATTGCATGAGACAAACATGAAACAAAAATTTGTTTAAGCCAGTGGTCGGCAAACTCATTAGTCAACGGAGCGGTAATCTGTGGCTCGAGGGCCTCATGTGGCTCTGGAGCCGCAGTTTGCCGCCCACTGGTTTAAGCTAGTATTAGGTTTTCTCTTACTTGCAGCTAAACACATTCCCAACTGATAATTTCCGTTTTTTTTTAAATCTCTTGTCCACATCGTTGTGTGATAAATGCTTCCTTCCCAGGCTTGTTCCCCTTGCAGACCCAAACTGCCTCTGTCGCTTGCTTCCTGAGCCTACACAGCCCCGCTGGCTCACTTCGGCTACCTCTGTAACTTTCTATACAAACTTTCTCTTATAAAACCCGTTTGGCTCAGTGGATGGAGCTTCGGCCTTCGGACTGAGGGGTCCCAGGTTTGATTCCGGTCAAGGGCATGTGCCTTTGTTGCAGGCATATCCCCATTGGGGCGGGGGTGGCAGGGGGAGTGCAAGAGGCAGCTAATCGATGTTTCTGACTTTCTATCCTTTTCCCTTCCTCTCTATAAAAAAAAATCAATAAAATATAGAAAAATAACATAAAATAAATTTAGGGGAGGGGGCTCAAAAAGAACTGCTTGGAGAACAGTTTTATAGCATCATATTATTCTTCCTTCCCGAAGTCCTGTTAGATTTCCTGGAGGAGGTGGGATCTAAGAGGGGGGTTCCTAAAGGTGGAGGGAGCTTCCTGAAAGCAGGAAGGTAGGGAGTGACTTCCAATACAGCTTTTGCACAGTTGCTCACCACAGGAATGCCAACCCAGCCTGCAGTTCCAGCCTCATAACCCCCGGGGCCCCCACTGGCCCATACCCTCAGCCTCCTGGGTTCCAGGTTCGAGGCACTCTGCCCACTTTTGTCCTCTAATTTTCTTCCTGTGAGCCAAGGAACAGCAGAAACCCAGAAGTCCTTCCAGCCTATCTGTGATAACAAAGGGAATCCCAGCTCTTGGGGCCTTCCCCTTGACCCTTGAAGGTGGGGCAACAAAGAGGAGGGAGGAGGGCTTGAGGATTCCCCTGGGGAGATTCATCCTCCCCAGGCTAAGCCTACTTTTCAGAAAGGCTAAGCCACCCAGGGTGGGGCCCGCATGCCACACGTGGGTGGTGGGGTGTGGGAGGCTGCACCTTGCTCTGTCTCCTGACCTGCATTAGCATGCAATTCCAACATCACAAGTAGCACAGGCACCTCACATTATGGGCTTCCTGGTGTGATGCAATAATCACCAGTGTAGTGTTCTTGCCAAAAATGTGTAACATGAATCTAATCTTGAGGAAGCAATCAGGTAAATCCAGAATGATATGATGCTATGAAACTGGCCTGCACTAAAAAAAAAAAAAAAAAAAAAAAAGATACAAACAAAAAAGACTGAGTGTGGGAACAGAGTTACTCTTCTATATCAAAAGAGTTATAATCAAATGCACTAAGTGAACCTTGTCTTGTGAACTAAAACTGAAATGCTAGGAAAATATTCTTGAGACAAGTGAGAACGATACTTGAATTACTGTTGATTTCCTTAGATGTGCTAATGGTGCTATAATTGTGGAAAGAGGGTTTCTCAACCTCAACACTTAACCTTTTTGGTCAAAGAATTCTGGAATTTTAGCAGCATTTCTGGCCTCTGTCCACTCATGTCAGGAGCCCGCCCCTTCAATTGCAATAAGCAAAAATATTGTAGACAGTAATAATGGTTGTATCCTGTTATTAATTTACTAAAAAAAAAAAAAAAAAAAAAACCACTGGCCTGTACATTTTAAAATGGTTAAAATTATGAGTTTTATATTGTGTTAATTTTTCCTCAATAAAAATGCAATTTAAAATGTCTCCGGTTGATAAACACAAATGTTCCCTGGGGGACAAAATCATCCCCAGGGGAGAACCACTGGTGCAGAGAGTACACTGTGGGGGGAGGGGGGTCATGCAGGCTGAAGGATTTGGGAGAGAAATGTCTTGTTTGTAACCTACTTTCAAATGTGGCAAATTATTAACCTTTAGTGAAACTAGGTGACAGGTATGTGGGTTGTTTATTTTACTATTCTGTCAACTTTTAATAGATTTATTTTTTTCAAAACCAAAAGGAAAGAACTCAGTTTCAAATGTTCTGTTTACAGCAACCCAAAGGACCCAGGGCAGGTGCCAAGTGTGCAGCCTCCTTTCAGAGGTGATTACTGTGCCTGCATTGTTTGAGCTGCTCGGGACCTTCAGCCTTCAAGGGAAGATTCCTGTCCCTCATCCCCTCCCTCCCTCCCTCCTTCCTTCTCTCCCTCTCTCCCTTTCTCCCTCCCTCCTTATCTCACTCCAATACCTCACTCCAATACTGCCCAGAACACATTTGTCCAATGCTACCCACGGACCTATGGAGAGAAGGGCATTCTGTGGACCATCATTCACCCAGACTGGGTGCAGATGATGAGCTATATGAATTCCTTTTTGTGAGTATTATCTCCTATGGTGGCTTTAAAACATGGTCACAAAATTCAAGAGATGGGGGGCCTATGACCCCTCTCCTTGAATATGGACTCTTAATCAGAAGGATATGGTAGAAGTGACACTGTACCAGTATCCAGATCCAGGATCGTAAAAAACTAGCAGCTGCTGTTTCCTGTCTCTTTTAAGATACTTGCTCTTGGGACCCAGCCGCCATGCTGTGAGGAAGGAAGCCCAAGTCACCCTATGGAGAGGCACATGTGGAGAGAAGCAGCACACAGCACCAGCTCGAAAGCCATGTGAGTGAGTCATCTTGGAAGTGGGTTCTCCAGCCCCAGCTGATGCTGTGTGGAGCAGAGACAAGCTGTCCCTGCTGAGCTCTGCCCATTTTGCAGATTGGTGGGCACAAAACAGGACTGCTGTTGTTGTTTTGGTTTTTTTGTTTTTTTATATATTTTTTTTTATTGATTTTTTTACAGAGCGGAAGGGAGAGGGATAGAAAGTCAGAAACATCTATGAGAGAGAGACATCAATCAGCTGCCACTTGCATGCCCCCCACTGGGGATGTGCCTGCAGCCAAGGTACATGCCCTTGCTGGAATCGAACCTGGGACCTTTCAGTCCGATGCTCAATCCACTGAGCCAAACCAGTTTCGGCAGGACTGCTGTTGTTTTAAGTCATTAACTTTTAGAGTAGCTTGTTGGCAGTGATAGACAACTGATGCATCCCCATCCCCAAACTGGGGGCGCTGGGCTTGAAAGGCAGGAAGTGAGCCAGCTCTTGAGCCCTGGAGCTAGAACCTAGGTCAGGACTTATCCCTTTAACAGGCATTTAAAAAAAAATTTTTTTTTATTGATTTTTTACCGAGCGGTAGGGTGACGGATAGAGAGTCAGAAACATCGATCAGCTGCCTCCTGCACACCCCACACTGGGGATGTGCCCACAACCACGGTACATGCTCTTGGCCAGAATCAAACCTGGGAACTTTCAGTCCACTGGCCGATGCTCTGTCCACTGAGCCAAGCCGGTTAGGGCTTAACATGCATTTATTGAGTGGCCACCAAGTGCGAAACACTCTACCAGGGGTTGGGGAGTTAGCAGTGAATGAGATAGATCACCCTGTCTGGAGGGCACAACTCAGGCACAGTAATGAGAGGACTGCGACTGTCGCCTCAGCCTGAGGGAGGGGAGAGAGCACCGTCTTCCTGGGGGAGGTTGTTTCTAAGCTGAGACCTGACTCAGGAAAAGGAGCTAACTAGGCAAAGTCGCAGAGAATGGACAGATGGAGCACCATGTGCTAGTTCTGGGCAAGGTTGCCAGATTTGGCAAATGAAAAATAAAAATGTAACACCCAGTTAAATTTGAACTTCAGATAAACAATGAATATACTTTAAAAAGATAGCCCTAGCCCTAGCCAGTTTGGCTCAGTGGATAAAGCATTGCCCTGTGGACTGAAGGGTTCCAGGTTCAGTTCCGGTCAAGGGCACATGACTGGGTTTCAGACTCGATCTCTAGTAGGGGGGCGTGCAGGAGGCAGCCTATCAGTGATTCTCTCTCATCATTGATGTTTCTATCTCTCTCTCCCTCTTCCTTCCTCTCTGAAATCAATAAAAAATATGTATCTATATCTGCCCCATGGAACATTGGAAACATCCTGAAAAGTTATTCATTATTTCCCTGAAATTAAAGTTTAACACGAATCCTACATTTTATCTAGCAACCCCAGTGCTAGGGCAAAAAAGCAACAGAGAAACTGTGATCTCAAGGGACAGTGCAGGAAGCTGGATGCAGACAGGGCAAAGAGGGCACAGTGTGAGAGGCAAAGGTGAAGAGAGCAAAATCTATCATGTAGGGTGCTGGGCAGGCTAATGGAAGGGGAGAAAGCCCAAGCCTAGTTTAAGGGTGTTTTGTCTTCCCCTGACCAGGTTTGCTCAGTGGATAGTGCATGGGCCTGCAGACTAAAGGGTCCCAGGTTCGATTCCGGTCAGGGGCTTGTATGTACCTTAGTTTCGGGCACATCCCCAATAGGGGTGTTCAGGAGGCAGCTGATCAATGTTTCTCATCAATGTTTCTAACTCTCTATGCCTTTTCTCTTCCTCTCTGTAAAAAAAAATCAATAAAATATATATTTTTAAAAGGAAGCTTTGTCTTGGTATGAAGGAGACAGAATGAACTGCTCTTTGCCCCACCCCCAGCCTTGGGGGGAATTTTCCCAATGGTCAAAAGTTTGAGCAATGAACCCAGTTACTCAGGTGAAAACAGGGCCTGGGAGCTGTGAGGTGACACAGGGCTTCCTGTTCAAAAGTGTTCCGTGGTTGTTCCATGGATGCTCCCCTGTAGCCACCTTGAGACTCACAGTAATTTTGAACAGCAAGTTCTACATTTTATTTCGCACTGAATCCCACAAATTATGTCCTGGGTAAAAGGTTCCGAGCCCAGGGCAGAGTAGAGGACTTACAGGACATAAGACTGCCTTGACTAACGTCTGCCGTGTGTGTATCTATGTATGTGGATAGTTGTGTCTGGTCATATTAAGTCCTCAAAAATGATGGCTATTGTCACTATATGTTATTGATGATGGTGTTGATGACAATGATGATATCATTAGCCTCCTCCAGCTTTGTTTTTCAGACTTCATTTAAAAGCCTTGTTATTTCACTAAATACCAGCCATCCTTCTGCTTTATTTTACTGACACATTTGCAAAGCACTTTACAGAATATATATATATATATATTTGATTTCAAAGAAGAAAGGGGGAGAGCGAGGGGGGAAAGGAAAGAGAGAAAGAAACATTAATGATGTGAATCATTGATTGGCTGCCTCCTGCGTGCCTCCCACTGGATGTAGGGCCTGCAATCCAGGCATGTGCCCTGATGGGGAATTGAACTGTGACCTCCTGGTTCATAGGTCAACACTCAACCAGTCAGGCTGCAGAGCACTTTTTTTAAAAAACATTTTTTTATTGATATTTTACAGAGAGGAAGAGAGAGCTAGAAATATCGATAAGAGAGAAACACCGATCAACTGCCTCCTGCACACCCCCCACTGGGGATGTGCCAGCAACCAAGGTACATGGTCCCTGACCGGAATCAAACCTTGGACCCTTAGTTTGCAGGCTGACACTCGATCCACTGAGCCAAACCAGCCAGGGTCTGCAGAACACTTTTAAGTCAAGCAACTCCTATGACAACCTTGAGCAACTTAACACAAATACATACCTAACCTTTCAAACATCCACTGAAGTATTGCACACCTTGATTTGGTTGTTACCCCCATTCATTCAGTTGTATCAATCGTCCAAAAAAATCCCACACACCCCCAACCCAGCTGCCACAGTTTCTCTGAGTTCACATGGACACACACTCACACCGGCAGGTCATCTGCTGAGTGTGGTGAGGTCTGCACAATCCCCTCCCGTTAGACGTGAAATCCTCCGGCCGGGGACAGCTCATATGAAGACTAGGGCTGTGCAGGCTGCAGACTCTATAATTTGAATTTGAATTTTTAAAAATTATTAAAAAAGAAAAGATATGTATGTATGATATCTGGTGACTTAGGAAAGATGAGAAGGTGTGGCATCTTAAAAGTGCATTAGAGCCAAAACTGGTGTGGCTCAGTGGATAAAATGTCAGCCTGGGGACTGAAGGATCCCAGGTTTGATTCCAGTCAAGGGCATGTATCTTGGTTTCGGGCACATCCCCAGTGGGGGGTGTGCAGGAGGCAGCTGATTGATGTTTCTGACTTTCTGTCCCTCTCGCTTCCTCTCTGTAAAAAAATCAATAATATATATATATATATTAAAGTGCATTAGAGTCTGGCCAATGTGATTCATTGGTTGAGTGCTGACCTATGAACCAGGAGGTCATGGTTTGATTCCCGGTCAGGGCACATGCCAGGGGTTGCTCACTTGATCCCCAGTAGGGGTCGTGCAAGTTGCAGCTGATCAGTGATTCTCATCATTGATGTTTCTATCTCTTTCTCCCTCTCCCTTCCTCTCTGAAATCAATAAAAATATGTCTAAAGTGCAGTAGATATAGTTTTCTAGATTTCCCAGGAGAGCAGAGGTTGTCATTATGTGGAAGCTTAGCAAGGAAATAAAGGTGATTTTTGTGTCTTTTCAGGAGTCTAGGGGTTGGGATCTTAGAAGCCATACAAGCGCCCTGAGGTGAGCCCCTGGGGGTAGAAGGGCCCTGGTTTAATGAGGATTAGCTATGTCTAAGGGAAAAACAGCAACTTCCTAGCCTCTCGTCACACAATAAATCTGGGATTTTAGATAAGAAAAGCCAGGACAGGAGGGGGAGGGGTGAAAGATGATGTCACCTGCTCCTCTCCTGTTTCCGGCAAGCAATCTCTGCGGGAAGGAGTCCTGGCTGGGTAGATGAGTCACTGGCTTTATAAGCCAAGAGAGATGGAAAGCAGATTCCAGGAAATAAGCAAGGAAAAATCTTAGAGGAAGTGCTTAGTTTTAGTGTGAAACTGACAAGTCTCTGTGCTCTTGGAGGAACTGGAGGAGAAAAATAGCAGTGAGAAAGACGACAGAAATAGCAAGGAACCAGAGGGAGCTCAAGGTAGAACCTGTGCCTTTGGGCAGTTCTGAATATCCAACTGAGATGGCACTGGCTCAGAAAACCTCGGAGCCGCCTCCGAAAGGGAGGAAATATCCCAGTGTTGCAAGGTTTGCCGTCATTCAGCAGATACTTAGATATTTATTGAGCATCCTTCACGTTTCTGTGGTGGGCGGGGTGTGGGCATGGAGTAGTGAATGAGGCACCATCGTCCCTGGCCCTACAAAGCCCACAGCCACTGAGCAAGGAAGAAGTTGAGGGGTAAGGCCACTGTGGGGATCCTAGAGGGCTTTAAAAAAATTTTTTTTTTTTTTTTTTGCCGAAACTGGTTTAGCTCAGTGGATAGAGCGTAGCCCTGCAGACGGAAAGGTCCCAGGTTCGATTCTGGTCAAGGGCATGTACCGTGGCTGCGGGCACATCCCCAGCAGGGGGTGTGCAAGAGGCAGCTGATTGATATTCTCTCTCATCGATGTTTCTGAGTTTCTATCCCTCTCCCTTCCTCTCTGTGAAAAGTCAATAAAATATATTTTAAAAACATTTAAAAAATAATAATAAAATAAAAATAAATTTTTTATTGATTTCAGAGAGGAAGAGGGAGAGAGAGATAGAAACATCAATGATGAGAGAGAATCATGGATGGGCTGCCGCCTGCACACTCTCCACTGGGGATGGAGCCCGCGACTCGGACATGTGCCCTGACTATAAATCGAACCGTGACCTCCTGGCTCCTGGGTCGGTGCTCAACCACTGAGCCACACTGGCCAAGCCTGGAGAGCTTCTTAACACCTAGGGTAGGATTGTCCGGACACAAAGGACAGGCTACGTGCCAGGCGTGGAACAGAGGAAGCGAGGCTGTTTGGAAGGAGTGAGATAGGTACAGTTTCGGGAACAGGGACACAGAAAAAGACTGGATATGTCCTTTCTCTTCTGTAATTTTGGGTTATTTGTTTGCTTAGCAAATTGGGGAGGCGCATCTCCAAAATGTCAGGCAGCCTGTTCGGTCCTTTGTTTATTTACAGAGCAACTCAATTCGCCAGTGTTTAACTAAACTCCCTGAGTTGGGCCCAGCCATGGAGCAGCAGAGGTCACAGCAAGAGCAAGAGCCCAAAGGTGGGACCCCACAGAGCAGTCTCAAGGGAGAGTCAGGGGTCCCGTGGGGCTGGAGTCGGGTGAGGGAGCTGAGGCCTGAAGGAATGCCGAGCGGATCTGCCGGCCTCGGTCTGGTGTGGAGCAGGACAGTTCTGGAGAGATCCGCGCTCTGAGAGGCCGAGGCCAGTTCGGGGACGTCCCACCTCAGCACATTCTCTTTATGTGACGTGGGAAATAATTAACTGGGACCCTAACAGCTGCAGCCTCCACCCTTCAGGAATTCTGGCCCTCCCTGCATGTCATCCAGGCCGCACTCCCGCTGCACAGCTCTGTGGGAGAAGGAACTCTCATTAATCCTTTCTTCAGATGTGCTGGCCCGAGTCACCCACATACCAGTCCCTTTGCTGAGAAAGTCTCTGCCAGATCCCTGGGCTCTCAAGAGCCCAGGCTGATGGGGGCCTTTCCCACAGGCCAAGAGCCTGCCAACTCCCTGCCAGTCAAGGTCCTTCGGGCTCTCAAGGATCCTGACTCAGCTGACAATGGCATCCGGGGGAACAGGGGAACCCCGGAGGGGAAGGTAAGAGCCTGGGCACTGTGGTGACCTGTGGGCATGGCCTTGCTCTTTCAATAACTTTTGAGATTCAGGACCGCTGATGCCGAGAATCAGGCACAGCGACTCAATCTGGATCTGGTCTCAGTGTGTGGAGCCCTGGACAAGACAGGGTGGTGCTTTCAGAAGGGGTTGCAGACAAAGGCTACGATGGGAGAAGCAGAGGGCATTGTGAAAGCGAAGAAGAGGCTCCTGACCTAGCCTGGGGTCCAGGGAAGGTATCTCACAGAAGTGGGGTCTGAGCTGATGCCTAAAGGGTAGGCAGGAGTTATCCAGGTGAAGAAAAGAGGGAAAAGGTGCACAGAACAGCCTGTGCAAAGATGTGAAGGCGTGGGAAAGCGGGGTGTATTCAGGGAACACAGACGTTCAGTCTGGTCCCGGCCAGTGTGACTCAGTTGGTTGAGTGTCGTCCTGTGCACTGAAAGGTCACTGGTTCAATTCCTGATCAGGGCACATACCTAGGTTTTGGGTTCAATCCTTCAGTCAGTTCTTGTACAGGAGGCAACCAATCAATGTTTCTCTCTCACAGCAATGATTCTCTCCCTCTCTCTCTAAAATCAATAGAAAACATTTAAAAAAGAAGAAGAAGAAGAAGAAGAAGTTCAGTCTGGCTGGAGCTAGGGCCTTCTGGGGAGTAACTGGCCAGCAATAAAGGGCCAAGGGGAAACTGAGAAAGGACGGGGTCAGATTTGCAGAGGCCACTCTGCTGCCTGTGGAGGACGGACCAGTCCAGGCGGAACCGAGGACCCTGAGAGGCCAGACAGAAAGTGCAGGTGGTACTCTGGCCAAGGATGGGGTGGTGGGGCTGGGGAGGACAGGGCAGACCTGGTGGCTGACAGAGGTTGAGGTGAAATGCCACCCAGACTAACATGAGGCCTTGGGGAGAGCAGTTCCTAAGAGAGACGATGGGTTCGACTTTACACAATGAATTTGGGGGGCCCAGGGGGCATTTTAAGGGAGAATGGAGTGAGAGATATTGGACTGAGACTCAAGCATCCCTCTGGGGATGAAAACAAGGCCTTGGGAGCTGTCAAGATGGTTTGGAGAAAAGGGTCAAGGTTGAGGGAAGGGGCCCAACACCCCGAGGAGCCCACGAGGGGCATGAAGAGAGCCAGAGAAGCAGGTAGAAATGTAAGAGGAGCAGCCAGAGAAGCCAAAGAGAGTTTCAGAAGAGGGAATGGCTCTGAATCCAGCGCTCGTGCAATAGTCAGAGGCGGGGAGGGCTGAGAAGTGGAGGGTCAGGGAGTATTTACAAACAGGCTTCAGAGTGTGGAGAAGGTTTTAATGGTAGTGGTGGGATCTGTGACCCAGGATGAGTGTAAGCAGGGCTGTCACACACGGCACACCTCAGTGGCCATCCATTAAGGGAAAAACTGCTTGGGGCCAGGGGAGAGCCCCTGGAGCTGGGGGTATTTTGTGAAGCCTGTAACTGCAGTGCGGATACTGCACACACGGTGGCGCCAAATACCAATGCTGATGCAGGGCTGGGGTCAGTTTGGGGATCCTCTGCCCCAGGGTCGCCCTTGGATGGTGGAGGGTATTGGCAGATGGCCTTGGCAGAACCCTCCCCATCACGATGCCCTCCACATCGCTGTCAGAACAGTTCTCCTAGCGGTAGGAACTCAGAAATAAATCACACGCCACACACTGTAGCCTTTGTCAGGAGGCCCCTCCCCCATTCTGAAAAGGTCCCAGGGGAGCAGCTCATCCCATGATCTGGGAGGGGCACAGACGTCCCTCCCATTTGTCCCTTAGGAGCAGGGAGTTCAGGAAGGAAGGAAGGACGCCTGGCCCAGCCCGCAAGACACAGCCTCTCACACCAGCACCACCCTGCTCAAAGGTCCCCCTGGAGGCCAAAGCCGGATCAGTCCGGGCCAATGACAGGCACAGTCCAGCCTGAAGCAGAGTCCCCAGGGAAGTCACCTGCTGAGCGTGGCGACCCTGGACTAGAAACTTATACCTACCAAGTGCAGGGACTGGCCCAGAAATGCCTGACTAAGTTATGGCCATGTTGTCTTTGAAGACAATGACGTTTCATTGCAAACCATTCTTCAGCGTAAGTAAACACAAAGAAGAAAACAAAACCAGGTGAAATAACAGTGCCCAGAGATGGTGGCTACTGCTGGCATGGGAACGAGCCTCCTGACAGCTCTCAGGGTCAGAGGATGCAGGTTTGACCTGAGGAGACTCCTGCTACGGAACAGGCAGCCCTTCCAGTGTGTTCTCCACTCCGTCTCTACTGTGTGGAGCCCCTTCTGCCTACTCAGATATAAAACCCTCTCTCCCTACCCTCCCCGTCCTGACCCTGCCGCCTTTCCATGTGACTCAAATACAGCAAGCTCATCTTCGAGATGTTGGCCCCTGCCCCTGCTGTTCCAGATTACTCAATGACCGTTTCCTTCTTGTTATTCAGGTCTCAGTTCCAGTATCACTGTCTCTGAAATCAATAAAAATACATTTTTAAAAAAGAGAGAAAAAGAAAAACACCAGCATACACCCATCACCCAGGGCCCAAACCCTGGCATCATCTGGACTGCCTCCCACGCCAGACCCCACATCCCATCAGTCACCCAGCCCTCCATCTGCCTCCTGCACATCTTTTAAATGTTTCCTCCTCTCCATCCCCTCTCCAAGGCCACTATTACCTTGGCTGGAAAATAATAGCAGCCTTTTTCTGCCCTACTTGCCCCCTCCATGCACTGCCTGAGTGACCCTTGCAAAGCATACATGTGACCACAAAATTCCCCAGCTTAAAGCCCAGGTTCCCCATCACCGAGACTGAAATTCATTTCCTCAGCCAGTTCAGGGCCTCTCATGACTGGCCGCCTCCTCAATGCAGACTCACACAATTCTCCAGCCATATTAAGTTCTTGTTCCTGCCAGCGAGAGAGGCTGCTGTTCGCTCCCATGCCTTGAACTCTACTGCATTCTCTGCCCCAGACACTCCTCCAAAAACCTATCCTCTGTCTGCCTATGGTCCCCCAACAAGTTGCCATGTGAAGGACTCCTTCCCTACAAAGCCTTCCTCACCAGCACACTCACTCTCTCTCTCTCTCTCTCTCTCTCTCTCTCACACACACACACACATACACAAATGTGCACACAGACACAACCATGATCTCACACACACTTACTCGGTGACCCAGTAGGTGCAGAGACCCTGGGACGTACCTGCCCTGATGGTCAGTGAGCCCCCATTGGCAGGGACCAGGTGGCCTCACCTCTGTCCTCCCACTTTTGATCCCCTCAGGGCTAAGCACACAGCAGATTCCTCAAATGCTTGCCGAATACCTGGTGAGTGAATGAATGCTGCCCACTCTATCTGAGGCCTGGGCCGCAGGCACAATAAGGGACAGGCTTTATTCTCTCCCCTCACAGAAAGCTGGGGGTGACGTTGCAAACCAAGGCCTGTAGCCACAGGGCGGGTGGGCGGGATGTGGGAGGCCTCCATTTTTCGGGGATTTGGGACTTGAACTGCGTTACTTCCAAAAATAGAACTAGCTGTGCCATAGATGAGGACCCAGGGTTCTCTGTAATTGTAATTTAATTACAATTAAAACTCCATAGAGGAGCTTTTTCAGGCCATAGCCTGTCCCGTCAAGAATATGAGCTGCTCAAGGTAGGAGTGGCGATGACTGGAGGTCTGCCCCAGTTCCCAGCCCAGTGCCAGGCAGACTATGTGCTCAGGGAGTAAAGCCTGGCTCAGAGCTCAGCTCATTAGGACTCAGTGAGCTGAGGAGCTCAGACACCCCCCCTTCCTAATGACAAGACCAGGGAAAGGCCCGCCCTTCCCTGAGCCTCAGGTGACTGTTCTGTGAAATGGGTTTCAGCTGTGCCCTCCCTCGCCCGCCTCACAGGTTGTTGGGGAGCGGCCTGGAAGGCCTCCAGCACCCTGTGGGCCTCAAAAGCTGTTTCTCACCCAAGGCCTCTGGGCAGGCAGAGAGGTAAAGGCTCAGCTGTCCCATCTGCTCACTGCAGACCCATTCAAGCCTGGCCCTGGTGGTTACAGGTTGGGGAGCCTGGCCTAGTTTCAGAGAAGGACACTAGGCAGTAATGCGGGCTCAGAATGGGTGAATGGGAAGTCAGAGGACACAGGTCTTTTTTTTTTTTTTTTAAGTGTATATATATATATGTTGATTTCAGAAAGAAATAAAGGGAGAAAGATAGAAACATCGATGGTGAGAGAGAATCTCAATTGGCTGCCTCCTGCACACCTCCCTGCTAGGGACTGAACCCGAAACCCAGGTATGTATCCCAGCCGGGAGATCGGGAGTCTAACCGACTAAACGTGACCTCCTTCTGCCTGCAGACTCAAGGGTTCCCGGTTCGATTCTGGTCAAGGGCATGTACTTTGGTTGCAGGCAATTCCCAAGAGGGGGTGTGCAAGAGGCAGCTGATTGATGTTTCTCTCTCATAGATGTTCCTAAACTCTCTCTCCCTCTCCCTTCCTCTCTGTAAAAAAGTCAATACAATATATATATTTTTTAAAAAATAAAAAATAAACATGACCCCTGGTTCATGGGCTGATGCTCAACCACTCAGCTCTACTTCCTTCTTTCCCCATGAAACCCAGTGACTGCCACTCAGGCCCAGGTACTACTTGTGACAGTGCAGAGACCTGGCCAGACACAGGACAAAGTGGTTAACTGATTACGAAAGGTGAGGGAATCATCCATTAAAAGTGGGATTTTTCTGGAAGTACAATTCTGGGATTCCAGACTGAGAAAGAGTTCCACAGTCAGCACAGGAATGGCACAGGGACACCTATGCCACTACCGCCCTGAGGCCAGCATGCTGCCCAGCCCTGAGTGCTCAGTAAATAAATTAATAAACAGCAGAGTACTGGTAGTGGGAGGTGAAGGGGGGAGGAAATGAATCTGAAACATATTAAGGAGGTTGAATCAACAGAACTAGGAGGCTGAAGGAATGTGGGGATCAGGGAGGAGGACATCAGTCAGAGTTCATGCATTTACTCATACAACTCACTCATTCAAAAAATATTCTTTATTGATTTTAGAGAGAAAGAGGAAGAAAGAGAGGGGTTGAGGAAGGGAAAGAAGGAGATAGAGGAGAGAGAGCGAGAGAGAGAGAGAGAGAGAGGGAGAGAGAGAGAGAGAGAGAGAGAGAGAGAGAGAGAGAGACTTGCTGTTCCACTTATTTATGCATTCCTTGGTTGATTCTTGTATGTGTCCTGACTGGGGATGGAACCCAAAACCTTGGCATATCGGGACCATGCTCTAACCAACTGAGCTACCCAGCCAGGGCACAATATTTCTTCAACTCCCACTGTGAGCCAGAAACAGTGGTGACTAGGATTTCCATTGCTGTTGCACCCACACAGCTTAGAGACCTGCAGTGAGGTAGGTTTAGGGGCATGACACACATGGGCATGCATGCTGCCTGGTGACATGAAGGCGTGAGTCCACAGGACATGGGGACAGATAATAACAAGGAGAGCTGTCTTCAGAGAAAGTGGTCAGGGCATGCCTTGCTGAGATGATTTCGGAGATGGCAGGAGCCGATGGGTGTCAGTTTCGGCAGCTCTGGAGAGGTCCAGTATGTGGCTCAGCAGTGCTTTGTATACATGAGGACAAAGGGAGAAGAGTCCCTCTGGGGAAGGTCATGAGATCTAGTGGGTTGTCCAGAAGCTCTGGAACCGAAGACGGCTCTGGGCACAAAGGAAGACTTTGGACGAATGGAAGCCCTGAAACTGGATTATATCTTGTTGGGGTGTGTGTGGGGGAGATAAAGAATCCAGTCCCTGGAAACATCAATCCCAGGCTTAAGGACTGCAGAAAAGGGAGTGCTGACAAGGAAGATGAAGAGGAGGGGCTGGAGAGCTGGGAGAAGGTGAAGTGTGTCTCTGGTAAGAACTGATGAGGGAGAGGATGTCATGCTGAGGGTTCCTGTGTCCCCCTCCCCTCCCTACCCCTACTTCTCAGGAGTATATTCAGGAACCTCTTTTTTCTTTTTAAAGAAGAGGGAGAAGAGCTGAAACCAGTTTTGCTCAGTGAATAGAACGTCGGCCTGCGGACTGAAAGGTCCCAGGTTCGATTCCGGTCAGCTGATCAATGTTTCTAACTCTCGATCCCTCTCCCTTCCTCTCTGTAAAAAAATCAATAAAATATATTTAAAAAAGAAGAAGAGGGAGAAGAGAGAAACATCCCACACACCTGCCACTGCCCAGACATGAGCCCTGAGTGGGAATCAAACCAGCAACCTTTTGGTGCATTGGGATGAAGCCCAATCAATCGAGCCACACTAACCAGGGCTGTTCAGGAAGCTCTTAAAGTCCCTCAAACCACTTCTGGGTGTGTCTGTGCTACCTCTAAAGGTGGAGGATCTCAGAAGTAAAGGTGGTAGCTCAGAAGTAAAGGTGTGAGGTGTCTGATTGATGGGAGGGGTGGGGGAGTGGAGCTGGTCCTTGGACACCAGTGTGGGGTCAGCTCTCAGCTCCACCTCAACCCACTCTAGTGGAGAGCCAGTCAGTGCTCCAGACCCCCCCTGGGAAAGGACTGGGCTTTGGCCCCGGTGGCCAACATGTGCCCCAAGCCCACATAACTCATCCATGCCAAGAGCAAGACCTAACACTCCTGAGCTGTCTCACCCAATGAGGGGTGACTGCCTAGCTTGGCTCAGAGCCCAGATGGTGGCAGCCTGCCTCCACAGCAGGGAAACTGAGGCTGGCCCAGAAGACATGGCTGAAGGGGTCCTGTGGCTAGGATTCAGGCCTCCCTGTTCCCCTTTTGAAACTGGCCCTGATTCCTTCCTCTAACCAACCCAACCCAATAGTGGCCACCCCAGGAACTGTTTCAGGCGGTCACAGATTGGGGGGTTGGGAGGAAAGAGGTGCTGAAAGTCTCTAGAAGTCATTGAATCTGAGGAGGGGACCAGCAAGCGGGGGTCTCCGACAAACCCGGTTTTGGGGTATGAGTGGGAAGCAATGGGACTGCCTTTTCCTCAGAGCCGCCGTGTTCCCGCCGATCCCGTGCGCTCTCGCCACCCTGACGTCCTCCAGGGTCCCGCCTACCCGCAAGTTGGTGGACGCCGCGGGCCACCAGCTGCCCCGTTAGCCCGGAGGGCGGAGCCAGCAGTGGGCGCCTTCGGGGGTGCCCGAGCTGCGGGAGCGCAGTGGGTGGGGCCCGGCGGGCCGGGGGAGGAGCGGGGCTGCAGGGCGGCGGGGTGCCGGGAGAGGCGGGCGCCGGCCGCGGCGACAGCGGCAGCTGCGGTGCCACCAGGCCAGGCAGCGAGGAGAGCGCGAGGTCCGCGTAGCCCAGCTCAGCCATGTGAGTGTCCCCGCCGTTTCCGGGAGCCGCGGTCCGGGTGGGGGCTGGAGCGGCGGGTCCCCTGCCCCCCACTCCCCAGCCAGCGCCGCCCCATAGGTCCCGGATCTGTTGCCCTGGCTGCGGCCCTGTTCCACATCACCCCATACCCGGCCCCGGGCCGCGCGGGGCCGGCCCTCCCCTCCCCCTGGGCGCGGAGGACGCGGCTTCGCCCCACAAAAGCCGTCGCCTGCGGCCCTACCGCGCCCGGAGCTGCCTGCTTCCAACCCACGGCGAGTCCCAGGCGGCCGGTGCCCCAGGGCTCGGGAGTGGGCCAGGCCTGAGGGCGGCCCTGGGCGCCAGCCTGGGACCTGGCATGGGCGCTTCCCGGGAGCCCCGCTGCCTTCGCCACTGGAGAGGCTGAGCTAGGAATGGGGAGGAGGCGAAAAGGGGTCTCAGTCGGCCTCCGAGATGAGCTCATCTTCCCGGCCCCTCCGGCCGACCTAAGCCGCTTTGGGGCCTGGGCCGAGGTGTCCGAGCCTGGCCTGGGCTTTCCGCCCAAACCTGTGCGGCTGGAGCCGAAGAGGATCGCCCCTGCGCGCGGGGGGAGGAGGGGGAGAACAGACCCGGTCCCTGGAGATTGGAGGCTGGTGTGGGGTCCCCAGGCTTAAGGGGGATCGCCACTGCGCGGGGGGGAAGGGAAGGGAGAACAGACCCGGTCCCTGAGATTGCAAGCTGGCGTGGGGTCTCTGCAAGCAGCCAGGCCTGAACACCCCGCAGAGCTGGTTTGGGGAAGGGGCTGCTCACCAGGGATGAGTTCGGTCTCAGAACCCTCCTCTCCCCTCTGAGGCCTGAGTGCAACCTCTGGGATTGACCCTTTCAGGTCTGTTCTCCTGGGTTGCTCCTAAAGGGTGTTCGGCCTGGCCGGTGGGCACATTCTGTGTGCAGTCTGATATAACAGTAACGGTGCCCCAGGCACCATCAGTGGGGCCTGGCCCTGGGTCTGTGGCGTTCAGCGCCCGCACAGTCTTCTTGGAGGGGTCTGACCACCTGGCGGATGCAAAAACAGGCCCAGAGAGGTCACATAGTGTTCTCAAGGTCACACAGCTGGTTTGGAGAGGTGGGGATTAACATTCTTGCCTCTGCATTTACTGTCCACCTCCGTGGCAAGGAGGAGGACAGGCGGGAGAGGTGGGGGGATGAGAACCAGAGAGTGAAATACAAAATACTCCAGCAAGACACTAGGAGGCTTGACTTAGCTCCCACTTCAACCCTCCCTCTGGGTCCTGGGTCCTGTTGGGGCAACAGCCAGAGAGCTGGGAGCCTGCACTTGAGCGGGGGAGGGAGGAACACGCAGGGTGCCAGGATGGTTCCTCCCGGGTGGAAAAGCTGGCGGGAAGGGTGCCGCTGAGTCAGGGCAACCCCTCGCTGCGGCTGGGACTCCACGCCCCTGGCCCCGAGAAGCCTGCCGGCTGGGGAATGTGACCAGCTGACTAGAGAGGGGGCCGGCAGGAAGTGAGGCCACCGGGCTGCCTCCGCCTGGTTCCGGGGTGGAGGGTCCCAGGCCGTGCTGCGCCCCTCGCCTTCCCTGCTCCAGCAGTTTGGCATGACGTCAGCAACCGGGTTTGGGGCATTGCCATGGAGACCGGGGCAGGCCTAGGAGGGATCCCATTCTCCCTTGCAGCCCCCCTCGCCCGGATTATTTTTAGCTTCTGTTTACCTCAATCGGGGCGGTCGTGGCTGGGCTGTGGGGCGGGGCTGGACTGGGACTCCAAAGAGGTGATTGGCCTGGTTTGAGTGGCTTGGCAAACCGCAGTGCTGGGCAGTGCAGGTGGTGGGACCTCCTGTCTCACACAAGTGCGCAAGTTTGGGTGTGTAGAGAGCATCGGGGATTGCAGGATCTGGAGTCATGACGGTGGCCAGAGCTCCACTGCAGGCCCTGTCACCTTTGGGACCTGGGTTCTTCCCCACGTCCAGAGCAGACAGACTTCAGGGCTGGTGTCAGTCCAGAGAATCCATTTGGCTCTTGTCAGCCAACCTCCACCAGTTCAGGTGGACCGTCCCCCTTAGCTCAAGGGGATTCAGTTCTTTCCTTCCCCGCAGCAGAGGGAGACCCTGCTTATCCACCCACACGAAATGGTCACTCAGATGGATGTGCCAGTAGTCACTTGGGAGGAGTCTGGACCAACAGTAAGACATCCTGGTCCCTGTGGGAACTAAGGGGTTGATGGCAGCAAAGCCCAAGTCAGAGAAAGTCGATGGGGCATTCAGCATGCTCTGAGTCCAGCCCACCCACTCAGTTCCAGAATTCCAGGGGAACCCCACCTCGCCCCATCCCAGGGAGTAGGAACTTACTCGAGATATGAGAAAGTGGGGAAGGGCAGGGAAACTTGTATGTGGGGTATGGGAGTTAGGGTAGGCCAGACTCGTAATCTACCTCTCCAATAGCTCAGGATCTGCTGTTCCTGTGTCTGGGCAGTGCAGTTCACTCCTCCTCCTCCCCTCAACCCCCGTTCAGCTTCCCGCCTCCTTCATGTCCTGGTCCAGGTCCAGAGGGTACTGCAGGGAGCCAACCTGACAGGCCCCAATCTCCAGAGTTCACAGTCTGGTTGGAAGACAGACCCTAGTTATGTGGCCTCAGGGGTCAGAGGGAGAAGTTATAAGATACCTAAAAGGGGAACCAACCCCAGGCAGACTTCCTGGAGGAAGAAGTTGGGTAAGACTTGAAAAGGGAGAGGGAATTGGTCAGGGTGAGAATAATCGGAAGAGAGGGTATAGGAGCAACAGGGGCTGCTGCTCACATGCTGAGGAGCCTCGCAGGGGTTGAGAGAGAATCTCAGTAGCTGGAACAGAAGGACCATGGCGGGAGCAGGGGACTGTGAGGGAAGGAGTGATTGAAGGTATCTGAGGGGAGCAACAGTCTTGTGGGTCACGTTAAGAGTCTGGACTTTACCTTTGGAGCAGGAAGTTACCCACGGATGTTTCACCACAGTCAGAATAGAGGGACTTTCAAGACTTAGAATCCTGAGGCCCGGCCTCCTGAGTTTGAACCCTGGCCCTGCCATTTACCAGCTGTATAATCTTGGGCAGGTTAATAATTGTCAATAACAACAATTACTATTTGTGTGTTTTCAGTGTGGTCGTATGTCCACCCCAATTTCCCTACCTCACATACAATTCTGCCTTCCCCAAATACCCCTTATGGAGGAAAGCATATCCTTTCATTCCCCCAACAGCCCTGTGACATAGCTGCTGTTATTATCACTGTTACCCTCATTTAAGAGATGGGTATCCAAAGGCCAAAAAGGTGAAGGAATATCTTGCCCACAGCCAGTTAGCCTCAGGTTTCTCATCTGTGAAATGGGACTAATAAGGTGGGTGTTAGAATGAAATGAAATGATGTTTGTCAATTAAGCACAGTGTAGTGTCTGGCCTATGGAAAGCACTAGATAAAGCACAAATTTTTGGCATTGTCAGGTGACTGGAATTTTAAAGAGAGCAATATTGCTATTGAATAAAGAATAGATCAACCTGGCCCATGTGACTGTGCTGACCTGTGCACCCAAGGGTCACGGGTTTGATTTCCAGTCAAGGGCATGTGCATTGATTGTAGGTTCACTCCCTGCCCTGTTGGGGGTACTTGCAGTAGGCAACCAGTTGATGTGAGAGAGGCACATCGATGTTTCTCTCCCTCCCTCCTGTCTACTCTCTCTGAAAAGCAATGGGAAAAAAAATCCTCAGGTGAAGTCTAAACCATTTTGCTAAGTGGCTAGAATGTCGGCTTGTGGACTGAAAGGTCCCAGGTTCGATTCTGGTCAAGGACATGTACCTTGGTTGCAGGCACATCCTCTGTAGGGGGTGTGCCGGAGGCAGCTGATGGATGTTTCTCTCTCATCGATGTTTCTAACTCTCTATACCTCTCCCTTCCTCTCTGTAAAAAAATCAATACAACATATTAAAAAAAAATCCTCAGGTGAGGATTAACAACAAAAGGATTGGATCATTACGAGTAAGAGTGGAGATGGGGAGTTCATTAAGAAGCTGCAGTAGGGTTCCAAGTGAGAGTTGGTATAGCTTGGACCGGAATTCTACCTGTTGGGGTAGAGGACGGGGCAGGATCCAGAGATGGCAGAAGTAGGTGGCTTGGTGGATGTGGAGGGTAACAGAAACTGAGGCATCCAGGATGACTCCTAGTTTCAGTCCCATGGAACTGGGTAAATAGACAGTGGAGGAAAGTGGTGAATTCAGTTTAGGAACTACCAAGTCAGCACATCCCTAATAGCCCACTCTGCATTGTCACTCAGCTTCTGAGAGACAACAGGCAGGCAGTTGGATATACAGGCCTGAGGCTCAGAAGAGCAGTTTGGGCAAAGAAGAGATAAGGAAGCTGGCAACGTTTAGATGGCGTTGAACTGTGGGAGGTGTACACAGGCAAAGGGTGGGAAGAAGGAGCTCCACTTGGGGATGGGGAGAAAGACAGATCCTCTGTGAGAAAATAAGATGTGCAGCCAGAGACCGGTGGTAAACCAGGGGAATGTTACCTCTTGAAATTCAAGGGAAGGAAGGGCTTATGGGAGAGGAGGAGAGCCACAGGGTGAAAAGCTTTGCGGAGATCAGGCAGAATAAGGACTGGACACTGGGCACTGGATTCAGCAGCAGGAGGCACTGGTGACCTCATCCAGACCAGTCAGAGGAGTGATGGGTACAGAAGGCAGGCCAGGATGAGAAGAGGAGTGGGTGGTGTCGAGAGGAAATGGAAGTGCACATCTCTTCCATATACTTGGCTCTGAAAGGAGGTGAAGAGGGGTTGCTAGAGAAAAAAAAATAGGTCCACAGAGGGTCTCATTTCTTTTTGTAGTTATTTATTTAAAGTCAACTTGATATTGAAATATAATATGCACATAGAACGGGCACATTCAGTGGTACAGCTCGATACATTTTTTAAAAATATATTTTGTTGATTTTTTACAGAGAGGAAGGGAGAGAGATAGAGAGTTAGAAACATCGATCAGCTGCCTCTTGCCCACCCCCCACCAGGGATGTACCCGCAACCAAGGTACATGCCCTCGACCGGAATCAAACCTGGGACCCTTCAGTCCTTAGGCCGACGCTCTATCCATTGAGCCGAATCAGTCAGGGCCAGCTCGATACATTTTCACAAGGGAAGACAACTACATAGGATTAGGAAATAGAACCCAGATTAGGAAATTGAGCATCAGCACCTCCCTGGCAGCCTGTGTCCCCTTCTAGTCACTATTCTTAAGGGTGCCTACTATTCTGATTTCTATAACCATAGATGAGTTTGGCCCTTTTCTGAAGTTCCCATCAGAGGAATCATACATATCCTCTCTTGTGATCTTGCTTCTTTCACTCAGCATCACATCATGTCTGTGAGATTCATCCATATTGTTGCATGTAGTTGTATGTTTATTCTTTTTGTTGGAGAGCATTCCATTATCAAATGATGGCCATTTGGGTAGTTGCCAGGGTTGTTTGCATTTTTTATGTGGGAGTGACTTGCATTTGAGGCCTGAGGACTCCTCTTCTATGAGAAGGGACTGAGATGACTAGGATTTCTCCAGCGGGAAATGAGAGCCCGGCCGAGGTTGAGAATTGCTCTGTAGTTCCAGCCCAGCGGCTGGGCCAAGGCCTCTGGCAGCTCCTGCCAGCCTGTGTGCAGGTGCAGGGAAGTCAGGGAGTCAGGTTGCCCAGGGTTGGTTTCTGCCAGCTAGGAGAGAAGCACAGAGTGCTGGGGATATTAGCAGCAGGCGAGTGACGAGTCACAGCTGTGGATTCAGGCTGGGAGAAGGGTGTGCAGGGAAGGTAGGGAAGAGAAGGTAGGAGGGAGCTGGCAGAGAGAAAGAAAGCAGAGGCGGATTGTGAGCTCTGTGCAGGGTGGTATCTGTGCAATTCCGGCTGTATCCCCAGTTACTGGCACATGCAGGAGTCATATGGGCCCTCTTCCCTGGGTGGGGGGGCAGTGCCCAGGGTTGTCATTCAGTGAGTAGTTGAATAAATCAGCTGAGGCCAAAAGGTCTCAGTTAGAAGCACGTGAGATGGGAGTGACGGAGAGTCAGTGTGGTTGTGATTTAGGAAAGGGGCATTCCGGAGCCAGGTGATAAGGCTGGGGTGTTCCCATGGCTGGGGAGTGGGTAGCTGAAGGATGCAGAGAGGCCAGTGTTGGACAGGCAGTTCACTGAATGCATTATTTGCCAGTGTAGGGTGCAGGGTGCATAGCACCCATTTTTCAAGAAGGGAAACAGGGGATAGCCTTTCTCAAACTGGGGTCCTTGGACATCTGACATCTGAATCTATAGGGGGCTGGTCGGCTTGTTGGAAATGTAGATGCCTGGGTCCACCCTAGATTCTTGGGGAGAAAGGAAGTCCCGTGCAACAGAACTGAGCATCAAGGAGCAGGAGTGTTTGAGATGGAAGAGCACCTGCCCCTCTGAGGACATGGGATGTCCAGTGGACCCTAGGCATGGTGGCCTCTATCCTGGTTGGAAGTGGACAAAGGGTTTTCTTTTATTATTAAATATATTTTTATTTTTTAAATTATTATTATTATTGCCGAGACCGGTTTGGCTCAGTGGATAGAGCGTCGGACTGCGGACTGCGGGGTCCCGGGTTCGATTCCGGCAAGGGCATGTACCTTGGCTGCGGGCACATCCCCAGTAGGGGGCGTGCAAGAGGCAGCTGATCGATGTCTCTCTCATCAGTGTTTCTGACTTTCTATCCCTCTCCCTTCTGCTCTGTAAAAAATCAATAAAATATATTTTAAAAAATCTTAAAAAAATTATTTTTATTATTATTATTATTATTATTATTATTATTTTACAGAGAGGAAGGGAGAGGGATAGAGAGTTAAAAACATCAATCAGCTGCCTCCTGCACACCTCCTACTGGGGATGTGCCCGCAACTGAGGTACATGCCCTTGACCAGAATCAAACCTGGGACCTTTCAGTCCACAGGCCAACGCTCTATCCATTGAGCCAAACTGGTGAGGGCTATTATTATTTTTTTAATTGACTTTAGAGAGAAAGTGAGAGGGGGAGAGAGAGATAGAAGTATCAATCATGAGAGAGAATCATTGATTGGCTGCCTCCTGCATAATCAACAATTGAGCCTGCAATCTGGGCATATGACCTGACGGGAATCGAACTGTGACCTCCTGGTTCATAGGTCAATGCTCAACCACTGAGCTACCACCTCCGGGCGGCAAGGGGTTTTCAAAGAAGAGTTACTGGCCAGGAAAGGGCTCACACTAAGGGGATTTGGCCCATGGGCACTGGAGGCCAGGAGGATGGGGCTCCGCCCTAGGAAGCAGCTTCTGTTCGAGAGGAGGCCCTGGCTGGACAATGGGTTCTCTTGCCTGGGACCTGGGGTGGTGGGGAGGGAGAGTGCCCGGATTGAGCACCCCCTCTGTGAGTGATGGGTGGGGGTGGGGGTGCATGGGACTGTACCCAGTTCTTTCTCTGCTTCCTTCTCGGGGCAGTGACACAGAATATCCCACACTTTTAGCTCCTTTCCCTTCTCAGCCTCTCTGCCCCTCATGGTCAGCGCCTGACTGTGTGCCCATTGCACAGCCCCTCCTCTCAGCTGCCACTCTCTAGCCTTCACACTCAGAACCCCAACTCTCAGCCTTCTATGTGTTCAGCCCTTTTCAACACGCCTCAACAGCCACTCTGTGAGCCCCTATGCCAAACTGCGCCCCATCCAGCCGGCACTCAGTGTCCTCATTCTATTTGTCCCTCCGTATTCACGGCTTAACTCCCTTTACCCACACTCCTGATCCCACCCGTGAAGATCCCCGCCAGTCACCCCTCCTAGAGGCGGGGCAGGCCCTGGCCCGGGAGCCCCCCTGGTCCGCCCGGCCCGCCCCGTCCCGGCGGGCTGAGTCAGGCGGCAGGAACTGGGCGGGGGGCGGCGCCGAGAGGAGCTGAAGCCCGAGCCAGTCCCTGGGAGCGAGCGCGGAGCCCAGCCTGGCGGGTACCGAGTGGCCCTGGTCCGGCGGGGACACGGGGCGTGGGGACAAGCGCGGGACGTGGGGGGCTGTTCCCGGACCTACCATGAACACCAAGAAGAAAGGTAGGACCCGGCCTGGGGCTGCGAAGGCTCAGGGGCTGGCTCCACGGGGTGCGGGCCGGACTCTGGGGGATCGGGGTGCGTGTTTCTCCGAAGAGGGGTTGGGGGTGGGGGTGGGGGGGTCCATGGAAGATCTCTTCCCTCTAAGGGCGCGGTCGAAAGCGTCTGTGACTCAGTTTCCAGGTCTGAGTCGCAGGAAAGTGAAGGGGGCGGGGCAGTTCTGGGCACTGCCCCCCACTCTGGGAATCCCCCGGCTTTAGGCGCCGGGAGGGCTACGGCGTCTGGGCGCCTGGGAAGCGATGGGGGCTGGAAGGGAGCAGCTTACCCGGAGCGGGCGGGTCGCTGGAGCCAAACCCGCGCCGGCCGGGCCTGTCGGGCAGCTCCGCTGGGCTCAGAGCGTGCACCCCGCCCCGCCAGGTGACCTCCAGCGGCCTCACGGGGTGCGGGCGCGGAGCTCCGGGTGCACTTTGGGGGGAGATCAGGGGCAGGGCTGCGGCGTGTGCCCCGCCCTCGGGTAAACAGGCGCTTCCGCACATTCTTCGCGCGCCCCGCCCCTTTCCTGCCCCTTCCCAGCCGGAGGAGGGTCCCCGCGCGACCCCCCTTCCTGCCCCCTGCGGCGGGCGGAGCCTGCACCTCTGCAGGAAGTGGGGGCCGAGCAGAGGCCACGCAGAGGCCAAGGCCGAGACGCCCGCGGCAGCCCTGTCATTAGCGTAGTGGCCGGCGGGGTTGTCGGGCTCCCGTCGTCAGGCGGCGGAGCGGGGGTTCGAGGGCCCGATTGGCGCTGGACATTCGCCCTCGCCACCCCCAGGGAGCCCCGCGCGGACTCATTCCATGATGTCCCTGTCGGTGCGGCCGCAGCGCCGCCTGCTCAGCGCCCGGGTCAATAGGAGCCAGTCCTTCGCAGGCGTCCTCGGCAGCCACGAGCGGGGGCCCAGGTACGCAGTAGAGGGGGGTCTGATGGGTTGGAGCTGAGTGTGCAGTGAGGGTTTGGGGGGTTCCTTCTTGACCCTCTCTGAGTGCAGCCTCTTCTTCAGGAGCTTCCCGGCCTTCAGCCCGCCGGGGCCCCCACGGAAGGCCCCAGCGCTCTCTCGGGTGTCCAGGATGTTTGCAGTGACACACCCGGCCCCCAAGGTCCCGCAGCCTGAGCGGCTGGACCTGGTGTACGCTGCGCTCAAGCGGGGCCTGACGTAAGCAACTCGCTGCCGAGCCCCTATCCTCCTCCTGCTAGTGGGAATCTTCTCCAGCCTCACACCCTCTCCCCACTGCCTGTAGCCTGGGCAGCTGGAGGCCGTAGTTGTAAGCTGGTTTTTGTGGTCACCCCTTTTCCCAGGGCCTATTTGGAAGTACACCAGCAGGAGCAGGAGAAACTCCAAGTGCAGATAAAGGAATCCAAGAGGAATTCCCGCCTGGTGAGTGAAGGGTTGACAAGGATGGCCTGGATTACTAATGCTTTCTGCCCTTGTAGTGTGGTAGTTGGGGGATGGGGGGTGGGGCAACCCTGGGTGACACCAAGGCTGTTTTCTAGGATGATTTGGTCTAGGTGTGACTAGAAAAGAGGATATTAAGAAAGATTGGGACCCTGACCGGTTTGGCCCAGTGGATAGAGGGTCAGACTGCAGACTGAAGGGTCCCAGGTTCGATTCCGGTCAAGCGCATGTACTTTGGTTGCAGGCACATCCCCAGTAGGGGGTGTGCCGGAGGCAGCTGATGAATGCTTCTCTCTCATCGTTGTTTCTAACTATCTATCCCTCTCCCTTCCTCTCTGTAAAAAAATCAATAAAATATATTAAAAAAAAAAAAAAGGTTGGGGGGGAGTTTCTATCCCCACTTTCCCCAGACTGCACTTTCTGCCTGGGACCCAGTGCCTGCCCACGTGAGCTTCCAGTGGGGTGGGTGGACCCCACAGACATGAATAACAGGAGATTATATTGTAGTGGTGTTGAGGGAGAGCCATGGTTCTTCCTAGGGAACTCCCAAAGGAGGAAACACTTCTGCTGGGTTTTGAAGGATGAATAGGAGTTCCCTGGTAGTGGGAACCACTCATGAGGAGGCAGAGAGCTCTCTTCCTAGGGGTTGCAGGGTCGCAGGAAAGGGAGTGGGCTAGGGGAGGGACCCCAGGGAAGAAATGGTGGGAAGGGTGCTAGAGGGGTCTTGGGGACCATATCATTGTCACCAGTGCCCAGCAAAGTTCAGGCATGTGGAAAGGTTGGTCAATCCCTGCTTTGACTGGAGTGGCTGTGGATTGTGGTGTGAGGGGGAGGAAGGCTGCCAAGTCCATTGAAGGCTAGCTCTAGCCATTGGCTCAGTGAATAGAGTATTGGCCTGCATCCTGAAGGGTCCCAGGTTTGATTCCAGTCAAGGGTACATGCCTGGGTTTGGGGTCCCGATTCCCAGTAGGGGCTGTGTAGGAGGCAGCCAATCAGTGATTCTCTATCATCATTAATGTTTCTATCTCTCTCTCCCCCTCTCCCTTCTTCTCGGAAATCAATAAAAATACATTTTTTAAAAAAGGACAGGAACTAGATGGGTCTGGGTGGCAAGTGCCCTGCTGGGATACATACTATACCTTCTAAGTGCTCCCTCTCATCTTCCCCTGCAGGGCTTCCTGTATGACTTAGACAAGGTGAGTGTATAGAGAACGGTGTTGGAAGAGGTTGGCTCCTGGGGGAGGATAAAGGGCTTTGGGCCTCAGGCTCTTCCTGACACACCTCTCCCCCAGCAAGTCAAGTCCATTGAACGCTTCATGCGACGGCTGGAGTTCCATGCCAGCAAGGTACATATGCAGCATGCATGAATACATGTGTGGGTTTCGGGATTGGGTGTTTTGGGGGAGATGGGGATGCTAGGCCCTGGGTAGCAACTCCAGTATCGAGTCTCAATCCCCCCACTGCCATTCCACTCACCTGCCCAGATCGACGAGCTCTATGAGGCATACTGTGTCCAGCGGCGTCTCCGGGATGGTGCCTACAACATGGTCCGTGCCTACACCACCGGGTCCCCAGGGAGCCGTGAGGCCCGGGACAGCTTGGCCGAGGCCACTCGCGGCCATCGAGAGTACACAGAGGTGAGGGGTGGGTGCCCAGGAGCAGAGGCTCAGGGCATGGGAGAGTGGACTGACTGTTGATCCTCTCCTGTCCCTGCCTGTCCCTCCCAGAGCATGTGTCTGCTGGAGAGTGAGCTGGAGGCCCAGCTGGGAGAGTTCCATCTCCGGATGAAAGGTACTGAGTGGTGGGGGCAGACCGGCAGTAGGGAGAGGGAAGTGTGTGCCTGAGACCCCTCCCTCAACATGGCTCTTCTTTTCCTCCGCTCCCAGGACTGGCTGGCTTCGCCAGGCTGTGTGTGGGTGATCAGTATGAGGTAGGAGGATGTGCAGGGAAGGGTTGGGATGGCAGGGTCCCAAGACCAGGAGTTGCCTCATCCTGCTTGTTCCCTTAGATCTGCATGAAATACGGGCGTCAGCGCTGGAAACTGCGGGGCCGCATTGAGGGTAGTGGAAAGCAGGTGTGGGACAGTGAGGAAACGGTCTTTCTTCCTCTGCTCACGGAATTCCTGTCCATCAAGGTTAATGTCTCTGCCCAGGACCACAGGACACATGATCCTGTAACTCCGGGACCCTGTGACCCACCCCTCCTGGCTCCATGGCCCTGTGAATATGTGATGCCATGATCTTCTGACCCTGTGCCTATTTGACCACCCTCCCAAGTCCCCATGAGGCTGTGATTCCCCATGACCTCAGTGACCCTACAAAGTTAGACCTCTCTGATCCCCATGTTCACAGGGTGTTTCAGGCTTCCATGGCCCTATTACCTAGAGAACTCCAATCCCTGCAACCTCCACATGACCCCATGACCCCATGATCCCATGAACCTGTGACCATTGCAAAACCTCTTTGCATATTGAGACTTTTGAACTCCCATGATCTGATGACCCCTACACTCTTGTGACCCCATGATGCATTCTTGGCTATAGGTGACAGAACTGAAGGGCCTGGCCAACCACGTGGTTGTAGGCAGCGTCTCCTGCGAGACCAAGGACCTGTTTGCCGCCCTGCCCCAGGTTGTGGCTGTGGACATCAATGACCTCGGCACCATCAAACTCAGCCTGGAAGTCACATGGAGGTTGGTGGGGTTGAGAAGCTTGGGACAGGGCCAGGAGCCAATGACATCTGCTAACAGCCTCTTTCCTCCACAGCCCCTTCGACAAAGACGACCAGCCCTCAGCTGCTTCTTCTGTTAACAAGGCCTCCACAGTCACCAAGCGCTTCTCCACCTATAGCCAGAGCCCACCAGACACACCCTCACTTCGGGAACAGGCCTTCTATGTGAGTCACAACCCGGGCTCAGGCCCCAGCATCCCCCAGGGGTCTGAAAATGGTCCTGAAATGCCCTTTCCTCTCTCCTAGAATATGCTGAGGCGGCAGGAGGAGCTGGAGAATGGGACAGCATGGTCCCTGTCATCCGAATCTTCCGACGATTCATCCAGTCCGCAGCTCTCGGGCACTGCCCGCCACTGCTCAGCCCCAAAGCCCCTGGTGCAGCAGCCTGAGCCTCTGCCCATCCAGGTTGCCTTCCGTAGGGCTCAGATCCCCACCTCTGGGCCCACGGATGAGGAGAGAGCCATGGCCCCAGTCCTGGCCAATGGGCACGCCCCCTACAGCCGGACTCTCAGCCACATCAGTGAGGCCAGTGTGGATGCTGCCTTGGCTGAAGCTTCAGTAGAGGCTGAGGGCCTAGAAAGCCAGGGATCTAACCTGCCTGCACCCCCAAATCCCACCCGTAGGGAGCATCCTGGTCATGTCCCTCTTGCCCTGGACCCTGACCATTCTGCCACAAGCCCCACTCTCAGTGCAATAGGTCCTGCTCACACATCTACAGACCCTGTCCCATCTGCATATCTGAACTCTCTCCACAAGACTACAGACTCGGGCTCTCCTGAACTGCCAGGTCCCGCCCACACTACTTCAAGCTCTACCTGTAGTGCCATAAGCTCTACCAGCAGTGCTCCAAGTGTCACTCACACTCACACTGCCACAGGCTCTACCCACAAGCCAAAGCCCCCTGCCCTCACTGCTACAGGCCCTGCCCCCATTGCCATGGGCCCAGGCCAGATCACCACCACAAGTCCCACCCACAAGTCCATGCTTTCTACCCTCACTACTGCAGGTCATAGCCCCAGCACTACAAGCCCAGTCCAGACCACAAGCCCCAGCCACACTGTCACAAACCTGACAAATACTGTCACAAGCCCCACCGCCAAGCCCATACTCTCTACCCCCACTACTACAGGCCCTACGCCAAGTGCCCAGAGCGCAGCCCAGCCTACCACAATGCCCACCCATACCACCACAAGCCCCTCCCAAACCACAAGCCCCTCCCAAACCACCACAAGCCCCTCCCACACCACCACAAGCCCCTCCCAAACCACCACAAGCCCCACCCATATCACAAGCTCCACCTGTACCACTACAAGCCCCACTCACTCCACCTCAAGCTCTATCCATACCACTACAACCCCTACCCACACCACAAGCTCCACCCACACTATTGAAAGCCCTACCCACACAACCAAAAGCCCTACCCACACAACCACAAGCCCTACTCACACTACTGCAAGTCCAACCATTGATGCTAAGGACCCAGTCCAGACCACCAGAAGCCCCACCCTTGTAACTGTAAGCCCTTCCACTTGTCTAGACCTTGCCACGCTCCCCAGCCCCTCTGCACACACGGACCCCAACCCACTGTCCCACAGCCATCCAGCTTCCACTCCCTCCACTCGGGCAGATCCCACAGCCCCAAGCACCTCCTACCCAAGCCCTGCCTGCTCTACTTTGGAACCCCTTTCAAGCCCTTCCCCAGGTCCTCCAGAGCCCATTCTTCAGAACCCAAGCCACCCTCCCTCCCCCTTAACCCTTGGGCCCCAGCATTCAGACTTCAGCCTGGCCACAACTGCCCAGGCCCCAGTTCCAGGAGGAGCTGGAGACAGGAGGCTGGAGGAGGCACTGGGGGCCCTAATGGCTGCCCTGGATGACTATCGTGGCCAGTTCCCAGAGCTGCAGGGCCTGGAGCAGGAGGTGACCCGGCTGGAGAGTCTGCTCATGGTAAGGAGGGCCGGGCTGGGCTGTGGCAGCACAGGAAGGGCAGCCAGGCAGTGGCAACAGCTCTGACTCCCTTCACAACCCCAGCAGAGGCAAGGCCTGACTCGCAGCCGGGCCTCCAGTCTTAGCATCACTGTGGAGCACGCCCTGGAGAGCTTCAGCTTCCTCAACGAGGATGAAGATGAAGACAACGATGGTCCTGGAGACAGGTGACGGGGGCTAAGTGAGGTGGGGTTAGGTGAGGGTGCATAAGGGAGGTGAGTGCCAGGTGAAGGAGTTTAAGGCAAGAAAGGAGAAAGGTGAGGCGGGCCCAGGTGGAGCATATGAATAGTGCAGCAAGACTGGAAGTGGACAGGAGGGGTGGACTTGCTTGTGGGTGCATCTGTGTATCCCTCCCATGTACTCCTCATGTGTCCTTGATGCCCTGTTTCTAACCCCATCTATCCCTAGTGCTTCTGACCACACTCCTCCTCGTCCCTGCAATGTCCGCTTCCCTTGCCAATCTCCACCCGCTCTTGAGCCCTTTCAGGCGCTCCCCATGGCTGCCCTGGAGAGCCTGGCCCCTCAGCTCTCTGTGACCAGGTGGCCTTTGAAAATTCCAAGTTGAGGGTCATACCCGGCCCCTCCTCCATCTGCTGCTGCCCAGGTCACAGCCCTGTGCCCTGAGCCCCTTGGGCTGCAACCCCTTGCATTTCACATTGCACAGACCATTTCACTTGCAACCCCAGTCCTAGCTGGATGTGGCACAGGGCAGATGGACTCTGAAGACCACTGCTACCCACTGCTGGTCCTAGCCCCTTCCTCCTTCTGGAAGTCCTCCGTGAACTTACCCATTATCTGTTGTCTGTGCATTGTCTGTTGTCTGTGTGGATGTTCTTCCCTTCAGGATGGAGGGGGGACTTAATAAAAATACAATGATGGCCAGATGGTGATGTGTTCTCCTAATGTGGTTGCCACAATTTTTCTCTCAGGCCCCCAAGCAACCTGGAGTCTAAGGCTGAAGACAGCCTCACCTCACCCAGTGCCCGCCCCCTCAGCACAGAGTGTCCAGCTCTGGACACTGCCTTGGTCCAGCACCTGTACTACTGCAGCCGCCTCTTGCTGGTGAGGCTAGTGGTATTCTCACCCTCCTTCTACCTCAGAGAGCTCTCCACACCTGCTCTGAGTCCCATTCCCCAATACCCCCCAGTCCCTGGCATCTGGCTCTTACTGAACACGTCCCATTCTGGCTCCCTCTAATCTCTCCTAATGCATGCTGGGACTTGTAGTCCATGGGCTTCACTCTCCCCAAGTTCTGCCTTGAGATCTGAGCTACTTGGCCACTCCTATTCTCCAGAAACTGGGCACATTTGGGCCCCTACGCTGTCAGGAGGCATGGGCCCTGGAGCGACTGCTGCGGGAGGCCCGAGTGCTCGAGGTGGTGTGCGAGCTTAGCAGGCGATGGGAAATCCCTGCTGCTTCTGCCCAGGAAGGTAAAAGCCCTGTGGGCTCTGGCTTGGTGTCTGCCCTGAAGCTCCTTCCTTGTTCTCCCCCACCTACACTTGTGTGCTCACCTGCCTGCTCTGTTGCTGACGGTCTCTTGCACCTCCTCACAGTGGTGCAGTTCTCAGCCTCTCGGCCTGGCTTCCTGGCCTTCTGGGACCAGTGCACAGAGGGACTTAGCCCCTTCATCTGCCCTGTGAAGCAGGTGCTCCTCACCTTCTGCAATCAGTTTGGTGCCCGTCTCTCCCTGCGCCAGCCAGGCTTAGCTGAGGCTGGTGAGTACGCTGCCTACCTGCCCCTCTGCCCTCCCTTCTCAGATCCCCAGTGATGGGTCCCCAGGGAAAGCCAGGTCTGCTCACACACACGTGCTCAGCTGAGCATTGAGAATAGCAAAGGCTTGTGCCTCGGTGCAAGAGGACCCAGATGGGTAGGGTTTGGGCAAGGGGCTTTGGGATCTGAGGCTGGGGTAGGAGCACTCTTTCCTCTAAGGGCAAGCGTCCATCCAGACCCTGAGGTCTTTGGCACTGCTTCCCACAGTGTGTGTCAAGTTTCTGGAGGATATGCTGGGGCAGAAGCTGCCGAGGAGGCCCCAGCCAGGCCCTGGAGAGCAGCTCACTGTCTTCCAATTCTGGAGTTACGTGGAAACCTTGGACAGCCCCTCCCTGGAGGCCTTTGTGACCGAGACCGCTGAGGAAGGTGAGGCAGTAGCCCCGATCACAAAGTGCCCAACACTAGGTGTGGGCCTTGAGGTGTGGATGATGATATGAATACACAGCAGACCCCATCCCAGGAAGCTCCTTGCCTGCTACATTGTTCCAAGGTCCTTCTTTCAGTGTTACTGGTGCAGAATCTGAACTCAGATGACCAGGCTGTTGTGCTCAAGGCCCTGAGGTTGGCACCCGAGGGGCGGCTACGAAGGGATGGACTTCGGGCCCTCAGCTCCCTGCTCGTCCATGGCAACAACAAGGTCATGGCAGCTGTCAGCACCCAGCTCCGGAGCCTGTCACTGGGCCCTGCCTTCCGGGAAAGGGTGAGAATGGGGCAGGGCTCCCTTGAAGGCAAAGGTTGGGGAACCCAGGTTCCTAGTGTCTGGCTAAGTGCCCTCCTACCCTTACCCAGGCCCTACTGTGTTTCCTGAACCAACTCGAGGATAAGGACGTGCAGACGAGAGTGGCTGGCTGCCTGGCCTTAGGCTGCATCAAGGTGATCCCTGCCAACCAACCCTTTTATTTCCCCTTGGGGCGCCCCCAGCCCTGGGTCCTGGGCTTTTCCATCTGCTCCAATGGGCCCATCTCAACGCTCCCTCCTCTGGTAGGCTCCTGAGGGCATCGAACCCCTGGCGTACCTGTGCCAAACGGACACAGAAATCGTGAGGGAAGCTGCTCGGCAGAGCCTGCAACAGTGTGGTGAGGCTGGGGGATGGGAGATATAGGTTAAGTAGAGTTTTGGGATATTTTGGCTGATGGGGATAGGGGTGGGATAGGGGTGAGATGGGGTCATGGGTGGGAGGACCAAGGCTAGGGCTACTCCTGACTCCATCCTTACTCATTGCAGGGGAAGAGGGACAGTCTGCCCACCGACGGCTAGAAGAGTCGCTGGACGCCCTGCCCCGCATCTTTGGGCCTGGCAGCATGGCCAGCACAGCCTTCTAAACTCCCCACCCGCTGGCTCTCAGTGCCACATCCCCCCACTTTCAGGGTTCACCAGGTGGCAGGGAGGGTGAGGGCTGGCTCCAGACACCCCTCCCCCACATCTTCCTATCAATGAAAATCTAATATATTCTTCAGTTGCCCTTGGGGTTGGTAGAGTCAGTGCCTGTAGTCAAGTGCCTCCCAGCCTCAGCTCAGCACACTTGCCACAGATCAGTGCCCCGGGCCTCTGCCCTATCACCTCCCCTCCCCTGGTTTTGTATTTTATTTACAGAGTTTTACAGAAAATAAAAAAGCAAAATGCCTTTCCTACATGGCCTGGCCTGGTGTACTCCTGATCTCCTGGTTCCAGCACTCTGTGGCTGTGGCCTTCCTGACACGTCCACACTCCCACTGTGACAATGGCATGCACTTTCGGGCCTGGAAATCGGGGTGGAAGGGAGCCCAGGTGCTGTAAGTGGCCTTGGAGAAGAGGGCAGAGAAAAAGGGCGGTGGCGTGTTGCTGAGGAGGACCAGCCCGCTGGCTGGGCGTGCTCTGGGCCTGGGAGCTAGGGGCCCAGGCTGGAGCCAAACCATGGAGCTGGCCTAGAGAAGGCCCCAAGAGTGCCAGTCCTGGTAATGGCTCCCCAGCAGCTAGCACCCTGCTGCCAGGAGGCAAAGAGGAAGAAGCAGAGAAAAAGGCGCGGTGGTGGCTGGAGTTCTGGCCACCAGGGGGCAGCAGAACCCTGTCTGAGAATGCCAGGCTTCTGGATCTCCCCTCGGCCCTGGCAGCTTCCTACAGAGGGGGCTGAGCACCAGCTCCTGGAGGGCTGGGTAGGAAGCGAGAGGAGATCCTTGCAGAGAGGAAGAGCTAGAGCCTGCGCGGCAGGAGACCAGGAAGGCTGCCCAGTGACCCTAAATAACAAGTCCCTCCTCTGCCCACGCCACCTCCTGTCTGTAATAACAAACCTGACTGAGCCCCGTGGCCCTCCACAGCCAGCTGACCTGTTTTGCTTTGGGAAGCAGGGTTCCAGGGAGGGTTCATCTCCTCCCCAGAGGTGCGTGCTGCCTGTTAAGTGTGTTAATCCCGAAGGCAAAGAGCTCTATGGGAGGAACTTGAGGGTGGGGTGGGATTTCAGGATGGCAGGCCTGTTCTGAGGGCCTGAGGGAGGCCCACACCCAAGGCTGGAGAAACTGGCCCTCCACCCTCCCCTTCTCACTCCAGAGCTTTCATTATCCAGGGGCAAGGGAGTCAGTGCACAGGCAGGGCTCCCCAATCCTGGAGCCCACTGTGACACGCTGGGGAGTGTGCACCTGCACTCAGGCAGAGCTAATGAGGTGCCAACAGTCTTTCCTTGGGGGGAGAAGGGGTTGACCCAGATCCCCAGGGAGCCCCCCCCCTCAGTGTTTTGGAGCTGTGTATAAGAGGTTTGGCTGGCCCTTAACCACCTGCTGGGGAAGCCGCGCTGAGCAGAAGAAAAAAACAGAAACGGCAACAGGAAGGAGCACAGGAAACACCTGTGTGTGGAAGCAGGTGGCTCACCCCAGGCCGGTGGGGTTGCGGGCGGGCGGGCAGGCAGCCCTCAGCGCTCTGGCACAGCTCTGTGCTGCCTCTGCAACTGTGAAGGGCGTCATGGGAGGGCTGGTGTACAGTTCAGCTTTTGGGGGTGATGGGCTGGGAGGGCAGAGGGTGGAGAAGGCAAGTGATAAGAGACCGAGCCAGCACCCAAAGCCGGCCACAGCTTGGGCCTGCTTCAAGGTCCCCTGCAGGAGGGTTGCAGTCCAAGAACCAACCCTGGGGCCCCACTGGTAGAGCTGGACTGTCCACTTGCATCCAAAGCATAGCCTGCGTGGTGGGGAAAGAGGAAGTAAGCACTGGCTGACCGGCTTCTGGGAAAGCGCAGACGGGTGACTGGGCTGGCAGGGGTGCACACAGCTCAATCCACAGGAGAGGGCAGCCTCGTCAAGGAATGTAAGGGGGGAATCATCCCAGTTGAGGGTCATCTGGGACTGTCACAGCGGCCCTGTATCACTGCTTGCCAGTGCTAGAAATGAACAGGGCTCCTGAGTTTCTGTCCTCTATATGGAGAGTCCTCAGGCCACAGCCTAGTGTTCCATCCTAATCAAGGGTCGGGGCGGACACTGTGAGCATAGCCAGGTACAGCTGAAGGACTGTCAAAGCCAAGACAAAAAAGAGCCTTAATCCTTTGCCCCATCAAGCCTACTAGCTTAGAGCAGTGTGGACCAACTGCTCAATCCCTCTCCACCAGCAACTGGAAGTCAGACTGGATGGCCTCCTTCATCCAGGCCCATGCCCAGGTCTGCAAGATAGTAGAGGGCAGTCCAGTCCTTGTCCACCCTCCTTACAGCATCCCTCCCTCAACACACAGCTTCACGGGTGCCTCCCACAGGTCTTCCCTCAGGGCAGTGCTGCTGCTGCCAGACTCCTCACTCCCCACCCTGCTGTCTCAGGGAGGCACTCGCTCCTCCTGCCCCACACTCCTTAAAGCCAGCAGCCTTCTGCCAGCTGATGGGAGGTGGATGATACCATTCGGAGTCAAAGGCAGCCGGGCAGGGGAAGTCTGTGCCCGCCTGTCCTGTGTGGCCTGTGCAAGCCTCTGTGGGGTGAACAGAAGGAAGTGGGCCTCCCAGGCCTCTGACACCCTAAGAAGTGCCCCATCAATCAAGTCCATCGAGGCCACAGCCATGGGCTTGGCTGTCATCATTGAACTCTTCCTGGGAGGAAACTGATAAGAGCGCACGGCAGAAAAAAGGGGCCAGGCCGACGGAGTCCAGGATCTGATTTATTGCGTTGGTGGTCACTGTTGGCGCCCCCACCCCGCCCGGCCCCCCGCCGCCATTGTCCTCTTTTCCTCTTGTCCTCTTCCAACCTTACCTTTCCTCCTGTCTCCCACTCTTCTTCCTCATGTATTCAAAGCTGCAGAGAACCAAAAAAAGAAGGGAAAAAAAAGGCATGTTTGTGAAGGCAAAGCAGATGGGAAGAGGACTGCTGCTTAGTCTCACCCACAGAGCGGGGGTGCCTTTCTTGTGTGTATCTATGCCTGGTATGTGGGTACAATTTGCTGAACGCTTGGCATAAGACATGGTCCCTCCTTTCCTCCCATATGTGTTCTGCCCCTGACGGCCTTGAAGTATCCGGTTCAGGCGATACACCTACCATGGACAGCAAGCTTGACTTCTAGACCTAGGTCTTTTGGGGTTGGGTAATACAGGAGGGTGACCTTGGGAAGCACTCCAGGGCCTATAAAACTGCTAAGGAAGCACAATCTATCAGTAAGAACATAGGACTGTCAGCAGGGGCCTCTTGTTTCTGAAGACTGCACTAGGGAGGTGGCCATGGTTTAAGTTTGATGTCAACAGTTAAGTCTCACTGTCTCTGAATGCACCCAGGACATACGGAACCTCAATAAATGCTGACTTACAGCAGCTGAATAAGCAGATGAACTGCTGTAGCTAACACCTACGTTTCTGGTTATTTCCTTTGAGTCTCCTTAAAACCTCCTCCACCACTTCCTCCTCAAGCATCATTATACAAACATCACTCCACAGGTTCCATTCTAGGCCCTTTTCTCCGTGCTCTTGAAACACACTCCCTGAGCCACCTTAGCCATTCCCCTGCCTCCGTCTCTGAGGCCAGTGATTTACATGGCTCTCTCCTCCCTGCAGACCCCAGATCTCCCAGTGCTGACCGACCAGACCCTCCTTTTGAACAGCATGCTCCAAACCACTCAACATCTCAAAATCTGTTTCTCCTCCAGGGCTCTTGGGGTTACCAACTACCCAGGCACCCAAGCAACACAACTGAGCCTCATCCTTGACTTTTTCTTCTGTCCTTTCATCCCAGTCGCTGAATTCCTCTCAATTAAATGCCCTAAGTGTCGCCGAAGCCGGTTTGGCTCAGTGGACAGAGCGTCGGCCTGCAGGCACATCCCTAGTAGGGGGTGTGCAAGAGGCAGCTGATCGATGTTTCTCTCTCATCGATGTTTCTGACTTTCTATCCCCCTCTCTTCCTCTCTGTGAAAAATCAATAAAATATATTTAAAAAATAATAAATGCCCTAAGTGTTACTAAATTCTATCCACTTCTCTTTCTCCTCATCGACACCACTCAGACCCAGGACACGTTAGCCTCTCATGTAGACACTAAAATTGCCCCTGGTCTTGCCCCTCCTCCATCCATTCTCCATAGTGCAGTCAGAGTGATTTCTAAAACATAAATCCACCACTACAGGCTCTCTGTTAGGGAAAATTCCAACACCCTCAACCTGGCTCACAAAGCCCTTTGGGTCTATTGCCCTCTCCAGCCTCACCTCTGCCACCTAACTTCTCGCTCTGCAGGGAAGAAGGGCAGGGTTTGCTTGCCCCATCCTGGTACACTCTTCCTGCCCCTCATCTTGCCTTGCTAATATAATAAGCCTGTTCACCAGAAAGGCTTCAACCTGGACATCAGATCTCTCCAGGAAGCTGCCCCTCCCTGTGCCCTTGTCACACACAGGAGCCTGCACTCCCCTAGTAGAGTACAAATTCCACCCACCCCACTGCAACTGCTCTTTTACTTTGTGTTTGTCAATGTACAGGGTGGGGCAAAAGTAGGTTCACAGTTGTGAGCATGTGAAACAGAGTTTATCCTTGTACTATTATTTATTGTTGTTTTACAAACAATTGTAAAACTACCCCCCCATTCTGTATATATCCATAAGTATTTGCTGACTCTCCTACTAGATAACAGGCACCACCCAAGTTCCTTATGGAGGTTGGTCCAAGTTTTTTGTTTTACTTGTTTTTAAACAGCTTTATTAAGATTTAGTTCACATAGCATGTAATTCACCCATTTAAAGCTTTTAATGTAGTCACAGAATTGAGCAATCATCACCACAATCTATTTTAGAGCATTTTCTTATTATTTTATTTAAATATACTTTATTGATTTTTTTTTTACAGAGAGGAAGGGAGAGGGATAGAAAGTTAGAAACATCGCCGAAACCGGTTTGGCTCAGTGGATAGAGCATTGGCCTGCGGACTGAAAGGTCCTGGGTTTGATTCCGGTCAAGGGCATGTACCGTGGTTGTGGGCACATCTCCAGTAGGAGGTGTGCAAGAGGCAGCTTATCGATGTTTCTCTCTCATCGATGTTTCTGACTTTCTATCCCTCTCCCTTTCTCTCTGTAAAAAAAATCAATAAAATATATTTTAAAAAAAAGAAAGAAAGAAAGTTAGAAACATTGATCAGCTGCCTCCTGCACACCTCCTACTGGGGATGCGCCCGCAACTAAGGTACATGCCCTTGACCAGAATCCAACCTGGGACCTTTCAGACCGCATGCTGATGCTCTATCCACTGAGCCAAACCAGTTTCGGCTATTTTAGAGCATTTTTATCAACTCCCAAAAGAAACTGCACCCCTTAGCTATAATCCCTTGGGCCTTCACATTCCCCTAGCCCCATCTCCACCCTGAAGCAACCACTAATATACACCTCTACAGATTTGCCTATTCTGGATATTGTTTTTTAAATATATTGTTATTGATTTCAGAGAGGAAGAGAAAGGGAGAGAGAAATAGAAACATCAATGATGAGAGAGAATCATTGATCAGCTGCCTCCTGCATGCCCTACAATGGGATCAAGTCCGAAACTCAGGCATGTGCCCTTGACTGGAATCCAACCTGGGACCCTGCAGTCCATAGGCTAACACTCTATCCACCGAGTCAAACCGGCTAGGGCTATACTGGATATTCTTGTAAATGAAATTAAGGTTAGGTCTTTCCAACTTACCCAGTTCTAAGATTCACCTGAGAACTGTCCTGGATATTCAAATTCAGAAGTCTGGGATGGGGTCAAGAACTCTGTATTAGCTTTTGATGAATACCTCTAACACTTGTATCTAGCTCTTGGCTCCCTATATCCAGGCTCCCTCAGTGATGTCTTGGTCTTACCTCAAACACAACCTCAAAACACTTCAAGCATGTTCAATGCAGAATAAGCCTGGACACTCAAAACACTCCCCATAGTTCTCCATAAAACACAGCTCTTTAGAAAGTGCAGTTACCACCCGGGTCCAAATTGAAGAATGGGATCAAGGGATAATATAGAGGGAGAGCTGTGAGACTGGTGGAGGAAGTAAGCAAACTGAATTCATAGGAGCCACAGAGGGCAGTCAGAAAGGACGTTAAAGAGGTAATCAGGGGCTTAGTCACCCAGGCCTTCTGGAGTTGCCGAGTTTGACATTTACCCCCAGGGCATTGGGGAGCAATCCTAGGGCTTGGAGCGGGGGAATTTTGAGATCACATCTCTGCTTTCGAAAGGTCACTCAGGCAGTCATAAGGAGGCAAGAAGCTGTGACGACTCCCAAGCTGTGGTCAGAAATGACAGGCATGTGGGCCAGGATAGAGGCGGTGGGGATGAAGAGGTTAGCTTGAAGAGATGTTCTGAAGGCAGAATAGACAGGATTTGGTGATTGATAGGATGCGGCAGATGAAAGAATGAAGCCCAGGTTTTTGGCCTGGGTGATGGATGGATGGTAGTATCTTTTATTGAAAATGGGGAGCTTAGAGAACCAGGTTGGGGGGAGAGTGATAAGGCCCAAAAGGGTGGCGTGGGAGCCGTCCAGGAGGAAGTATCCAGAAAGAAGCAAGAAGAGAAGGCTGTAAGCTAGAAGCGGAAGCTTGAAAGTCATTTGTTTTACCATGAAGGCTCATCTGACTACTGTACAGTAACCAATTTTTGTTCCTCCCACACCTGTAGTCCCTATCTTTTACTTGCCTCTCCATCCTTAATTTTAACCTACTAATGCTGACGAGGTTTAGTGTGGCCTCCCCAGACTAATATAAAGCACTTGAAGACTAAGGACATTACCTATCTCTACTATTATCTTGCCTCAAGCATAGATTGTCATCACTCCAAATATCTCTGCTATTTGCCTTCCAAGTGCCTGAAATTTCCATCATTAAAGCCCATCCTTTGGGTTAAGACAGTAGTATCCAACTTGTTTTAGGGATAGAAAGCTTTTTTCTCCCTGAATAAATCACGTAACATTTGAAGAAGTAGGGGAAGATGGGTGAGCAGAGGCCCAGAGCCTGTCTGCTAGACCTCCCTTCCCTTCCTCTTCCAAAGCGGCCCCTGGGCTAAAGAATCATCTCCAGAGGATGGCTAGACAGACATGTATCTGACAGAGTGAAGACCTCTGAGCAGCCGGGTGGGGCCAGAAGTTTGGAATATTCATCTGGTTTTGCCAACAACTTATTGGATTACTCTGAGCAAGTATTCATTTATTGAGTTTGGGACAAGACTGTCTGGCTCTTCAAATAATGTTGTGAGCATCAATTAAAAGGGCAGGCATGGAAAGGTGTTTTACAAAATAAGATTAAAAATGATCAAGGCATGTCTGAAAAATGTAGATGAAAGCACACACAAAAGTAACCTACTTCCCGCCCTAACCGGTTTGGCTCAGTGGATAGAGCATCAGCTTGCGAACTGAAGGGTCCCAGGTTCGATTCCAGTCAAGGGCATGTACCTTGGTTGCGGGCACATCCCAAGTAGGGGGCGTGCAGGAGGCAGCTGATGGATGTTTCTCTCTCATCGATGTTTCTAACTTATTAAGAAAAAAAGTAACCTACTCCCCAAATGTGGAAAGTAGGTCTAGGTAAAGTTCTTTAAATTTTAGAAAGCAGTTATTTGAGCTGAGAGGTAAAAAAATAAATATGGCTTTTACAGGGGTCTCAAGAAAGGAGACATCAGTAAGGAAAAATTCCTGTGGTCTGGGTAGGAGATGATGTAGAAGAGCAGGTCTTTAAAGTGGTTGGCCTTGTCCTAGCCATTTTGCTCAGTGGTTAGAGTGTTGCCTGAAGGGTCACCGGTTCGATTCCAGTCAAAAGCACATACCTCAGTTGCAGGCTTGATCCCTGGACCCAATCAATGTGTCTCTCTCACATTGATATTTCTCTCTCTGTGTCTCTCCCCCTCCTTCCACTCTCTCAAAATCAATGGAAAAATATCCTCAGTGAGGATTAACAACAAAAATAATAATAATAAAATGGTTGGTCTTAACCGTTGATATTGAAAGCTTTCCAAATGCCTCACAAGGTTCAGCACCAATACTCTACAGCCTTGTCAAATGCTGTGGGATGACTTGCTATCCCCCTAAAACTCTTGTGCCCTTTTATGCCCTTGATTATGACTTTACCTTATACGCTTAACATCCAGCTGAAATGAGATATTCCTGGGGAACGAGTTTCTCCTTTTCTATGAGTCCATTTTCCCCCATTATAACTACTGCATTAAAATTTTTTGTTGTGCCGAAACCGGTGTGGCTCAGTGGATGGAGTGTCGGCCTGCGGACTGAAAGGTCCCGGGTTCGATTCCGGTCAAGGGCATGTACCTTGGCTGCGGGCACATCCCCAGTGGGGGGTGTGCGGGAGGTGGCTGGTCGAAATTTCTCTCTCATTGATGTTTCTGACTTTCTATCCCTCTCCCTTCCTCTCTGTAAAAATCAATAAAATATTTTGAAAAAAAATATTTTTTTGTTGCTTTCTAACCATTCAAACTTTGAATTCAAGGGCAGGAAATACATCTTGGGTCATCTTTATATCCCCAGAGCCTAGAACAGGGAGTAGAACACAGTAGGTGCTCAATAAATACTGAGTTAAATTCTATCTCATGCATGTCCCCAAGATACAGAGGCATCGGGCGTATTCAGGTGTAACTTTAGGTTTTGCCCTCGAAGTGGTTAAGAAGATTCTAGCCCCACTGTTACTTCCTCTCTCCTTCATTTGATTCTCTTGCTTAAAGAGTTACAAAAAAACCCCACAAACGATTATGATTATTGCAAGCTGCATGGGGCAACTTGTGGGAGCCAAGGAAGATCTTGGAAACAGAATTGTTCTCCTGAGAATGTTAGCACAAAGTACACCTTCCCCAGAAAGAATGGCTCTCAGGCCACAGAAAGCCTGTCAGTAACTAATTCTATTAGTGAATCTAGGAAGTCTATCTTTCATAAGTGGATTTGGGAGTGAGGAAAGAAGCATAAAAATAAAATAAATAATAACTATAGTGCACATTTACTGTATGATTGACTGGTGCCTAGGGCTATACAAAAGGCCTTACTTGCATTGTCTCTTTTAATTCTTACCACTGTGTGAAATACAACTTTCATCCCACCATGTAGAGAAGAAACCTGCAGTTGAGTTGTTGCTAATTCACCCAAGATCACACAGGTAAGGATCCAAGCCCTAGTCCTGGTTTCGCTCAGTGGATAGAGCATCAGCCTGCAGACTGAAGGGTCCCAGGTTTTTTTCCCGTCAAGGGTACATGCCTGGGTTATGGGCTCGATCCCCAGCAGGGGGCGTGCAGGAAGCAGTGAATCAATGATACTCATCATTGATGTTTCTACCTCTCCCTTTCCCTTCCTCTCCGAAATCAATAAAAAGACATTAAAAAACAAAAAGGAGCCAAGACAAGACTCCAATGCCTGACAGTCTGACTCCAGCATCCAGAGAGGGTGATATTAAACATTTCAGTTATATAATGAACATTTCTTAATCTAACTAACCATTCATCAATCATCGATGCTTTCTAGTAACATGGCTTCCCAGGAGGCTTTCCAGTAGAGAGAGAACACCCCTTTTGCCAGCACAAAATCACTAGTCCACTTGCCAGTAAAATGGCACTCTGCTCATTCACCAAGTTCCTGTGAACCTGACAAGTCCCCGAGGAAGGAATCCACTTCCAGGCCACAGGCCACATTTCTGGTCCCAACTGTGAGGCTGGAGGTGGTGACTGCACCAATGCCGTGTGATAAGCTGGCAGCCTTCTGCTGATACTGCCCTGAACTCCTCGGGACCACAAACCTAAGGGGCAGTCCATGGGAAGAAGGTGTCCTCAGTCACCGAGTGGTTTTCAGTCACCACAGTTCTCACTGGTGCAGGAGTCTGGTGTAGTATGCACTATGCCTCTAATATATATATGTGTGTACTCAGTGGCCAGATTAGTATGCATTCAAAGAGCAGGAGTCAAACCTGTCCTTATTTCTATCATCCTGTTTCTTAGGTTCTCATCACATTGCTGTTCTCTCTCAGCTTGTTTCCATCCAGCCTGAAACATCCCATCCTTCCAGTTTGGCTTTCTGTTCCTTGGTGATTCCTACAGGACACATCAGTTTCTTACAGCGGGCGTGCAGAAGCAGTGAAGGAAAGGCGAAGGAAACATTTCCTTCCGTTCCTTCCTAGTGATCCTCAGCATTTTCTCAACCCCGTGTCAGAGCAGCACATGGGATCTTTGTGTCCAGAAAGCAGGCTCCAAGGCCACTTAACCCCCATTCCTGGCTTCCAAGTGATGACTGAGAGGTCATACATACGTAACTATAGTTGATATAATATAAATATAGTTGTCCTGGTTGCTATAACAAAATACTACTGCTATGACAAAATACCACTGACTGGGTGCATTATAAACAACAGAAACTTATTGCTTATAGTTCTGGAGGCTGGGAAGACCGAGATCAAAGCACCAACATAGCTCTGGTCGGTGTGTACAGTGGTTAGAGCGTTGGCCCACATACCAAAGGGTCTCAGGTTCAAGTTCTGGTCAAGAGCACATACCTGAGTTGCAGGTTGTTTCCCTAGCCTGGCCCCAGTCAGAATGAATATGGGAGGCAATCAATGGATGTGCCTCTCTCACATCGATGTTTCTCTTTCCCTCCCTCTCTCTCTCTCACCCCTTCCATCCCTTCCTTCCATTATTTCTAAAAGTCAATAGAAAAATGTTCTTGGATGAGGATTAAAAAAAAAAAAGGCACCAACATAGTCACATGGGCCCCCTCCCTGGTTCATCGTCTTCCCCATGTGACTTCATGTGGTGGGAAGGGCTAGGGATCTCTCTGAGGGCTCCATCTTCATGACTTAAGCACCTCCCAAAGGCCCTACCTACGAATACCATCACATCAAGCATTAAAATTTCAATATATGAACTTTGGAGGGACTACAAATATTCTGACCATACCAATTACAAATATAATTGTAAATATAGTTGAGGTTTTTTTCCATCTAAATGAACTGCCTTATATTTGTCCACATTAAAGCCTTAGAAGACACACACACACACACACACACACACACACACACATACACACACATACACTGAGTGGCCAGATTATTATGATCTTTGAATGCATACTAATCTGGCCACTGAGTACACACATATATATATTAGAGGCATAGTGCATAAATTTGTGCAGGGGTGGGGACCAGCCAGCCTGGTCAGGGGGAGGGCACATGGGCAGTTGGCCTGCCTGCCTGCCGGTCAAACTCCTGGTCGAGGGGACAATTTGCATATTAGCCTTTTATTACATTATACAGGATATACACTGAATGGCCAGATTATTATGCATTCAGACATCATAATAATCTGGCCACTCAGTATATGTTTATATATATCCTATATAATAAAAGGCTAATAGGCAAATCAACTGAACACCAGAAAGACCTGTTGCTATGATGCACACTAATCACCAGGGGGCAGATGCTCAATGCAGGAGGGGCACCCTGGTGGTCAGTGCGCTCCCACAGGGGGAGTGCCGCTCAGCCAGAAGCGCTCATGGCTGGCGGGTGCAGCAGTGGTGGCAGGAGCCTCTCCTGCCTCCATGGCAGTCAGACATCCCCAGGGACTTCCAGACTGCGAGAGGGCGCAGGCTGGGCTGAGGGTCCCCATCTCCCAAGTGCATGGATTTTGTGCATCAGGGCTCTAGTGTGTGTGTATATGTGTGTGTGTGTGTGTGTGTGTGTGTGTGTGTCTGTATTTCAGAGAGGAAGAGAGAGATAGAAACATCAATGATGAGAGAGAATCATTGATCAGCTGCCTCCTGCTTGCTCCACACTGGGGATTGAGCTCGCAACCCTGGCACGTGCTCTTGACCAGAACTGAACCGGGGACCCTTCAGTCCGCAGGGCGACGTTCTATCCAACTTAGCCAAACCAGCTAGGGTTCCATTGATTTTGAGAGAGAGTGGAAATAAAGAGGGGAGGAGGAGAAACACAGAGAGAGAAACATCAATGTGAGAGAGACACATTGATTGGTTGCCTCCCGAGTGCACCTGACCAGGGCTGGGGATCGCGCCTGCACCAAAGTCTGTGTCCTTGACTGTAATCGAAACTGGGACCCTTCAGTCCACAGGCTAATACTCTATCCACTGAGCCAAACTGGCTAGGGCCAAGGATATTTTTATTCCATTGATTTTCAGAGTGGAAGGGAGGGAGGAGTCAGGGAGAAAGAGAGAAACATAGATGTGAGAGATACACCAGGTCAATGCTCTAACCACCGTGCATCCTAGCCAGGGCTGTTTTTGTTTATAATCTTGACCCAAAGGTATTTTCCCATTGATTGTTATTACTTTTTAATATATTTTATTGACTTTTCACAGAGAGGGAGAGGGATAGAAAGTCAGAAACATCGACCAGCTGCCTCTTGCACACCCCTACTGGGATGTGCCTGCAGCCAAGGTACATGCCCTTGACCGGAATTGAACTCTTCAGTCTGCAGGCCAAACTCTGCACTCTGTCCACTAAGCCAAACCGGTTTTGGGTGATTATTATTCTTAAAAGCACCGTCTCCCTTTATTTTATTATTTTAATTTTTGTTAATCCTCACCTGAGGATATTTTTCCATTGATTTCTACTTATTTATTTATTTATTTTTAATATATTTCTTTATTGATTTCAGAGAAGGAGGGATAGAAACATCAATGATGAGAGAGAATCATTGATTGGCTGCTTCCTGTATGACCCCTACTGGGGGTGGAGCCCACAACCCGGACATGTGCCCTTGGCCAGAATCAAACCCGAGACCCTTCAATCCACAGGCCAATGCTCTATCTACTGAGCCAAACCGGCTAGGGCTTTCCATTGATTTTTAGAGAGAATGGAAGAGAGGGGGAAAGACAGAGAGAAATGTCAATGTGAGAGAAACACACCAATTGGTTGTCTCCTGCGGGAGCCCTGAGCAAGGCTGAGGCAGGAAGGAGCCTGGGACCAAGGCATGTGCCCTTGACCAGAATCGAACTCAAGACCCTTTGGTCCACAGACAAACCCGTATCCACTGAGTCAAACTGGCTAGGGCTCCATTGATTTTTAGAGTAGAAAGAAGTCAGGAAGGGAGGGGCAGAGGGAAGGGGAGAGAGAAACCTTATTGTGACAGACACACCCATTGGTTATTTCCTAACCCCCAACCAGGGGCCTGGGTCAGGGATTGAACCTGCAACCTAGGTATGTGCCCTTGACCGTGAATTGACCTTCGGGTGTGTGGGCCAATGCTCTAACCACTGAGTATCACCGGTCAGAGCTACTTTGAATCTTAAGGCCTGTATATAAAAACACAAATAGAACCACTTAGTTCCTAGAAAGGGGGTCACATGTAAATTTTCACAATAATTCACACATTTCTAGAATAGTAGCTAATCACACAAGGCAAGTGCCTGAGATGAGGAATCAAAAAAATTGGGTCCTGGTGGTGAGAAACCAAATTATCCCTCTTTATATCTGTACCCAAGCAGCGGAATGTTGCTGGAGAAAAACCACATACTAGGCCAACTAGTTTATCTTTAAATTCATGATCATAAACTTCAAATGGGTACCCAATCCTGCCAAGACAGTCCTACTAGGAAAGCCGTAAGTTTGCTTTCCCTCTCCCCTACATTTGCATCATCTTCATCTTCATCAATTACACTGATTATCACAGTGGAAGCATCCTGCTCCAATCCAAGGTTAATCCTCCCATGGATTTCACTCCTATATAGGTCAAGTAAGCTTTCTCTCTCCTGTACCACTCCCAATGGCACAAAACCATGCTGTACAACCCTACCATCTTTTAAACATCTCCTCCTTTGCACTGGCTGGATAGCTCAGTTTGTTAGAGTATCGTCCCCATACTCCCAAGGTTGAGAGTTCCATCCCCGGTCAGGGCACATACAAAATCAACTAATGAATGTATAAATAAGTGGAACAACAAATTGACGTTTCTCTCCCTTCCTCTCTTTAGGATCAATAGATAAAACAAAAATCTCTCTGATCTCATATCCTTCTAGTCATGCCTAAATTTGCTCCCTTCACAGCAAAACTTCTCTCTTGTTGACCAAATGTAGTCTCTATTTCCTAACTTTCTCGTTCACTCTTCAACTCATTATAGTCATATCCACATTTCTGATTTACCAACATGAATCAAGACAAGGCCGCCAACAATATTCTCCAGTGATCTCCAAGGCGACCAACTCAAACCCTATCTCTAGCCCAAGTGTAACTCTCGGCAGCACTACACACACTGACCACAGCCCTCCTACCTGAAACCTTTTCTGCCCTTAGATTTCACAACTCAATACCGTGAATTTCCTTCTGCTCCCCTGTCTCCATTACCCTATCTCTAAAGGCTGGATGGAGTGCCGAGGATTTGGCACCAGAACTTCTTTTCACTCTTTCCTTTAGAGTCAGGTTAAACCACACGTAGAGTTTAATCAGCTCATGCAGTTTAAAAACACTTGATTTAGCTGCTAAAGGCTAGATATCTGGAAATTTTGCATTTTAAATAACTGCAATTTCTGATTCCCTTAAAAACACACACCACACACTCGGATTTGTCAATATTGTTGGCGGCATTCTCACAACAGAAGAAATGAAGCAGAAGCTGTTTGTTATCCACATCTAAGGGAGTTGAGAACATAATCCTGAGTCAAATTCCCAAAAGTACCAAAAACTCTCCTCCCAGAGCCACCGGAATGTCCGGTCAGTCTTCCGTCAACATTATCGCTGTTAGGTCAAGCCTGCAGGTGCATCTTGGGGAGGGGGAAGGCGACCGCACTCTGAACGGCTCCGGGACTCCGCCCGCCCCGAGAATTTAACAGCCCTCGGGGCAAAGACTCTTTAAGTGCACGTTTTGAAATATAGAATTACACCGCTCCAGAAACAAAGTCCTTTCGGCACCATACTGCCGAAATCCTGTGCAAGCATCAAGTCTAGTTTTCCGCTGGCTTTTCCGGGCTGAAGCGGTCTAGGGACGAGAGGAAGCCCCCTTCTAGGGCGGAGAGGTCCCCAAAAGCCGCTGGGAAGAGACAACTCTTCTCGCGGCCGCTGAATTGTTTGAGATGAGAACGCGCGGGGACCGCACCGGCCTCACTGCTTGGCGGGATGCGGTGCGGCGCTAGGAAGGCGGATCGGGAAAGGCTGGAGTGGAGACGGGAAAGGCTGGGGTGGAGACGGGGGCGGGGCTGCACCAAGAAACGCCTCAGACCCACCGCCTAACCCCGCACGGGCTTCTCCCAAACTCCCTCACCCCCTTTACGGATTCGGGGCGAGAATCTACAGCTAAAGGAACTAGGTTAAGCGGCCCCGTGATCCCGGACCGCCCAGAGGCGGTGACCTCCGCCCAAGAAACCCCACCCAGCGGGAGCCCGGACTTCGCGGCGCCCGTGGAGCCCACGCGCGACCGGGCGAGAGCGCGGGAGGGCGCGTGCGGCGTGACGTGACTCGCAGCGCGTCCCGTTACGCCATCGCGCCCGCTTTTGAAAGTTGGCGCCCGGGGCCGCCTCCCATGCTGCCCTGCGCCAACCCCTCCCCTCACCTTTCCTCCCCCGCCCTCCACTCGCCGCCCGGCCAGCCCCCCCCACCGGTCCCTTCCCTTATCAGCACCCGCGGCCCCGGCAGCGCCGACGCAGGCGCACTGCACCACGCTGCCGCCATTTTGTGTCCGAGCCTGTGGAGCGATTAAACCGTGCGCGGAGCTGCTTCTTTGGCGGCAGCGGCGGCGCGGTGGCCGGTGCGGGTGCGCGGAGCTAGCCAGGGACGCCAGGTGGCCGGAGCGGCGGAGCGGCGGCGGAGCGGGCGCTGCGGGGGGTGTGGCGCGGAGGTAAGGGGGCCCCGGGTGGAGGAGGTTTCGCGGGCCGCCTCTAGGTGTCACGATGGGGCCGCTCCGGTCGGCGCTGGCTGCAGCCCGGCGCCAGCGCCGCCGCCGGGGGGTGTTTGTCTCCCTCTACCGTCCCTGCTGCGGCGCGGCCGCCGCCATTGCCCGTCGCCGCCACAGCCCGGCCGGCCCCCCCCAACACACACCGCCCGCTAGGCCTCCCTCCTGGCGGCGCGCTAGGCCTCCGGCGGCGCCGGCGACAGAGGCCCGCGCGCCGGCGACTCCATTTTCCTTCCTTTGTCTCTGCCCTCGACACCGGCTCTTGGCTCGACCGATGATCACCCGGCCGCGGCCCGCCCTCTGCCCTCCGCCACTCCCGAGGCGGGTAGCCTCAGCCGACAGGCGATCTTCATGCCTCGGCTTCCGCGCCCGCTTTCCTCAGGGGTCCCAACTCTGCCGCCTCGCGCGCTGCCGGGTCTCCGTGCCAGTTATGGGTGTCGGGCCCTGGCCAACGCCTCTCGGGCTGCCCATCCTCCAGCCCGCCCGGTCCCTGGAACCTACCCGACTGCCCTGCGAGGCTGCTCGGCGGTCGCTGCCAGTCCGCGCGTCGCCGCCGCTGGTCTCCGTCTCCACCGAGTGGCGCAGGCGGCGCTGCTGCGAGCAGAGGGACCCCAGAGCTGCCGAGAGCTCCCTCTGCAAGGCTGGCTGAGCTACTCGCGCCTCGACGCCGCCTGAGCGGGCGGGGGGACGCGCGCTCGCCGCCCCCGCCGGGCCCCGCTGCGCCCCTAACCTGGCGCCCGGGCTCTTTGCCGAGCCCTGTGCGATGCGGCCCCCCACGGTGGGCGGAAAAGACATGAGTTCTGAACCAGATAGTTTTTCTGGAGCCAGGGTCGGACTTCCCTGGCAGTGAGTGCTCGCCTGATTTTGTGCGCTAAGAGATCTCAAAGGGAGCAAAACTGATCTCAAGTGATATGACAAATTCCTGAGTTCTGGATTACGGGCTGGCCAACTTGGGCAGGCGACCCTCGAGTTTCCCTCGCACTTTCAAAATGTCCTGACTCCAACTTAGCACGGTATTTAGTACTTGGTTCTCTGGTACTGGGCGAAAGCAGTTCTGGATTCGGCAACCCGATCTAAAGCTCCAGAATGGATTATTTTGACTTCACTGGTAATTTGCCCATATGCTGAAATCTGAGGGTTGATGTTGTAATTGAATCTTGGGTCACTAGCTGCAGTTGGTTTATAAATATCTACGCCTAATGTAACTACTCTTTAGTAGCAGACTTCCTGTAGCCCTGAGTTCGGAATTAAGTAAACATTTCCGTACTTATTCTTCATGCTTTCTTCCAAATTTAGATCAACTAGTGAAGTTAATTTCACCACCCTATAGGCTGCAAAAGAAGTCAAACGGGGCACGTATATTACATTTACCCCATCCTTAAGCCGTCTTGCTTCGAAAAAAAGCTTTATGTTGAATTACCTTTTTGCTCTTTCCTCAAATATTCTAGTGCTTTAATATAGTATGGTCCGGCAGCTGATGTAATAACTCTGCCTGACTTAGAAGAAAGTCTTGATTAACTTGTTTTTTTTTTTTTTTTTTTTAAGAAAAGTTGCATTAAGCTTATGAGGAAATTAAAACATCCTGGTGCTAAGCAAATTTGTCAGTCCGCTGTGTGTAATCTCAATCTGTAGGCTTTTGCAGCGTTCTGCCTCCAAAGGGGAGTCTTTCAACATCCCTTTTTGAACCCTACAAAATGTTCCTTCTTCCACTCCAGAATAAAATTGCACTAACTAAATGTAGTAGCACTGATGGAGTGTCAAGTTGAGGAATAGAACCACTTAATTGTCTAATATATTAGTCCATTTGTGTAATTTTTTGCGCTCTTGTGATTTTGGGTATTATTTTTCTTTTGAAATTATGGATGTCAGGTGGCATGTTTTACTTATTAAATAAGCTCCACGTGCATTAAAAATTAAAATCTAGCAGGTCTGTAATTGAGCCAAGAGTAAAGCTCTCCCCACCCCCTTGTTAGCATTATGCTCCACAAACCATGTTTTGCTTCTTGATTCAGTTGTGCGATATGCAGTCATTTACTTCTAAATCTTACCCATTATTTATACTGTTTTAATGATATAGAGCTTATCCACAGAGTTTCTATCTTTGAGATTTCCCAAATGCCAGGATTCATACTTGGTTTTTATTGGAAAAGTAGATCTACAGAGAAGATAAATTGAGCATATAAAGGTTACCCAAAGGAACTTATTATTTAAATCAGTGATATGAGGAAGATTACAACAGAACTGTTTGTCCACATAAGAAAATGCTGCTTATTTAAAAATAGTTGTAAAATTCACCTTAGAGATTTGTTCAACCAACATAAAATTTAAGAGCTTTAAAAGTTATCCTTAAGATGCATTCAAATTCTAAGGTCTCTAGGATTTTGCTTTAGAGAACACAAAAATGAGGACACCCACCGTAGACTTATGAGAGGGAGTTCCTTTGTGGAGGCCACCTGTGGCTGGCCAGTGCCCGGAGGAGGAGCCCTGTGGCAGAGCCTTGCGCCATGCTGCCTGCTGACAGAAATTCACCTCTAGAGACTGTTTTTTTGTTTGTTTGTTTGTTTTGTGTGGTTTTTTTTTTCTTCAGGGATGTTGCTGGTATTAAATTCACTCCATATCACCTACTTTATAAGCTCCATTTCATTTTTTTAAAACCAGAAACCAGTTGACTATTTATTGCCTTATTTACCTATCTTGGTTTTTTTAGGTCCTCCTTCAAACTACTAAGAATTGTCATAATTTGGTATTTGAGAAAGAGCATACAGGTTTAAGAAGTAATAATGGCAAGTAACAATGACGTTGCAGACCATGGATCATGATTATATATATAGAATTGGCATGCCATATTACAAACATCCCTAAACTTGATCTTCCCTGGCACTATTTTTGTTGTTAGTCCTCACATGATATTTTTCCTCCATTGATTTTTTAGGGAGAGGGGAAGAGAGAGAAACATTGATGTGAAAATAGACTGGTGCTGGAGATGGAACCTGCAACCCTTTGCTGCACAGGCTGGCGCTCTAACCGCTTAGCCACACCAGCCAGGGTCCCTGGCAGTATTTTTGTGCATTTTCTCAGTGACTAGTATTTGGGTGCAAAAATGTGGTATGGCATATAGACTGCTGACATACACCCCAAGAACAGTGATTTTTTTGCCACACACACACAGTCTTCATTTTTTTGTTGTCCTTAGAATATTCAGGGGCATAAATTCTCATTCCCTTTGACAGTATGTGGACTCTGATACAAAAGTTTCTTAAACTAAATACACTAGTTCGCTATGTTTTAAATTGCTTCTCAAGAGAGAAGACTTTTCTTCTGGTTCATCTAAGAAAGATTATATTAGCCTAGTTTTGTGGGCTTTAGTTAATTATGAGCTGGATTCCCTCTTGGTTATATCTCTTACGCTAAATTTTTTGAAAACTCTTACTTCAAATTTAGCTCTTCTATTTCATTTGGAAGTCTCCCCAACTCCCTTCCCCCTTGGAGGTAAGTTCCACTCTACCACTGCCTGAACCATTTTTTAAAAAAATATATTTTTGTTGATTTCAGAGAGAAAGGAAGAGGGAAAGATAAACATCAATTATTTAGTATATGTCTAAAAAAAACAAACAAACAAACCCAGTGTTTTGTTACTGGCTTAATTAAGATATTTATAGAATGGCTCAATTAATAAGATAGCATATTTTATCAGTCTTCATCTTGTCCTAAGTTTATTTTTTATATTATATGTGCATTTATGCGTACTAGTGTTTGCTCTTCTTAAAAATGACTTATGCTTCTGTTTTAGAATGGTCACGGACCTGGGGCCAGAGAACAAGATGCGCTAGTGGACAGACTGCTGACCAAAGGCTTGAGAGCTGGATTCTGCTTTTCCTCTTCAAACTGACTTTGCAGCCACGGAGAGGTATACTTTCATTTCTTGGTCTTAAAAATAGAAGTAATAAAACCCTCCTTGGGTTGGAGGATTTGCTGGACTGTTCTTGGGTACAGGAGACACAAGAGGGTGAGTGGTGGAGGGCATACAGGCTTTATGGCCAGAGAGTCTTACCAGTTACCTAAGACTTCAGCCCTCGTTTGTGAGAGAATGACATTAATTACAGAGGTTATTCTCAGAGTTGAGAATGTGGTAAAGCATTAAGTATCATTTTGGGACTGGACATAGAAAAAAAAAAAAACAGGAAATGGTGGCTGCTTTGCTGTAGAAAACTTTGGAATGTATATTTTTTGACAGTATTAGTTGAAGTCTTGGTAAATGAATTCAAAAGTCGGTTGCGGAAATGTGTGATTTTGAAGAGGAACAAACAGATGGAATCCTGTTCTTGAGGAATTAGGTGTCCTGGCTAAAATGGCCCTAACTGAGTTAGCCTAGCTCAGTGGTCAGCAGACTCTTTAGTCAGCCAGATATCAACAGTACGATTGAAATTTCTTTTGAGAGCCAATTTTTTTTCTTTTTTTTTTAATTGATTTTTTTACAGAGCGGAAGGGAGAGGGATAGAAAGTCAGAAATATCGATGAGAGAGAAACATCAATCAGCTGCCTCTTGCACACCCCCTACTGGGGATGTGCCCACAGCCAAGGTACATGCCCCCGACTGGAATCGAACCCGGGACCCTCCAGTCCGCAGTCCGATGCTGTATCCACTGAGCCAAACCAGTCTCAGCGAGAGCCAAATTTTTTAAACTTAAACTTTTTCTAACGCCATTTCTTCAAAATAGACTCGCCCAGGCTGTGGTATTTTGTGGAAGAGCCACCCAAGGGGCCAAAGAGCCGTATGTGGCTCTTGAGCCTCGGTTTGCCTACCACTAGCCTAGCTAATAACCCATGTTAGCATCAGAGTATTAGTTATAATCACTATCAGTGTTTTTCTTAAAATTTGAAAGAGTCACTTAAAATTTATTGTGGCTTCCACTTTCTGCTATAAGATATAATAAACATCAGAGGGAACTTAAAACATGCTTCTCATAAATGTCAGGGTCTACTAGGCTTTGGATCTCATAAACAACAAAAGGTAAGGTGTTGGGTGTGACATTGTATCTTCTCAGGCTACCAGAAAGCACTTCTTTCTTATCCCCTAGAAAATGTGAAAATTGTTTAATTTCACTTTGCAAAAAGGAGTGTAGAAGTGGAAATTACAAATGCTGAGATTTTATAACTACATATGAATAAATATCTAAGTGACTACTAAGACTTTTCTTACAAACCATGCCTGAAGCACATAGAGAGGAGGAAGGGAACAGGAATGAAAGCTCTACTATTCTTCAGATCTCTCTTTCCCAAGTGGGCATCTTGGTACGTCCATCAGATGGGAAGAACAAGGTCTTTGTGCTGGTTTCCCGTTGTCCATAAATAACTTGCGCTCTACAGGCTCCTTTAGAAGTGTTGATACAAAATACATACTAATGGAACTGCTGAAAAGAAAAACAAGACTGATTTCAAAAGCTATTGAGAAAACTAAACTAAATAGTTTGGAGAATGGGGTTGTAGAAACATGTTGGTTACTTTTAAGTGCTGTGGATAGTTCAATCCCTGTTTTTCAAATGGATATAAATGCCCTTAGGGTACAAAGTGACATGACTCGGGTACATGAAGCCACAAGGTAAGCATGACCCATCTTCTTGGAGCTTCAATTGTGCTCATTGAGGAGGCAGTGAGTTGAATAATTTAACTGGTAAATAATTAAAATATTTTTTACATTAAAGTAAATACATATTTTAGGAACAGAATATGCACTCTGTAAGACTTGTCTAAGATTACACAGGTCATCAAAATGGGGCATGAATGCCTGGTAGTGGGAAGTGTTCTTTGTTGTAGGTGCTACAATAGAAAACTTTGAGAAGCAATACTTTTGAGTTATAGAACAGCTCTATCATCCAGCTTCTTAATTTTATTCCCTGTAGTATCCTGTGAAATATAAATGTTAAATTGTATTAAATAGTGCTTGTATAAGTTGCATGCATGTTCCTGCACAAGAGCTCAGCACAGTTGATTGGCAGTTCTGGATAGCTAGACCAAGTTAGAAATATTGTCAAAAGAAAAGAGGAAGTAATGGACAAAATCAGGCCTAAAACTATAAAGTAAGTTATATAAAACAATTTTGAAAACAACAGGTTAACTCAAGCATAATTAACAATTTTTATAGATCCCCCCCCCAACTTTAATAAGTACAATCATAATAAAATGGCTAAATTCTAAGCTATGGATCTTGCAGTTCCTAAGATTATTCAAAAGCATCTATTCTTAACTGTTTTATGTCTATTGCCTGTGTTACTTATGTTCCTCTTAATGTAAGTGGTACTTAAAAATTACATGATCTATATTGAGAATGCCTACTCTTTGAATACAGGTTTTATATTTGAACCTAATTGGTTCTAGACATACAAAAGTGTGACTTTCTCAGAAATGATGTGAGTTGGATCAACCCAGTTATTTAGATATTTGCAGTATTTATTGAACACTTGTAATTTTTCGATTATATTTGGAGAGTGTTTTTTTTTTTTTTTTTTTAATGCAATACAAAAAGAGAAATTGTTAAGGAATAAAAGTAAAGAAAAACCCAAACAAAAACCTGGCACATAGCAAGAGCTCAATAAGTTTGAATGAAGGAATGAATGAATGCCTAGGGAATAAAATTAAATAAATATTAAAACAGTAGTCAAAATAAAAAACTAGTATTGGTAGGGTGGTTAGGTTTGGAGTGAATTCTTCATTTTCTATAGTTTGTATAACATAATTATTTTATAAATCCACCCCCCCCCCTTTTAATTAGATAAAGCAGAATTACCAAAAATTGGGAATAACAATGTTGGGCCATAGGGGACTGATTAAATTGATACATCTATCTAATAGGTAGTGATACAATCATTATATTATGTATAGATATATTATGCATAGAAATACATACAGCAGCCCGAGTCGGTTTGGCTCAGTGGATAAAGTGTCGGCTTGTGAAATGAAAGGTCCCAGGTTCGATTCTGGTCAAGGGCACATGGCCCTGGTTGTGGGCTCGATCCTCAGTGGGGGACTTGCAGGAGGCAGCCAATCAATGATTCTCATCATGGATGTTTCTGTCTCTCCCTTTCTCTTCCTTCCTCTGTGAAATCAATAAAAATATATTTCAAAAAAGAAAAACACATAAAGCAGATTACCAAATAGTATGCACACTGTTCTCCCATGTGATAGTAAATATATACAGGGGGTCCTCCCAAAATGTACACATTTTTTTTCTGATAGCTCACTTGATGTTTGTTTCTTCTCTGATTTAACCCATTGGAATTGATAATATTCAAGTGTGTGTACATTTGGGGGACACCCTATGTAGGGAGGGGACTATGGATATAAATCAGAATGCTTCTGTAAAACCTATAGGTTTATATTCTGACTTACCTGAGTGTTCTCCTATTACCTGTATTGTTTTTTTTTTTCTTGTTTGGGGGAGGATAATTATAGCTGAGAACCAAGATATACATTACTACCTGAATTAATCTATAAACTTTTAGCTGACACAGTATTGAAAGCCTGGATTTTCATTGGAAGAGCCAAGCTTTAAAAGAATATATAGCAGAATGTGACCATAAGGAAGGAGCTAGACCATGATTCCCTCATGTGTGTGTTTTTTGTTGTTATTTTAAAATATATTTTTCTTGATTTCAGAGAGGAAGGGGGAGAGAGAGAGAGAGAGAGAGAGAGAGAGAGAGAGAGAAAGAGAAAGAGAGAAACATCAATGATGAGAGAGAATCATTGATCGGTTGCCTCCTGCATACTCTACTGGGAATGGAGCTCAAAACTCAGACATGTGCCCTGACTTGGAATCGAACTGTGACCTCCTGGTTCATAGGTCAACACTCAACCACTGAGTTTATGTCAGCTGGGCTGTTTCCTCTTGTTTTTGGTACATCACAAAAGAAGGGCTCATGGTATACTTTTTTTTTTTAATTTTTAATTTTAATTCTCCTTTTTACCAATATTTATCATCTATTTGTTAATTTGCTCAAACCCAGTATACATGTATAGTGGTATCAGAATTGTTAACCTGAACTCCATGGGAAACAACTTTGTTTATTACAATACAGTGCTTATGTTTAATTCTTTAGTCCTTAATCTTAATAATCTCGAATCATTTTCAAGTTATTTAGGTACAGTTTCACCCACTCTCTTCAATGAAATTATATATATATAGTAGTGAGATTCTCTTTATTTTTATTTATTGTTGACAGTATTATATTATTTTTATTTATTTAAATATGTTTTTATTATTTCAGAGAGGGAGTGAGAGATAGAAACATCAAATATTGAGAGAGAAACTCTATGCTTCCTCCTGGGGATTGACCCTACAACCCTGGCATGTGCCCTTGACTGGTCTCAAATCCAGGACTCTTTAGTCTACAGACTGACATTCTATCCACTAAGCTAAACAGCTAGGGCTAGATTCTCTTTAAAAGAAAATAAATTTAGCCGAGACCGGTTTGGCTCAATGGATAGAGCATCGGACTGCGGACTGAAGGGTCCCGCGTTTGATTCCGGTCAAGGGCATGTACCTTGACTGTGGGCACATCCCCAGTAGGGGGTGTGCAAGAGGTAGCTGATCAATGTTTCTCTCTCATAGATGTTTCTGACTCTCTATCCCTCTCCCTTCCACTCTGTAAAAAATCAATAAAATATATTTTTAAAAAAGAAAAGAAATTTATATTTCCTTCACTGATATCACCCATTCCCCACGTCCCACCTTTGGCAACAACCAGTTTTTCTTTTATACAACCTGTATTGTATAATTTTTAAAAGGAAAAGGGAATCTAGTACAATAGGAAGAAATACTGAAGCTTTCTGATACCCTATGTCAGTGGTCAGCAAACTGTGTCTCGAGAGCCACTTGCAGCTTTGTGGCTCTTCCACAAAATAACACAGCCTGGGCGAGTCTATTTTGAAGAAGTGGCGTTAGAAGTTTAAATTTAAAAAATTTGGCTCTCAAAAAAAATTTCAGTCGTACTGATTTGGATCTGTTGACTAATGAATTTGCCAACCACTGCCCTGTGTTAACTTCAGATTACTAGGAAGATACTTCCTTATTACTGGATGTTAACCTATTCCTTTAAGGACAGTAATCCTTTGGCTTTTTGCCTCTTAATGTTTATCCTCCTATTCCCCATTGTTTGAATTATCCTCCTATCTAATAAAAGAGTAATATGCAAATTGACCACACCTTTCCCTATACCCACAGGCCACGCCCACCAGCCAATCAGGAGTGGGGGGTGAGGCTGAGGCGCCAGGGCTGTGGGGGGCGGGGCCGAGGCGGTCAGTGCATGCTGGCCAGGGAGAAGACCTGGGCTGGGGAGGCTGGGGCGAAGTCCCGGGCCTGGGGGGAATAGCGGGGTACCAGGGGGTATGTGGCTGGGATGGAGCTAGCCATTGGCCCCATTGCAGGGGGATGGCTGGGTGCCCAAGGCCTAAAGCCTCACCAGAGGCTTTAGGCCTTGGGCAGGCTGCAGTGAGTGATTAGTAGGACATCCCCTGAGGGCTCCCAGTATGTGTGAAGGGGCAGGTTGGGCTGAGGGATCACCCACCCCCAGTGCACAGATTTCATGCACCCGGCCCCTAGTTTCTACATAATAATAAATTGACTTTGAGTGAGAGCTAAATTAATTGTAAATTTGAGGGTGTAGATTTTGAAATGTCTGTTCTTGACTCTTCTTAGTAGTAGATATTTGCTGATTTAGTGATTTCTAGATAAGTGTACATCTTAGCTAATGGCTAAGTAGGTTATCCTATCAAGTTATATAGCTACAGCTCTAAGCATTTGTTGCACTGAAATTAAATCTTCTACTTCTTATTTTAAAAAAAGATAGATGATACACCAGCTTTCCCAACAAGGAAGGAGGAAATAGAGTCCTAAAAGGTTCTAGATGGGTGCAGGCTTTTGAAGAAAAAAGCAGATATCTTAATATTCTGTGCAGTGGAGAGGGTGGGGAGTTATATAGACAGTAATTACACCCTAACTTTGAGAAGCCTCTGTAGTTTAAAACATATTCTAATAGAGGGAAGAAAGAGCCAGTCTGATAGATTGTAACTTATGTTTGTGGTATTTTTGCCCAACACAGGGATTTCTCTTTAAATTTCTTGAACTTTATGTAAATGCCACCTGGTAGAGTGGTGTGCATTAAACATCTTCATCTAAATAGGCTTCAGAGACTTCTGCCTGATTTTTGGGTTACAAACAAGGATACTACAAAGCTAGAAAACAACCTTTAATGTACAATTTTACCATATGCAGTTGTTGCAATTTCCTGTTTGATTTCTTTTAGCTGGAAACTGGTCATACTTGTTCCCTTCTTACCTATAAGGATGATCTAATTGATAACTTTAAAAAAGTGTAGAATGTTAAAAGCCAGGAAAAAATTTAAGTCATCTGGCAATCCCCTCATTTTGCAGATAAGAAAAAGCTAAGAGGCAAAGTGATTTATTTACCCAAGGTATAGAACAGTGCATCTATCTTTTTTTGTTGTTCTTCCTTAGACTGGCTCTAATTAGTTTCTAGGTTTCATAGATTATCTTGCATTTACTTCTGTAGTTAATTTCTTATACTAGAGGCCCGGTGCATGAAATTTGTGCACGGGGTGTGTGTCCCTCAGCCCAGCCTGCATTCTCTCCAATATGGGACCCCTCGAGGGATGTCCAACTGCCCTCTCACAATCCAGGACTGCTGGCTCCCAGCTGCTCGCCTGCCTGCCTTCCTGATTGCCCCTAACCACTTCTGCCTGCCAGCCTGATCACCCCCTAGCCACTCCTCTGACAGCCTGATTGATGCCCAGCTGCTCCCCTGCAGGCCTGATCTTCCCCCCACCCCCTCAACTGCCTTTCCCTTCAAGCCCGGTCACCTCCAACTTTCCTCTTCTGCCAGCCTGGTCACCCCTAACTGCTCTCCCCTGCAGGCTTGATTGCCCCCAACTGCCCTCCCTTGCATGCCTGGTCCCTCCCAACTGCCCTCCCCTGCTGGCCATCTTGTGTCCACATAGGGGCAGCCATCTTGTGTGTTGAAGTGATGGTCAATTTGCATATTACTTTTGTATTATATTGAATAGAGGCTTGATTTACAGGTGGGGTCGGCTGGTTTGCCCTGAAGGGTGTCCCGGATCAGGGTAGGGGTTCCCTTGGGGTGTGGGGTGGCCTGAGTGAGGGGCCTATGGTGGTTTGCAGGCCAGCCATGCCCCCTGCTGACCCAAGCAGAGGCCCTGGTATCTGGGATTTATCTATCTTCTAAATTGAAACTTTGTGGCCTTAAGCGGAGGCCAAGGCAGGCCAAGGCTGTGGAAGCTTGGCTTCCTTCATCGCTGGAGGAAACTCAAGCATCTTGCTCTTTACAGCCCTGTGGCTGCCGCCATTTTTGTTGGGATTTATCTATCTTCTGTAATTGAAACTCTGTAGCGTTGAGTGGAGGCCTGGGCCTGCCAGAGTGTACAGAAAGCTTGGCTTCCTCCATTGCCAGAGAACCCAAGCCTCCTGCTTCCTCCATGGTTGCAGCAATCTTGTATGGGTTAATTTGCATACCCACTCCTGATTGGCTGTTGGGTGTGGCTTGTGGGTGTAGCTGAGTGATGGTTAATATGCATTACTTTTTATTTAGATAGTATGCATTCAGTTTTTTAGATCTTTTAACAGAGAAACATATCAATGTATGTCTTTAGAAAAACGTGGAGGTTGCTCTCAAGTATAGTACATCTGTTCACTGCCACACGTTGGGTTTTGTTTGTATTTGTCAGAATTTTTTTTTTAATGCCGTCACCAACTTTAACGTTTATCCATGTGTATAATGTGTTACTAGGCTCTAGCAGTCACAAATATTAAAGCTTGGTATCTAATAGCAAGGCTGTTAAGACTGAGCTTATCATCTCTTTCTGGATAACCTAGGACTTTTTCAGAGTCCTTGAGTAATTTCCCTGGGATAAGAACGGACCATCCTTGGGAGGGCTGGTGTTGGTTAGCACCTCTATTTTTAATGTAGTCCAATTGGACCTCTGAAATTATTTTATCCCACTACTGTTTATTTGTTTAGATAAACTCTGGTATAACAAAACTCTGCCATAGCATAGTCACTGTCACATATCGTAAAGCGGGTACAAACTATTTTACATTCACAGTGTTATGGTATGGTGCAGAACTATTCTATAATAATAGGATATTCTTAATTGTTTTTAATATTTCTTGTGTTTCTGTTTTATACTTGTAACTTTCTGCTATTGAACATTTTTGTCGTAAGTATATGTTGAGTCTATACAGAAGCTAGAGGCACGTTGCAGGAAGATTCCTGCAAGAATAGGGCTTTCTCCACCACCCTACCTGCTTCCCTCCCTTCTACGCCACCCGCCTGCTTCCCCAAACCATGCCTGCTACCCTCCTTTCTCTGCAGTCCCACCTGTTTCCCTGCTGCCCCACTTGCTTCTTTGCAGCTTTGCTCTCTTCTGCTTCACTTGGCTTCCTTCTACGCTCTGTGCCTGGACATGCAAATTAGCCACCTTCTTGGTTGTGTTAATTTGCATAATATCTCCTGATTGGCTGGTGGGCTTGGCTTGTGGGTGTGGCAGTGGTACGGTCAATTTGCATGTTTCTCTTTTATTAGGATAGTGATTTGGTTTCCTCTTGGGAATAAATTTTTAAAATAATTTTATATAATTTGCTGGTACCCTCCCTCAATTTATTGATTAAGCTATTGCCTATATTTCATTTTTTCCTATATTTGTTTTCCTATTTCTAAGGAGCAGCCAAATTGGCAGATTGTTTCCATAATTTGAACTTTGTTCAAAGACATTATATTGCCATTTATTATTACCCTTATTATGCCTTTTGTACAATGCACAATTGTTGAATTTAAGCTGTTAGCTTCTAATTGAAGATTGAATTATAGGATACACATAACAGAGGTTAAACCTTAGAACGACCTTATTAAATTGCACATTTCATTATAGCTTATATGGGAATTACTTATTTGTCTAAGTAAATAAAGTGGTTCTTTGTATTAAAGAATGAATCAAACATTCTCATAGTAGAAGACGGTGTGTATTTGAGTAGCTTGGATTTTGTAGACCTGTATTTAGGATGAATAATTATTATATTCTAGGTCAGTCACTTCCAAGCCATAGTTAGCAGAGATTCTATATCAGAATCTTTTGAGGACTTTTTAAAAGGTCTCATCCAGCCTGGCTGGCATTTCTCAGTGGTTGAGGCCTACCTAGGAACCAGGAGTTCACAGTTCGATTCCCAGTCAGGGTACATGCCCGGGTTGTGGGCTTGATCCCCAGTAGGGGACATGTAGGAGACAGCCAATCGATGATTCTCTCTCATTGTTGATGTTTCTGTCTCTCCTCCATTCTTTTCTGAAATAAAATATATATATATGTTTCAATATATATCTATATAATAATCTCTTCCACACCAGAGCTACTGAATTAGAATCTCTGGGATCTATGTATTTTAAAGTTTACGGTGATTCTGTTACCAACCAGGTTTGGGAAACACTGCATAGGTAGAATGTGCTCCAAAATCCATAGCTGTGCCTATTAGATGCTCTGTAAATTCTCTGTGTGTATAATTTATTCCATTTTATAGCACTCACTCAAGATGATGGATTTGCCACAGGTTCCCACCCTTTTCTCCTATTTCCAGTAATGAAAAAATGTGGAACTGCTCCAAAGACAGTATAACTCTGAGCTGCTTTCAGGGATATGAGCCTGGAGCAGGGCAAGGAGGGATTTGGTGGTCACCCTTGAGAGAGTAAAAAGAAGTGAGATGTTAGGTTGCTGTGTGCCAACAAAAGTGTCATCTAGGCTGTAGAAAGTAGAGAGGGACAGCATGTGTGTGGGAGGCAGCCTCCTGCTTGTACTGTGGCATAGCATGCTGACTTTCAGGTAACTTTTGTCTTTTGTTTTCAGTGTTCAATAAATGAAATAAACAGGCTACCCTTAATGAGGAGCTAGAACATGGCCTCTGTAACCAGGTTACAATAATAACTTTGAACTGGTTTAGTGCATTTCCATTTGGTTATGTTGAATATTTTTGCACAAAGTTGGTCTAATTCCTTATATATTTAAATTTCCCCATATGCGATTTCACTGTTAGAATGCTTCTCTCTTACTGTAGTTTGCCTGGCAGGATCCTCTCACCCTTGAAGATTCAGCTTTTTTGTTGGTGGTGGTGGTGGGGACGGCCACTCGGGTTGCCACGGCCACTAGAGCCACCCAGCAGGTTGCTGGCCAGCTCCAAATCCGAAGATCCAGCTTTAATAATTCTTCCCCTTTAAAGCCCTCATTCACTCATTTAAGCCATTCTTTATGCTAGCTCTGTTACAGCAGGCATCACACTGTATAGCTGCCATTTGTTTAATCTGTCTCCCTGCCAGATGAGCTTCCTGAGAACCAAGCCCTTTGCAGTTAAGACCTCCACTACAGCACCAAGTAATTAAAAGGGAAATTCATCTCTGTGTAACTAGATCAGGCACCTTTAGAATTACTACATCTTAATGTCTTAAAAAATTAGTATATTCACAATTAGCTTTTATTTTTATGTGGCAGGAATTTTATTTTTTAAATTGATTTCAGAGAGAGGAAGGTCTCGAGAGGGAGAGAAGTAGAAACAGCAATGATGGGAGAGAATTATTGATTGGCTGCCTCCTGCATGTTCCACTACTGAGGGTCGAGCCCGAAATCTGGGGCATGTGCCCTTGACTGGAATCAAACCCAAGACCCTTCATTCTGCAGGCCGATGCTCTATCCATTGAGACAAACCCTCTAATGCAGGGGGTTTTTTTTTGTTTTTTTTTTAGTCTAACCTATAATTGTGTTAGGACTTCTTTTTCTGTTTCAGAAATGACATAAACATAGAAAAAAAATAAGCTCATGTAATTAAGCTTCTACTTAGCACACAATGTTTGTTTTTCTTTGTGTTCTTTCTGCTCTTGTCATGTGCAGGGACCATTTGTGCATGTTTCATGTGACAGTGGCACCAATATTGAGTGTCTGCTGTTTACCTAATACTTTTGTATTCATTGCTGCAGAAATAAAAGACATAGTTCCTACCCTTACCATTAAGTTAAAAGTCTTTGGGGAAAAGACACATACATAGAACAATTGACTACAGCAAAAACTAAAAAAACAAACTTGAAGTCAGTGTTCAAGGTTGAGAAGACTGATTTGATTTAGGCAGCAATTTTCAACCTTTTTCATCTCATGGCACACACAAACTAATTACTAAAATTCTGCAGCACACCAAAAAAAAAGTATTTGCTGCCTATCTGACAAAAAATAGGTACAGTTTTGACTTATTCAAATGATATGTTGACTTGTCATTTTTTATTTGATGACCTAAAGGAAAATTTAGGAATTGCATGTTTTACAAATTCTTGTGGCACACCAGTGTGCTGCAGCACACAGGTTGAAAATCACTGATTTAGGGGATGACTTGAGCTGAGAGGGTGGGGGATAAGGGAGTCAGCTATGGTGTGGAAGATGCCTCAGAGGTGAGGGTGGGTAGATAGAAAGTATGGGAACAGATTGTACAGAAGGAAGTCTGGGAGCAAAGCCGAGGAGTTTAGAGTTGATTTAGTAAGCCTCAACCATGTGTTTTTTTGTGCCTCATTTCAGGATTTAGCCTGGCAGCAATATGCTGGACAGACTAAACTAGTAAGAGTCCGGCCTGGGAAGCTGTTCTGTTTTTGTTTTGGGGTTTTTTTTGGGGGCGGGGGTGTTTTGCTTGTTTGTTTTGCTCTTAAGTTTTCTCTTCCATTCCTGGATTTGGTCAGTCACCAGGTTCTGTTAACTGGTTGCAGCATTCATCCTACAGAAATTCAGTAGTTTATCAAATAAGTCATTTTTGTGGGTAAAATATATCGAGGGCTTGTGATTAGAATTCTAGGAAACTGAAACATCATATATTTTTGTTTAGCTAACATATATTCATTGCCTTCAAAGGGGGGGAGGATGCAGAGAAGCACAATTGCTAGGCTCTGTGCACACATTGTTTTATTTAATCTTAACGACAACCTATGAGGTGGATAACATTATTTCTGTTTTGTACACAAGCAAATGGAGGCACAGAAGGGTAGCATATCTCACTCTAGGTCACACTGCTAGTAAGTAAAAGAACCAGAATTGGAATATAGGTCTCTGGCTAAAGAGTCTAAGCTCTGGACTACTCAATTCTGTTTGTCCTGCCTTTTATAAAAGAAAATTACTATTATTTTTTTTTTATTCTTGGTGCTTTTAATATGGAACAAGAGTTTTCTTCATGTTATACATTAAAACACGATTTTTAATGTCTGCATAGCATTCTATTTAGTGAATGTATCATTATTTACTAGATTTAACTAAGAGTTTTCTTCATGTTATACATTAAAACACGATTTTTAATGTCTGCATAGCATTCTATTTAGTGAATGTATCATTATTTACTAGATTTAACTATTACCCTGTGGTTTTACTTTTAGATGGTTTTTATCATTATTTGCTTTAATAATGTTTTAAATTTTCTGTGATAATGACAGTACTAGATTATATTAATTATTGTGGTTTTATAATGTTAACATTTGGTTATAGAAGATTGCCTTCATTTTTCAGAAATTTTATTGTTATCAATATCTTATTTCAGGCAGATTTTTAAAAAAATTATATAAAAAGTAGAAAGAATTAATGTCTTTACAATGTTAGGCCTTTCTAATCATGGATATAGATAGCACTCTCCCTATTTAGTGAGGTCTTTTATGCCTCCTAGAAGAGTTTTGTAATCTTTAGGTAATAAATGTACATTTTGAGTTGAGGTTATTTTTATTTTGATAGGTTTGTTAAGAATAGTGTAACTATATTTCTGTATTGTTTTTCTGTACTTTCTGTTTATTGAATATGTAAGTGTACTCTATACAATTTCATGTATAGTCCATCTCATTTGAAAAAGAATTTGAAGAAATATATGAAAAATACAAATAGTAAATGATATAAAGGCAAACCTGCAGAAAATACCAATTAGAATAGAATAATTGGTACATAGTTTGAGAGGAAAATAATTGATCAATGTGTGGCAACTTAAAAGTAATATGATCCTATTACATAGATTTTTCAGTAAAAGAAAAAAAATATTTAAAGAAAAGCTTTTCCAAGTAGGTGATTCAAAATGAAATTTATCTCACATATCCTTTAGTGTCAGCCATGGGCGTAATGCCAAAACAAAACTTGATGAAAGCAGTTCTTTAGGGGGTAAGATCCTATAACCCAAGTATACCCAGTTTTCTGATGTTCTGGGCATAAAATTCTGGAATAAAGACTAGAATAGAATGCTGAATTCTACTGACAGGTAGAATAAGGACAGAAAGTCTCTCTTTTTAATCCTCACCCAAGGATATGTTTTTATTGATATTTTTCTAGAGGAAGAGGGAAGGAGGGAGAAACAGTAATGGGTTGCCCCACCCTGATTGGAATCAAACCTGTAACCTTTTGATGACACTCCTACCTACGGAGCCACCTGGCCAGGGCAGAAAAATCTCTTTTGGATTTACCACTTAAGGGCCATTCCTGGCTTCAGAGCAATTCAATAATTAAGAAACAGAAACCAGACTGGTAAACCAAAGGGTGGAAGAGAAATAAAGGGGTGAAGACAGCCAGTGTGGAGTTGAACATGGGAATATAGAGATAGCAGATGTTAAATTGTCAGGTGGAGTTAAGGGGATTTTTAATATGGGAAAGATTTGAGCAACATAGAGCTGGGAGAGAAGAAGCTGAGGCAAGAAGGAGAGTGGCTGATCTAGAAGACTCCCCAAGGATGCTGGCCAGGTGGGTGGCCTAAGAGCAAGTGCAGAGCTCAGAGCTCTTTGTGTCCTAGTCTAGGCCTCTGTATCTTCCCACTCCACAAGGCCCTGGAGCCGAGGGCGGAGCTCAGGTGCCAGTTTTCCTCTCTTCTACCCCCTTCACCCCCAGATATTAAGTTCGTCCTACCTTAGCCCGAGGGAACCTCCTGCCTACCCTCTATCTACCCAGATGTTGATTTGAATGATTTTTTTTTTTTATTGTTTCCAAGCTTTACTTTTCACCAAGATGACAGAAAATACAGGAAGGATCTGGTCTTCAGAGTCCCATTTTATGTGTGATATTGTGGCCCAGAGGACTAACCTGCTTTGCCAGGTTCTTTTGGTTAGTAATGGAGTAGGGACTAGAGTCCAGGTTTCTTCTTAGATGATAACCAAACATCCACATAGATGACCTTTAGGTAGTAAAACTTCTATTACAGATGTGGATTTTAAAGATCTCTGAGTAGAGACAGCAGAAGTAAAAAGTTAGCAAATGGAGTAGCTTGAGAAGGGAACAGAGCCTTAATGTGCTCAGAGGGAGGAGCTCTCAGAGACAAGGGAAGGCAGGAGCCAAGGAAGAAAAGAGCCCTGATGAAGGAAGTATATCAGTTTCATACTATCACATGCCGGAGAAACTAAGGTTGAGGATGAGGGAAAGGCCTTTGGGTTGGCTGGCGTGGTTTTTGATGAGTGGTGCTTATGGCCCAAGCAGAAGGACCACAGAGTAGGCTAAGGAGCAATGGAGTCCTTTATTTTAAAAGTAGAGCATGATTTATCCACTGATCTGTTTTTGTTCCTTTTGTTTTAAGAGAAGGAGGGAGGGAGGGAGGGAGGGAGGGAGGGAGGGAGGGAGGGAGGGAGGGAGGGAGGGAGGGAGGAACGGAGGAACAGATCAGTTGCCTCCCACACAAGCCCCAAACAGATCAAAAGATCAAATCCACAGCCTGGGTACATTTCCTGATGGGGAAGAAACCCCCATCACCTTTTGGTATACAGGCTGATGACACCTGGCCAGCGCTAGAGTCCTTTTTAATAAGGACAAGTTCTTAATATAGAGCCAAGCCATGCCCTGGCTCAGTGGTTATAATGTTGGCCTGTGCACCAAAGAGTCCTTGGTTCAATTCCTGGTCAAGGATAGGTACCTTGGTTGCCAATTCCTTCCCAGCCCCTTGTCCAGGCACCTGCAGGAGGCAACCAGTTGATGTGTCTCTTTCACATCGGTGTTTCTCTCCCTCTCCTTCTTTCTCCCTTCCTTCTACTCGCTCTGAAACCAATGGGGAAAAAATATCCTCAGATGAGGATTAAAAATTAAAAATAAATAAAATAGAACAAAGCCATATACAGTAGTATGTAAATTAATCTTTTATGTGCTTCATTTTTCAGATTTCAATAAGTAACTAATATACTTTGATAATCAGAAAAAGAGTTGTGTCTCCAGAATAAATGTAAATCCCTTTTTAGTGGTGTTGATCCACAAAAAGATTTTACAAAATCTAGAAAGCATGGCAACTCAAGCAAGCAGAGTGGCAAAGAATATGAGAGAGAAAATGTCCATCCACTCCACCGCCCCCACCCCCGTAGTGGGCAGAGCTGAATCCATAGAGAAGATAGATCAGAACTGCTGAGCGGGAGGGAGAGTGGTGACATAGCTAGGAGAGCACAATCAGTCCCTTGGGAGTGAGAGACCTAGTCCAGCCTCTAAGATTAATTATTGATTTCAGAGGAGAGACTCTCTTCTGAAGAAAGTTAGGCAAAGGAATCTACTGCTTTAGAGGATTTCTAAACAGTCTATGGGAGAGGCTGGTTGGTGGCTTGCTACTTTGTGCCTGTTTTTTCTCTGTCAAAATATAAGCTCTTGCTTTAAGACCCTGAGTAGATTGTTCATGGATCTAATACTCTGTCAGCTTGACTCCTTGGCAGCACAGTTGGTTTCAGTTTGTACTCCTTTGTTCCAACTATTTTTCTACCTGGTCTTTTAGGTTGGACTTGATTATTTACAAGCAATTTCTAACATTTTAAATTCTCAAGATGGACAAGAGGGATTTTTCTGTTTTTCCAAGTATTGTATACTACAAAACCCTACAGAGCTCTGAGATGCAATGCTTTTCCTCCACCAATTTTATTACAGAGGATATCTAAATAGCTAGGATTATGTAGTGATTTCTGGCAGGGCCAGCATTAGCATCTACAGCTTGTGAAATGTTGTTTTTTGTCCTTTGTTACTTTTCTTTAGAATGTCACCAAGGTAGATGGGGTTTGTGCTTTGTTTCCTAAATCCAGCATTTGGAGTTACCATATTTGCTGAGGTCCCAATTTTGAGACCTTTGTGATCTGGAAAAATATTTTTTAAAATGTGTGAGAGTAATAATATAAAGTAGTACTTCTTGAACTTAAATATATGAAACCACTTGGGGATCTATTAAGTTGCAAATTCTGATTCTGTGGGTCAAAGATGAGGCCTAAGTTTTGTGTTTCCAATGAGTTCCAAGGTTATGCCAGTGTTGCTGGTTCTGAGACCAGCACCAACGGTATAAAGTGCTGTCCGGACAGTATGGCTCCTGGCCACAGGTGGCTGTTGGGAATCTACAGTACCTAGTTCAAATTGAGGTATACTGTAAGTGTAAAATATATACCAGATTCCGAAGGTTTATTATGAAAGAAAAAGAATATAAAATATCTCAATTTTTTATTGGTTACATCTTTTATTTTTTAATATATTTTTATTAATTTCAGATAGGAAGGGAGAGGGAGACATAGAAACACCAATGATTAGAGAGAATTATTGATCAGCTGCTCCTGCACACCCCCTACTGGTGATTGAGCCTGAGAGCAGGCATGTGCCCTTGACCGGAATTGAACCCAGGACCCTTTAGTCACAGGCCGATGATCTGTCCACTGAACCAAGCTGGCTAGGGTTATTGGTTACATCTTGAAGTGATAAAATTTGGGACATATTGGGTTAAGTAAAATTACTAAAATTAATTTCACCTGTTTCTTTTTACTTTTTCAGTATGACACTAGAAAATTACACCTATGTGACTCACATTTGTGGCCTCTATTATATTTCCAGTCTGGAGCATTCATTCCTATCCTAAGAATAATCCACCTGAACAGTATTGGTTATATAAAAGAAATTATAGTTAGGATCATGCTTAAAGTAGTCTTTTATGATCAGAAATATAAATGAGACCTTACAGTAAAAATGCTAGCACATTGATGCGCGAATATATTTATAGGCAGATTATAAAGCATTCTATGAATGTCCCTCTATCTTCACCTTATGCAGTAACATTTTATAATAATTTGTCCTCATTTTTAATGGAACAGCTAGTAAGAGGTCTTTGCATTGAGCATTGTAGTGTTTTTCTCTTTGTTGTTGAGAACAAGGGACTAATGAAAGTAGGTAATGACAGAACAAATCAGACTGACATCCAGCAACCCACAAGGTTTTCCGTCAGCCTGGGTTATGTTCCATGCAGATGGTAGGGTTTGCTGAATCTATAAAAAAAAATGTAGGTTGCTTCAAGCCTGGCTTTTGCCCTCAAAGAGATTTCACAAGCCAGCTGGGGAAATGGATCATTTTGAGAAAAATTTAAGCACAAAATAGTGTGGTTATTTTTATCAGTAGACACATTCAGAGAAAAGTAATGGCTAAAGAGCAAAGTCATAAATCTGAATAGGTTATCTGGGATTAGGGGCCTTGAAAGCCATGCATCTTTCCCTTTTGCCAATAAGGGGATACACTTAGTTGTAGAAATCAAGCACTGTTTTTGTGAACCAACTCTTAACTTCCCCTGCCAGAAAGCATATGTAGCTTCTCAGTGCCATATGCATATAGTCTTCTTACTTTTTGTCAAGTAAGACTGTCCAAAGCTATACATCCAACATAGCTTTCTCCTGTCTCTTCCTACCCTTTAAGCCAACTGTTATTCATTCTCATAACCAACTCCCTCATACATTTATTCTATATAAGGAGACAACCCCTGCCCCGTTTCAGGGTTCCATTCAAATTCCACATTTATGAAGCATCTTTTATATATATATATAGTGATTTCAGAGAGGAAGGGAGAGAGAGATGGAAACATAAATGATGAATCATTAATCAGCTGCCTCCTTATCGCCCTCTCTTGGGGATCGAGTCTGTAACCCGGGCATGTGCCCTGACTAGGAATTGAACTATGACCTCCTGGTTCATGGGTTGACACTCAACCACTGAGCCACACTGGCTGGGCTATGAGGCACCTTGATCTCATATTTGAGTAGTCTCCAAACCTACCTACTTTTACCTAAAACCATTGTACCTACTCTGTCCCTCATGTTAGACATCAATTCCTACAATGCAAAACCCGGTCTTGCCCATCCCTCTATAGTCTTCGTACTCTTTTGCAGGTGGTTCTGGCGTAAGAAGAACCTTCTCTGACTGTTAGCATGGATACAGCATTAAGGTGCCAGGACAGAGAATTAAAGAAATGTGCCTCTGATAGAAGTAGCAAAAGCTTTTGTTTGAGCAAGAATGCAAAACATTTGAAATTTTTTAATTTTAAATTAGCCTTGTATATACTTGGGGGTTTAAGTAATTGCTTTCAGTTAGATGATTGTTCAGAACCATTTTACTCTTAGGTATCTGAGTATTCACGAGACTTAAAAGCCATAAGCTATGAATTGGCTAATTCCCCCCCCCCCTGTTTTTTATTATATATTCAGTTTGCATTAATCAAGTACATACCAACCTAGGCACAGTGCTAGAGTAAAAACTACTTGTTCTACATGGTTACTGTCCTCAGGGAATTCTTAATCTCATAGAGGAAAGAGATAGATGAGTATTTATTGATATGACACAAGAGATGCTATTAGTGGTAGCTGTAAGCAGGGCCATTGGAATCAGTATTCAAGTTCTGATTTTGGCTCCCCCCAACCCCCCCCCCAAAAAAAGTGAAAAGGCACCACGACAGGGCATGTTTTCTGAAGTAGAATTTACCTAAAAACATCAAGACTCTCTGCCAGTTTTTCATAAGTAGTCATAGGAAATATGTAAGATTTGAACTGGTTTTGTTAATGATTCTTTCACATAAACTATCTAGAGTAGAATTTAACTGTCTCATATATTTCTTAACCATTTGTTGTTTTGAATTAGGACCCAAAAAAGATCAATATGCAGTGACTGCTGCATTTTTTTAAAAACATTTTTATTGATTTCAGAGGGAGAGATAGAAACATCAGTGATGAGAGAGAATCACTGATTGGCTGCCTCCTGCATGTCCCCTATTGGGGATCAAACCCACAACCTGGGCAGGTGCCCTTGACCAGAATGATACCTGGGATCCTTCAGTCCACAGGCCAACGCTCTATCCCCTGAGCCAAACCAGCTAGGGCAATTGCTGCATTTTTTAAGTCTCTTTTTATTTGTGTCAGGGTTTTTCAAATTCAGCACTATTGCTATTTGGTTCCCAGTAGTTCTTTGTTGTGGAGGACTGACTTGTGCATATAGCAGTGTGTTTAGTAAGACCTCTGGCCTCTCTGCCCACTGGATGCTAAGCAGCATACCCACTCTAGAGGTGACAACCAAAAATGTCTCCAGGCCTTGCCAAATGTCCCCTGGAGGCAGAGTCACCCCACTACTGATCTGTAGGTTTCCTCTCTCTCTCTCCTTCCTATTTTTTTCTTGTAATTTATTTGCAAAAGAAACTGCAGTTTCCTTCTGTTTGAGTTTCACCCCTGTAGTGTAATTTAACATCGTCTGTCACTAATTTCCTATTAATTGGTAGTTGAATCTAGAAACTATATTAGTTTCAGATTTTTTTGTTTTGTTTGACAAGACTGCTTCATGCATAATGTTTTGTCCTGTCAGGAGGCACATAGTGTGTATTATCTTTTTGTCAACCACTGATGCCTAATTTATTCTTCAGGGATCTTTTTTACTTTAAAATGTATTATATCTATTTGCATGTAGATAAACTTTATTTTAAATAACAATCTGTGTTCTCTCTTAATAAAGGAAGGGGAAATGGAAGGTGAGGCGGTTGAAGCCATTGTGGAGGAATCTGAAACTTTCATTAAAGGAAAGGAGAGAAAGACTTACCAGAGACGCCGAGAAGGAGGCCAGGAAGAGGATGCTTGCCACCTACCCCAGAACCAGACTGATGGGGGTGAGGTGGTCCAGGATGTCAATAGTAGTGTGCAGATGGTCATGATGGAACAGCTGGATCCTACTCTTCTTCAGATGAAGACCGAAGTAATGGAGGGTACAGTCGCTCCAGAAGCAGAGGCTGCTGTGGACGATACCCAGATCATAACCTTGCAGGTTGTAAATATGGAGGAGCAGCCCATAAACATAGGAGAGCTTCAGCTTGTTGAAGTCCCCGTTCCCGTGACTGTACCTGTTGCTACCACTTCAGTAGATGAACTCCACGGAGCTTATGAGAATGAAGTATCTAAAGAGGGCCTTGCAGAAAATGAACCCATGATATGTCACACCTTACCTTTGCCTGAAGGGTTTCAAGTGGTGAAAGTGGGGGCCAATGGAGAGGTGGAGACGCTAGAGCAAGGGGAACTTCCACCTCAGGAAGATCCTATTTGGCAAAAAGACCCAGACTATCAGCCACCAGCCAAAAAAACAAAGAAAACCAAAAAGAGCAAACTTCGTTACACAGAGGAGGGCAAAGATGTGGATGTTTCTGTCTATGACTTTGAGGAAGAGCAGCAGGAGGGTCTGCTGTCAGAGGTTAATGCAGAGAAAGTGGTTGGTAACATGAAGCCTCCAAAACCAACAAAAATTAAAAAGAAAGGTAAAATGACTTTATCCATTCTGTTTTCATGAAACCAATTTGGAATGAAGTAGATAATGGTATATATGCAGGTTATTTCATATATATATATATATATATATATTTTTTTTTTAAGATCATGATGTGAGTGCTAGTCTTTTTAGCCCGTCTAAAATAAGTTTTTAAGACCTGAAGATAAAGAAGTAAATCTATTAGTGGCAAAAAAGTAATAATTATGATATTTGTAGAAATTTAAGATTGGGATTAATCTTAACGTTTTTTAACCCTACAACAAGTAAGTGTTTTATTTTGCATATAGGTGTAAAGAAGACATTCCAGTGTGAGCTTTGCAGTTACACGTGTCCACGGCGTTCAAATTTGGATCGTCACATGAAAAGTCACACTGATGAGAGACCACACAAGTGCCATCTCTGTGGCAGGGCATTCAGGACAGTCACCCTCCTGAGGAATCACCTTAACACACACACAGGTGCTGGATAAGAATGTCGGGACCTACAGCATAGCTACGATTAAAACTTGGGCTTTATAAGGATGGTGATCCAGAAAAAGATTATCTGTGGTAGATAACCTGTCGAATTTCTTGAAGACATCACCATTGTGTTGCTAAGGTTTTAACAACTACTAAAAATGACCCCCCAAAATTCCCAGGCAAAAATTGCCAGGCACTGTGTTGAAGAACATTCAAAATAGTAGTGAAATCCTAGCTTTGTAAAAACCATGCTTTCTGGTTATTTTACCTCAAGGAAGATAAGTAATTCATAATCTCAGAATAGAAAGAGTAAGGCATCGTTCTAGCAGTTCAAACACTTATTCATTCACACTCCATGCGTACTTCAGCATTCTAGCATTAGCTTCACCTTGGCTATGGTCAGGTCTTGGGGGTCACTGAAATGGAAGGACTGTGCCCTGGACCTCTCTTTTAGGTTCTCTTCCAGGCTCTTTGCATTTTAGTGTTGGTTTTGGCTCTAAGTGCTAACAATGAAACTTCTTTCCTCCAGTTCTTTATGCAGAATAGCTCTTCTTTATCCAGATTCTCCACATCACTTTATATGACTAATCTTGTTTTTATTTGATGTGCTGATTGTCTAGTGAGTGTGATTAAGTGGGGGTTGGCCTAAGCAATATGCTGTGTATTTGCGGGTTTTTTTGTTTTGTTTTGTTTTCTGATGGGTCTTAGTCACTTTTTAAAAAATATTTTTTTGATTTCAGAAAAGTGAGGGAGAGAGAGAAACATCAATGATGAGAGAGAATCATTGATCAGCTGCCTCCTGTATGCCCCCCACTGGGGATTGAGCCCATAACCACGGCATGTGCCCTTGACCTTGACCAGATTCAAACCTGGGATCCTTCAGTCTGCAGGCTCCATCCACTGAGCCAAACCAGCTAGAGCTGACTTAGTCACTTTTCACCATCTTCCTAGTTTCTACTCAGACACTTAATATGTTTTACTGGGTAGTTTGAAGACACTATAAAAGCAGCATATTTATAATAATAGAAGAGTAATATGCTAATTGGACCGGACAGCTGAACAACCTTTTGGATGAAGCCAGGGCTGCGAGGGCTGAGCCCCTTGCACAAATTTCATGCATCGGGCCTCTAATAACTAGATAAAAGTAGCTGTCCCCAGAAAGACAGTTTATGCTGAGGAATAGCCTCTTTCCATAGCGTGACTTGGTGAACGTGGATCTTGAGCAGAGGAACATATGTGGTCTTCTGGTGCAATCCAATGAAAATCTGTCCCACAGCAGGTTCTTCCTTAATTGCCATTCTTATATCTATCAGATCAGGGTTGGGGAATGTCTGGCTCATGGACCGTATAAGGCCCAAGAAATCATTTAGTCTAGCCTTGCCAAAGCATTAGGGGCGAGTTAATTAAATGTTTGACCAAATATAGCAGAGCTAAATTTTAAATTGATGATTTTGTATGGCCTGCAAATGATGTTATAAATACCCAAATGGCCCTTGGCAGCAAAAGTTTCCCCATCCCTGCTCTAGACAGTACTAGGTAAGCATTGGACATTCTTGTTTTCAGTTTGCCTTGTTAGAGTGGATGCTGCTTTCCTTTTCTTGTTAACTGTTATTTTACTTACATCTCTATACCACCAGATTATACATTTTTCATAGACAAGAACTCTGTCCTTCACTCCTATATCCTCTGGTATTAAAGGAGCAAATTGAGCAAATACATTTCTTGGAATTTCTTAATTAATGATCATATTCCAATTACACTTCCCTCTCCATGGTTATTTCAATCTCTGGGAGAATCATTTTTGTAATGACTGCCTCCATTCATTACATTGGAGCTCTTCCTAATTTCCATTCTCAGAGGTAGCCTTCCTTTGGTTTTGGTGTTTGGGATTACCTTGCTGTCCCCTTTTACCTGCAGCCCACAATTAAAGCTGATCCCTAGATTCTGAATAATAGTCTGTAAAAACAGCACTCTGTTCTGTCAGCTTTATCACCTTATTGTCATTATTATCTGGGGCATGGTGTTTCTTTCCAATGCAATATTCGAAGTATAAATGGCTAGAAAAGGTTTGCTAAAGTAATATGGGACATATTAAAAACAATAAGATTCTTTCAATGAATGGGGAAAAGAACAAGAAATGTATTGCCTGTGTGTATTATTAGTTTATAGAAATGTTCAAATATTACCGAATTGACATGCAGGTCATAGAATGTTAGACATGGATGTTGGAAAGTATTGAAAGTGATCTGTGTAAAGGCAGTAGTTCTTGGTAAAGCCTTTGGTAAATCTCTAGAATTCTTTATCAAATGGGTAATTAAGGGAAACTAAATGTTTCGCACATTTTCTGATAGTCTGGGGTTAGTGTTGTAAAGTCAGCTAGTCTTTCTTAGAGCTTTTTGAGCTACTTTCTGTCTAGTGCAGAGTAAATGAAATAACCAGGGTCCATTCTCATGAGTCATTAACTGTGCCCTTGATCTTGTCTTTCTGTTATATCCTCTTTTCTCTTAGGTACACGTCCTCACAAGTGCCCAGACTGTGACATGGCCTTCGTGACTAGTGGAGAATTGGTGCGGCATCGTCGTTACAAACACACCCATGAGAAGCCATTTAAGTGTTCCATGTGCGATTACGCCAGCGTAGAAGTGAGTGTTCAGGTTGTTGGCCACTCTTAAGAAGAGCATGATACCAGTATGAGGATATAAGCTCCCCAAACTGATTTAAGATCAGATAGAAAATCTTACTAGATTATTAAAACCCCCGTTCCCCACCACCAATGGAAACTGTAATGAATATGAAAGATTTACCCTATAAAAAAGAGCACAAGTTCCACGTGTCATTATAGACAATGTCTACCAAACTTCACAGAAACAAATAGCTATACCCAGAATATTTAAAAATGAGAGTTTTATCTCCTTTATTATTTGAGACTACCCTGTTATCAAAACTGGATAAGGATAGTACCAAAAAGATAACTATCTTTATTCTCAAGGAAAAACAAATATTCTAAGTAAAATTAGCTTTTAAATCAAATTAGTAATATGTTTTTAAAAATAAGTGATTACTGCTCTGGCCATTGGTGATGTGGTTAGTGCATCAGCTTATGCACAGGTTTGAGCACATACCTGGGTTGAAGGTTCAATCCCTGGCCCTGGTTGGGGTGCGTGAGGGAGGCAACAAATCCATCTCTCTCACTGCCCCCCCACCCCTTTGTTTCACTCTCTCTAAAAACATCCTGGGAAGAAGACTAACAAAACAAAAAAAGTGATTACTAAATGGAGTATATCTAAAATGCAAGGACAGTTCAACATTAGGAATTTATTAGTGTGAACGACATTGAGAGGTTTTTAAAAACCATATGATTATTTATATAGATTATTGAAAACTAAATTTCAATACTCAGTTACTTCTAGTAGAAGGAAATGTTTTTACTATAAGGAGTATATACTAGAAATCCATAGTAAACTCTTAACTCTGAAATATTGGAAGTATTCTCATTAAACTTGGAACAGGACATCCATCTTATTATTTCAGCATTGTATTGGAAATCCTAGCTAATAGAATAAAATAAGAAATGAATGATAAATGGAAAAAACAAAATTGTCCTTTCAGACATATTTCCTTATAGAAAATTCAGGAGTATTAACCAAAAACTTAAGAGTAGTAAGTGTTCAGTTGGGTGCCCAGATACAAAATAAGTACACAGAAATCAGTGACTTACCTTATACTATCCATAGTAGGAAGCAGGTTCAAATTCTAGCAAGCAATATAATGATTTAGAGGTAAACTGAACAATAAAAAACATCTGACACCTATGTGAAGAAAACTTGATTTTTCTGAAGGACATTAATAAGTGAAGAGACACTACAAGTTCTAAATTCAACTGAAAGAATAAATATAAATGACTAAGAACATTTGAAAAAAGAAGGGGTTTGTGCAATTGGATGTTGTAAAATCCACATAGTAGTAAATGAAGACACTGTGGTATTGGAGCAGAAATAAAAAGCTTGTTGGGGCCGAATAGAATCTTGTGCACATAGGAATTTAATGTGTGATAAGGAGGCAAATCTTGGAAAGAGTAATGCTGTTGGAACCATTGTTAGACCAGTTACATTCTGTGAAAAGTTCTTATGAGTGCAAGGGAATTAATGACTGTATTGAAAGCACTTAGCAAAAAGTTGGAAAGTCACCATTTTGTTGAAAAGGTACCCATAGAAGACGAAGACCAATGTCAATAATGAGGAACGTGAGAGGCCCCTGAAACCTGGCCTGTCTGGGAAGTGCTGATGATGGGGAGAGAGGATGAGGGGAATTAAAACATGCTTATTTGGATTCAAGTTTTAGAAGAAAATTGATGAGCACAGATTATTTTTAAACGATTAATGAAAAAATTCAAAAATATGAAAGTAGATAGAATGGTATCCAGCTTAAAATTATTAATGACCAATCTTGACTATGTGTGCCCCTGTCCATTTACTCTCTTCCCTTAGATTACAGTATGGATTTGAGAAACAAAGATTATAAAGAATGAGGAAGAGATACTATGTTTTAGACTTTTTCTGTATTCTGATCTTCAGTGCCCAAAAGCTACACTTTGGTGCCTAACCCACAGCACTCATGTTACAATTTGTTAAAGTGTAAGGTTTGATTGCTTCATGTTTCAGGTCAGCAAATTAAAACGTCACATTCGTTCTCATACTGGAGAGCGTCCGTTCCAGTGCAGCTTGTGCAGTTATGCCAGCAGGGACACATACAAGCTGAAAAGGCACATGAGAACCCATTCAGGTAGGACTTCTTTCCTCCTTACTTTTCAGTGGGTCTCTGGCACCCTGTGAACCACCACCTGCCCCTCTTATTACTGAATGGAAGTATATCATTCATGAGTGCCTTTCTGGCATATCTGCTGAATTCATTGTTCTGAATATACATTTAAAAAAGGAAAGTTTTTACTATTGAAATCTGGGTAGACTATCTAACCCAGCTCATTCAGTTTTCCTAAAAGAAACATCTACCTGTAGGTCCTCCTTTGGGAAAGCACCAAAAGGTAAGCATTGCTGTGGGAACTACTCTCTTTCTTTATTTCTCTTTTTCATTTTGGAAATATTTTTTTTAATTCTTCTATTATTTTTTTAACAAATGGCCCCAAGGATAGGAGACCAGGGGAGCAGGGAGGAGGAGGAGCAAGGCCCCAGCCCCACAACCCTCCCACCCACCGCTTTTCTCCTTATCCTAAATAATAACGAGGTATATGCAAATTGACCACACTCCAACATACATGATGGCCTATAGGGGAGGGTATTTAGGAGCAACTGGGCCTGCAGGGGGAAGGCAGTTGGGAGTGACTAGGCCTGCAGGGGAGGGCAGTTAGGGGCAACCAGGTCAACAAGGGAGGGAAGTTAGGGGCAACCGGGCCAGCAGAGGAGGGCACTTTGCAGGGGCGGGCAGTTGGGGGCAACCAGGCCAGCTGGAGAGAGCAGTTAGAGGCAACCAGGCCTTCAGGGGAGGACAGCTGGGGGAGACCAGGCCAGCAGGCAGGCAAACAGTTGGGAGCCAGCAGTCCTGGATTATGAGAGGGGTCCCAGATTAGAGAGGGTGCAAGCTGGGCTGAGGGACACATACCTCCGCCCCCCATGCGTGAATTTTGTGCATCAGGCCTCTAGTATATTTATGATCTATATACAAGGCTGGGGGCAATAGGAGCAAGGGGAACTCACTCAGCAGGGTGGAGGCAATCTAGGCTCCTTGTCCCCTTGGGACCCAGGCTATTCTGCCTGAAGGGAAGACCCTTCTCAGGAAGATGGCCCTGTCTGCTCCCAAGGCTTTGGCAACAGCATAAGGCATCAGGTGGGGAGGTCTGGGGGCAGGCACATGCGGAAGAGGAAGTAGAGCTCCATTCATACTGGGAGGTCAGGAATGGAAGGGCAGCTTCAGATGGTAACCTGAGAATCCAGACTTGGGGGAAATGGGACTTTCTCCCTCACCTGCTGGTGAAGGTCAGTGTGCTGGGTGCGGAAGAACCCACTATAGGTGGAGGGTGGGGCTTTGAGATGGGAACTGAGTCCTACTCTCTTTCTCATATGTACAACTCTATGGCAGCAGCAGTTTAGGGCTTGTTTGCCATCTCTCAAGATAGGCATGAGCCAGTTAGTGGACCTGAGCCTCCGCTTTCCTGAGTAAGACCTCAAGATTCTCTGTGGCTTTACATATCTGCCACCTGAGTTTGGAGGCAATTAAATGATAGTATTTAGTCATTTCATCTAATTTATTCATTCTGTATTTCCTCTTTAGGAGAAAAACCTTATGAATGTTATATTTGTCATGCGCGATTTACCCAAAGTGGTACCATGAAGATGCACATTTTACAGAAGCACACAGAAAATGTGGCCAAATTTCACTGTCCCCACTGTGACACTGTCATAGCCCGAAAAAGTGATTTGGGTAAGTAAATTAGTGACAACTGAGGAAAAAAAGTATTTTGAAGGATTTGGGAAAGTATGAAGATCATAAATAACTTCTTTTTTCTAATATATTTTTATTGCTTTCAGAGAGGAAGGGGATGGGGGAGAGAGAGAAACATCAATGAGGAGAGAGAATCATTGATTAGCTGTCTCCTGCACGCCCCCTACTGGGGATCGAGTCGGCAGCCCTGGCCTGTGCTCTTGACCAGAATCGAACCTGGGACCCCCTCAGTCCACAAGCTGATGCTCTATCCACTGGGCAAAACCAGCTGGGGCCATAAATAACTTCTTTATCTGACTTGTGTAAGTTTGTGTGTGTGCATGGCCTGCCACTTAATAAAAGCTGTTGTTTAGCTGCTATTTTTCTCTCTTTCTCTTACTGCATATAGCTCATTTATAAATTAATGGAGCTGTAATAAGAAGAAACAGTATACCTTTAATTAGTAGTCAGAATGTTTAAGTCCCCAAATAAACAAGTGACATAGTATGAGTAAAACTAAGGTCAGTTCAAGTCAGATTTTTCAAAACATTTATGCTTTCTCTGGGTAATTACACTGTTTTATTGGTAACTGATAACTATAATCCTGTGCATATTTAAGCTAGAGTTTATATAGAGGCAGAGTTTAGCAGTAGAAATTTTAGTATGTCATACTTAGAGATATGGTCACCTGGAATTCTCAGTTTTCTTATTTAAAAAAAGATGAAAAGCCGAGACCGGTTTGGCTCAGTGGATAGAGCGTCGGACTGCGGACTGAAGGGTCCCGGGTTCGATTCCGGCAAGGGCATGTACCTTGGCTGGGGGCACATCCCCAGTGGGGGGCGTGCAAGAGGCAGCTGATCTATGTCTCTCTCTCATCGATGTTTCTGACTTTCTATCCCTCTCCCTTCCACTCTAAAAAATCAATAAAATATATTTTTAAAAAATAAATAAATAAATAAAAATTAAAAAGATTTAAAAAAAAATACTGCCCCAGTCTGTTCTCTGTCCTTAAAAGTAATTATTAAAAACATTTTTGACATTTAATTACTTTACAAATTGTCTATGAACTGTCAAATAGTAGTAGTTTTTGCTTTTTTACCCTTTTGATTTTCACAACAACCATATTAAATCATCAAGGCATGTATTCTAGCTTTATAGGCTAGACTGGTATCTTCATCGAAAGCTATACAACACACCTCATGAGTAACAAAGCTGGACTTGAGTCCTTTTTAGTTGTTTCTTGGATTGGGGGCAATATATAAGTACCCAGGTTGCATCAGGAACATAGATTTAAACACACTGTCCTCTGATAAAGCTTTACTGTTCTTACCATATAGAAACTAAAATCTAAACCAATGATATCTCATGGCATTTTGTGAGCTGTTAGGCCACTGTCTGGATATTCAAGTTTATCTCCCAAAATTAATGCCAAAGAAGTATGTGTTTCCTCTTAAAGCAGGCCTGATTTCACTCTTATATGCAGTAAATAAAATTATTCACTTTGTGACACAGGAAAGTTTGGGCTTTGGAGACAGACCTACTAGAATCAAGATTCACTTCCAAATACTTATTACTATGAGCCTTTCCTCCTCCCTCAACTGATGTATGGGAGGAATAAAACCTATCTTACAGGACTGTTATTACAAGTATTTAATAAGAGTATATGAAAGAGAGAGAAGCCTCTGTCAGAAGACCAGAGGGGAAAGTTGAGGCCTAAAAATTACTCAAAATATATAAAAGGCCTTCAGCCCTCACCAGTTTGGCTCAGTGGATAGAGTGCCGGCCTGCAGAACAAATAGTGCTAGGTTCAGTTCTGGTCAAGGGCACTTACCTTGATTGCAGGCTCCTTTCTGGCTTGGGCCCTGGTTGGTTTCTCTCACATTGATGTTTCTGTCTTTCTCTTTCCCTTCCATTCTTTCAAAAAAAAAAATCAATGGAGCCCTAACTGGTTTGGCTCAGTGGATAGAGCATCGGCCTGTAGACTCAAGGGTCCTCGGTTCGATTCCAATCAAGGGCATGTACCTTGGTTGCGGGCACATACCCAGTAGGGGGTGTGCAGGAGGCAGCTGATCGAAGTTTCTCTCTCATCGATGTTTCTAACTCTATCCCTCTCCTTTCCTCTCTGTAAAAAAACAATAAAGTATATTAAAAATTAAAATTAAAAAAATCAATGGAAAAAAAATCCTTGAGTGAGGATTAAATAATAAATAAATATCCTTCATATAATGAACATGTTTAGCCAACCCTTCTCTTAATCATTTCCATTCCCCAGAGTTGGCCCTCAGTAAGTCTGATATATTGCCTTGATAGAATCAGATTGGTGGTACCATAAATTCATGATCCCAAATGCAGCTGACAGGGCTGGCTCATTGCTCCTGGGCAGTCCAGCTATTTATCCTTGTCAGGAGTGCTCCCCTTCTCCTCAGTGAGTTTGTTCATTGATTCATTCCACAAATGTTTCGGTGCCTGCTATGTGGAAGGCACTATGACAGTTAGGTAAATCATTCTCTTTAAGCCTCTAATCTTCCCTTTTCTATCTCCCTGGTGTCAGTGAGTGATCTCTTTTTCTTTCTACTTAAAAATAAAATTAAGGCAGCAGGTTGAAAGTCCAAATTTTCTGTTATCAAACCTACCTGTGTCTAATTCATCCCCCCTTGTCCCATCTTGTCTCAGGTCTGTCCCTTTGCGTTTGCCTTGATCCCACTCCTGTCATGGCAGCCTTTAACACCAACAGTATGGCCTGAATAGCTTCCATTCACGTTCTCACTCCTTGATGTATCCCCTCACCTCCAAGCATGCGTATGCCTCTTCTATTTTTATTTATTTCTATTTGAGAGACAGAGAGAGAGTCAGAGAGAAACATCAGTGTGAGAGACATCAATCACTTGCCTCCCGCACACACCCTGAGCGAGAACCAAGCCCCCACCTTTTGGTGCACAGTACACTCCAGCCCACTGGGTCACGCCAGCCCGGGCTTCCTCTCCTGTCTTTAAAAACTATTTCCGCCGAGACCGGTTTGGCTCAGCGGATAGAGCGTTGGACTGCGGACTGAAGGGTCCCGGGTTCGATTCCAGCAAGGGCATGTACCTTGGCTGCGGGCACATCCCCAGTAAGGGGTGTGCAAGAGGCAGCTGATCGATGTCTCTCTCTCATCGATGTTTCTGACTTTCTATCCCTCTCCCTTCTGCTCTGTAATAAATCAATAAAATATATTTTTTTTAAAAATGTTTAAAAAAAACTATTTCCCCTTCCAGGTTTAACTTTTATCTCCTTCCTAGCCAACCCTCACAAAGAATTATGTCTCTCACCTTCTCTCTTCCACAGCTTCTAATTCCCCGCTCATCTGGAGCATGCCCCATCACTCTAAAGAGACTTGCTGAAGTTACTAATGACCCTGTGTGGTAGAGCATAGGGAACATGGCTCTTACCTGTTACCCTCGCGCTCTCAGCACCATTTTCTGTAGTGTTCTGTGCCCTCTTTTGTTGTTTTGTTTTTCATGTTGTTGTTTTTGCCCTCCTCCCTAAAACACGTTTTTCCCTTGGCTTTCATGGCACTGCGTCCTGTTGGTTTGGGCTTGTTTCTCTGACTGTTTATTCTCAAGTTTCTTATTTTAACTCTTTTCCTCTTACTGGCATTAACTTTTGAGATTTCTTAAAATATGACTCATACTCTTCTTTTTCTATTCTTTATGTTTTGCTGAGTGATTTCATCAGCTCCCAAGGTCTCACTCAAATTCCGACAACTCCTAAATTTATGTTCCTTTGAGTTGGGCTTATATAGCCATCTACCTTGCCATCCCTCTCCCTGCTTTGATATTGTTGGCATTCCAAATGCAACACGTCAAAACTGAGTCCTCGCCCTAGCTCCATGGTCAGCAAACTGCAGCTCGCGAGCCACAGGCGGCTCTTTGGCCCCTTGAGTGTGGCTCTTCCACAAAATATCACAGCCTGGGCAAGTCTATTTTGAAGAAGTGGCATTAAAAGAAGTTTAAATTTTTAAAATTTGGCTCTCAAAAGAAATTTCAGTCTTTGTACTGTTGATATTTGGCTCTGTTGACTAATGAGTTTGCTGACCACTGCCCTAGCTGGTTTGGCTCAGTGGACAAAGCATCAGCCTGAGGACTCAAGGGTCCCAGGTTTTATTCCAATCAAGGGCACATGTCTGGGTTGCGGGCTCCATCCCCAGTGTGGTATGTTTAGGGGGCAGCCAATCAATGATTCTCAGCATTGATGTTTCTATCTCTCTCCCTTTCCCTTCCTCTCTGAAATCAATTTAAAAAAAAAAATTTTTTTTTTAAGTTTTTTAACTGGTCTACTTAGTTTTCTGAGTTAGAAATCAGGCATTTGTCCCTAACACCCACCTTCCTCTTCTGTACTCTATTACTAAATCCCGCTGATTCAACTTCCTAGATTTCTCATCAGTTCTCTCCCTTCTTCCATATCCATTACTGTCATCCTTATCCAGGCCACCATCTTCTTTCACCTATCCTGTTTCAACATCTTAAGTGGTCTCCTCACCTTTGTAGTTATTTCTCCTTTTAATTAATTTTTTGTATAACAGCATAATCCTTTTAAGAAGCAGAAATAGCCAAAACCGGTTTGGCTCAGTGGATAGAGTGTCGGCCTGTGGACTGAAAGATCCCTGGTTCGATTCCGGTCAAGGGCATGTACCTTGGTTGCGGGCACATCCCCAGTAGGGGGTGTGCAAGAGGCAGCTGATCGATGTTTCTGACTTTCTATCCCTCTCCCTTTCTCTCTGTAAAAAAATCAATTAAAATATATTTTTAAAAAAAGAAACAAATAAATGTATTATTAACTTATTGAGATGCTTGTTTATGTTTTCACAAGTTAGACTGGACTCTGTATTTTGCTTTCAGGTGTCCACTTGCGAAAGCAGCATTCCTATATTGAACAAGGCAAGAAATGCAGATACTGCGATGCTGTGTTTCATGAGCGCTATGCCCTCATTCAGCATCAGAAGTCACACAAGAATGAGAAGCGCTTTAAGTGTGACCAGTGTGATTATGCTTGCAGACAGGTAGAGACTCATGGGTACAAAGCAGTTGATGCTTCATGGGTGTCAAATTTCATCAAAGCGTTCTTACAAAACTTGTATGGTGGCTATTTTTAAGGATAATATGTTCAAACTATGATTTGTGGGGAATATCTTAAAGGTTCTATTGATTGTATCTCTGTCTCCAGCTGATGTTTTATTCAGTCACAGCTTACCCACTCCACCCCCCCCCCCCCCTCAGGCAGACTACTGACTTCTTTCTCGGAACTGTGGAGATTAAGTTCAGGACTTGAAAGAAGGGAAGAATTTGGTCCTAGAGCCTGATGCTTGGGAATAATCAAAAGAATCAGCCTGGCAGGAGTGGGCATATCTGCTTGGGATTTATGGAAGTAGTTCACCCCAGTAAAGATTAGTTTACTTTTCCACGAAGCCTAGATCCTTGGGAGAGAAAAGCCTGTCAGCCATATGCACACAGGTGGTAGCTGGGGCAGCAGCCCTCTGACAGACTCTGAAGCCTCTGCCCCCACCTGCTCTTTCAGGAGAGGCACATGATCATGCACAAGCGCACCCACACCGGGGAGAAGCCTTATGCCTGCAGCCACTGCGACAAGACCTTCCGCCAGAAACAACTACTCGACATGCACTTCAAACGCTATCATGACCCCAACTTTGTCCCTGCGGCCTTTGTGTGTTCTAAGTGTGGGAAAACATTCACACGGCGGGTAAGAGTCAGAGCTTTACATCTTCTGTTATGGCTCTTTTAAATTTATTGGGGTTACATGGTTAATAAAATGATATAGGTTTCAACTATATAATTGTATGATACATCATCTATATATTACATTGTGTGTTCACCACTTCAAGTCAAATTTTAATGGTTCTTAATATTATATTCTTGTTCTTCCACTGCAAAGCATGGAAGTTCTTCCCACTGAGGTAATAGACACAGAGGTGCTGTCTCCATATGTGAACCCTTCTGCTGTGGGAAGTTTCCCAATAGGTCTGTCCTGGGTCTTCCTTTGGGACCATGTTAGTCAGATCTGCACCGTACAGGTAGCTGGTCTGACCCTCCCCAGCCCCTTTTGCCTCGTGCTGCTGAGCTCCACTCAGGGGACCCAGCGTCATCTTCTGAAGGACTCTTTCTCTCCTCCCCTTCTTTCTCCCTCTTGTCCCCTCCAAATGGAGATAATTCCTTGAATGAGGAGAGCATGTTTTAGGACATATATTAGCAGACTTTCAGACTTAATATAGATACTCTATTGTTTTTATTTTATTAAACTAAAGACAACTTCCGGTGCTCATCTTTACTTTTTCAGTAATGTGAAAGAGGGTTTGTTCCTTTTGTTAGAATACCATGGCAAGACATGCTGATAATTGTGCTGGTCCAGAGGGTGTAGAAGGGGAAAATGGAGGAGAAACGAAGAAGAGTAAACGTGGAAGAAAAAGAAAGATGCGCTCTAAAAAAGAAGACTCCTCTGACAGTGGTAAGTGGCTTGTTTCTTGGTTTAGTTGAACATGGCAGATTTTGGTTCCCAGTTTATGTACAGATATGCTGGGAGGTAGAAGTAGGCTAGTGCTTTTAAACCTCCAATCTTCCTAGTGTGTATATATATTTACAACAGCAGTTTGCTTCTGGGGCAAATTTTTTTCTAATGGCATTCTAGAAATTGCTTAATAATACTAAGTTATGTTCATTTAAAGCCAAAGCAAAATTAATATATTTACTCAGTTTACTCAGGTTAGTGGTATTTTAAGGCCAGCGGAGTTTCTTTTCTATGTTCATAACTTTCACCTTTAGGAAGCTGGTCTAGATTTGATCAGTGAATCTGATGGACATGAAGTAGATTGCTTAAAGCATCTTGACCAACCTCTGGTTTGACTGCCTCTGTCAGCCTAGCCTTGAGATGTATTGATCAAATTTATTGAAGGTCAGCCTTTCTCCTCCTTCCTCAATCTCTTCATTTATGTTTTAAAACTTGGCCTATTTTCCTACCATTGATGCTCTTTGGGGTGTTTTTGCCTTTCTAGTCATGAAACCCAGACAGAAGGTATGCTGTGAGGTGTTAGACTCGTGAAGAGCGAGAGAGAACAAGAATGTTGGTAATGTAGGAGTCACATTTGAGGATTCAAATTTGTCCCAAAGTGTTAGGATCTACAATGTGGACACTTGGACACTGGCACCCAGTTGAGAAGGCACATCTGTGACTACAGATGTAAGCTTTTTATGGAAAAGAATGTAGAGTTTTTGTTTTGGAGAATGCACTTTCCCAGAAGCACTATCAGACTGGAGAGATTATAGGAGGTGCCTAATTGCTATTTCTAAGGATTCCTCATTTTGTTTTCTGTGTTACTTGTTAGTAGAAGTAGTGGGAAGGGAACAAAATTTTTGAAAATTAAATATATTAAAGACCTTTAGTTATTTTATTGTAAAACTTGCTCATGAAAGCTCTAAGTTTTTTATATGTAGATTTGTGAGAAGGTCTCTTTAATTTTTCTTTATTTTAGAAAAACCTTCACTTTTCTATTCAGAACTTTAGCTTCTTCTAGAAGCAATTTATTTTATTATTTTTTAAATTTTTTAAGATTTATTTCAGAAGAGGAAGGGAGAAGGAGAAAGGGATAGAAACATCAGTGATGAGAGAAAAATCACTGATCAGCTGCCTCCTGCACGCCCCCCACTGGGGATTGAGCTCATAACCCCGGGGGAGGAGGGGCATGTGCTCTTGAGCAGAATCAAACCCTGGGACACAGGCCCAAGCTCTATTCACTGAGCCAAACCAGCTGGGGCTGAGAGCAATTTATTTTTGCTTCCCCCCCCCCCCTTTTTTTTTACTAGTGCTATTTTTATTTATTTTTTTCTTTATTGATTAAGTTATTACATGTGTGTCCTTATCGCCCCATTGCCCCCAATCCTCCTTTGCTGCCTTTTTTAGTGCTAAGTGTATTTTAAGCAGTATCATGTTTAGTTTCAAAGTTTTAAGTGAATTACTTTCTTTAAAATGTCAGTGTGCTTGCTTTTTATAAAAGAACACACGACTCTCTACTAAGAATCTATCTTTAGGAAAATATGTAGACTATTAGGAGGTGCCAAGGAATATTTGGGGTTAGAAGGCCCCAAATATCGCCAGAGACCCACAGATAATCCTGACCTGTCCCAGGAGTTGCTCTTAGTTGCGGAGCTTCATGCTGCCACAGACATCCCTTCTTTCCCGTGGTATTGCCCTGCTCGTTTCTGTGGGCCAGTCCCTAATTGTACTTCACCAGAAGCATGTTTTAGCTGAAGAATTCTAGTTTGTAGAGCACAGTTTGGTTCTGGGCCTAATATCTAATATTAATCTCTCCCGCCCCCCAGTCTGGGTTTTTCATTCCACGGCTTACAAAGGCCAAGCAGTTATGTATCCCCTCCCAGGAGCTCTGCCTGGCCATCTGCAGAGATTGTGCAGCAGAGTCTACTGATATTTTCAAGATTTTTTTGCCCAAATTTCTCCAAGCCAATGAGCTTTTGGTCCTTAAACCCTTTTTGTATGCTCCCCTACCCCATTTCTGACTGATTATTTCGTTTTCTAGGCATTGGGCTAACTTAGGCAATTGGGGGTCTGAATAAGTTCAACAGGGAAGTTCTTGACACACTGCCACATAAGACTCCGTTCCCGCTCTAACGGGTTTGGCTCAGTGGATAGAGCGTCAGCCTGCCGACTGAAAGGTTCTAGGTTCAATTCCGGTCAAGGGTATATACCTTAGTCGTGGGCACATCCCCAGGAGGGGATGTGCAGGAGGCAGCTGATCAATGTTTCTCTCTCATCGATGTTTCTGACTCTCTCCCTCTCCCTTCCTCTCTGTAAAAAGTCAGTAAAAATATATTTTAAAAAACAAGACAAAAACCTACATTCCCCATATTTCATTTAGGATGTTATCACTTGATTAATCAGCCTTTTTTTTTTTCTTCAGAAGATCAGGCATTTACTCACAGATTTCTAAATTTAAACGTTTGGTTCCAGAGGAAGAGAAAGTGGTTGTGACCTGTGCTTCTTGCAGGCAGGCAGGCAGTGTACATTGTGTGGCACAGCGGTGGGGGGGGGGGGGGGGTAACAAGACGCCTTTGGCTGCCTGCAGGGGTGAGCAGCAGAACAGCCCCAGTTGAGGTTAGAGGTTGGATTTCCACCTGCTGTGGCTTAGCTCTGCCTTACAAATCACTTACCTTTTCACTTTTTCTATAAAATGGGGTGACATCCTTACTAAATAACACATGGAGTAATGGAGGCATTAATCGTGGTGTGCAGTGTCAATACAGCTGTGTTTGTGTAGTGGAATATAAGCTGCAGAGCATGATTACGTGTGTTATCGCAACCCTTTTGATACTCAGATCACTAGTAAGTAGGTTGAGAGCTTTAAAAATTACACAAGGAACTGAGGTTCAGCATGGTCATTGTCTTAGGTCTCATACCTAGTAAGAAATCCAGGACTCAGAGCCATATGTTATCAGGTTCCTCATCAATATTTTTTCTACCGTAGTTCTTTCTTGGAGACCCCATGCACGAATTCCTGCATGGGTGGGGTCCAGCCAGCCTGGCCCACCCCAAACCCAATCAGGGCCAGACAGGCTGGAAGGAGGGACCAAGGGCAATTGGCTAAGAGGACCCCAGCCCCGATGGGGTGGGTGGCTGATTGGGGGCAGGGCCAGCTGTGGGAAGGAGCTGAGCCAACGGGCCCCCAAATAGGGTGGGGTGGGGCAGTCAGGGGTCAGCAGCCAGGGGAGGGGTCATGGGAGGTTTGCCAGTCAGCCCCAACCCTGATTGGTGGGGAGGGGCAATTGGGCTTGGAGCTGGGTGGGTGAGGGGCGATTGGGAGCGGGGCCAGTTTGGGGGAGGTGCTGCAGGAAGTTGGCCAGTTGGCCTGCCCCCTATTGGGGTCAGGGGTGTACTCAGGAGTGAAGCTGTCTGGGGGAGGGGCAGTGGGCCAGTCAGGGGCAGGGTCGGCCGGGGGAGGGGTATGGTGGGGGGTGGCCAGCACCTTGTCTTTGATTGGGGTGGGAGAGGCCATTGGAGGTTAGCAGGCCAGCCCCACCTTCCAGCAGGTGGGTTCACTGGCCACAGAGGGCATCACTGGCCACAGAGGGCATTATGGCATTACGGTTGCTGGCTTTTTATTTATTTATTATTTTTTCGGCTTTTTATATATATAGATGGCATTAGAGACAAAGTAAGGGATTAGGGATGACCCTTTGGGCCTGCTACTGATAATAAGCTGGGAAGAAGAAAGTGATTGCAACCTGTGATTCTTGGCTTTTAACTCTAAAAACTTGGCCTTTATTACTTTTTTTATCATTATTATTATTATTTTATTTCAGAGAGGAAGGGAGAGGGATAGAGAGATAAAAGCATCAATTAGGGAGAATCATTGATTGGCCGCTTCCCATACACCCCCCACTTGGTGGGGGGGGGGGGGGAGCGGTGGAGCTCGAAATCTGGGCATGTGCCCTTGGCCAGAATCAAACCTAGGACCGTTCATTCAGTTTGCAGGCCGACACTATCAACTGAGCCAAACCAGCTAGGGCTAAAAACTTGGCCTTTAAAAAGCCCATCAGTAGTGCTCCTAAAAGAACTCTTGCTACTTATCCTAGAAAACAAGACTTCACAATACATCAGGAGCTTCTGTCTTGCTCCCTCACACACACACACACGCACACACACCCTTCACCCACTCAGATGAGCAGGACCACATCTTTAGGGGTCCATTTCAGGCTTAATGTCCTCCTTTATCTTCGTAGAATAGGTAGAGGGAATATTTGTTTTATTTTCAACTTAAATACTATTTGTAGTTTTGTTATGACTAACATAAGATGAAGTTGCCTCTAAGAATTTGAAACTCAATATTCCGATGTCTAAAGCTAAAGAGAAAATATCTCATCCATGTAAAATATGATTAATAGTCAAGTTCATTTGCTTATTAATTCTGCCACAATACCAGTTTACTCTGCTTTGACTGATAGCAAAAATTTCAGCAAAAGCATTTTTTAAAGGGAGAGGGAAAGAGAGGTAGAAACATCAATGAGAGAGAGTCATTGATCAGCTGCCTCCTGCATGCCTCCTTCTTGGGAATCAAGCCTGCAACCCAAGCATATGCCCTGACTGGGAATCGAACCATGACCTCCTGGTTCTTAGGTTGATGTTCGACCACTGAGCCACACCGACTGGGCAGCAAAAGCATTTTTAAATGGTCTTTTTAGCAGTGAAAATAAATACATAACTAAACTTCACAGGTATATGATTATTTGGGTTATTTTTTCTTCCACTACCTGTTCTCCCTGATTTAATAAGAAGAAAATGCTGAGCCAGACCTGGATGACAATGACGATGAAGAGGAGCCTGCTATGGAAATTGAACCTGAGCCAGAGCCTCAGCCTGTGACCCCAGCCCCACCACCTGCCAAGAAGCGGAGAGGACGCCCCCCCGGCAGAACCAACCAACCCAAACAGACCCAGCGTAAGTCTCCCCTCAGTTCCTGGCTGGCACCCTCCCAGCACGTGGGGAAGCTATGCAGGTCCGTGTTCTTGGGGAAGATGAGAACTAAGCCATGAGACCAGGTTATGGTCGTGCCAGGACAAACTCAGGAAGCAAATTTTCTTTTTTAGTTTTTACTGGGGAACATATGAGGCCTGTTACATTTCAGTGAATAAAAGCTTAGGTTAGAAGGGTGCTTATGTTCTACCCAATGGGTGCTGTTAATGTGGGAGGTTTTACAAACAACCAAAGTCACAGCTGGCAGAATTGTGGGTAATGAATGTAAAGGAGCCAAACTTGAAAGGATGGGGAAGAGAGCAGTTTCCGTGAGTAGGTCGGTCCTCCTATTAAGAATCCCAGGCCTGTGGTCTATTTGCTGGCCTTCTGATAGAGAACAGACACCGAGGAGGTGGGCACCCTCCACTTCACACCACGTGGGACAGTGGGTAGCAGTCCTATACTAGACTCAGCCCTGGGAGAGCAGGCTCAGGTCTCTATTCTGCTCATGTGTTATTCTAGATCTTCTGAAAGCTTGTGTGTTTTGTTTTTTCTTTAACAAATGCAGGGTTTAATCTACTTTTTAAGTGTATTTCCTGGGCCTCGTGTATATTACAGTGGGGTGATTAACTATAAATCCTGGGAACCATTTCACCTGCACACACGTGAATGAGCAAACTGGTGGGAGGGCCCTGGGTGTGGAAGAGCTAGAATCGAATGAAACAGACTTCATCACACACTCTGTGATCCTGGTACCTGTCTCAAACTATTACTGCAAGGCCAAACTTATGACATAAAGGAAAACTAAGGCTTTTAATATGTAGTTTGGGAGGCATATGAAGGTAACTGCCAGCATTTTGTTCTTTGATAGTTTCTAGAGTGTTTGGGCTTTGTGTGTGGCCACCTTTAGATCATTCAGTATTTTTTTATTGACTTGCTCTGCAAAACTACAAAGACTTTCCTGAATTGCTAGTATCCATTTAGTGTCATGTCTGGAAGGACCTTTGCCATTTTTCAGGACTTTAACGAAGCATTTGTTTTGTTCGTGCCCCTTTTCACCAGCAACAGCTATCATCCAGGTTGAAGATCAGAACACAGGTGCAATTGAGAACATTATAGTTCAAGTCAAAAAAGAGCCCGATGCAGAGCCCGTGGAGGGGGAGGAAGAGGAGGCCCAGCCCGCTGCCACAGACGCCCCCAACGGAGACCTCACCCCCGAGATGATCCTCAGCATGATGGACCGGTGATGGCAGGGCCTTGTCTTCACCAGACTGTTCAGGGCTGTGTTTAAACGGCCTGCATCTTAATTTTTCTCCCTTTTTTCTTCTTTTGGCTTTGGGAAAAGCACCGTTTTACCAAACATACTGAGAACTAAAACTTCAAGGATGATGTTAGGAAGATGTGATTTAACTAGAACTTGCCGTTTGATGTTAGCAAATCATGGAATGTTCTGAGTCCCTGAGGGTTTACCAGGAAGTGCTGAGGACAGTGTTGACGCCTAACTGGTTTTCTTAGATGGAAACAGACATTGGACCTCCTTCTGGCCATGGTAAACCACCCCAGAACAGCCACTGGGCTGCCCAGAGTTCTATGGTCTTCTTCCCAGGAGAGTTTTTAATTGTAAATGCAGACTTGGGAAGGACTTAAGACTTTTAAACTGGTTTTTGCTTTTGCTTTTTCCCTGACTCCCTTTGCTTGGAGTCGGCTGCACACCAATAATATGGCATGCTACGATCAGTTTTTGTCCTGAAGGCTTTGCCTCTTTCTTGGCAAAGTTTCTGGTATGGTCAAGCTTGTAAATAACTTTTTTTACATTTTAATCTTTTCCATTAATTAAGAGGTTGAAAAGAAGTGCAGTGTAAGAAAACCCAGCATTTTAATTACTTGCAAATTAAGTTGCCACAGACTGTAGTGTGTAAATGTTGACAAGGAATCGGATCGCAATCATGTAGCAGAACAGCACCCAGACCGCTGCCCGCTGGAGACGGACACCACGTGGAAGATCGTGATTTCCAGCCCCCGGAGCCAGCATTTGAACCTTGTACAATTAACTTTATGATTTCCCATCCACATTTTCTTTGCTGTTTGTAGCTGAGTTTTCTGTTGTGTAAACCCTCTGTTAGAGCAGAAGGGTGACTATGAGCAGTCCCTTAAAAGCTGGGCCAGAAATTTTCATTAGGTCAGTAATTTAAACTTCGGAGATGGAAACAAAAAGGTTAATAATGTGAAGCGAAACCAACTAAAAATGATTCTTGCACATGAACTGTCATGTTTAAAACCTGTTTTTTAGAGAACCTCAGTCTTGTTGATTTCAAACACTTTTTTCTTCTGTGTATTGCTTTTAAGAGAGCCATCAGTTAGCTGTCAGACTCTAGGTTGATACATTTTGTACTTAGCTGTACTGTGTGATATTTTTCATTATTTTAGGACACCAACATGAGACCTGTAATAAGATATGTAATGGGGTTGAAAGCTGGGGAGGAGGATCTACTGCTGTACAGCTAATAAATCATAACGGATTAACAGTGCTCCAAACACTGTCTGTGCGATTCCTGTCTAGTGAGAAGCCCAAAGAGGGCCACAGGTGTGGCCTCAGGTGGTACAGGCCACTGTGTGACCACTTCCTCTTTAGCAGATGATGGGATACTAAGTGCTTCCTGTTCCAAGTTTTAACTCCCTGAAAGTGTAAATGGATGGACATCTGCCATGAGCCACTCACTTTAGGGAGTGGGTTCCCCGTGGCCAAGGGGGTGGGACACAGCTTAGAGTAGAAGGGGCTGGTGGGAAGCTCTGTCCTCGGGATCTCCGCCAAAAAGGGTTGGCATCAGTACCTCAAGTTCTGCCAAGTTCAGGGGAACAGAAGGAAGCTGGCCAGGCTGTCAAAGAAGATTTGACAGGGGAGACTCCTCGACAGTCAGATCTCCAGGAAAATGTATCATCTGGGGCCTCAAGACTACCAGGCAGTCAAGTATCTCATCTCCATCCCACCCACGGGCTAGCCCCTACATGGACCGAGTACCCCCAACTAGAATTCTCTCACAGAGCACACGGCCCTTAACAATTGTTAGGTATAATAGAAAAATCTCTGCGAACAGAGAGATGTTCATCTTCAGAGCTTTTGTCATTGAAAGTTTAAATGTGGGTTTTAGATAGAGGGAATCAAGAAAAGTGACATTCTCATGGTAGTTGAGGCTGAAAAGGGATTCCCATTGATAACCTTATGTGACTTCATTAAAAATAAAACTCTGGCCCTAGCTGGTTTGGCTCCGTGGATAGAACGTGGACTTGCGGACTCAAGGGTCCCAGATTCGATTCCGGTCAAGAGCGCGTGCCCAGGTTGCAGGCTTGATCCCCAGTGGGGAGGTAGCCAATCAGATTCTCATCATTGATGTTTCTCTCTCCTTCTTCCTTCCTGAAATTAATAAAAAAGTTAAAAAATAAAACTGCCCAGCTGGTGTGGCATTGACCCATGAACCTGGAGGTCACAGTTCGATTCCTGGTCAGGACACATGCCCGGCTTACAGGCTGGGTCACCAGCAAGGGGTGTGCAGGAGGCAGCCAATCAGTGACTGTCATAGTTTATGTTTCTATCATTTCTCTGAAATCAAAAATATGTTTTAAAAATACATAAAATAAAACCTTCAGCAAAGGCCAGTTCTCATTACTATTCCACACCTGAGACTTTATGGGGAAGTTCCCTGGCCTGTCTACAGCACTCTTTCCCACTGCTAAACTGTAGTGGGTACTGGAGTAAGGAACTAGTTACATCTAAGTGTGTTTGGCTCAGTGGATAGAGCGGCGGACTGCGGACTGAAGGGTCCCCGGTTCGATTCCGGCAAGGGCATGTACCTTGGCTGCGGGCACATCCCCAGTAGGGGGCGTGCAAGAGGCAGCTGATCGATGTCTCTCTCTCATAGATGTTTCTGACTTTCTATCCCTCTCCCTTCCGCTCTGTAAAAAAATCAATTAAATATATTAAAAAATAAAAAAAAACCTAAAACCATCGGAGGGAGCCTTGTGGCGACGCTGGGAGGTGCAGCTGGTGCTACTGGAGCAGGCGGGGCTTATTCCTCATGACCTTTTCGCATTTCCTGCGCGCCCACGGGGTGTCATGCTGTCTGGAACATAGAAGCCGGCTTGAACAAGCTGAAGGCCTCCCCCTCTCACTGAGTCACTCACTGCTTTTTGGAGCAGAGTCCCATGTGTTTACTTGATCTGTTTGTTTTGTCTCTGTCACCCTGAGTGCCAGCAGTTAATGAGGGTTTGTGGCTAGCTCAGCACCCCTAGTCCGATCTACATGCTGATCCTGGTTTCCTTCTCCATAGCCCCCTGCATTCCCTCCCAGCACTCGAGCCCTCCCTGCCCTCTCACCCCCATCCCCCAGAGTCTGCCTAGGGAGCAGCTCCAACCCTTTGGCAGTCATTCCCTCTTTTAGTTCTCATCCTTGTTATTCTAAACAGGAAAATCCTAATGAGGTGGCGTTTTTTGTGGTTGTTTTGGAGTCCTAGGGTTGCCATGGTAGACTTGGCAAATGTGAGGGTTCATGGAGTGCCAGGCACTGTTGTGAGCACATCTCTTAATATTTAATCCTTACAAGCAACACCTGGAGATAAGTGAATAGCTCCAGCTGGAACTGGGAGCCCAGAAAGGTGAAGTCACTCAGTGTCAAACAGCTGGTAAGAGGTGGAGCCAGGGCTTGGATTCAGGCAGTCTGCCTTTAGAACCTGCACTCGTGACCGCTTGGCCACAGTGAGTTCTCTCCCTAAAAGCAGTTTTGCAGGTTCGATGTGGTCTTTGAAAGAGTTCCATGGTAACCAGCTCTTGACTCCTTTCAAACTGAAAGGCAGCTGAGCAGGACTGCTTTGGCCTCGGTGGGCAGGACTTCACAGCTCCCTCTCCAGCTGAGTCCTGTCAGCTCTCAACCCTCAAACCACCAGCCTGTTGCTTGAGGGGAGAGATGGCTGCCCCCACGTTGTTAATATTCAGTTTCTACTTTCCACTTGGTCCCAGTCCTTGGAGGACCTCCACAAAGGGAGATGAGAAGGTGCTCCCACTGTCTCTGAGCCCCAAAGTGAGGAGGGGTCGCTGGAGGTGGGAAAGAAACCGAGCAGATTTCTGCCCAGTGTCTCACCCTCTCGTGGTGGTTTCACCTGTGCCTCGCTGAGCCGTGGGCAGGGCAGACTGTTCTTCATCCATAAGTAATGGAAGGGGGAACATTAACCCCCTCGTGTGAACTCTCCAAAATCTAGGCCCGGTGCTTCTCAGGCTGCTCCCCTTCCGCCCCCCCCAGTCCTGAAGACAGCAGCTTTCCTCTCTCATAGTGGTTCGTTCCTCCGCCCCAAATCCAGGTCAGGGAGAATGCACCCTCAGAGGAGGGTCCCACCCGGGGCTCCCGCAGCCTTTGTCATTCACTCCGTCCCTCCTGAAGCCCTCGGGTTTCAGGTTTTAGCCCAAGGCTGCCCCGGAGCACACACACCTGGACTGTCTCGCCTGACCCAGCCTGACCCTGATGAAAGCCGAGGAACCTCTGCCACAGAGAGGGGTGTCAGCCTCCAGGTTAGACGGAGTATCGGATTTGGCCCTCCAGGTTAGGACCCGACCCGGGTGTTGGGAGAGATTCCACACTCCCGCTAAAACAGACCCCCTGCCGAAACCGGTTTGGCTCAGTGGCTAGAGCGTCGGTCTGCGGACTGAACGGTCCCAGGCCTGATTCCGGTCAAGGGCATGTAGGTTGGTAGCGGGCACATCCCCAGTAGGAGGTGTGCAGGAGGCAGGTGATCGATGTTTCTAACTTTTTACTCCTCTCACTTCCTCTCTGTAAAAAAAAAAAAAAAAAAAAAAATCAATAAAAATATTTTTAAAAAATAAAAAATAAAACAGACCCCCTTCCTTCTGCCCCCCCCCCCCCCCCCCCCCCCCGTGTTCACCTCCGCAGCTGGGCTGTTCAGGCCGCTAACCAAGGTGGGCCGGGAGGGAATCCCGGGCGAACAGCGCCCCCTGGTGCTCGCCGCGGGCACTGCGGATGGGGCAGACGTCGGGGGCTAGAGGCCGCTGGAGGGACGGACGCGTGCGCGACCCTGCGGGCCACTGCCACCCGCCTGGCCTGACGGGTTAGCTCCTGCCCGACGGGGGGGGGGGGACGGGCAGTTGGGACTCTGTCTTCCTTCTGTCCCCCCCCCCCCCCCCCCCCGCTCCCCCCGTAAGCGGCGACCTCTCCGGGCCCGGGCAGGCGAGGGCGGGGAGGAGCCGGGCTGGGGGCGGCCGGGCAGGAAGCAGCGCGTACCTTCCGCTGCAGGAGGAGCAGGTGGCTGCAGTGCGGGCCGGGCCGGGCTTCCTGTGCGCGCCCGCCAGCTGCAGCTTCTCCTCGGAGCTCCGTGGTGGCCTCCCCCGCCGCCCGGCCCGGCCCCATGGCTCAGACCCCCGACGGCATATCCTGTGAGCTGCGAGGTAAGCGCTGGCCCTTCTTTAGCTACTTGTTTTGGGAGGAAGCAGCGCGGGCCCCAAAACCAGGCCGACCCAGAGCCCTGCGGGTGCCAGGCAAGCGTTTCTCTTTGCTCCTTCGGAGGGCTTGCTACCCCAAGATCCACTCCTCTCCTTCCTTGCTGGCCCATAGATGAGCCCAGGCCCCTCGCCTGGTATAGGCTGTGGGCATGAACTGACCTCCCTGGGAGGACTAGAGCCATCCAGCAGGTTGCCCTCCCACAGGAGAGATCGCCAGGTTCCTGTGGCCGAAGGAGGCAGACCTGCTGCTGAAAACCCGGCTCCTGGAGCGGGAGGGTGCCGAGCAAGGTCACGTCCTGGTATGGCAGGGGACAGAGCCTGGGAGGCTGCTGTGGCCCAGGCAGAAAGAGCCTTTTGCCCTGAACAGGGGATCCGGCGCTCTCTCCCGCAGGCGCTGCTGCGATGGAGAGCCTACCTGCTCCACACTTGCCTCCCGTTAAGGGTGAGTCAGTCGCTGGCCGGTCAGCGCCCACCTTGGCCTCCAGCAGCAGCTTCCTGCCAGAGGGCAGAGCACGGCTCGCCTTGTCCTGTGGGCTCTGTCCTTCCAGCAGCGCTGGGCTCGGCAGCAGGCCGGACTGGGGTCTAGGCCCACCCGGCTCTGAGCTTCAGGCTGCACCAGGACTGGGCTCTCAGGAGGGGCGGGGGCTCGGGCCTCGGTCCCGGCTGACCCAGGCCCTCCGCAGGTGGACTGCACATTCAGCTACCTGGAGGTCCAGGCCATGGCGCTGCAGGAGACACCCCCTCAGGTGAAAACTTAGTACCCGCTGGGGCCTGCCTTCCCCTCCTCCTCCCCCTCCCCTCCCCCCAACAAGGAGCCCAGCCCAGCCCAGCCACCTGCTCTCCCCAGGTTACCTTTGAGCTGGAGTCCCTGCCTGAGCTGGTCCTGGAGTTGCCTGGCGTGGCTGCCCTGGAGCAGTTGGCCCAGCACGTCGCTGCGGCCATCAGGAAGGTCTTCCCTCACTCCACCCTTGGGTGAGGCCCAGCACCCGCAAGGGCCTGGCAGGGAAGGGGGCGGCAGGGGGGATGCTCTGTAGACACAAGGGAGCAGCTTCACAACCCGGAGGCTGGAGGAGCCTTTTCCCTCCCCTTTTCCCCCCTCAGGAAGCTCTTCCGGAAGAGCACACCCCCCTCCATGCTGGTCCGTCTGGAGAGAAGCGGCCCCTCAGAGGCCACCTCACCCAGTAGCCCCTGTGGTAAGGGCCAAGGCGGGGCCCCGTGGGGATTCCAGCCTACCCCTCCCTGCAGCCGCAGCCCCCAAAGTTTGGAGGTCTCCCACACTGAGCAGAGCCCCTGGAGGTACCGCCACCACCCAGCCTGGGTCTGATCGGCACCATCTTTTGTCTCTCCTCCCTCCCCCTGACCCTGTCACACCCCGGGCACCTCCCCAGGTGGCTTCTTGGAGACATACGAGGCTCTGTGCGACTACAATGGCTTCCCTTTCCGAGAGGAGATTCAGTGGGTGAGGGTAGGGCCCTCTCTGGGGGGCTCCGGAGACATCTCATCCCCCCCCCCCCCGTGTGCATGGAGTCCCTCCCTGCTCCTCACGGCCCCGAGCCAGCTGGAGACACTCTCTTCCCATCCAGGACGTGGACACCATCTACCACCGGCAGGGCTGCCGCCATTTCAGCCTCGGAGACTTCAGCCACCTGGGCAGCCGGTGTGTGGCCTGCGGGACCCACATGCCTGAGCCTCAGCCGCTCCGTGGAGGGGGATCTGGGCTCGAGATCTGGCCGGAGGACCTGAGCGCTGCCCTTGCCCCTTCTCCCACCCAGGGACCTGGCCCTGAGCGTGGCTGCCCTGTCCTACAACCTGTGGTTCCGGCGTCTCTCCTGTGTGGACGTGAAGCTGGTGAGCGTGTGGGAGCACGGCGGACGGGTGGCGGGGGCAAGGGTGTGGAGAGCAGAGTGCAGCCTGCTGACCCCCCCCCCCCCCCCCATTCTCAGAGCCTGGAGGTCCTGGAGCAGATTCTGCACATGATGAGTCAGTCGGCCCACCTGGAGGAGCTGGTGCTGGAGGCCTGTGGCCTGCGGGGGTGAGGGGAGACTCGGGGGGCTTGAGGAGGGGAGTCCGGGCGGTTGGGATTGGGAGGAGCTGGGAACCCAGAGTCTCAAGCCTGGGGTCTGGTCCCCAGAGACTTCGTCCGGCGACTGGCCCAGGCGCTGGCAGGCCACCCGGGCTCCGGGCTTCGGGAACTCAGCCTGGCTGGGAACCTGCTGGACGACCGAGGTACGGCTGAGCCCCGGGGAGGTGCCGGGGTGCCAGCTGGAGAGGGCGGGACCCACAAGGTCTGCCCCATCCCCAGGCGTGGCTGCACTCAGCAGACACCTAGAGCATCGTCCCGGAGCCCTGAGGAGGCTCAGCCTCGCACAGACGGGGTTGACACCTCGAGGTACGTGGAGCCAAGGATGGGGTACGGCTGGTGGTGGAGCAAGGGTGTGTGGGCCTGAGCCACCTCCTCCATCACCACCAGGAATGAAAGCTCTAGGCCGGGCCCTGGCTTCCAACGCGGCCTTTGACTCGGCCCTGACCCACCTGGACCTTTCGGGAAACCCCGGGGCCCTGGGGGCCTCGGAGGACAACGGGGTGAGTGGTCTTCTAGGGGCAGTGATTGGGGGCGCTGCAGGTAGCGGGTGTCAGAAAGCTCTTGGTGAGGCGATCCCTGACTCTTCCTCTCTCCCATCCATCCCATCCCGCCACCAGGGACTCTATGGCTTCCTGAGCCGGCCCAACGTCCTGGCGGTCCTCAACCTCGCCGGCACCGACACCGCCCTGGACACTGTGAGGAGGCGGTCCGGGGCAGGCCTGGGGGAGGGGGTGATCGATGGGGCTGAGGCCGGAGGGTAGACGGGGTGGGGGGGGAGGTCGGGTCGGGGAGGGGGAGGGCAAGGCCGGCGGGGAGGGTTCAGCTGCCCCTCCTCCCGCAGCTCTTCGCCGCGCTGTCCCGCGGCTGCTGCCCCAGCCTCACCCACCTGGACGCTTCCCGGAACGTCTTCTCCCGCACGTAAGGGGGGCGGCGTGGTTAGGGGCGGGGGTCAGGCTGCCGGGAGCCGCCCCCGGAGCCCCGGAGCCCACTCCTCCCGCTCTTCCCCAGGAAGTCCCGGGCCGCGCCCGCCTCGCTGCACCTCTTCCTCAGCCGCGCGGGGGCGCTGCGCCGCCTGGCCCTGGCGGGCTGCAAGCTGCCCCCGGACGCGCTCAGGTGAGCGTTGCTGCCCATGGCCGAGTCCCCTACCCGCGTGCCCATCAGCCAGGCCAGGCTTCCGGCACTTCCCCCCCGCTTCTGCCGGACCCATAACCTCCCCAGCATCCTGCCCCTTCCTTCTTGGTATGTGTTCGCGTCCTGGGGGCCCCCTTCCCAGCTCCCGCCGCCCCCTGTGACGTCCCCTCCCAGGGCCCTTTTGGAAGGTCTGGCGCTCAACACGCACGTGGCTGACCTGCACCTGGACCTCAGCGCCTGTGAGGTGAGCGCGGAGCCCCCGCGGGCGCCGGCAGGGGAGGGGGGGCCCACGCGCCGGGAGGGGGGCTGCGGGAGAGGGGGCCCTGGCTGCCCGAGCCTCCCCGCTTGCGGCCTGTGGCCTCTGGCCCGAGCTCGCTCCGCTCTCCGTCTCCAGCTGCGCTCCGCGGGCGCCCAGGTGATCCAGGACCTGGTGTGCGATGCCGGCGCCGTGAGCTCCCTGGACCTGTCGGATAACGGTGAGCCCCTCCCCCCGCCAGAAACCCGTCCTCCCACTGTCCACCCAGTGCCCACTCCATCCGCGTTCCCGCAACATCGCCCATGCGCGACCCCAACCACCCCCAGGCTTCGGCTCGGACATGGTGACTCTGGTGCTGGCCATCGGGAGGAGTCGGTCCCTGCGACACGTAGCCCTTGGAAGGAACTTCAACGTCCGGTGCAAGTGAGCCCCCATCCCACTGTTGGGCCTCCCAGGCAGCACCCCACCACCCGGGTCCCCGGCTCCAACGGTGGCCCATGCCCGCAGGGAGACCCTGGACGACGTCCTGCACCGGATTGTCCAGCTCATGCAGGATGATGACTGTGTGAGTTCATGGGACCGTGGGGGTTCTCAATCAACGGACCCCTGTGCCCCCCACCCCACTCCTTCCCCCTCAGACCGTGTGACCTGCCCTCCTTGCTGACCCCTTAGTGACAAATGGCTTTCTCTTAACCCCAGCCGCTGCAGTCTCTGTCTGTGGCAGAGTCGAGGCTGAAGCTGGGCGCCAGCGTTCTGCTTCGGGCCCTGGCCACCAACCCTAACCTGACGGCCCTGGACATCAGCGGCAACGCCATGGGAGACGCGGGTGCCAAGATGCTGGCCAAGGCTCTGCGAGTTAACACCCGACTCCGGTGGGCGGGGGTCAGAGGGGTGGGACCGATGGGGAGGAGGGCGTGGTGGGGAGGAGCTTGAGCTAAGGGGTGGGGCTGAATGGAGGTGGGTGAACAAGGTCCGCTGGTGTGGCCTGAAGTAGCTCCGCCCCCGGCTGAAGCCCCGCCCCTCCCGGCTCAGGTCTGTGGTCTGGGACCGGAATCACACGTCTGCTCTGGGCCTGCTGGACGTGGCTCAGGCTCTGGAGCAGAACCGAAGCCTGAAGGCCATGCCTCTGCCACTGACCGACGTGGCTCAGGCGCAGCGAAGCCGCCCGGAAATGACAGCACGTGCAGTGCATCAGGTGTGGGGGTCCCTTCTCTGCTGCTCTGCTCTTCGCGGGTGGCCCTCCTCCCCACCACTTACCAATATCCCTTGTCCCTAGATCCAAGCCTGTCTCTTGAGGAACAACCACACAGACCAGGCCTCTCCCGCCAGCACCTCATGCCAGCAGCCACTAGGTCGGGTCTCTAATCCCTCTGAGCAGGTCAGTGTCCCCTCCCTAAACCTTGAGTACAAACAGAAGGTAGAGAGATGGGGAGAGCAGTGGCACCTGGGAGCCCCCCTGGGTCTGAAGGTCTGGCTTTCTTGGGGCCAGGGTGTCTAAAGTCCATTGTTCCAGACAATTCCCTCTCCTTGGCCTGGAGAGGAACCAATCATTCCAGAAATAGTTCCCCCAAATAATACCACTGGCAGCCTTTTTATTTTATTTTTATTTTTCTTTCTTTCTTGATTAAGATATTACATTTGTCCTTATCCCTCCCATTCCCCTCCCACCACTGGCAGCCTTTTTAAAGCATTTAATTAGGCTCTCCTGTTAAAAATGGGAGGTATTTAAAACCTTCCCTCAATTCCCCCTGCCCATTGTAGCCCCACTTACAGGTCTCCCTTCTGCTCTTCACTGACCTCAGTTGTGGCCAACCCAGTGCCATATCTTCTGGCTTCCTCTCCCTCCACTAGCTTTGCTTCCCTTTGTGAGAAGTGTTCCCGCCTCTCCATTTCCAAATCCCGCTTCTTTCCCAAGCTCTGGAGCCCAGGTATCTGGACCCAGACACCCTGCAGGGGCTTCCCACTCTACACATTTCAAGCGATCTCATTGTCTCCCGCGAACTCTTCTCTCTACTGTGTCCAATCTCCCGGGTGCTCACACCCAGGAAGTACTGTGGACAGAGGTTTGAACCAGACTTCTCCTGCCCACATTGGAGCCTGCATAGACCTCTTCACCCCCATCCCAACTCTCCCTTGTCCCCTCCCTAGTTCTTCCTCTGTGGTGCCTCACTTCCATTTCTTCCCACCTCTGCTTCTATTCTCCAGGTGGGTGGTGAACAAACTGAGCTTCTAAAACACAGACATGACTAACAGCTCCTTTCTTTCTATGCTGTACACTTAGGAAGTACATATCAGGTCCCTGTGATGAGCCAGAGGAGGCACTGCTTTCCCTCCTTGAACAGATAGGCTGGGCCTGGTGGCATTGGCTTCAAGACCTCACACCCTGTTGGAGACCCTGGGAAGGAGGAAGTCAGGGTTTGGGGGACTGGAAGGGGACCAGACTGAGGCTGATTCTTGATGCTCCTCAGGAAGTGAACGAGCTTTGTCAGTCAGTGCAGGAGCTTGTGGAGCTGTTGGGCTGTGGTGCTGGACCTCAGGGCGAAGCCGCTGTGCACCAGGCCGAGGATGCCATCCAAAATGCCAACTTCTCTCTCAGTGTGAGCACACCCTCCCATCATGAGGACCCTTCTCCTCCTAGTTAGGTGTCACCTTGCAACTCCTGTTCCTCCTTGGCCTCCAGATTCTCCCCATTCTATATGAGGCAGGAAGCTCCCCAAGCCATCAGTGGCAGCTGCGGCAAAAGCTGGAGAGCCTCCTGGAGCAGGTGGGCGAGGTTTGCCGCCACGACATTCAGGTGAGATGGTACCCTTGCCCGAGCCCCACCTCCATATGTAGGTTTGACCCTATCTCATAGGCTTGACTGGCTTAATATTCCCTGAGTTAATATTCTGTGGTGGTCAGAGCCTCAGCCATCCAGTCTATACCCTAGTCACACCCTCGCCATGCTCTGACCTTTGCCCAGGACTTCACTCAGGCCACACTGGACACAACAAGGAGCCTCTGCCCACAGATGCTGCAGGGACCCAGGTGGCGGGAACAGCTAGAGGGGGTGCTGGTGGGCTCAAGGGGCCTCCCAGAGCTGCTCCCAGAGCACCTGCTACAAGATGCCTTCACTAGACTCAGGTAGGAAGAATGGGGCTGGGCCGGGCTGGGCAGAGACAGCACGCTGATCCTTACCCTTTCTTGCCCTCAGGGACATGCGGCTGTCAGTCACAGGGTCCTTGGCAGAGAGCATTGTGGCTCAAGCTCTGGCAGGTCTGAGTGCAGCACAGGATCGGCTGGTGAGGGGAAACTGCTTACACACACGCACACACACGCATACACACACACTGCCTGGTAGGGACTCTCTAATGTCTTCTGGGATCATAAAGCTCAGAGATATTTTAGGGTTCCCCTAGGTTCTGATGGCACTATGGCTTGGGCCCTATCTATCCATCTCTGGGGTGCCTGGTATTGCAGGTGGAGAGTCTGGCTCAGCAGACAACAGTGGCAATGCCCTCTGCCACACTGGCCCTGGAAGAAGGCCAGCCCGCCCCCTTTGGGCCTGGGAAATTGGAAAGCCTTTTCTTCCCCGAGGAGATGGAAAGGGAGGATGAAGAGGAGCAGAAGGTAGGTGGTGCCAGAACTCTGGGCCTGGAACCCTAGATCTTCCCGTCTTGTTCTGGCGTGTGGAAGGCGGGGAGGCAGCTCACTTGCCCCAGGCCTAGTTTGTGCCCTCCCCAACAGAATGACAGTCCTCCACAGAAATGGCCTGAGTCCAACCCCTGTCTTCACCTGGTTCCCTCCACTCACAGTAAGTCAGGGCCTGGGAAAAAGGGAGTTACTGAGATGGGCTGACCCTCCATGAGACCTCAACACCTGGACACATTCATTCAGCCCTGTTGTCCTGGAAACTCACCCTTTCCTGGACCAGGCCAGGACCCCCGTGCATCCTGCACCTTTGGGCTCTGCTGTGGTCAGTCAGCATGGAGCAGGACCTAAGCAGAACAGGGCCTTTGACACTGTCTCCTCTCGCGTACGCCACCCCCCTTCTCTACCCCCAGTACGCGCATGACGCGCTGCTCGCTCGGGGCCGCGCTCAGCACCATGGACAGCGGCAGGGAGGGGCTGGCAGGGGGGAGGGGAGCGGGCGGCGTTGCCGGGCCCCTCCCCGCGCCCTGGGCGGGTCCCCTGCCGCCTTAGCGCCGCCACTGCCACCTCCCCGAGCTCCGTGCTCTTCTGGTGCTCTCCCCTCAGGTGCTGCTGAGGAACCGGAGCCCGAGCTGGCGGCTCCTGGAGAGGATGCGGAGCCGCAGGCGGGCCCATCTGCACGCGGCTCTCCGAGCCCTGCGGCTCCCGGGGCCCCTGCCGGCCCGCTGCCTCGCATGGACCTGCCACCCTCCGGGCAGCCTCTGCGCCATCCGACCAGGGCCCGGCCTCGGCCCAGGCGCCAGCACCATCACCGCCCGCCGCCGGGGGGTCCTCAGGTGAGTGTCCTCTCCCCTCCAGAGGTGGTGGAATTGGGGGATCGCTGTGGCCTGCTTGTTTCTCACAGATGATGGTGGCCACGGAGGCGGGTTGTGGAGGCCCAGAATCACCTGGTCATGTGGCCACGTCCTGGATTCTTCCTGGTCACTCCCCACCCCAGGCCATACCCATGTGGGGTCATGGGTGTCTGGGCTTTGTTAAGGGTGTACCTGGGTGTAGAACCCTGCTTCAGGTTGGCCTGTTGTATGGGTGGATGTGCAAGAAAGGGTGGCTACTTATCCAACATCCCTCGGGTTACTGGTTGGTACTGGGCTCCCTGACTACAGGGACAATCCTGTCTACTGCACATCTGGATGGTGTGTGGGGGAAGGCTGGTGTGTGGACCGAGAACTGGCTGGGTAGTGGGCACAGGGCAGAAGGGGGAGAGGAGCTGGCTTGAGGCCCCCCAGAGGGTCTGACGCAGCAGGCCTGTGCGCTGAGCAGCAGCAGGCCAGGTGGGGGTGGGGGATGCTGCAGGAAGCTGTTTGGAGTAGAGGGGGTGGCAGGTGAGAACGTGTGACCCAGGGGATGCGTGGGCTCTAGCCTGCTAGTGACTGGGTGGTTCAGAAAGTGTGGGACACTCCCTGAGACAAGAGTAGGTGTGGGCGGGTGTGTGTCCAAGGCCAACTATGGGTGAGGTATGTGAAATCAGTATATTTGTCCACTAGCTGGACAGGGAGAGAGCTTGTATGTCAGCAGCCCCCTAGTCATCCCAGATCCCGGAGTGGCCCAGAACAGACTTTTGGACAGGGGAGGTGGAAAGCACTCAGCCTCGACACCTGACTGTGTGATATCCCCCAGGTGCCCCCAGCGTTGCCGCAGGAAGGAAATGGGCTCAGTGCCCGAGTGGATGAGGGTGTGGAAGAATTCTTCTCCAAAAGGCTGATCCAGCAGGATCGCCTGTGAGTGAAGGGCAGTTGCAGGGGGTGGGAGAGGGTGGGCTGCTGCATGGGCCTTCCCGCTTACTATTTGTTGGCTGTTCCCACAGCTGGGCCCCTGAGGAGGACCCAGCCACCGAGGGGGGCACCACCCCTGTCCCCCGCACACTGCGAAAGAAGCTGGGCACCCTCTTTGCCTTCAAGAAGCCTCGTTCAACACGGGGGCCACGGCCTGATCTAGAGACCAGCCCTGGGGCAGCTGCCCGCACTCGGAAAACCACACTTGGGGACCTACTGCGGCCACCAGCCCGCCCTGGCCATGGGGAGGAGCCTGGTGGGGCTGAAGGGGGCACTGGCAGCCCTGACCCTGCCCGTAGGAGCCGGCCTCGCTACACTCGGGAAAGCAAGGCCTACTCAATGATACTGCTACCTGCTGAGGAGGAGGAGGCAACATTGGGTGCCAGACCTGACAAGGTGAGGCCTGGTGACATAGGTGAGGGCTCTGCTGGGACTGAGGGCACTGGGCTCTCTCCCCACTCTGGCATCTCTGACCCCAGAGGCGGCCTCTGGAGCGAGGAGACACAGAACTGACCCCATCCTTTGAACAGAGGGTACAAGTGATGCTGCAGAGGATTGGCGTGAGCAGAGGCAGTGGGAGTGCCGAAGGGAAGAGGAAACAAGTAAGTTTGGGGGGGACACTGTGTGAAGTGAGGGGGCTAGTGCCATGTGGCTGGCTGTGGGTGTCATATGTGACCAGGAGGATATTCATGACAGGTCTGTTCCACCCCTTCTCAAAATAGTGAGATTCAGCCATTCTTCTTTTGGCTTCTGCCCGGGCCCAGGCCACTGCTTTCTCCTCCTTGGAGGTGTGTCAGCCCTTTCTCTGCAGATCTAACTGAAATCTGACCTTGTTACCTACATTTGTAACAGCAAGTCATCTAGGGGCTTCCTCTTAAGCCTCTGTCCTGAGTCCTGACCCTGCCTCAGGGGCATGTGGCCTCAGTCCTGGTCTCTGCTTTTATCGCACTGCTCTCCACCTCTGGTTGCACCTCCCGAACCAGCTTATCACAACCATGGATTGGTTATACTGGCTCCTCTTCATCCGTCCCTGTTTCCCTGTGAGCCTTCCCTGATTCTCTCCCATCGCTACCCTGCTAATGCTGGGATCAGTCCCTAATAACTACATTATAGAAAGTAAATCACATAATGTGTGTTTTATGTGCCATCATCCCAGACTTTGCATGTTGCCCACATTGAGAGGCAGTTATAAGATCAAGACTAGAGTAAGGGTGGTGCGCAGCTGAGCTTGGCTTCTCTGTTCCCTACAGAGCAAAGATGGAGAGATCAAGAAGGCTGGCTCAGATGGTGAGGTCCTGGGCTAGGGCAGTACATTTTGGGGGAGGGGGATGTCCTTAGAGATAAGACCCCAAGGGACTTGCTTTTCTGGGAGAGGGATGGGGAGGCCAGGTTTTTTCTCCCCCTCACTCCCAAGGCCTGAGACCCCTGTCCTACTTTGCAGGGGACATTATGGACAGTTCCTCGGAGGCCCCTCCCATCTCTATCAAGTCCCGCACCCACTCCGTGTCTGCTGGTGAGCGAGGGCCACTGTGTGTGGTGGGGGAATATGCAGGTCAAGCTCACTTCCAATGCCTGGCCTAGGTCTTGGCTGAAACTCTTCTCCTTGCAGACCCCTCATGCAGACCTGTGCCAGGGGGCCAGGGGCCTGAGTCCACCACCTGGAAGACACTGGGGCAGCAGCTGAATGCAGAGCTTAGGAGCCGTGGTTGGGGCCCACATGACGGTCCAGGACCCCCTTCCCCTTGTCCCAGCCCTCGAAAACCCAGTCCCTCCCCCGACAGCCTGGGCCTCCCAGAGGATCCTTCCTTGGGCCCTAGAAATGAAGGTAAACGGGCACGCTAGTCCCTACCCCATACTGGACTGGGGGCCGGAGGAGTCCCTTGCTGGGAATTTTTAGCTCCTCTGGGGACCCTGAAGGTAGGGGACAAGGGCTGGAGTGGTGGCAGCTGCTGGGAGCATACCCTGATACCCTGGCCTCCCCCAGATGGCCAGCTGAGGCCGAGGCCTCTCTCGGCAGGGCGACGAGCAGTGTCTGTGCATGAGGACCAGCTCCAGGCCCCTGTTGGTGAGGGGACACTTCCATGGGTGCTTGGGTGCAGGAGAGGGTGGGCTCCGGGTCTCCCTTCATGGGTCTGGTGAGGGGGCCACTGGTGGCATGAGGGGTGAGAAGCCAGGGAGCAAGGGTCTGACAGCCCTTCTAATTAGCCCAGGTTCCAACTCCCAAAGAGCAACCTCTGCTCGGGTAGGAGGATACAGGGGAAGGGGAGGCTCTAAGCAACAATGTGTGTGCACTGGCACACACATGCACGCTGGGGGTGGAGGGATGGGGACAAGCAGCAAGCACAACCTACCACCAGCCTTTCTGTGTCTCTCAGAACGGCCTTTAAGGCTGCAACGGTCCCCTGTCCTCAAGCGAAGGCCAAAGCTTGAGGCACCCCCGTCACCAAGTCTAGGTAAGAAGGGGCTGGGCTGGTTGTTAGGGTAGCAGGACCGCTCAGTACAATTCTGACCTTCCTCTCTCCCCCGTCTTCCTTTTGCAGGATCTGGCCTTGAAGCCGAGCCTCTGCTCCCACAGTCAACAGAGCCCTCCAGCCCTGAGCGGAGCCCACCCTCCCCAACCACAGACCAAAGAGGCGGCCCCAGCCCCTGACCCTCTCCTTTCCTGCCGCATGAGATTATTTTATTAAAAAACTCGAAGCAGAGTGTGGAGCACTGTTTGTCCACTCAGAGGCATAGACCTATGTGCACGTTCTCCTACATAGTCACGTGACCCCTCACACCTGGATTTGCTTGGATTCCGGCTGTGGCTCCATCAAAAAATGCAAGGCCCAGGCCAGGAGCTGGGGAGGGAGCCTGGGAAGAGAACCAAGGCTGCAGGTCAGGTTTTGGGGAAACTTTAAAAAATATTTTATTGATTTTTTTACGGATAGAGTTAGAAACATTGATGAGAGAAACATCCATCAGCTGCCTCTTGCACACCCCCTAGTGGGGATGTGCCCACAGCCAAGGTACATGTCCTTGATCGGAATCGAACCTGGGACCTTTCAATCCGCAGGCCGATGCTCTATCCACTGAGCCAAACCAGTTTCAGCTGGGGAACCTTTATTCTACCAAGGCCATTTGGATATTTATAACATTCTCAGTACTTACAAAATTAAAAACTTAAAAATTAGCCTGCTATAATGGTCAAACATTTAATTAGTTCACCCCTAAGGCCTTGGCAGGGCCAGACCAAATTATTTCAAGGGCCTTATACGGCCCCTGGGTCAAACATTTCCCACACAGTGGGGCACCCCAGGCACTCACCTGGCAGCTTGGACCTGGGCACAGAGGGAACTGCAGGGTGGATCGTACTTATACTGGAAGGCGGAACCATCACGGTGCTTCTTTGGGGGGTCCTGAAGAGGATGTGGTGTCTGAAGAGGGGCCAACAAGGACCCCTAACCTCATCCAAGGCTACCCCAGCTCTCCTCCCAGCTCTATCCAAGGTTCACCCCATTCCACCCTCCAGTTGAAGGGGGACTATGCTCACCCAGATAGGATTGGAATCCAGGACTTCCTCAGTGGTTCTTATCTTTGGAGAATGTTGCCAGTTCTTGGGGGGCAAATCTAGTTCCTTGAACTCCAGTCTAGATTTCTGGGGCCGGGGCCTGGTCACATTAGCCTCATGTGAATTAGGGATATGACCAAGAGGTGACAGACTTGGGGTGCAACTCAGGAGTGGGGAGTAGGTTACATGGCTAGGATGTGGGGAACTACAGGGTAGGGAGTGGGGGGTTGAGCAGACGGCCGGCTGGGACTGGGAGCTGCCCTTCTGCCCTGTGTCTAGAGCAGCCAAGGACTCAGCAGGCAGAAGGCTGACGCTGGCACCACTTTCCTGTGATGATATGTGGCTGCGTAGGGCGGGATTTCCTGGGGAAGACGGGACTCACTGTGAGCATAGCCCTCTCAGCTCAGACCAGCTGAGTGGCCTATGATCTTAGGCAGGTCTCCAGGGGCCATGTCCATCCCTTTCATAGCTTCCTGCGTAGCCAGGCAGTGTTTTGGCTTTAGCACCACCTTACCTGAGGAACTGAGTGAGGAAGGAGAGGAGGACAGAATCAGCAACAGGTCCTGAGAAGCAGGGTTTGGTGGGGGCAACTCAGGGCCTAGGGGTCAGGAAAGGCTTATCAGCACTGTGGGTACCAGACCCCCAGATATTCCCCCTCTGGACCTCTCCAGTGCTTCTTACCCTGTGTCCTTTCATCTGGGCCCAGAGAGTTCAGGATTTGCTGGTCATTCTCAGAGATGTGTAGCCATAGGCTGGGAACAGTGTACACAGCTTCTCCCTGTGGAAGTGAACTGTCAGCCTGGCCCTTGCCAAACTCCTCACCCTGACATTTCCCAAGGGAGGCCCTAGACTGACCGTGGCCAAATGGCTTGAGGTGGCCCAGCGGGTGAGCGAGGGTGCTGTGCAAGGGCCTGACAGCATCAGACAGCTCTCAGCCAAGTGCACTAGTGCCCCCTGATGCTCCTGTTCTTCCTGCACCTCATCCAGAAGTTGGGTCAGTGAAATGCCTAGAGTCAGGGGGCAGGGGATGGGCTGAAGTTCAAAGATACGGATAGGGTGGGTGGGGAAGAGGCTTACTAAAGAACAGGAGATGATAGCTGAAAATTCACTCTAACAGAGAGTTAGGACCAACCCCACTTACCTGCATTGGAGGAGGCCGACTCTGAAAGGTGCTCCCTACAGAAACAGAGGGGACAGGCCTAAGGAACAATCCTGAGGCCTGTCAACACATTTGCCATCATCTGACCAAGGAACACCTGGCCCAAACCCAATTGTAGACTCACTCGAGGCAGTCTTTGAGCTTTTTCTGCACATCCGGGTCCTGATTGCTAGGAAAAAGAAGTTGATAGGCATTCAATGTTACTAAGGGCCCACCCCTCTCACCCAAAAGGCCTAGGCTAGGGGTGGAGGAACATCTGGCCCATGGGCCATATAAAACCTGCAAAATCATTTGGTCTGGCTCTATCAAGGCATTAGCAGTGAGTTAATTAAATGTTTAGTCAAATATAGCAGGTTAATTTTTAGATTGAGAATTTTGTATGGCCCTCGAATGATATTATAAATATCCAAATGGGAGAAGAAACCAAGATGGCGGCATAGGTAAACACCTAGGCTGCTGCCTTGCACAACAATTTCAAGAATACAACTAAAAGACAAAACGGACATCATCCAGAACCACAAGAAAGGTGGCTGGAAATTCTACAACTAGAAGGAAACATGGAGAATCAGAGCTGTTGCAAAGCCTGAAATAGGGAGACAGGCATGCTCAGAGAGGACGCAGCTGGAGAGGACTGGGCGGCTCAGTGCCTGGCTGGCATGCGGGAAGGAAACAAAAGCTCCAGACTGCGCTGAACCCAGTTCCGATTGCACTGAACCCGGGTTTCGGGCAAGACCCAGGGGACCCAGGCCCATACGAGGGGAATCTGGATTGTGAGGCGAAATCTCAGGGGAACAGCCAAAGGCAGAGCGTACGAGAGGTGCGTACGAGAGTGCGTACAGAAAGGGCAGACTGGTGGTCTGGCAGGAGGGAGAAAGGAGCCCCGGATGGCGCTGAAACCCAGTTCTGACTGCAAGGAACCCTAGTGCTGGGCAAAAATCTGGGAGTTCAGGTTCATTGGGGGAGAGACTGGACTGTTTGGCAGCAGGCGAAACTCGAGGGTGCCTTTCTTGCAGAGGTGCTTGTAGCAATTGCCTGTGGACACTAAGACCCAGTGACCTCATCGGACAGCGCTGACTGGAAACCAAGGCTGTTGGCTCCACCCTGAAACTTTGCCCCATCCAAGCTGAGCACAGAGGCTTTGGAAAATTTGCAAGTCTTGGCGCATAAGGCTGTCTCCCAGTATAGACACAGCTGATCCTCACAGCCAATTGGCCTGGAGGTCAATTCCTCCCAGTGATACCAACAACAATCAAGGCTGTACACACAGTCCACAAAGGGGTGCACCAAGAGTGTCCACCTTAGGTAACTTGGGAAGCCGAGACACCTAGCACACAAAGCTACCCTACCAACTCAGGGAGGCAGAGAAAATGCGGAGAGAAAGAAACAAATCACAAACGAAAGAAATGGAGGAAAACAAACGACTGGATATAGAGTGCAAAACCACGGTTATAAGGTTTTTCAAGAGGTTCCTAGAAAAGACCGATAAATTCAGCGAGACCCTCGAGGATATAAAAAAGGACCAACTAGAAATTAAACATACACTGACTGAAATAAAAAATATTTTACAGAGACCCAACAACAGACTAGAGGAACACAAGCATCAAGTCAAAGATTTGAAATACCAAGAGGCCAAAAACACTCAACCGAAAAAGCAAAAAGCAAAAAATGTGAGGATAGTTTAAGAAACCTGGACAACTTCAAGCATACCAACATCAGAATTATGCGGGTGCAAGAAGAAGAGAGAGAGCAAGATACTGAAAACATATTTGAAGAAATAATGACTGAAAACTTCCACCACCTAGTGAAAGAAATAGACTTACAAGTCCAGGAAGCGCATAGAACCTCAAACAAAAGGACTCCAAAGAGGACCACACCAAGACACATCATAATTAAAATGCCAAGAGCAGCCGAAACTGGTTTGGCTCAGTGGATAGAGCATCGGCCTGCGGACTGAAAGGTCCCAGGTTCGATTCCGGTCAAGGGCATGTACCTTGGTTACAGGCAAATCCTCAGTAGGGGGTGTGCAGGAGGCAGGTGATCGATGTTTCTCTCTCATTGATGTTTCTAACTTTCTATCTCTCTCCCTTCCTCTCTGTAAAAAAATCAAAAACATTTATTTTTAAAAAATAAAATGCCAAGAGCAAAACACAAAGAGAAAATATTAAAAGCAGCAAGAGAAAAATAGTTACCTACAAGGGAGCACCCATAAGATTGTCAGCTGATTTCTCAACAGAAACTATGCAGGCCAGAGAGGAGTGGCAAATTTTCAAAGTGATGAATAGCAAGAACCTACAACCAAGATTACTCTACCCAGCAAAGCTATCATTCAGAATTGAAGGTCAAATAAAGAGCTTCACAGATAAGAAGCTAAAGGAGTTCATCAACACCAAACCAGTATTATATGAGACTAGAGACCCATTGCAAGAAGATTCCTGCAAGATTAGAGCTTCCTGCAACCTGAGCAAAGCTCCCTTCAGTCTCCTCTGCCTCGTTCCCTCCCTTCTCCCTGACCCTGCTTGCTTACTTCTCTGCAGCTTTGCTCCCTTCTGCAGTGTCTGGCTTCCTTCTACACCCGCTTCTGTGTGCAGATATGCAAATTAACCACCATCTTGGTTGGGTTAATTTGCATACTTGCTCTGATTGGCTTGTGGGCATGGCTTGTGGATGCAATATTTGCATATTGCTCTTTTATTAGATAGTATGCTGAAAGATATTCTTTAAGAAGAGGAAGAAGAAGAAAAAGAAAAGGTGGCTGCTTCAAACTAGAGCATGGATGGAACTGGAGAGCATTATGCTAAGTGAAATAAGCCAGTCAAAGAAAGATAAGTATCACTTGACCTCACTCATTTATGGAATATAATGAACAACATAAAATGACTGATAAAAACAGATCCAGAGACAGAGAAGCATTGACTGTCAAATCTCAGAGGGAAGGTGGGGGAGGGTGGCGGTAAGGGGAAAAGATCAACCAAAGGACTTGTATGCATGCATATAAGCCTAATCAATGGACACGGACACTAGGAGGGTAAGGGCATAAGTGGTGGTGGGGGGTGGAAAGGGTAATGGGAGATGAGGACACATATGTAATACCTTAATCAATAAAGAAATTACAAAAAAAAAATCCAAATGGCCCTTGGCAGAAAAAAATGTTCTCCACCCCTGGCCTATGCCAACGCGACCCAGGCCTGGATAGGGAGAGCAGATGGAGGTGGAGGCATCACTTACCAACCAATCACCCAATCCCGGGGCTGCTCCGTGGGCAATAGGCTGAAGCGGTGCACCTGGAGGTAGAACTCCGCTGGCTACAGGGGTGAAATCAGGGATGGGTCTCAGGTACTGTCATGCAGTCAGGCCAAGCAACCCACCCACGCCAGCCTCACCACTCACCAAACTGCCCTCTGCCACTTTGACACGGACCTCGCAGTCTTGCAGCAGCAGCAGCCGGCCTTCAGCCCCTCGGAAACCAAACTCCTTCTCTTCCCTGCGGAGAGCTTGACCCTCTCAGCCTAGCCTGCAGAAGCTTGGTCCCGCCCGCCTGGAGCCCGCCCACCTAACGCCCCAGCTGGGTTCAAATCCTCTACGGTCCTGTGGCGCCTTTCTCACCAGTCCGAGGCGTCCAGAGTTTCCCGCGTCACCAGGCATCGGACACTGTGGGTCCCATCGGACACAAGCAGCACGGCCCCGACATCAGACGTGTCAGGGGCGGAGGACGGGCCTGGGGCTTCGGGTTCGGCCTCCTGCAGCACCTGACCACAGCAACGGGCGTCAATCCCGCCGCCCTGGGCACCCACCCCAGTCTCCGGGCCCGGAGGGGTTGGGGGGCTCACCTGAAGCAGCTGCCCCGCCCGTGGACTTGAGAGTCTCTCTAATCCCAGGACCAGCTCTCGAATCCACGGTCGCAGGACCACACTCCTCAACCTTGCCATTCCCGCAGCTGAATTTAACAGAGCGCCGCTCACCCAGGTTTCCCGCGGGCGCCCGGTCCCGCCTTTCAGCGGAAGAGGAAATGCATGACTGCTGGGCGGGACCTGAGATGGAAGCCCCGCCCACGCGCATCCCCGCGCGTGCGCACAAGCGTATACTGTTAGGGAATTTCTGTGCAGATTCCTGTCGGCTTGACTAGACGCTTCCCTGCTTGTTACCTTTCGGAGTCTCAACAAAGCCGGAGACTCTTTTGGGCCGTCCATCAAGGCTCCCTTGGCACCGGGCAGGAAGGGGTCAAGGGCTGTTTCAGATGGAGTGGGAGGAACCTGGGGCCTGAGGCTGCGGTCTAGGGTAGTCCGAGGGAATTGGCTCGGAGCTACTTCAACGCCCTGTGACCCCCGAAGGATTCAGTAAATATTAACTCAATTTCTCATCTATAAAATTAGTAGTCTTGTAAGGCTAATAGAAATATTACAGATAGCACTCAATAGGGATCACTCTCCCCTCGGATTGGCAGAGCACCGCCCCCACAGCTCCCCGGGATCCTGAAAGCGGGACGGACAGTAGCGTCACGACGTAAGAGCACACGAAGACGTCTCTATCCCCACCACCGTTGCCCAGGAAACGTGGACACCGCGTTCCACGCTCCGTAGCTGGCCCCTTGACGTCACGGTCTGGATGGGAGGGCGGGGCGAGTGCTACCGCCAGGGGCGGGGCGGCGCGGGCCGGCCGGGCGGCCGGGCTGTGCACCTGCGGGGCCGCCTGGCGCAGGGTCCCGGGCCCGCCCGGCCCCGCCATGGCCAGGCCACAGAGAACCCCGGCGCGCAGTCCGGACAGCATCGTGGAGGTGAAGAGCAAAGTAAGGGCCCCTCCAGTCCTAGCTCCGGCTTCGGCACTAGGTGCTTCCAATTCCCTCATTCTCCCCTCCCTAGCTCCTTGGTCCCACCACCTTTTCCTCTCCACTATCCTTCACATCCCATTCTCTGGCTTTTCTTCTCGCTTTCCCGCGTCCATCCTTCCTTCACTGCCGGCCTCCCTCTGTGGCCTGGGTTACCTGGAGGGCGGGGAGAAGACCTTGGACAGCGGCGTCCCTTGTGCTGGAGCTGAGGTCTGGGCACAAGGCTGCAGCCGTTGCGGCAGCCCGCTTTCTCATCCCTGCCACTCCTCGACCTGTGGTGAGAAAGGACGCAGGGTCCGTCCTGACCCCTTCTCTCCCCCCACTCCCTGCCTCTAGTTTGACGCCGAGTTCCGACGCTTCGCGCTCCCCCGCGCTTCTGTGAGCGGCTTCCAAGAGTTCTCGAGGTTACTGCGTGCGGTGCATCAGATCCCGGGGCTGGATGTGTTGCTTGGCTATACAGATGCTCACGGCGACCTACTGCCTCTCACCAACGACGACAGCCTGCACCGGGCCCTGACCAGTGGGCCCCCGCCGCTGCGCCTGCTAGTGCAGAAGCGGGGTGAGGAGAATGGGGTACAGTGGGCAGCCTCTGTGGGGTAGGGTGACGGGACAGGTCTACAGAGATTAAATTCATGTCCAGGGTGCTCAGGCTTCACCCTCAGCAATCCCTGCCCTTGGACTGACCTCCAGGTGGTAGGAAATAGTTATAGTGTCCCCTTCCCCCTGCCTGGGCCTGATGGGAAAGGGGCAGCAGGGTCTCTGATCTCAGTGTCTCCCTCTCCAGAAGCTGACTCCAGCGTCCTAGCCTTTGCCTCCAACTCTCTGCAGCGGCGTAAGAAGGGGCTCCTACTTCGACCAGTGGCACCTCTGCGCACCCGGCCACCCCTCCTAATCAGCCTGCCCCAGGATTTCCGCCAGGTTTCTTCCGTCATAGATGTGGACCTACTGCCTGAGACCCACCGGCGTGTGAGGCTGCACAAGCATGGTTCCGACCGCCCACTAGGTTTCTACATCCGAGATGGCATGAGCGTCCGGGTAGCTCCCCAGGGCCTGGAACGTGTCCCAGGCATCTTCATCTCTCGCCTGGTACGAGGGGGCCTGGCTGAGAGCACCGGGCTGCTGGCAGTCAGTGATGAGATCCTTGAAGTCAATGGCATCGAGGTGGCTGGGAAGACCTTGGACCAAGTGACAGATATGATGGTCGCCAACAGCCACAACCTCATCGTCACTGTCAAGCCAGCCAATCAGCGCAATAATGTGGTGCGTGGGGCATCTGGGCGTCTGACAGGGCCTCCCTCCGCTGGGCCTGGGCCTGGTGAGCCCGACAGTGATGATGACAGTAGTGACCTGGTCATTGAGAACCGCCAGCCTCTCTCTTCCAATGGGCTGTCTCAGGGTTCTCCATGCTGGGACCTGTACCCAGGCCACCTACTTCCAAGTGCCCGCAGCTCTCTGCCATCCCTGGATGCTCAGGAGCAAGCCAGCTCTGGCTGGGGGAGTAGCATGCGAGGAGATGGCAGTGGCTTCAGCCTCTGACACACAGGAAGCGGTCATTGCCACTCCAGGGGACTCCGCAGTGGGGGTTAGCTTGTTCATAGGGCCCTCAGTATGGGGAACATTAAAGATTTTTTTTACAAATGCAGTTACGGTCCTTCTGTATCCCAGCCCCAGCCTCCTCCCTGATCCCAGTCTTGCCTTCTGCCCTGGACATGAGGCAGGAGTGATCAGGGCGGAGACCTTCCTGCAGTTGGGCAGCAGGAAGAATTTACAGGGTAAGAAAAGCTCTTATGGAAACAAACCCCGCTGTGTACAAAAAGTTTAATTTTGAGAAAGGGGTAAAGAGGCTGGGCTAGGATGGCCCTTCTGCAGCCACCAGTGGCTAGGAAAAGTGCTCGGGGGATACTCCTTCCTCCCCCACCCCACATCTTCTGTCTTTAGACTTGATGATGGAGCCTGACCCTGTCCATGGCAACCATGCAGTGATCCTCAGCTAGGACCCGTCACTACCCCTGTGAAAGGGCTCAAGCATCCATCTTCACGAAGACCTTGGGGCGGGAAAAGATCTTGATGGCCTCCTCTACCTGTACCAGCTTCCGGTCCAGCTCAGCACGGTGGCCCTGGGCCCTCAGGGAGTCTGCCCCGGCAGGCAGCAGCACCAGCTCACGCAGCAGCTGGCTCTGGCCTATAGGGGGCCAGGGACAGTGAGGGTTAGGCAGGAGCGCAAGGTGCTCAGTGGTTCCTCATCCAGTCCACATACTCACTTTGGAGCAAACTGCTCAGTGTCTCCAAACGCTGGTCCTCAGGCATGCGAGTGTGGCCAGGGGGCATGGCAGGGTCTGGCTGGCTATGTTGGCGGGCCTCGGCCTCCCGACGCCACAAATCCCTACGCTCCAACAAGCTGCGGGTGCACAGATTCACGTTGATAACCCCAGGGCAGATGTTGGCTCCCACCTGCCACAGGCATCCCTCACCCTGGGTGTTGGGCAGTGGGACCTACTAATGGGGTACGTGGCCCTTTTGTGTGGCGTTGTAGTGCTCCTGGGCTTGCCGTTGCTGTTCCAGCACCTGTGCCAGGACCTGCCGCGAGCGGGAATGCCGCCTGGGCGCTCTCTTAGCAGTGCGGGCATTGTGGCTAATGAAGTCCACACCCAGGCCTGGCTCCTGCAAGACACGGCAAGCATGACGGGCAGACAGCACTGAGTTGTTCCCCTGAAACCCCCAGGATCCTGTCCCACCTTCTATCCCACACATACTCTCACCTTGGCATTGGGATCTGGTGGGGTTAGCTGGGGACTGGGGACACGGGGTGGTGGGAGCCCAGGACCGCAGCGAGAGTGCGCCCGCAGGAAGTGCACAGTCTCTGTCCCAGAGGCAGGGCAAGGCTCCTGGAGGGCAGGGCATAGGAAAGGGAACAGTCAGGCTGTGGTCAAGGTCTCAAAACAGAGCCTCTATTCTCTGCCCTCTGGGCCTCCTACCTCTTAAAAAAAAACAAAAAAACACTTCTCATCAGCATTTAAACATGTGCATCTCTCACATCCTTAACAACAAACCACCCATCCTACCTCAGTCCTGGCTCCAGCTACCATCCTTTTCTGTGTTTCCTAGCCAAGCTTCCTGCATATGTCCCCATCAAGGTCACTGACAGGTAGCTTCCAAACCCGCAAATGCAGGGTCATTTCCCTGGTCTCATCGTCCTCAGCCTTATCCTCAGTAACTTCTAGGTCTCACTCCTGAGAGCCAAGCCTGACTCTCCATCTGCTTCCTGGACACACTCCCACCCCCTGGGAGTTTCACAAATGCTCCAGCTTCAACACTTCCACATATAACCTTATTGTCTTTTCTCTCAATCCTGATCTTCCCCTGGATAGAGAAATGGTGCCACCATCTACTCCCCCCACCATACCCGTCCCTGACCTTACCACTGCCCGTATAAATAAAGGCTGAAAAGTGGGTTATGTGGCTCTTTATATGGGTCCAGCTGATTTCTTAGCCTACCCTCATGCTCTTACCCCCTCACAGTAAACTGTACCCAGCATCCCCACCCCTCACCCTCCCTCTAATCTTAGGACTTCTGTCTGTGAGGTTCCATCTATAAAGAATCTTCTCTTCCATTCTCCCCTTGCTTAATTCCTATTTGCCCCTCAGGATCACCCAGCCATCACCACTTCTGAGAACCCTCTGCAATAGGACCAGCTCTCTCTGAGTCTCCTGTTACCTTAGTCCTGTGATTTTCCTCTCTCCCCATAACTCAAATCAGGGCGTAATAGACTCCTGGCAAATAAGATGGACAATACTTCTGGCTCCCTGTGGCAGTTACCTGCAGCTGGGCCTTGACTCGGGACTCAACTTTGTCATACTTGGGCGAGCGCCAAAGAGCCTTGAGGGGCCTGGGCTGGCCCTGCTCCCGGCTGCGCTCCTGCTCCCGGAAGCGCCTCTGGATCTCCTTGATCCTCCTCAGGTTCTCCTTCTCATGGTCTTTAGGGGCCTTCCCTGGGAAGAAGGTGTTACCAGGCTCTGCCCGACATATAGCCCATGAAATCCAACTCATATCAAGTCACACACAGGTCTGACCGCTCTAAGTTAGACCCTATATAGGTACTCCACCTCACCATCCTATTTCCCTTCTGACATGGCAATTTAGTTTCTATTCCTGATTAGTTTCTACCTTCTTATTGTGAAGTATACCATTAATTATCTTACATATAATATTCATCTTGTTTATTGTCTACCTCTTTGACTTAATAATGGCCTATGCTTGTCTTCCACCTGTTTTCATAGCACCTACTGTGCCTGGCAAACAGTAGGCACTAAACAACAAACATTTCGTTGATATGTGAATTCATGAAGCTGAACTAGCGTTTCCTAGAGACTACCTCATTCAGTCCTCTTCTGAGAAGGAAAAGGTAGTGCATCTCTCCCTCCTTTTATGGTCGGGGAAATCAAGAGGCAAAGCCTGAACCCAGGTCAGGGCAGGTGAAGCATCAGTTTTTGAACTCACAGATTTGCCTCACTGCCCGTTCTCCTCAAACTTACTCTTGGGAAAGGCCCGTGGGCCTAGGGAAATACCCCCAAGTTGCAGCAGCATGCCCCCCACGCCGCTTCGGCCACGCTCCAGGATCTCTTTGGCTTCAGGACGGATGCGGGGGCCGCGGGGCGGGGTGGCGTCCAGGTCCGGGTCCGAGGTTAGCAGGTCCAACTTCAGCGTGTTTCCCTCAAGGCGCCCCTGGGCTGAGGGGTCCGACAGGGCGGAGTGCGGGGTTCAGTGGTTGAGCTGGACCCGCGCCTACCTAGCTCGGACCTTCCTGGGCCGCGACACCCCCCAACTCACCGGAGGCGGGCCGCCGGTAGTAGTCAGGACAGAGCGTAGGGTCTGGGGGGATGGGCCCCGAAATGCGGGACGGGCCCTCGCACATGCCGCCGTCGTAGCCCTGTAATGGAGCACCGAGGCCTACCAGGCTGCGTCTCTGGGGTCCCCACCTCCTTCCTCAGCCCCGTGCCCATTCCCTGGACGAAACCCCAAACCGGCCCGCACTAGCTGCCTGCGCTCCTCGCCCACCTCCTTCATTCGTTCGCGCCCCTCCCCCTCAACACCCAGGCAGGGGCTCACCAAAGCAGTTTTTTGCAGTCCGCGGCTGAAACCCGACGGGTTTTGCTGTTGCTAAGCAACAATAGTTTCCGCTTCTGAGGTCAGGGGCCAATGCCCCCGGCGCAAAGTCTTCTGGGGTTTGTAGTTCCAGTTCAGGGTAGAGTTGATCTATGGCCAGTCCCTTTCCCCACCCCGGCCCTCGCCTCCGAGTTAGCCTTCCGGATAAACCAAGTGTAAAGGGCCCGTCTTCGCCTTCACTCCCAGCTCCCAGCAGATGTGCTGACTTCGCGTAGCTATGGCCTCAGCAGGGACCGAGAGGCGACCAGGAGCCCAAGAGGGGACGGCGGAGGGGCCTGCACAGCTCTCGGAGGCACTCCATGGCCATATTCAGAGCTCTGAGGTGAACAACAGAGATGTCTAACCTTTACTGTCGGCCTCGGCTCTCTCTAGGAGGCCAAGCTCTGTACGTTGACCCCCTAACTGGCAGTCACAGGCTTCACCGGCAGACAGGGCCATGGGCTGGTGCCCTTCATCTGCATTTGATGTCTAATGAGTGATCCCTGTATCCCTTGTGTGGCTATGGTGACCAGTTACCTATGTGTCACCTCTAGTGTCCAGTAATGGGAAATCAGGGCCTGGTGTCAGCTCATGAGGCCTCTGGGACCCCGGGTGAAGACAAGCATCCAACAGAGCCAGTCCCAGAGCCGGAGCTCCAGGAGGAACCCCTCAAGCTGGAGGAAGAGCGGCCCAAGCCAGAGGTGGAGGCACTAGAGGAGAGAGGACCCAGGCCTATGGCCTCTGTTGTGAGATCCAGTCATGGTCCCAAGAGGAAGCCAATCAAGTGAGGGGGCTTTCAGAGGGAAGGAACAATAGGATTGGTGGGGTGGGGTGGAGGGTACCACACCCCAGTAGGATTCCAAATTCCTGCACTCCTGCAGGGTGCATCCTTATCTTCTGCCACCACCATCACTCCTCATCCCTCTCTCCCTAAGAGGCCTTGTACAGGACTGAACTCACATGAGCTCTCAGCCCTTATCCAATTTGGGGCCTCGCTGACCAGGAAAGGGACAAGCATCTGGACCTGAGGTGGTGGGCATGCAGGGCTATTCCCTCCTTAAGCCTCCTGTCCCCCCAGCCTCCCAGGGCCTAGTCACCAAGCCCATCCTAGGGCTGAAGCTGAGCTGCCCCAGGGGCTACCGCTGCAGAGGGAGGACCTGGAGGGTAGCCAGAGCGAGCCTTCACCGACTGCCAAACAGCACAAAAAAGCCAAGAAACGCAAGAGTCTGGCGGCCCCGGTGCTCCCAGCTATAGCCAGCACAGTGTCTGCACCATCAGAGACCTTGGGGCTAGAGCGTGAGTGGCAGTCCCTGGCCCTTCTCTTCCCACTCCCCCCCCCAACTCCTGCCTGCTGGCCTCCTGGCATGGCACAGCTTGGTGCTCCAGCCCCTGCTCTGCCCTGGGTCCTTGCAGGAAAGGCCCAACGCTTACGGCCCCTGTACCAGTACATCAACTATTGCAACCCTGAGCTGAACGAGGCAGCGGAAGTGGATAGGGAGGCCGAGGCCGAGGTGGAACCTGAGTCGGACCCAAGCCTGGTCCCCAAGGAGGCATGTGTGGAACAACTGCCAGCCTTGCTGCCAGTGGCAGGTGAGCTGGACTCAGGCCTCACTTTGCCCTGCCCCACTATGTTCGTGTCTCCCACCCATGCTCTGGTTCCCCTGGGACAGGAGGCTGGAGAGGAGCCTGGGTGTTTGCCCAGCTTGGGGGTCAGTGGCCTCCTCAAGACTGAGATGGATAAATCAACTCAGGTGGACATCAGCAAGATGCTAAGTGTCTGTGCTGCCCCACTTGTACCCCCACTCTCTCCTCAGTACAAGTGACTGTCCCATCCCAGGGGTTGTTCCTCTGCCCCCAAGCCAGGACCAGAGCACAGCCTGTGGCCTTCAGCCCTCAGGTGAAAGGGGGCATTCTGCCCTGCCCCAACTTGGGACCTTGGACTTGCTGAAAATAAATGTTTTTTCCTTTTTCGCAGACTTTGACTCCCCAAATAAGATGCCTGAAGAGGGAGAGCCTGGGAAGGGTGGAGGATTCCCCAGTTGCAGGGTTTGAAGCCTCAAAAGTATAGATTCGTGGGCGCTACCTCAGGTCTAACTGAAGCAATCTGCAGGGGTGGGACTTGGTTCTGTGCATTTGAAGGCCCCTCAAATAAACCTGAAGACCAGATAGGATATAGTGAGGATGGGGAGGCAGGTGATGAGGAACAAGGGGCAGAGAAAGGAAAGGAAAGGTCACAGAAGCAGGTGCTTGGCCTTGCTCCCTGTCTCCCAGGAAGGGCCTTGCATTTAGTCTGACTTTGAGGGGACCAACACTTGGGATACTCCTTCTGAAGTGGCAGTTTGTTTGTCTGCCCCAAGACCAGCAGCTTTGGAAGGTTTTGTTGTTAAACCACAGCTGGACGAGACTTTGCCCCATAATGGCCTCTAGTGATAGAGGACAAGTGCCTTTTTACTGGAGGTGAACGGTCTCCCTGGAGTCTGATAGCCAACCCACCAGATGACTACTGCTTCTCACCTGTAGGACTCTGGGAAGAGGTGGTCAGTGCTGGCCATTTAAAAAACCCTCATAACCAACTGCTTCCTGGTCCTCTGCATGTTCCCCTGACACCATAAACACAGGGGATTTCAAATGAATCATTTCTCCTCCCTCCAACCTGCTTTTCCCCCTGTATCTCGTCTGCACAGTGTTCAAGCCCAAATCCTTCAGCCCTTCACTTGGCTAGTTCACATGGTCCTTTGAGAAACTAGGGGCACCTTGTTCCTGACAAGCCAGTGTTGCCCTGCATTATAGCACCCACATACTACTGCCTGTGTGTTTATTGATCGTCTCCAGGTCTAGACTGTGAACACCCCAAAGGCCTTTGTCATTGCATCACAACTACCTAGCAGAGGACCCCCATAAAAGGTACCAAGAAGCCCGGCCGGCGTGGCTCAATGATTGAGCCTCAACCTAAGAACCAGGAAGTTGCTGTTTGATTCCCGGTCAGGGCACATGCCCAGATTGTGGGCTCGATCCCTAATGTGGGGCATGCAGGAGGCAGCCAATCAATGATTCTCATCGTCGATGTTTCTCTCTCTCTCTCTCTCTCTGGAAAAAAAAAAAAGAAGAATATGTTTACTTATTTTGTGTGCAAGGGTAGGCCTTGCTTCCCTCTGAAACCTGGAATCCGGGCTTCCCTTGCAGCCCTGGCTTCATCCGGAAGGTTGTCCGGTCTAATTAGCATATTACACTTTTATTATTATAGAAGATACATATGTGATTAAAAGGTACCTATACTTTTCCCCTGCGATAATGATTTTACTACCTGAGGAAGTACTGTCCATAGGGACCATGCAGAATGAATACTTTCCATAGGGATGAACACAGGTTCTCTGGGACTTTTCAGAGGTAAGAGAGACCTTCAAGGTAACTGAGCTTGACCTCCTCACTTTATGGCTGAAGCCTGGAGAGAAATGGCCTTTTATGAGACCATATCCTGGGCCTCAAAGAAGCTCTACCCTTTCCCGAGCCCTGCAGATCTGAATACCCTCGGGTTCTCTGGCTAAGGTTCTCTGACACAAAAAGGCCAAGCATCTGTTTTCCCTGTGTGGTGTCCAGGGCTGGTGGTATGGACCAATGCTGATAAGGAAGCTCTGTCCCTTTCTTTCAACAGGTGAGGTAGGAAATGCTCAGAAACCATAGAAGAAAACAACCTGTCTACATTTCTTGAGGCCTGTTACCTGACGGGCTTGTCTAGGCAGGAGGGGGTGACAGCAGCCATAGAAAGGGACAAGTGACCACTACTCCTAGAAGCTCACTCTAAGGGAGAAATGCAGAAGCAGCATGATGCAAGCAGACACATGCTATGGAAGAGCTGAGGACAAAGACTGTGGGGACCACAGGCAGTGGGGGTGCTGTCACTATGCCTAGGAAATAGTGAAGAGGCAGCCCTCCAGCCGATTCCTGGGGAGGTGGGTGGTCTTCCTGGCAGAGGACATGCCAGGGATGAAGGCTTGCTGGTAGGGAAGCCAGGCTGGCAGGGGAAGCAAACAGCTGCATGCAGGAGGGCGACTTAGATGGCTGAAGCAGAGCATGGCCATTAGGAGGCCAGGTTGGGTGAGTCTGAGAGTGATGAGGGGTGTAGGAAGGAAGGATCTTGGCCTGACATTTTGGAGAGGTTCTTAGGGCAGCTGTGTGAAGGACAGAACGAGAGACACTGAGGTGAGGAGACTGCTGTCACTGTCTGGGTCTGAAGCCTAGATTTGGCTGGGGGTTGGAAAATAAGCAATAGGTATTTTGGAAGTTCTCTTCTGGTTGCTGTAACAGAGAGGGAAAAGTTGACTGCACTTTGAATGGCTTGGAAAAACTTTTATTTACTTTAAATCAAAGATCCTGAGTTTGGGACACAGGTTCTGGGAGGTGATGCTGTCTTCCTCCAGGAGGGGGCGGTGCAGGACAAGCCTGAAACCTGCTGCAGGCTGTTACCCATGGGAACAAAAACACCGCTGGCTTCCCTGACCACACGCATGTAGCTACTTCAAGGTTCATTTCCTTCCTGGGGCTAACCCAAGAGATATGACAAAGAAGTTTATGGGGTGACCATGGACTTGGGGAGTGCGCAATAAGGGATCTGAGATCTTTATCAAAGCAGCTCTGCTCTCAGCTGCTGCTGTCTGCCCCGAGACTTCTGGGAATACATCTTTGTAAACAATGGGTTTGCTGCTGAGCCCTATAAAACCTTAGCAGTGCCACTGTGAGTCAGCAGTGTGACCCTTTCTTAAGTAGGACCATCTGCGTTCTCAGCCAATTCCCAAATTTAGGATGAATCTCAACATCCTAGTAACACAGGGGGACTCACCTGGAGGTCCCTGGGAGGGGGGGGGGGGGGCATCCTCTCTTTCAGCTCTACTAGTGCCCTGCCTGGTGAGACTCTCTCTGCAGTCCACTCCTCAGTCAGGCCAGGCTGAGATTCTTGCTGCAGGGAAAGGGCAGTACTCTGGATGGGGATCTAAGAGAGGAGGGGCCAACCCAAGAAATATGGTAGTTAAAGGGCACTGGGACTCTGAGGAGCCACAAGTTCTGGAGAAAGAGTAGTTCAGGGTCAGGCTGCATCAAATGACCCTGACCAGGCTCCTGACTACGTCACTTATAAATTACAGGAGGCAAGTAACTTGGCTCTTCTCTGCCTCAGTTTTCTGATCTGAATATGACAGTATTAATATTAGCACCTTATGGAGTGGTTTGGATATTAAATAATATCCGTAAAACGTCTACCCTAGGGGGTCCAGCATGCAAAAGAACATCTTCCAGGCCTGGCCAGTGTTGTTATGTGGTTAGAGCGTCAGTCCTGTGCACTGAAGGGTCACAGGTTTGATCTCTGGCCACCAATCGATGTCTCTCTCTCATATCAATGTTTTTCTCTCCCTCCCTCCCTTCTACTTTCTCTGATAAACAATGGAAAAACTATCCTTGGGTGAGGATTAACAAAAACAAACAAACAAAAGCATACTCCAACACTAGCCATTGTTATTTCAACTCACAGAGACAAGGTATAAAACCAGGGCGATATAGGAAACAGGCCAGATGACTTTTGTAGGGGGTGCCAAGAGGAAGATGGAACCCACCCTCCATCTTTCTCTTTATGGCAAGGAGCCCAGGACAGGGCAGGGATGGTTGGAGAAGGGAAATTTTGGTCCAGGCATAATCCTGGCAGGCTGGAAGGGGAAACAAAGCATATGTCCCTCTCCCCCAACCCTCACCCTGACTGACGTGGCTGAAAGGCTGCCCCTGTGCAGAACAGTTAATAAATGCATGTTTGGTGGCTGGCCGGCCAGTGTTTGGCCATACCCCCTTCATGGGGAGTGTGGAGCCTTCCTCAAGTTCATCCTGTCCAGCCCGCTTGGGACCATGCCTCACCTCCCCGCTCCCAGAACTCCCCTGGAGCCAGCTTCATGGTTTTAAGGACAACCTCTCGGACCCGCAGCCCAGGAAAGCCCCCCACTCTCCCACCATCTGGCGGGACCAGCAGGCCTGACAGCTCCCCATCAGGAGTCCTCTGTTTTCTGAGGAAAGACTTTTCTTTGGGCGGCTCCTGGGATATGGGGACGAGGGAGGAAGCTGGGAGATGAGGGCGGGGGGTGGCAGGGGCCTGTGTGGCCCACCAGACATGATGGGTCTGGAGGTCAGAGCCGCTGTGGAGTCACCAGAAAAGATGAAAATTTAAAGAGTCTACAGCAATACACAGGCCTTTCACGACTAAAGAAACCTAACCTACCAAACAGCCCACAACCACGTGCCATTGTGTCAGAGTTTGATTTATTAACATTATCAGATGTTCCAGGGTTCTCCCTTGTCTTCTCTCTGCCAAATCAAGGGCCCTCTGCTCTAGTCAACAGCTCCTGAGATCTCTCCTACCACCAGGGAGGGGCACCCTGAAACCTGGAAGGGCCTAGTCACGTGGGAGAAAGGGAGGTGCGGATCCCTGAGGGAGCCTTGCTGTCCTCACCACTCCTGAGATGCCCAAGCCCAAGGAGGGCACAGAAACAAGGCTTTTGTCATTTTCCTCAGGACTGAGGAATCAGCAAGCTAGGGCCACAGATACGCTAAAGGAGTCCCGAGTGAAGCTTCTGCTCGCCTTGCTCACCAGCACTAACTACAGAGCCCTGGCAGCAGCTCTGCCTCTTGCACATTATGCTGCCCACAGGCTGTGCCAGCAACATCGCTGCCCTGCGGCTCTGGGGAGTGAGGGGGTGCTGGAGGGGCGTTTTACGGGGGGCACCTTGGGCTGCACCTGGACTCCACCCTTGTTGACTTGTTACATGAACGACACTGTCTATGCGATAGCCAAACCCTTCCATCTTGCCCCTGGTCCCTCCTCGGCCCCTGTGCCCCACGGCAGGGAGCCCCCGTACAGGCTCACAGGTTATTCCGCTGGAGCGCCTCGCACAGGTTCTGGTTGGCATCGGGCTCCTCCGTCAGCACCTCCACGGCCTCCCATTCCCCAGTTCGGCTGGACCTTTTGATGGCGTCCACCACGCTCTGCATGTACAGCCCGTCCTCAAAAGAGGCGGCCATGGAGACAGGGGTGTGGTCCCAGGTGCGGCGGTCCCCCTGCCCCTGGAAGGACTCCCGCAGGGCCTGCACCATGTAGACCATGCCCTTCAGGTAGAGCAGCGGGACATCCTGGGGCCCCTGCTCGGGCAGCCCGGCGCCCACCGCCAATGAGTCCCTCAGCAGCAGCTCCTCCTGCGTAGCCGAGTTCTTCTGCCCATACAGGTCAGCTCCCCGGGCAACAAGGCGTCCTGCAGAGCCCACCACCATGACCTCATGCACGAAGGCACCTGGCATGTTGAAGTTCAGTGTTACTGTGCTGCACACACCCCCGCCCATGAGCATCTGGAAGAAACAGAAGTCATCGCTGGTGACGTGCCGGATGCCACGAATGGCCGCATTCTGCCTCACAAAGGTCTTGAGGAGCCCGTGGACCTTCTCGGCTCTCTGGCCAGTCAGGTGGGTGAGCAGGTCCACAATGTAGGTGCCCATGGTGTGCAGGCCTCCCCCGCCCATGAGCTCGTCGCAGATCCAGCCGTAGTTGGGGCTGAGCAGGCTGCCGGAGTAGACGCGGGCATCGCAGATCATCACCGCGCCCACATAGTGCTCGGCAATCAGCTGCTTCATGCGCACAAAGGCAGGCAGGAAGCGCAGCACGTTCCCCACCAGGCTCATCAGCTGCGGGTAGTAGCGAGAGGCTGTCACCATCCGGAAGGCATCCACCGAGGTTGCTGCCTTCTCACAAACCACATTCTTCCCAATACCTGAGAATAAAACACAATAGGAAATCTCTAAGCTCCAAGGGGTTTACACTGGGGGGGAAATGTATTTCTCGAAGGCAGGTGGACTCAGGAAAGCCTCTTAGGAGACCAGATGATGGCCTTGGACAAGAGGAAAGACTTCAGCTTGGATGAAAATGGTACCCAGAGTCTGGGACTGGAGAAGAGTTATGAGCTGGAGAAAGAGGAGTAAGTTCTTAAGGGAAAACGAAAGGAGTAGAGGCACAAGGCACAAACCAGGAGAGGGAAGCAGAGATGGTGCGATTTTATGCGTCAACTTGGCTAGGCTATGGTACCCAGCAAATACCTCTGGACATTGCTGGGAAGTAGTTTTATATGTGATTGACATTTAAACCAGTAGACTTTGAATAGAGGAAATTATCCTCCATAATGTAGGTGGGCCTCACCCAATCAGTTGAAAAGCTTAAGAAAAAAGACAGGTTTTCTGAAGTGGAAGAAATTCTGCTTCCAGACTCAAATCTGCAACAAAACTTTTGCTGGGATTTCCATATTGTTTTCATGTCCTGTGGATTTCAGCTTTTTCAGTTCCTATAATCACATGAGCCAATTCCTTAAACTAAATCTCTATCCACACCCCTCCCCCAATATATTCTATTGGTTCTGTTTCTTTGGAGAACACTGCCTAATTTATGTGGGCTGGAGTGGTAGAAATGGTTATTGGACATGATTATATACTTTTTTTTAATTGATTTTTTACAGAGAGGAAAGGAGAGAGAGAGTTAGAAACATTGATGAGAGAGAAATATCAATCAGCTGCCTCCTGCACACTCCTTACTGGGGATGTGCCCGCAAACAAGGTACTGCCCTTGACCGAAATCGAACCTGGGACCTTTCAGTCTGCAGGCTGATGCTCTATCCACTGAGCCAAACCCACTAGGGCTAAAAGCCATTTTGAGTTAAATAAGCTCCTGCAGGCCAGCTACATGGGGTCTTACCTTTAGGAAGACTTGTTTACTTAAGTTTATCTAGCTTTCCTACTAGAAAGTCAAAGGATTAGCGAAACCGAAAACTGCTTTTTGTCTCCTGGGAATGGGGAAAGCATGGATGTTGAGTGCTTATTAGCTCAGATCTCCTGTGGGGTGAACAAGTTTCATGCTGCAAGCCTCTTCAGCTCATAATACCCAGAGTAGTGAGGAGTGAAGTGCCCTTGAGCACCAGAGGCCCAGAGAAGCTGCCTGACCAGCATTTCATTCTCTAGTAACGCACCACAGGTTCTCAGCTCTGGGACCACAACACCTCCGTGTCCCTATCTAGAGGTGTGGGACGAGATCAATGACTTCAAACAGCAGGGTAGAGAAGCAGTCCAGGAAAAGCAACACTTCCGTGTTTTTATAAAATCCAGGGAATATCTCTATGTATTTTAAAACATAAAAGGGACTGCTCCTAGAGAAGTAACTTTGAAAGCATTAGATTGAGTCACTCTTGCTCACAGCCCCTCTACAGCCTTTCCTGGGTCACAGTCCCATGTTGGCTCCATGGGTCACACCAGCAGACTGGGCTCACATGAGTAGAATTTGTGAATGTCTTCATTCACCCAGTATGCTAGGTCTTGTGTCACACTCTGGGGATATAACACCAGGCATAGTCTCTACCTTCAGACAACTTACAATTTAGTAGAGAGATAGTCATTGATCAAATTATCATATAAATGATCATAAAATACATGTAGAACTGCACCTGTGGAAAATGCCCTGAATGATATAAATGGTAATATGAAAACATATAGCAGGGATCTGACCTGGACTGGGGCTCAGGGAAGGTATCTCAAGGGACTGGTGTTCTTGGGATTAAATTATCTGGGTCAGGCTGCTTGAGGAATGATCACTTGTTATCTTAAGAGCCCCTGGGGAAAGAGTTGGCAAAGTCAGTGTTTCTCTAATGAAACATATAAGCACCAAGAACTGGGCACAGAAATCTACCTTTTAGTGACAGTTTTAAGAAAACATTCAACTGTGGCAAAGATGTTAGGACACTTTGTACATTAAAATACAGTTTTCTGAACTGAGAAATAAAAATGTCCTTTAAGGAATTCATGGGAAAGATTTAAGGATAAAATATGTAGAAGAAATGAAAAAAGAAAAAATGGTAAAACAACAACAACAACAACAACAACAACAAAAACACAGAAAATAGGATGCCACAGAAAGAGTTGTGATAAGAAAAGAATACCAATGGAGGATCAGTCCACAAATTAACTTTAGGAAAAACTAATAAAAATGAGAGCAAGAAACAATCTTTATGACCTTAGAAGTCAGGTAAAAATATAATGATCTAATAAGCAGGGGAAAATGAACTAGGACTTAGTAAGAAGTCGCAAATTAATAAACGCAATACATCACATAAACAAATTGAAAGAGAAAAACAGGCCAAGACCGGTTTGGCTCAGTGGATAGAGCGTCGGACTGCGGACTGAAGGGTCCCAGGTTCGATTCCGGCAAGGGCATGTACCTTAGCTGCGGGCACATCCCCAGTAGGGGGTGTGCAAGAGGCAGCTGATCGATGTCTCTCTCATCGATGTTTCTGACTTTCTCTCCCTCTCCCTTCCGCTCTGTAAAAAATCAATAAAATATATTAAAAAAAAAAAAGAAAGAGAAAAACAGATGATCATATCAATAGATGCAGAAAAATCATTTGACAAAAATCCAACACCAATTTTATTTATTTATTTATTTTAAAAATTGATTTCAGAGAGGAAAGGAGAGGGAGAGATAGAAACATCAATGATGAGGATCACTGATTGGCTACCTTCTGCTCACTCCCTATTGGGGACCAAGCCTGCAACCTGGGCATGTGCCCTTGTTCAGAATCAAACCCGGGACTCTTCAGTTCACAGGCTGATGCCCTAGCCACCGAGCCAAACCAACACCAATTTTTGATAAAAACTCTGAGCAAAGTGGGAGTAGAGGGAGCATATCTCAATATGATAAAGGCCATATATAACAAACCTACAGTCAACATCATACTTAATGGGCAAAAACTGAAAGCATTTCTCCTAAGAACAGGAACAAGACAGGGATGTCCACTTTCACCACTTATTCATTGTAACACTGGAAATTCTAGCAACAGCGATCAGACAAGAAGAAATAAAAGGCATTCAAATTAGAAAGGAGGGAACTCATTCACAGATGACATGGTATTATATGTAGAAAACCCTGAATTCTCCACAAAAAAATTACTAGATTTAAAAATAAATGTGGCAATGTAGCAGGATACAAAAATCAACACCCAAAAATCAACGGCTTGTTTTTCCTTTTAATATTTTTATTGATTTCAGAGAGGAAGGGAGAGGGAGAGAGAGATAGAAACATCAACGATGAGAGAGAATCATTGATCAGCTGCCTCCTGCATGCCCCACACTATGTATCAAGCCTGCAACCTGGGCATGTGCCCTGACCAGAAATCGAACTGTGACCTCCTAGTTCATGGGTCAGTGTTCAACCACTGAGCCATGCAGGCTGGACTCAATGGCTTTTTTATATACCAATAATGAATTCTCAGAAAGAGAAACTAAACAATCATATTTACTATTGCAACAACAACAACAAAAATAAGATTCTTAGGAATAAACTTAACCAAGGAAGCAAAAGACCTGTACTCGGAAAACTATAGGATGTTGAAAAAAGAGATAGAGGAAGATATAAACAAGTGGAAGAATATACTGTGTTCATGGATTGGTAGAATCAACATCATTAAAATTTCCACACTACCCAAGGCAATCTACAGATTCAATACAAACCCTAATAAAATGCCAACAGCATATTTCACTGAGCTAAAACAAATACACCAAAAATTTATATATTTAAAAAAAAAAAAGACCCGAATAGCTGGAGCAATCTTGAGAAGAAAAACAAAGTTGGAGGAATTACAATACCAGATTTCAAGTTATACTCCAAAGCCACTGTAATCAAAACAGCCTGATACTGGCACAAGAACAAGCATGTAGCCGAATCCGGTTTGGCTCAGTGGATAGAGTGTCGGCCTGCGGACTGAAAGGTCCCAGGTTCGATTCCGGTCAAGGGCATGTGCCGTGGCTGCGGGCTCATCCCCAGTGGGGGGTGTGCAGGAGGCAGCTGATCAATGTTTCTCTCTCATCGATGTTTCTGACTTTCTATCCCTCTCTCTTCCTCTCTGTGAAAAATCAATAAAATATATTTAAAAAAAAAAAAAAAAGAACAAGCATGTAGATCAATGGAATAGAACAGAGACCCCAGAAATTGATCCAAGCCATATGCTCAATTAATATTTGACAAAAGAGGCAAGAACATACAATGGAGTAAAAAGAGTCACTTTAATAAATGGTGTTGGGCCTAGCCGATTTGGCTTAGAGACTAGAGGGTCAGCCTGTGGACTAAAGGATCTCAGGTTCAATTCCAGTCAAGGGCATGTGCCCGGGTTGTGAACTTGATCCCAGTTGGGGAGAGGGAGATGTGCAGGAGGCAATTGATCCATGATTCTCTCATCATTGATGTTTCTCTCTCTCCCTCTCCCTCTCTCTCTGAAATCAATAAAAATGTTTAAAAAATAAAAAATGGTGTTAGAAAAATTAGACAGATACATGAAAAAAAATGAAACTAGACCACCAACTTACACCATACACAAGAATAAATTCAAAAAATATATAAAAGACTTAAATGGCCAAAACTGGTTTGGCTCAGTGGATAGAGTGTCAGCCTGCGGACTGAAGGGTCCCAGGTTCGATTCTGGTCAAGGGAATATACCTTGGTTGCAGGCACATCCCCAGTGGGAGGTGTGCAGGAGGCAGCTGGTCGATGTTTCTCTCTCATTGATGTGTCTAGCTCTCTGTCCCTCTCCCTTCCTTTCTGTTAAAAACCAATAAAATATAATTAAAAAAATAAAAGACTTAAATATAAGTCATGAAACCATAAAAGTCCTAGAAGAAACCATACGCAGCAAAATCTCAGACATCTCTCGTAGCAATGTTTACAGATACATCTCCCAAGGCAAAGGAAACTAAGAAGAAAATAAACAAAAGGCACTACATCAAAATAAAAAGCTTCTGCACAGCAAAAGAAACCATCAACAAAAGGAAAAGAGAGAACATAGTTAGCAACGATACATCTGCTAAAGGGTAAATATCCAAAATATGTAAGGAACTCATACAACTTAACAAAAGGAAGATAAATAATCCAATTAAAAATGGGCAAAGGACCAAAATACGTAGACACTTCTCCAAAGAGGACACACAGACATATGAAAAAAATGCTCAAAGTCACTAATCATTCAAGAGATAAAAATCAAAATGACAGAGAGGTACCATCTCATACCTGTCAGAATGGCTACCATCAACAAATCAACAAATGACAAGTGCTGGTGAGGATGTGGAGAAAAGGGAACCCAAGTACACTGCTGGTGGGAATGCAGAATGGTGCAACCATTATGGAAAACAGTATGGAGTTTCCTCAGAAAATTAAATATGAATCTGCCATTTGACCCAGTGATCCCACTTCTAGGAATATATCCCAAGACACCTGAAACACCAATCAGAAAGGATGTATGTACCTCTATGTTCATAGCAACACAATTTACGAGAGCTAAGATCTCAAAACAGCCCAAGTGCCCATCAGTAGATGAGTGGATAAAAAAAGCTGCGGTACATTTATACCATGGAATACTATGCAGCAGTAAAAAAGAAGAATCTCTTCCATTTTGAGACAGCATGGAGGGACCTGGAGAGTACCATAATAGCGAAATAAGTCAGTTAGAGAAAGACAAGTATCACGTGATCTCACTCGTATATGGAATCTAAGTAACAAAATAAACAGATGAATGGAGAGGATCCAGAGGCAAGGAAGCAAGGAACAGAGTGAGGAATCTCAGAAGGAAGGTGAGGGAGGGTGGTGGCTAGGAGGTAATCAACCAAAGACCTTGAATGCATATATGCATAACCCATGGACACAGATAATAGGGTACTAAAGGCCTGGGGCGGGAGAGGAGTGTGGGGGCATGCTGGAGGGGGCTGATAGGGGGGAAAGGGGAAATATGCAATACTTTCAATAATACAGAATTATTAAAAAAAACAAAAACTTAGAAGTAAACAACATTCCTGGACCTCAGTTTCTGTAAACTGAAAATGAAGACAGTGGATTAGATCAGCGACTCTCCATCCTTAGTGTGTATCAGAATTGAAGGATTGTTTAACAGACTGTCAGGCCTCCCTCTAGATTTATTTATTTTTTAAAATATATTTTATTGATTTTTTTACAGAGAGGAAGGGAGAGGGATAGAAAGTCAGAAACATCGATGGGAGAGAAACATCGATCAGCTGCCCCTTGCACACCCCCCATTGGGGATGTACATGCCCTTGACTGGAATTGAACCCAGGACCTCTCAGTCCGCAGGCCAACGCTCTATCCACTGAGCTAAATCAGTTTTGGCATCACCCTAGATTTAGAAGATCTGGGCTCTTCTGGGCCCGAGAATCGGATATATAATAAGTTCCCAGGTCATGCTCATGCTGTTGGTTCAAGGACCACACTCTGAGAACCATTGGTTTAAACACTTTCCACGGCCCCTGCTAGCCAGCGAGTTCCAGAAAAAATACAGTTCTACAACTATTATGAAAGTTTTAGAAAAATCTTAATCTATGTCACATCTATCCTTAAAAAAAAAAATATATATATATATATTTATAGGGCCTAATATCACAGGAAGGTCATGGGTATCCTGACCCTCCCCCACGGTGAGGAGCAAGCCCAAGTTGCTGTTGGATGTGTTCATCACAAAGGAGCCATTCTTCAGGCACTCTGTTCTCTCCATATCCAATATATATATCCTTACTAAAGGGCCAGTGCACAGGATTCATGCACTGGTGGGGGCGTGGCCTGTGGGGATTAGCCCACTGTGGGAGTGCCCCTCATCCTGGTCAGCCAAGTGGCTGTGGACCCGCCCTCTGAGGAAGCACACTGACCACCAGGAGGCAGCTCCTGAGTCTAGCGTCTGCCCCCGGTGGTCAGTGCCTGTCATAGCAACTGGTCATTCTGCTGTTCAATCGATTTGTATATTAGGCTTTTATTATATAGGATAGGCGCAAATCTGTATCAGTGCTGTATGCCCCACATTACTGCTTAAGTCTCCACGACTTGAGTTTTACAAAGATTTAACTTTTACAATGCTTGGCATAGCACAATGCCAGAGGATTTGTAACTAAATAGAGGCTTTAGATGAATATGATAAACTTTCCACTGGTTCAAGATCGGAAAGAGCTAATCTAAAATTAGAGCACTTCAATAGCTGTAGAGCTAAATATGTTTTTTTTTATTATTTTATTATTTATCTGTTTGTTTTTCAACATCTCTTTTTTTTTAATCCTCACCCAAGGGTATTTTTTCATTGATTTTTAGAGAGACTGGAAGAAAGAGGGAAAGACAGACAGAAATATCGATGTCAGAGGAACATTGATTGGTTGCCTCCTGCACTCACCCTGGAGCTTGTAACCAAGATACATGCCCTTGACCAGAATTGAACCTGGTACCCTTCAATCTGCAGGCCGACGCTCTATTCACTGAGCCAAACTGGCCAGGGCTAAATATGTTGTTGTTTTTTAAGCTTTAAAAAGATTGAGGATCTAAGGTTTAGACAGCCCAATAACAGAAAAGAAAAAAAGAGACAAATGTGGGAAAAGCAGAGAAAATATACTCTCATGCATATATATATATATATATATATATATATATATATATATATTCATACATGGGGGCACACAGTTAAGTGGGATGGCAGTGAGGGTCTTTTGGGATACTGGCTCTGAGAACCTTTAAATACATTGTACAGGAAACCTGACTTTCCCTTGTAATATGCTGCCAATGTCTTTCTTGGTCAGCTTTGGAGGAAGTCATATATCATGCTGGAAAGGCTGAATGATGCCCCTATTTTACCCTCACTTCACAGTGGCCCACAGAGATTGAGAGAGAGACAGAAATAGGACCAGAAATGGGATCTGATGTCAAGGTCAGTTTGGTGTTCTGCGTATAGCAGTTCATATAACCACACCGTCCTTTGGGAAAAATAGAGGCATTCTTCTGGCCTCTTCCATATATGTTTAAATGAAGTCAGAATTCTCACTTAAAAAAAAAAAAAGGGAAAGCACTTGTTTTCACAACAGTCCCAGTGATTCCTTTGGGGCCTGAGTGGGCAGTGCCTGAGGGACATGGGCTCTCCCAGTCCCACCAACTCCTGGGGTCATGTACCACCAAAGACATTCATTCACACCTCTTCCTGACAACAGAGACATGGAGAGAAGGCTAATGACCCTGCTTCACCAAGGGCTGCAACACAAGGTTCTAGAAGTTTCCGATTATTCCTGTACTTCCTGCACATTCCTTTTTATATTAAATGGCCCAAAGTCAGCATTTTCCCATACCAGGAACCTGAAAATAGCAGTCTTGTGGCCAAAGAATTCTGGGATTTTGCCTTTCTTCCTACAGAGCTTGGAAATGGTAAAATTCAAGAAGACTCTAGAACTCTGCTTCTGGACATACCTGGCCTCACCTGCATTCATGCCACAAAGGATGGCAAAAAGTCGAGTGGCCATAGTAGCTTGATTCCCCTTGAAACAGCCCTCTGTTACAGTGTTGGCTTAGGTCTATTTTTAAATTCAATCTGGGAGCCATTCATTATCTGCCTTCCTAACTAAGAATTAGGACCAACAAACAGTTCCAATGTTACACATCCTCAGAGAGAGAGAGAGAGACCGCTTTGAAAAGAAAGCCAGCCACCTATAATTTTTAGTCAAAATTTACATGCCTCAAATCAACAACTAGATAGACTCATATTCTTGCTCATTCAATTAACACTTACCCTTCCCTACCCATTGGGCCAAAAGTAACAAACACCCTCTATCCCGAGAACAAGGGAAAAACAAAAAACAGAGCCTGGGACCCTCCACCATGGTAGTGGCCAGAAGATGTGGTGGTCAGCCAAGACACAGGGACCTTCAAGAAACACTTGGTTCCTACTAAATTATAATTATTGTCAATTAATTACATGCTATCTGAATTATTACTTAAGTCTTTTCTCATTTATCTTGTAATGTGCATTATTTCTAGGTTCTTCAATTGAAGTGTGAAGCCTGAAGGTAAGGAGAGCTCTCTGATCCAACCCCACTTTGAATGTCCACAATAGTATCAGGACAATGCCGGCACACAGAAGGCATTAAAACCTGTGTGTGACCCGGCTGGGCGTGGCTCAGTGGCTGGCCATTAACCTATGACCAGGAGGTCATGGTTCAATTTCTGGTCAGGGCACATGCCCAGGCTGTCGGCTTGATCCCATGTGGGGGCACTCAGGAGGCAGTCAATTAATGATTCTCTCTCATCATTGATGTTTGTATCTCTCTCTCCTTCTCCCTCTCCCTTCCTCTCTGAAATCAATACACACACACACACACACACTTGAAAAACTGCTGATGAATGTTTACTGATTTGTTTTCCTATTAGATTCTGGCTTATCTAAAACAAAGAGAAGAATTTTTCTAGTTGACAGGAAAGAGAAGCCTAACAGGAACTGTAGGAAAATGGCTTAGCAAGCTACGCCCAGCCAGAGCAGGAGGTTGCTGAGCCAACTGCTTCCCGAGAGAGCAGAGATGTGAGCAGGCTGCCCCATGGATCCTGTGGGGGAAGCCCAGTGCTGTGGAGTGCCTTCCTGCCCTCTGGCATATAAGATTGCCAAGTTTGGCAGGAAGGGTGTGTACTCAAACTAGTCAAGGCCTAACAAAACATGGGAGGTGGCAGCCTCGCTACACACCCTCCTCTCCTTTTCTGTGTGATGCATGGCACAGAAATGGAAGAACAAATCTGTCAATTTCCCAGTGCCCAGATCTTTAAACTCTGATTTCATAGAGAGAAACCTTTTACATTGCCTGAAATTTAATACTCTCTCGTCCCTGTGACAAACTAACTCTTGAGGCATTTGCTTCAGTTTTTCTCAGAGATTTGCTTACGGGAGGTAGGGAAGGCTGTCTTCCACAGGCATTAGACCACTGCCCCAGAGTACTCGCCCCTGCAGACTCACGCCCAAAGAGGATCACCCATAGGGAGGTACAATCTGCCCGCCTGACGGTCCGTACCGAGAGCCTTTACAGATATTTGCCGGGTGAGTGGAGGAGGGATATTGATGCACACCAGATCCACGTCTTGGTGCAGTAAGACATCGTCCGTCTGGCTGGTGTAGAAGGTGATGTTCATCTCCTCTGCGAGCTGTTTCGCCTCCTCCTCAGTCTTCCCCCACAGCGCCTCCACGGTGAACCCTTCTGCCCTCAGCAGAGGGACCAGAACCCGGGCAGAGCTGCCAGTCCCAAACACGCCCACTCCTGGGAGCATCTTCATGCCGGATTCTCTGTTCACCGACTCATCTCTTCACAAGGGCCTCCAACATGAACACGACCATCTCACAGTCCTGGTCAAACATGGCTCCTGGAACAGCAAGAGTACACTGGCTATTAGTGAAGGGCACACTCAGTTGAGGCTCTCTGGCTTATTCAGAAGCAAAAAGTTCTCTTTTCACTGCTCCAAAATGAAAAGCTGCATAAGCTTCTCCCAAGGAGACTAAATGATATTAGCAAAATCCATCTCCTGGAAGAGGGGAAAATAAAAATATAAGTAAAGCTGGGTTCAAATCCCTATTCTGTTACTTAATTTCCTATGTGATTCTGGTCAACACGTTATACTTTCAGGGCCTTAATGGTAAAAGTTCATGATGAGTGGGAAGCAAAAACCAGTGAAAGATAAAAGAGAACTATCTAGGAGCTGTAAAGATTATAATTTAAAAGTTTGTGATAGCAGCCCTGGCTGGCTAGCTCAGTTGGCCAAGCATCGTTCAGATATACCAAGGTTGCAGGTTTTATCCCTGATCTGGGCACATGTAAGAATCAACCAATGAATGCATAAATAATACCTGAGATGATATTTATATATACATACTAGAGGTCTGGTGCACGAAATTCATGCATGTCCCTTAGCCCAGCCTGCACCCTCTCCAATCTGGGACCCCTCGAAGGATGTCCAACTGCCCATTTAGGCCCGATCCCGGTAGGATCTAAAAGGGCAGTCGGACATCCTTCTCACAATCCAGAATTGCTGGCTCCAAACTGCTCACCTGCCTACCTCCCTGATTGCCCCTAACTGCTTCTACTTGCCAGCCTGACCACCTGCTAACCATTACCCTGCCAGCCTAATTGATGTCTAACTGCTCCCCTGCCAGCCTGTTTGCCCTCAACTTCCCTCCTCTGCCGGCCCGACCACCCCTAACTGCCCTCCCCTGCAGGCTTAATCGCCCCCAACTGCCCTCCTTTGTAGGCCTGGTCCCTCCCAACTGCCCTCCCCTGCTGGCCTGATCGCCCACAACTGCCCTCCCTTGAAGGGCCTGGAACCTCCCAATGGCCTTCCCCTGCTGGTCATCTTGTGGTGGCCATCTTGTGTTCACATAGGGGCAGGATCTTTGACCACATGGGGGCAGCCCTCTTGTGTGTTGGGAGTGATGGTCAATCTGCAAATTACTCTTATTAGATAGGATAGAGGCCTGGTGCATGGGTGGGGGCCAGCTGGTTTACCCTGAAGGGTGTCCCAGATCAGAGTCGGGGTTTCCTTGGGGCGAGGGGTGGCCTAGGCGAGAGGCCTGTGGAGGTTTGCAGGCTGGCCACCCGAGGCCCTGGGATCTGGGATGAATATATGTCTACATTGAAACTTTGTAGCCTGGAGCAGAGCCAAGCCTTCTGCTCGCTCCATGGCAGCAGCCATTTCTGTTTGAAACTTTGTAGCCTAGAGTGGAGGTCTAGGCTGGCAATGGCAGGCGGAAAGCTTGACTTCCTCTGTTGCCAAGGAAACCCAAGCCTCTGTTCTCTCCAGCTCAGTGGCTGCCGCCATTTCTGTATCTTTTATAATTGAAACTTTGCAGCATTGAGTGGAAGGGAGAGGGAGAGAGGGATAGAAACATCAATGATGAGAATCATTGGCTGCCTCCTGCATGCCCCCTACTGGGGATTGAGCCTGCAACCCAGGCATGGGCCCTTGGCTGGTATCAAACCTGGGACCCTTCAGTCAGCAGGCTGATACTCTATCCACTGATCCAAACCAGCTAGGGCGAGATGATTTTTTTTGTATAAAGATATTCATGCCAATACAGACTATAGTAGTGAAAAATTGAGACACAATCTAGATGTTCAATAACAGTAACAGATGAGCAGTTTGGAGCCAGCAGTCCTGAATTGTGAGAAAGATGTCCAACTGCCCATTTAGGTCCAATCCTCCCGGGATTGAGTCTAAACAAGCAGTTGGACATCCTTCGAGGGGTCCCAGATTGGAGAGGGTGCAGGCTGGGCTAAGGGACATCCCCCACCGCCCATTCACAAATTTCACGCATCGGGCCTCTAGTACTTAGATAATCCAGTAAGAAGAATGCTGTAGCCCAGCCCACATGGCTCAGTGGTTGAGCATTGACCTATGAACCAGGAGTTCCGAGTTCAATTCCAGGTCAGGGCACATGCCCAGGTGGCGGGCTTGATCCCCAGTAGGGGCCATGCAGGAGGCAGCTGATCCATGCATGATTTTCTCTCATCATTGATATTTATCTCTCTCTCCCTATCCATCCCTCTCTGGAATAAATAAATAAGAAATTTTAAAGAAAAGAATGTTCATAGAATTATTATTATTATTTAGAGGCCCGGTGCATGAAATTCGTGCATGGGAATGGGGGGGGGGGGGTGTCCCTCAGCCCAGCCTGTACCCTCTCCAATCTGGGACCCCTCAAGGAATGGAAAGTCGGACATCTCTCTCACAACCCAGGACTGCTGGCTCCCAACTGCTCTCCTGTCCACTTGCCTGATTGCCCCTAACCACTTCTGCCTGCCAGCCTGATTACTCCCTAACCACTCCCCTGCCAGCCTGATTACCCCCTAACTGCCCTCCCCTGCCGGCCTGGTTGCCCCCAACTGCCCTCCCCTGCTGGCCTGGTTGCCCCCAACTGTCCTCCCCTGCTGGTCTGATCACCCCCAACTGCCCTCTCCTACAGGCTGGTCCCACGCAACTGCCTTCCCTGCAGGCCTGGTTCCCCCCAACTGCCCTCCCCTGCAGGCCAGCCCTCCCCTCCCCCGCAACTGTCCTCCCCTACAGGCCTGGTTGCCCCCAACTGTCCTCTCTTGTAGGCCTGGTCGCTCCTAACTGCCCCCTTGTGAAGGCCTGGTACCTCCAAATGCCCTCCCCTGCTGGCTCGGTTGCCCCTTACTGCTCTCCCCTGCAGGCCTGGTTGCCCCCAACTGCCCTTTCCCCCCAACTGTCCTCCCCTACAGGTCTAGTTGCTCCCAACTGCCCTCCCTTGTAGGCCTGGTCCCTCCCAACTGCCCTCTCCTGCTAGCCTGATCACCCACAAATGCCCTCTTCTGCCAGCCATCTTGTGGTGCCCATCTTGTGTCCAAATGGGGGCAGCCATCTTTGACCATCTTGTGTGTTGGAATGATGGTCAATTTGCATATTACTCTTTTATTAGCTAGGATTACTATTAGAGGCCCGGTGCATGAATTTGTGCACAGGTGGGGTCTGCCTGCCCTGATAGGGATTAATTGGGCTGGGTCAATGATGGGGTGGGACCCTGGGCAGTTGGGGGCCAGCCCCACCTCTTGGTTGAACTCTGGTGTAACTCTTGGTAGAGGGGACAATTTGCATATTAGCCTTTTATTATATAGGATTATTATTTTTAAATATAGAACGCTTCACAAATTTGTATGTCATCCTTGCGCAGGGGCCATGCTAATCTTCTCTATATGTTCCAATTTTAGTATACGTGCTGCTGAAGCAACCACAGGAGAATTATTCATAACAGCCAAAAGGTGGAAACAACCCAACTGCCCAACAACTGCTAAAAGGATAAACAAAATGCGCTATTATCCATATAATGTAGTATTATTCAGCCACAAAAAGTAAAGGAAGTACTGATACAAACTACAATATGGATGAACCTTGAAAACATTATGCTAAGAAGCTAGTCACAGAAGTATATGATTCCATTTATACAAAATATTCACAATAGGCAAATCCATGGAGACAGCGAATCAGTGGCAAGGAATGGGGAGGGAGTCACTGGGAGGTACAGTGACCCAAGTTTATTCTTCTGCAAGTGGTTATTCAGTTGTTCCAGCACCATTTGTTGAAGAGACTATTCTTTCCTCTGGAATGACCTTGGCACTTTTGTTGAAAACCAGTTGACCATAAATATACAGGTTTTGGACTCTGCGTTTTATTCCATTGATCTATATGTCTATCCTTATGCCAGTATCAGCCTATTTTAATTATTTTAGCTTTATAGTAAGTTCTGAAATCAGTGTGAGTCTTCCAACCTTGCTCTTTTTCAATCTTGTTTTGGCTATTCCGGGTTCCTTGGATTTTCCTATGAATTTTAGGATCAGATTGTCAATACTGGATTTTGATACAGATTGCTATCAATCTACAGATCAACTTGAGGAAATTATCATAATAATATTGAATTTTCTGATTCATGAACATAGGATGTCTTTCCATTTATTTAGGTCATCTTCTTTTTTTAAAAATATGTTTTTATTGATTTTTTAAAAACAATTTTATTTTATTTTATTTTCAGGGAGGAAGGGAGAGGGAGAGATAGAAACATCAATGATGAGAGGAAATCATTGATCGGCTGCCTCCTGCACATCCCCCACTGGGGTTTGAGAGCCCCAGTCCAGGCATGTGCCCTAGACTAGAATCAAATCTGGGACTCTTTAGTCCGCAGACCAATGCTCTATCCACTGAGCCAAGCCAGCTAGGGCTTTATTATTTTTTAATGTATATTTTTATTTATTTCAGAGAGGAAGGGAGAAGGAGAGAGAGACAGAAACATCAGTGATGTGATGAGAGAGAATCATTGATTGGATGCCTCCTGCATGCCCTCTACAGGGGATTGAGCTCTCAATCCAGGCATGTGTCCTTGACCAGAATCGAACCTGCGACTTTACAGTCCACGATTCTACAGTCCACAAGCCGACGCTCTATCCACTGAGCCAAACCGACTAGGGCTTATTGATTTTTTTAGAGAGTAAGGGAGAGGGGGAGAGAGAAAGACATCATTCAGTTGTCTCCCACATGCACCCTAATCAGGGTTTGAACCCGCAACCTGGCTGCTGTGCCCTGACCAGGAATCAACCGAGACCTTTCTATGCACAGGATGATGCTCAACCCACTGAGCAACACTGGTCAGGTTATTTAGGTCTTCTTTAATGTCTCTTTAAAATGTTTCATTATTTTCAAAATATAAATTATACTTTTGTTAAATTTATTTCTAAGCATTTAATTTTGTTTACTGCTACTGCAAATGGAATTTTTTTCTTTTTTTATATATATATTTTATTGATTTTTTTACAGAAAGGAAGGGATAGAAAGTCAGAAACATCGATGAGAGAGAGATATCGATCAGCTGCCTCTTGCACGCCCCCTACTGTGGATGTGCCCGCAGCCAAGGTACATGCCCTTGCCAAAATCGAACCCAGGACCCTTCAGTCCGCAGTCCGACGCTCTGTCCACTGAGCAAAACCGGTCTTGGCTGGAATTTTTTTCTTAATTTCGTTTTCAGATCCAGCATCCCTTTTACTTTCAAGGTGGATAGATACAAGTGTACTGTGCAAAGTACATCATGTCTGGTTAGGGGTTGTTTCACCAGTATAGCCTCGTACAGCATCCTATACTACTAGCTCCTACGTGAAAGACACCTGTGCCTGTGTGAAACACTGAAATAGAATGACGGGCTGCCTCTATCTCCAGACCCCTTTCAGCTTCCTGCCTCCTGTGGTCTCTACTGTCTAGGGCTGTGCAGCTTGGCTTGCCCCCTGAACTCTACCATTGGATTTTATCTTAACCATCTTTCTTTCAGTTTGATGGTGAATAATGTCTGTAGTCTCAGCCACTCCTCCTTCGTCTTTGCTGATAATTTTCCTGTCCTTATAAGCTTCCCTTCTAGTTAGGAGAGAGGTTAGTCACATATATTCTATATTATAAAAGACCAGTGGTCGTAATGCCAAAAGGACCAAAGGACTGGCCACCAGGAGATACATGGAGCACTTCTCGGGCCCTCCCCCCCATTCCCTCATCCTACATCTCCCACCCCCACCCCCCACCCCCCCAGTGCCAGTAGCATCCTCGGAGTGCCGTGGGGCGGTGGACATGGCCCTGGTGGCAAATTGGCCTAGTGGACCCCCCACACACGCATGATTTAATCATGTGCAGGGCCTGTAGTCTGCTATAATTTTTATGTCCTGGACTCCCTTCAGCAATTTTGATCACTTTCTGCATTTACAGGCTCTTTCCAGTTACTTACAAGTCATGGATATCCTGAGAACTTGAGTGTCAAATTTGTTGTACTAGGTAAGTGAGATTCTGCTTAACTTCTATGGGTCATTAATTACCAGCCAAAAGGCCCAGGGGAATGAGACACAGCCACCAAAAGCAAGGATATCCATGGGCCCTCTAAATTCATGTCCAGGGCACATTTCCTCTTCTCTAGCACTGCATTCCTTCATGCTCTAGTTATGTTTGGGTTTGCATCTGTAGTTTAAAACAACAAAGTGGATTAAAATAAATTTTAATAACCTCTGTTTTACTGACACTGACTCAAAGGGCAGCTTTATCAACATCCATAAAAAGGGGGCATCAGCTGGACTGAGGAAGCCAGATGGCATGAAGCTAGGCAGGCTGGATGACTAGGTATTTCCTGCTCAAGCGGGCAGTGCTGGTTTTCCTCATTTATTTCACAGTGACTATCCTTTCTCACCCCTAACATTTCCATACTACTTGCCCCTAATATCCTTGTATGTGCCTACAAAGACCTCTATACACCCAGGCCTATCTCCCAGGCTGGTCAAGAATAAAGGGTGGAGCCCAGCTGGTGTGGGTCAGTGGTTGTGGTTCGATTCCTGGTCAGGGCACATGCCTGGGTTGTAGGCTTGACCCCCAGTAGGGGGCATGCAGGAGGCAGCCGATCAAGGATGCTCTCTCATTACTGATGTTTCTAGCTCTCCCTCTGCCTTCCTCTCTGAAATCAGTATATAACAAAATAAAAGAATGAACCATGGAAAGTGCCTTGATAGGACTGGCTATACATACTTTGACAAGGCTATACGTTATGGGGAAGGCAGCACAGAGATTAGAGGCATGGAATTTTCCGCTAACCTTGCCTGGGCACAAGACTGGTAACCCCAGGTAAGTTTCTTAATCATTCTGTGACTCTGTTTTCTCATCTGTAAAATGGGAATAATTCTATCTATCTCTTAGGGGAGTTAAGGATTAAATGATTAATATTTATAACAGGGCCTGATCTATATTAAATCACTACATAAGACTCTTATTTTTTAAATATGTTTTTATTGATTTTAGAGAAAGGAAGGAAAAGGGATAGAGAGAGAGAAACATGAGAGAGAAACATCAACTAGCTGCCTCCTGCACGCCCCCTACTGACCACTGAGCCCACAACCAAGGCATGTGCCCTGACTGGGAATTGAACCAGTGACTTTTTGGTTCATGGGTCGATGCTCAACCACTGAGCAACAATGGCTGAGCTATAAGTCTTGTTAAAAAAAGATATATGTATAACTTAGATATCTCCCCTTCAAAAGCTGAGTAGGAATATGAAGATTATATTCTGAGCTAATGTGCAGTGAGTGCAATAGGCCAGGGCAGTGTTCGGTGTAATATATAGTACATCTCTAAGTCCATGCAACCCTTTCTTACAGATGGAGAAAACAGCTGAGAGAGACTAGGTAACTTTCCCAGGGTTCCACAGCTGGCTTGTGGACAAAAAAGGGGCTCCTCAGAAAGCAACCTCACAGGATGATCTGATCATAGATTCCTAGTTGGGCAGATCATGGTGGGTACTCATGCCCCAAGCATAAAGCTTCTTTTGCAAAAGGCTTATTTTTACCTTAAGCAAGACTTGTCCATTGTTTCTGTGCATCTAGGTTAATACACCTTTGAAATTCCTGTCTTTCAAAGTAACCACCCTCAAGCAAGCACAAAATTGAGTTACCCATCCTATATTCCAATCCCTGCCTTGTTTCTTTTACCACTTTCATGTAACCTTCCTTCCCTTCTTAATTACAAATGCATAAGAGAAGCTACAAACTACTATTCTCTGAAAGCAATTTTTCTTAGTCTGTTGAACTCTTGCTTCCAGGCATATCCTGTTTGGCTCAAATAAAATTTTATTAAAATTCTCCTCAGGTTTGGACATTCTTACATTGATAGCTGTGTGTGCCAGACCTGCCATAACCAGCTGTAAAACCCTGGGCAAATTACTTAGCTTCTCTGAACCTCTGTAAAAACAGAGGCTTGTCTGTGTGAAACAACTCTTTCATTCTTAGTGATGAGTGTGAGAAGGAAAAGTTCGTTCTGTTGTCTGGCTTGGCAACTGCAGGCCTCGGCTCCACCACTCAAACCAACATCCACATGTTCATTCAGCCTGCCTTCACTGAGGGCCTACCAGAGAGGCTTTGGGAGATAAAAAGATGAAAAGACACAGTCCTAATGTGCAACGAATCAGAAAGGGAGTAGAAGCCAGAGCTGGTTGCAACAACTGCTAATCTAAGGAGTTTAGACTTGGATTGGTGGGTGTGCTCCATACTCTTAGTCTGCCCAACCTTCCCTACCAAATCCCTCTCTGCGCTGCCCTGTCTCTCAGGAGTCAGAATGCTAATCTCTAAGGACTACATCACCTGGGCTCCAGGCCTGCTGGTTTCCACCTGATTCAGCCAATGGGAAGCACCAGGAAGAGATCACAGAGCAAGAATAAAGGTCAAGGTATTTATTCTCTGGCTCTCTCCCTACCAGGATGTGCTTCTGATAGGGGATGTGTTCTTCGACCAAGGTCACAGTATTCCTCTCCCACAGGCACAGCGTTGAGAGATAAGTCCAATAATTCCTCCCTTCCCCCCTCATGCTGGGGTAGTGACACCACCAGCGGTAGGCAATCCCTGGCAGTCCCTGTGGTGCTCCACCATTTCTTGAAGGTTTCCCTCACAGGTCACACCATTGGTAATAATCGCTTCATTAAAGGATTTTCAATTAACTCTTTGAATGTGCTGGCTGTTTCCTGTCTGGACCCTGACTAATACAGTAAGCAATGAGAACCTTTGAATTTCTTAATTTGATGTAGGTAGAATAGAGTTTAGGAGACACTAGATACAGAGAATCAATTAGGATATCAAGTAAAAGATAAGGAGGGTCTGTTGGAGGGAATGAAATGAAGCAGACAGCTATTAATAAGATTTGGGAAGAGCAGAAAATGACACTGAGCTGTAGACCTCCAACAAAATATTAGCAAACTAAATCCAGCAATGTGTTAAAAAGACAATACATCACCCTAATTGGTTTGGCTCAGTGGATAGAGTGTTGGGCTTGCGGACTGAAAAGTTCAGGGTTTGATTCCAGTCAAGGGCACGTGTCCAGGTTTTGGGCTTGATCCCCAGTAGAGGGCTTGCAGAAGATAGCCAATCAATGATGTTCTCCCATCATTGATGTTTCTATCTCTCTCGCTCTCAAAAGAAAAAAAGATAATACATCATGACCAAGAGGGTTTAATCCCAGGAAAGTAAGGTTGCTTCAACATTCTAAATCAAGTACTATAATTTATGATATCAATAGTCATTAGGTTAGTTATTAGATCAATAAAAATGCAATTTAAAATTTATTTCTACAACTATACACCTCTAAAGATTTTTTTAGAGGGAGGAAGGGAGGGAGAGAGAGAGAAACATCAAAATGAGAGTAAAACATTGAAATATCGATCAGCTGCCTCCTGCATGAGTTCTACTTTCCATCCAGGTCTTTGATAAGAGGAGAAATATAAAAGACACATCAAGTAGCTATATTTCCTCTGTGATGTTATCCTTTCTTCACCCTCAAAACCTCTCAGTATATCTATACTAATAAAAGGATAATATGCTAATTAGACCAGGAGACCAGACATTTTCTTACCATCCAACTTCCTTCCAGACAAAGCCACGATAGTGGGGGCCAAGGCAGAGGTGGTTAGGAGTGATCAGACCAGTAGGGGAGGGCAGCTGGGGGCCATGAGGCTGGCAGAACAGTTAGGCAGTGATCAAGCCAGTAGGCAGGCAAGTGGTTAGGAGCCAACAGTCCTAGATTGCAAGGGGGATGTCTGACTGCCGGTTGGACACAGGGATGGGTCCTAAACCGGCAGTTGGACATCCCCCGAAGGGTCCCAGATTAGAGAGAGTGCAAGCCAGACTGGGGACCCCCCCCCCCGCCGTGCACAAATTTTGTGCACCAGGCCTCTAGTCTTTAAGAATATTTTTGGTTGCCAAAACCGGTTTGGCTTAGTGGATGGAGCGTCAGCCTGCGGACTGAAAGGTCCCAGGTTTGATTCCGGTCAAGGCTTGTACCTTGGCTGCGGGCACATCCCCAGTAGGGGGTGTGTAAGAGGCGGCTGATCGATATTTCTCTCTCATCGATGTTTCTGACTTTCTCTCCCTTCCTCTCTGTAATAAATCAATAAAATATATTTTAAAAAAAAAGAATATTTTTGATTAACTGAAGGTTTTTTCAAGTGTCATTACTTGATCTGGGATTGTGTCTTCCTGATCCTATTAAAAGCATCAAGCTCTCCAGAAGCTTACAGATGGATGGAGCCTGGGTGGTTGCAGCCAAGCTATTTACTATGTATGTATAATAGTTTGCTCTGTAACTATTACTTATTAAAATTACAAATCATGCTTTCTATTTTTCAGTTCCAGGCTTTAAAAAGGACCATTAGGAATTTCTAGAGACAAAATTACTGCCTTATAATACTATCCTTTACTCTGCAAGCTACACAAATATAGTCAATTGATTTTCAAGCAAAGCATTAAATCAACTCAATGGGGGAAAATCTTTTAAAGAAATGGTGTTGAAATAATTAAATATCCATATGGCAAACTGAGAACTTTGACCCTTCTTCTCTCACTGCATATACGAAAATTAATTTGAGATCAAAGACTTAAATGTAAAAGCCAGAATCATAAAGCTTCTAAAAAAACATACTAGAGAATATTTCAAGATTATGGGGTAGATAAGGATTTCTTGGCCATGACACACAAAGCACTAATCCACTGATAAAATGAATTTCAAAATCTAGAAAAAAAAATTGGCTCATCAAGACATCATTAAAAGATGAATAGGCAAGCCACAGACTAAGAAAAAAATATTTGCCCTCGCTGGTTTGGCTCAGTGGATAGAGCGCCAGCCTGTGGACTGAAGGGTCCCGGGTTTGATTCTGGTCAAGGGCACATTCCTGGGTTGTGGGCTTGATTCCCTAATGGGGACGTGCAGGAGGCAGCCGATCAATGATTCTCTCTCATCACTGATGTTTCTCTCTCTCCCTCTCCCTTCCTGTCTGAAATCAATAAAGATATATTAAAAAAAGAAAAGAAATAATGCCTCTTTTAAAAAAGAAGAAATATTTGCCAAATAAACATGTATTGAAGAACTTATATGTAGAACTCCTACAAATCAACAATAAAACAATGAATGACCCAATGTTTAAAAATACCAGAAGACACAGTTGCTTCGCACCAAAGATACAAGAATGGCCAACGGCACATGAAGAAGTGCTCCTATCACCAGTCATCAGGGACAAGCAAATTAAAAGTACACTGAGAGCCTGGCCAGTGTTGCTCAGTAGTTGAGCACTGACCTATGAACCAAGAGGTCCCCAGTTCGATTCGGGGTCAGGGCACTGCCCAGGTTGCAGGCTCGATATCCAGTAGGAAACATGCAGGAGGCAGCCAATCAATGTCTCTCTCATCAACGTTTCTAATTTCTTTCCCTTCCTCTCTAAAATCAATTTAAAAATATTTTTTAAAAAGTACACTGATATACCCACTATATTAGCAAAAATAAAAAAAAAAGATTGACAATCATAGTTTGAAGAGAATATGAAGCAAATGGAACTCCCATACATTGTTGGTAGGAGTGTAAAACAGTATGATCACTTTGGAAAACTGACATTTTCTTATGAAGTTAAACATCAACCCAATGACACAGCAACTCCATTCACAAAATGTTCATAGCATCCTTATTCATCATAGCCCCAAACTGGAAACAAACTGAAATGTTCATGAATAGGACATTGGATAAACAAATTATGGTATAGTCATACAACGAAATACAGCAAAGCAGTAAAAATAAGTGAACTATTAATACATGCAACATATGTGAATCTTAAAAATAAGCATTATGTTAAATGAACAGTAACAGATACCTCCCTCACTCCCCCCCCCCCAAAAAAAAACCCCCACTCACCCATACTATAGGATTCCATTTATTTGAAGTACAGGAACAGACAAACCTTACTTATAGTGACAGCAGTCAGAAGGTGGTAGTGGTTGAGTTGGGCAAGGGGTGACTGACTGGAAAGGGGCACAAGGAAATACTCTAGTGTAATGGAAATGCTCTGTATCTTGCATTGCACTGTGGTTACATGGTGATTCAACTGCCATAACTCATCAAACTGAATACTTCAGATCTGTTCATTTAATTGTATATAAATTATATCTTTTGTTGTGTCTAAGGGTACAGAATAACCTATTCACAGCTTACAGACTCAGGTCCATAATCAAACTAAATGGATATGTGTGAATTAAAAGTCTCTTTCCTTTAAAACAAAAACCTTGTAAGCTTACTTTTGCGGTATCACAAGTATAGAGACAATGATTGAAGCCAAGAGAATAAATAAGTTTCCTGAGGAAGTAACTTCCAGCTAAGGCCCAATGATCTAGTCACTCCCAGCCCTTGTTGAGGGTATCTGAAGATGGTACTTTTCCCTAAGCCAACATCATACCGGGCAAACTACTGAGCTGCAAACCTCACCACCAATGAACAAGTCATACTAAGGAAAGGAGGGTTCAAAATGAGTTTTCCTATAGAACTGTAGGCAAGCAAAGTTCATGATGGCTATCCATGAGAAACAGTTTAAGTTTGTGGTTGTAGCTACACAGGCTGGGCACTGAGGCTAGGAGCACCATAAGCGTGGGAAGTCCTTGCTCAGTGCCCACCCCCCACCATGCCCCAGAACCAGCCCACACCTGTAGTTCTCCAGCAGAGGCATCCTTCAAGAACTGTACATTTTTTAGGGCAACCCCTCCCTCCTCTGAGGTGCTTACACAGACATTGCCATAGACCTCTGTTTCCTCAAACACAATCCTAAGGGCGAGTGTCAGGGGCCTGTTTGTGAATTAGATTTTTCTGTGGGTAAACACTCCCGCCGAAGTAATTGTTAAAATTTGCTCAAATAAAGCACTATGGCCAGAGATGAGGTCATGACCCTAGTTATTAAGTGAGATAGGGGCCCTTAATCTAATTTTAAAACAGATGTGGTATTAGCTGTGTTTATTTTTCTAAATATGTTTTTATTGGTTTTAGAGAGAGGAAGGGAGAGGGATAAAGAGAAACATCGATTGGCTGACTCTTGCACACCCCCTACTTGGGATCGAACTCACAACCCAGGTATGTGCTCTGACCAGGAATCAAACCATGACCTCCTGGTTCATAGGCTGACACTCAACCACTGAACAACACTTGCTGGGCATCATTAGCTGCATTTTATAGTCTATGTTTCAGGTGCTTATGTATAAATGATACCTGTCACTTACGCAGATTAATTCATTAGTAAATATTTAGTAAGTATTATCTATTATGGGCCAGGCCTAGGCAAAGCATAGGATACACTGGTGACCAAAACAGAGAGCTTTGGCCTTCATAGACTTTACAGTCCAGCAGGAGACAATCAAATCATCACTTACACATGTCATTACAATTTGAGATAAGTGTTATATTGAAAAAGAACAGGGTGGTATGAGAGCAGTCAGAAGGATATGAATTAACTTATTTAAAGAAGTGTTAAATGTGAAAAAGTCACTACTCATACTCAAAGACTGAATTATAATAAAAACACTGACATGTTGGTAGTTTGGTAAAGAAGCAAGCACAGCAGTCTAGTGGCATTAAAAAGCCAGTATGTGACTGGCAGACAGTGTTTTCCCCTAGATCAGTGTTTAAGCATCTACCCAACAGCATTTCTTCATATAAAATGGGTCCAAAGAAAGTGATCAGAACTTCAAAGTGCAATTATGCAACGATCTTATGATCTGTTTTCAGGCATCATAGCTGACCACCACAGAGTCCTGGTTTAAATACTTTAGCCCTCTGGATACTTTATCTCTCGTGGACTAAAAGCCAAGGTTCCTCCACTGGCCTACAGGGCCCCACATAATCTGTCTGCACTCCCCTCCTCTTTCTGACCTTATATCCCCTTTCTCTTTCCCTCTCTCACTCTGCTCCAGCCACAGTGGTTCCCTGTTAATGTATCTCAAACGTACCAGGCACATTCCTGTCTCGGGGCCTTTGTGCTTGCAGTTTTCTCTATTGTACAGACATCCATCCACTTGGCTTATGCCCCCCTGCTTCCTTCAGGGATCAAGTGCTGTCTTACCAGAAACCGGTTTATTTTCCTACTGTCTCCCCCTCCCACCTCTGCTAGAACGTATGCTCCTGCAGGACATGGAATATTTTGTCTATTTTTTTTTCAGTGCTGTATGTATCCCAAGTACCTAGAACAAGGCCTGATATAGCAGGTGCTTAATATTAGCTGAAAAACTGAAAAATTTCAGAGCTTATTCCTGCCTAATTAATCAATAAACCAAGACACACAAACTGAACTCATCAAAACTGCATATAATTCAGTAGTGTCTTGAAATACGTTCACAAATTTAACAGAAATTACTTATGTCACTAACCTAATTAGTTTGAGGCACAATCTGGTTTAATGGTTCAAAAGTGAAAACAAACACCATATGATAACAGAATAGCTCTGCCTGCTTCTTGAGATTAGAAAAATGAGCTGCCGCTCTCGGCCTTAAGCCACAACTTGACCTGTCAAGAGGATGCCTTCACTCAGAACTATCTCTCCAACTATCACCCTCCTCCACATGACAGGACTCATGCTTATCAGTTAGCTCAGTCCCCTTGTAGTCAAGTGTCCTTCCTCTTAACAAAGAAGCGTACTGTATGTCAAGCCTTTGCTGGACAGACCACAATGAACCAGCACTCGGGAGCTATGATAAGTCAAATGCCAACAGACAACCATGAAGGGAAGACATGTGATTGTGATTTAAACCTAGCAGGTTCTAAGGAAACCCTCTGGCTGCAGAAAAGCCTTTCTGACTCCACAGTCAGCCCATCGTTACATCCCAACACTTGCACATTGCAATGCCTTTAAAAAAAAACAAAAAACAAAAAAAAACAAACCATGTTTTTATTTACTCCAGAGAGAAGGGAGAAGGAAAGAGAGAAACATCCATGCGAAAGCAAAGCATCCATTGGCTGCCTCCTGTACACCCCCCACTGGGGATTCAAGCCCACAACCCATGACCAGGAATCAAACCGTGACCTCCTGGTTCATGGGTTGATGCTCAACCACTGAGGCACACCGGCCAGGCTATAATGAAATAAGATCATAAGAACATTTATCTAGGGTAAAACTGCTGTTTGAAACTTTGGCCACTGTTCACCCCTGCTTGCTTAAAATAAAAGAATAATTGCTTTAGTTTCCAGCTTGAGACCTTGAAAGCTGCAGGAAAAACCTTTGAAGACCAGAATGTAGAGGAGTAACTGGTCAGCGCTAGGTGTGTAGCTACACCACCTGCTTTTGCAAGATAGGACCACTTTCCCACGTCTATCAAAATGTATAGTTAGAAGATAAGGAGCGAGCAACAGGGTCATTCACTGGCACCCCTTTCCCAGATGCGGCCTTGGGGGCTGTTCGCCAAACACAGGGCAATAACAGTTATGGTTTAGACCCCTTCAAAAGGACTGCCTGCACCTGGCCTTGGGTGTTAGGTCTCCGCGCAGTGCCCGAGACTGTCCTGACCAGTTTTCAATAAATCCTTGCCTATTACCAACTTAACCACCTCCAGGGTCATTTGCAACTGGTCGTGGAAGTCACTCCACAACATATAATGCCTCTTGAATTCATCCACTGCTCTAGTTCCCCGAACAGACACCTGCAGTTATCCTGGGCCTAACCTTTTCATTCCCAGCCTTTAAGTGTCCCTAGGATAAATGCCATATTTCCTCAGTGTGGGCTGGACCCTTCCTCACCTTTCCACCTTAGCACTTTAGCCTTACACTGCACTGTACATGCTAGCAGCTACCAAATCCAATTCTTCAGTCCTGCTCTGAGATTTTGGTCCAAGTTGTTTGCTCTGCCTGGAATAATATTTCTTCTTACTTCCTCAGACCAGCTCCTTTTCAGGAGATCTGTTAGAGAGGCTGTGCACTTTGATCTTATATCCCCTTTCTCTTTCCCTCACTCACTCTGCTCCAACCACAGTGGCTGAGTTAAGTGATTCTGCTCTCAGTACCAAGCATTCTGGGCTCTGGCCTTCACAGTGCCCCTCATACTTCATTGGGATCACCTATTTGGTTTCTGTCATGATGGCAGGATCTTGCCTATCCCAGGAGAAATCATCAGGAATGCTTCAAATCAATCATATACCAAGAATTAATTAGGAAGGTGTCTAATCGTCCCTCAGCCCTTCTTTGAGACCTCCAATATCTGGGATTGAGCCCATGTGGCGGCGGACAGGCCACCAATGCCTGGACCCAAAGAGGAAAGCCATCCACACCTCAACAACAGAGACTGAGCAGGAGCTGGGGAACAGTATGCAGCTTGAGTTTTAAACTACATGTTCATAGCAAAGCAACGACCAATAGTCCAGTTACAGTTCCCCACTAACCAACTTGTTTTTAGTCTGAAACAATAACATGAGGCTATTTTCAGAGAAATGTGGAAGTGTTTCTTCACCTACATTTATGTTCCCATTGAAAAAGAAAAGCCAAACTAAAGAAGCAGGTATTGAGTTTTACAAACTAATTATGATAAATGTTTTGGTCCCTTCTCTATGGAGGTTTAGTTTTCCTATGACTTGTTTAAGTGCCTATACTGCCTCAATGACATGGTCACAGACTGCTGCCTTCTCGTTGACAGAAAACACACAAACAGGACAAAGGAAAGAAATGCTATTCCTTCAGCTGCACAAGCTGACACAGGGGACAAAACTGGTAGGCAGCCACCATGAAATGAGAGCACACCTAGCCCTGGCCAAAGACACCTCCCCCATTCACCCACCCCCCGCCTTCCTCCATACACAGTGTCCCAGGAAAGACACTAATGAAAGGCCTAACGACCTGTCCAATGAGGCGTAACTACCCAATGTACAATAGGGTCAGCTACACCAAGTCATAAAGGAGAAGTAAACTTAGCACCCACAGAAGTAGCTGGATCACTATTAGGTTTGAAAGTTAACTTCAGCTGATGATTACAGTAGGAAAAAGTACTCACCTACCAGCTATATTAATTTTTTTTGAGAGAGAGAAACATCAATTCACTGTTCCACTTATTTGTGTATTCACTGGTTGATTCTTGTATGTGCCCTGACTGGGAAACGAACCTGCAACCTTAGCATATCAGGATGACACTCTAATCAACTGAACTACCTGGCCAGGGGCTTATATATTAACTAGAGGCCCAGTGTGCGAAATCACGCTGAGCCTTAGACCCAGTGCGCCTCGGAACCCAGCGTCAAGTCCTACTGGCACCATGGGACCTATGAACGCACCTCCTGGTGACCGGACTTTGGTCGTTATGGCATATGACCACGGGGTTTTTATTATATAGATTCCTTATTGTTTTTGAAAATCTGACAATAACCAGAAGATTATTTTTTCTGAGATTGCTTTAAGAATGAGTTTCAGATTTACATTAACCCAAAAAATTCCATCCTCAGCCCTATTCTCTCTAAGGGCAATTTATAATCTAATCCTTCAACTTCACCATGACCTCCCTGCGAAGATAAAAGATTCTTAACTTCCCATTCCCAGCCTGACAGCTTGCTCTGATTCTGGTCCTGTACTTTTAAGTGTCTACTGGAAATGCCACCCAAGTGACTTACCAACTTATCCCAACCCAAATCTTTCCTGTCAAACATGAACCTCACTGAAACCAGTTTGGCTCAGTGGATAGAGCATCAGACTGCAAACTGAAGGGTCCCGGGTTCGATTCCGGTCAAGGGCATGTACCTTGGCTGCGGGCACATCCCAAGTAGGGGGCGTGCAAGAGGCAGCTGATCGATGTTTCTCTCTCATCGATGTTTCTGACTTTCTATCCCTCTCCCTTCCACTCTGTAAAAATCAATAAAAATATATTAAAAAACAAAAAACATGAACCTCCTCCTGTGCTCCCCACCCTTGTAATGGCACAATATCCAGTCACCAGAGTCCTTTCCTCATTCATTCTCCATTATTCTTTAAAATTTTTACTTATAGGGTTGTTTTGTTTTAGAGCAAGGGACAGGGAGAGAGAGAGACACAGAAACATCAATGATGAGAGAATCACTGATCAGGTGCCTCCTGTATGCCTCACACTGGGGATTGAGCCCGCAACCAGAGAACATGGCCTGACCGGGAATCGAACTGTGACCTCCTGGTTCATAGGTTGATGCTCAACCACTGAGCCACGCCAGCTAGCCAGGCCGCCAATATTTTTAAGCACCACAATGAGTTAGGCATGATGCCAGGAGTTGAGCACCTGGCAGTTATCAGACAGGTCAGGTTCCTGGAGGTCAGTTTCCATTTCTTGCTACACTCAGCTGAATATCAAGGACTGATTTGGTGCAGGAACATAATGAGTGTTCAAAGGTCATTCCCTGTGGCAGGTAAGTGGCAAAAAAAAAAAACCCTCTGCCTTTACCTTTAAATCACTGAGGTAAAGCATAGTTGGCCATGATGCCTGTGACATAGCCAACCTTAGAGAGAGGTATATTACTTACTTTGTTTTTACCTGTGGTCCCAAGAGAATGAGGTTTTAATTATAATAATAAACATTTTTCATGTGCAAACATCTTAGTGTTTTCCACCTCCTCTATGGACACAAATATTCTAACCCAGTAAAAACTGCTATTTCTACGGCAGCAAGAGACACTTGAGAGAGTCACCTATCTGCCAACCTTCTTGATTTCAAGTATGGGACATTCTTAGGGCACCTCAGAGCATAGCAACCTTGACCAGATTTCTCTAACTCTGTGTTACATGGCCTCTGGTCACCAGGAAGGTTAGGTAGTACTCCACTGACTTGAATGCCCAGTGTCTTCACAAATATCTCCTACTTGTATGCAGAAAACTGCTTACCAACTAGGCCATGACAATGCTAGACTATAATTTAACAATCTTCTGACTGTTAAAAATGAGATGTAAAATAATCTAAGCTCAGGAAAGTCTGCCAGAGGAACGCTTTTTTTCCTTTAGGTAAATGTGTAATGAAGGCTGGTTATGCCTTAGCTGGTTTGGCTCAGTGGATAGAGTGTCGGTCTGCGGACTGAAAGGTCCCAGATTCAATTCCAGTCAAGGGGCATATACCTTGGTTGCGGGCACATCCCTAGTGGGAGGTGTGCAGGAGGCAGCTGATAGATGTTTCTCTCTTTGATGTTTCTAGCTCTCTATCCCTCTCCCTTCCTCTCTGTAAAAAAACAATAAAAAATATATTTTTTTAAAAAGAAAAATACAAAAAAAGAAGAAGTCTGGTTATAAAATACAGGATGTATATGCCTCCCTGAAAATACACATTCATTTCAATATTTTAGAATTTTCTAATTATTGTTTAAATGATGCACAATGTCTTATCTCACTATTGGGACTCTTAAGCTCTTTCAGAACCAAGACTGGGCTGTATATAGTATTAAGGAGAAAACAGGTCCCCGAAACGTAATACTTCAAGGTATTTTTGGTAACATTTTTACAATGACTTAGAAATTACTTAAAGGCACTTAAATGTTCTTTGTCCGACATTAATTTAGTTTAGAATGCCAGCAATATTAAAAATTGAAGTAAGGCCCTGGCCAGCATAGCTCAGTGGTTTAGAGTTGGCCTGCAGACCAAAGAGTTAATTAAGGGTTTGATTCCCAGTCAAGGTTATGTACCTGGGTTGAGGTTGGATCCGGTGAATGTGCAGGAGGCAACCAACTGATGTGTCTCTCTCAATGATGTTTCTGTCTCTCGCCTTTTCCCTCTGCCTTCCTTCCAATCTCTCCAAAAAAATCAATGGAAAAAAATATCCTCAGGGTGAGGATTAATGAAACAAACAAACAAAGAATTGAAGTAAGACCCTAGCTGGTTTGGCTCAGTGGATAGAGCATCAGCCTGTAGACTAACGGGTTTCAGGGCCAAGCCCCTTGCAAGAATTTCATGCACCGGACTTCTAGTATGTGTATATTTATTGTTGTTGTTTTAATCCTCACCCAAGAACATGCTTAGAGAGAGGAAGGGGAGAAGAGAGAAAAACTGATGGGCCACCCTCTGCACATTCTCCAACTGGGGATCAAACCTGAAATCCAGGCATGTGCCCCAACAGGGGATCTAACCAGCTTTATTATCCTATCTAATAAAAGAGTAATATGCAAATCGACCATACATTTGCCACACCCAATAAACCATGCCCACCAGCCAATCAGGAGCAATATGAAAATTAACACCCAATCAAGATGGCTGCTGCCCATGGCAGGGCAATCCGCTGGGTTCCTTGGAGCTAGGGCGGGGCCAGGACCAGCCAGTGGATCTGCCACATGGCAGGGTGATCCGCTGGGTTTCCAAGGCCAGGGGGGAAAAAGCCTCTTGGCCTTGGGGCAGGTTTGGGCCGGGGCCAGCTAGCAATAGCTGGATTGCAGGGCGATCACTGGCTGGGGTCCCCTGGCCAAGTCCCCTGCACAAGGACGAAAGTCTCGGCCAGAAGCTTTCGGCCTTGGGTAGGCTGGGGGTGAGCCATCAGTAAGACATCCCCTGAGGGCTGCCAGGATGTGAGAGGGGGCAGGTTGGGCTGAGGGACCACCCACCCCCAGTGCACAAATTTTGTGCACTGGGCCCCTAGTATATTTAATAAAATATATATATATTTAAAAGAATATATTATAGAAAATTACTGTGTTCTTATGTTTTTATTTTTATTTTTAAAATATATTTTATTGATTTTTTTTTTACAGAGAGGAAGGGAAGAGATAGTTAAAAATATCAATGAGAGAGAAACATCGATCAGCTGCCTCCTGCACACTTCCTACTGGGTATGTGCCCACAACCAAGGTACATGCCCTTGACTGGAATCAAACCTGGGACCCTTGAGTCCACAGGCCAATGCTCTATCCACTGAGCCAAACCAGTTAGGGCCTTATGCTTTGGAAAAAAAAAACTTTTTACATTTGTTCAATGTTGTTGCAATCAATGTACTAGTATTCACTTCATATCCTGAGATTTTTTTTTTTTCACTTACTCTTTAGTATTGGTTCTACTGACTGCATGTTCCAGTTTCATTTCTCTGGTGTTAGACATTTATGTCATTTTCAATTTGTCCTGTGTGGGGGTTTTTGTTTGTTTGTTTTAATATATTTTTATTGATTTCAGAGAGGAAGGGAGAGGGAGAGATAGAAACATCATTGATAAGTGATTCATTGATTAGCTGCCTCCTGCATGCCCCCTACTGGGGATTGAGCCTGCAACCAGGAATGTGCCCTTGACTGGAATTGAACCCAGGACCCTTCAGTCTGCAGGCCACTAGGGCTGTTTGCTTTTAAATTATACAAATTAAAAAACTATAGTCCAGAAGTTACAAGATTTGCCTAATGTTATCATTCTAAGCCCAGTGCACGAAATTCATGCACTGGAGGGGTGGGTGTCCCTCAGCCCAGGTTGTGTCCTCTCGCAGTCTGGGACTCCTTGGGGGATGTCTGCCTGCTGACTTAGGCCTTCTGGGGATCGGGCCTAAGCCAGCAGTTGGACATCCCTCTCACAGTCCAGGATTTCTCTCACAGTCCGGGGAGCCTGTGCTCTTTACTGCCCACTTGCTCGCTACTTCTTACCCTTTACCCCTCAGCTCGCTGCACAGGCAGGAGAGGCTCCCTCCACTGCCGCTGTGCTTGCCAGCCGTGAATCCGGCCTCTGGATGAGTGGCGGTCCCCCTGTGGGACTGCACTGACCACCAGGGGACAGCTCCAACATTGAGTGCCTGCCCCCTGGTGGTCAGTACGCATCATAGCAACTGGTTGTTCTGCTGTTCAGTCGATTAGCATATTAGGGTTTTATTATATAGGATTGTAAAAGTAAATAATAAAGACTTTGAGGTTATACAGTGATAAGGTAAATCTCAAAGCCAAGTAGAAGTGCTTATTCTATCTCCTCTCATGAAAAACTGAGGGCTGACAGTTTGAGAATAACACAGTTATTCCCAGGCCAGAAAGGAAGACTGTACTCAGTACTCAGTTCCCATTCATCACAGCCTTTATTCTTAATCATTCTGAAGGACGAATAGAAACACAGAAGCTTTTGTAAATAACTTGGAGAGGTGTGGGGGAGAGTGAGCTATCCCCTTAGCATTCCTGAGTAATCTGGGTCCCAAAGAGTGTGGCATTTTTGTTATTGGCTACCTAGAGAACTGACAATACCTAGGACAAAAGCACTACTTGCTACACTCCTTCTAAGAGCAGGAACTAAAGAACAAGTATTTTAGATAGAGCTTGAGTATATTTAAGTAATGCAGGAATATTTATCTCTTCTTTCTGAATGTTTAATGCCTATTTTCTAAGTGTTCATTTCCATCACCATGAAATGGAAATATTTACTCCATTTCTCATTTTCTTTGTCTCAAAGAAGGAATACTTTATTGAGCTCATTCCTGACCTAATGGCTAATTCATAAGTGTTAGAGTATAGGGAAGTCTCACTTCTTTCGTGTTTTTCTCAGTATTGCTTAAACATCACTAGAAGCAAAAATGACAAAATTTCAAGCGGTTCTAACCTGGTCATATCATGAGAACGCAGGGCACTGTGGAAAAGACAATAATGCGGGAAAATATAAGGCAGCAGGAAAAAAGACCCAATATGAGATGGACTGACTCCATAAAAGAAGCCATAGGCATGAGTCTACAGGAGCTGAGAGGGGCTGCTGAGGACAGAACACTGTGTACATCACTCATTCATAGGGTCGCCAGGAGTCAGAGCCAATGCAATGGCATGTAACATACACACTTAAAATGACTTTCATGAGTATAAGCCTATTTCAAATATTTCTAATTCCCCACTTTTTAAAACACCTGACACCTAAATTTGCACGTAATTTGGACTTTTAGATTCTCTTGAAGTTTTGTTTGTTATTTTTGTTGTTGTTGTTAATCCTCACTAGAGGATATTTTCCATTGATTTTTAGAGAGTGGAAAAGGGGAGGGGAGGGGAGGGGAACATCAATGTGAGAGAGCCACATCAACTCATGGGAACCTGCAACTCAGGTACGTGCCCTTGACCCGAAATGAACCTGCAATCCTTTGATTTGAAGGCCGACACTCTACGACACTCTAACCATGGAACCACGCTGGCCAGGGCCTCTCTTGAAGTTTTCTAATACAAAGCTGTTATTCTTATATGTAAGAAAAATAACAACCCATTACCATACTGTATACACATTTTCAAAAAAGAGCAAAATCTATAATTTTTTTCCTAGATATTTCCCAATTCCAATGGTGGATTTGTTCTAGAATTGGATCTTCTACTATAAATATGCATAAGATGACAGGTCTCAGAAAGCACTTCTAAGTTCTATTTCAGCGGTCGCCAACCTTTCAAACCTCATAGACCACCAGTGGACCCCCGTTGGCAACTGCTGCTCTATTTGATTCCTAATCTTCTGAACACTGATGTCTGTATTTTGACAACTTCTTACATCAGATGGCACTGCATTGCCATTTAATTTCTCCTCTTACTGTCTTACTGTATAACTAGAAAATCAGTTCAGTGAAAGCAAACCCTGTTAGCATTACTGGTTTATCTGGTACCTTGGCCTATTAAGTACTGTTGATTACTTTATTATAGGCCAGATTTGATAACTTCCCTCAGCTGCCCCAGAAAGTAGAATGGATGTTAAGTAATTATCTGTCAAAGGTTTCATTGCCACAGCAAACAAGAAACACCTTGAGAGGGTGTAAGTCCATCTTTCTCCTCTGAAAACAAGTGTCTTTCTGATTACAGGAGCTCATAAACATGCACACAAATCCATGAGGCGCACTCATTACCTTTAAGCAATATCTTCTCAAACTGATCTCAAGCTAGTATTTGCACTTACAAAGCATGCTCCCAACCCATCCAGCTCTGCTGATGGTAACTGCTTGCTCCCCATCAATCTTCCCTTGGTTTTGGCTTACTTGTCTGTCTTCTATCTGGGCTAATGATAGATTAATGAGAATACAATGACTTTCATAAAACTCCTCTGACAGGATTGGTTAACAGTGCCAATTTCCCCCACAGATTACATATCCTCCTGATAATACCCCATTATACCTCTTGAGGTATTTATACAAAATATTTCCACAGATGCAAGAAAAATCAATAAAATGCGTAGCCATGAAATACTGAATAACTAAGGTATACACCTGAAACTAATGTAATATTGTACATTAACTGTATTTTAAGTAAAATAAATTTACAGCCGAATATCCACAGTTACGGTCTGGCATTGATTTGTGAACCTAAAGCATTCATCTTAAAACTATATGACCTATTAACATTATCACACTTTCAATCTATCTTTTCATTCTGGGAGCGAGGAAAAAAAAAAAAACTGCTGCAAAGTTGAATATACACTGAAAATTAGTTTTATCAAGCTAGCAATAAATTGACTTTGATTATTAGAACCAGTGACCATCTGTTAAAAATTGCACACTTCTTTCTCCCATATTACAAACCTTTAAGTTTCTTTGGGGCAAGGGAGATTTTTTTCATGGCTAATCCTACTACTAGTGGGTTCTAGTATTACTATAGAAATCTTATATGTGAATTTTCCTAGCAACTAAAAATAACCTATCAGACCCGGATCCATCATTCCATAGGAAAAGTAGTGCAACCAGGTGGTAAGAGAAAGTCTCTCACAGCTGAATCTTGGTCCAGAGAGATGACCTCAACCCCTAGTCCAAAGGCAGTTATTTTTTTCACATTTTCTGTAAAATGGATGGCCTTGAAACTCTGGTTTCCTGATGTAGCTCTTCAGAAGGAAATGAGTTTCCTTATCAGGAATGACTAGCTTCCCCAGCTCTTACAGACAACCCTCTTCTCCAGCTCTCTTCCGATCACACTAACACGTTCAAGGGTGGCTGCTAATTTAACAGCTGTCCCCTTCAAATGAAGGGTCACACACTAAGGGCTCTTCCTTCAGCGACCTTTGAGCCCACAGCTGACAAAGGTCCTCTGGGTGGTGGCCTGGCCCCGGGTCTGGACACTCACAGGATGCCCGCTTTCTTCCCGGGTCTTGCCCTCAGCATGACACTCCGGGAACAAAGAACACAAACGGGATGGTTTATAGCCTCGCTTGGTGTCTCTCCAAGGCAGCTTTGAGCTTTTCTATTCCTGTCCCGTTCTTCAGGTCCTGCAGCAGTTTGGGAGGTCAACTTCACATGCCCATTCATTGAGTCCTGATCTCCCGGCGCCTCTTCCTTCCTCTCCATGCCTGTGGCAGTGCCTCCTTGAGGGGGAGACCTCAACTCACCTTTGTCTCCGCAGGTCCATCTGCTTCCTTCCCCGGCCTTCAAAGGTAGGCCGGGGCCCGAGACATGGCAGAGCTGCGCGCCCCTCCCGAGGTGTCTCTTCTCCCACCTGCCACCTAAACACTCTTTCCTTAAAAAAAAACACACACACACACACACACACACACACACACACCCGCAACCCCAGGAAAGTCCCATCCATCTCACTCTGAAAGGGGATGGACCGGCCACCTCACCAGCCCTTTGTCTGAGGCTTCCACCTCACATCCTCACCCACGGAGCGCCGGTCCTCACACAGGTAGGGGGTCCGCCTGCCCAGGCCGGGGAAGCCTCGGCTTCTACCTTCAACTGAGGGACGGGTCAGGGCCGAGTCCCTCCAGGAGCCCACATTTTACAACGTTACGACCAGGTCCAATTTCTGAGGTGGGGAGGGCCAACTCCGGGCCACCCTCAAACTCCGCGCAACCCCCAAACACCGCGCCGGCGCTCGCAGCCAGAACGGCCCCCTCCAGCCCCCGACCTGGGCCGCCGGGCCGCGGAAGAGGCCGGCCGACGCCCGCTGGCAGCCGCGCCGTGCCCTCCCTCCTCCATCCTCACCGCGGCCGCGGGCCGCCGCTCACCTGGCGCGCTGGCATTGCCCGTCCCGCTCCGCACCGGAGACCTGGGGTTCGGATGGACTCAGCCGACACCAGCTCCCCCGCGAGGGAGGCTGGCAAGGACTCACCGGCCCCGGAGCCCAGCGCTAGCGCAGCTACCGGGAACGCACCGCCTGGTTTCTAAGGAACAGGGGGCTCTGGAAACGGAGGGGTGGGTCAGAGGGAGAACTGCGCATGCTCCCTGACAGGGGTGGAACCCCGCGAGGAGGGGCCGAGAACCGGTGCGGCGCATGCTCGCTGGTTGTTGGCGAGGGGACGAGGGTGATGCGGCTGTGTGTGTGGGGAGGCGGGGGCGGGGGGGGGGGGGGCGGGCAGGTTAAATAGCTTGGCTGGAGGCCTTAGTCATTCATTATTTCCGGCGGTGGAGGGGCTGAGGGACATATTTTTCAGCCTGGGATTCTGGTTCGCCGCCCGCATCAAGAGCAAGAAGGTTCTGGAAAGTGGTGGTGTTGGGTTCAGGAATGAAGGGAGGTCTGCTATTGGACACGGCCTGTCTTTGCGGAACGGCAGTTCTCTGCAACTTCACGGCTTCCTAGATGGTCTTTGGTTATCCTTAGATAGTATTCTGCAGTCCCCATGATCTCTTTACCGGAGCCTATGCTCCCCACCCTCGCCCCCACACCAAATAAATACCATTTTGCAAAAAGACTAGTCTTGATGCATCAAAATCCGCTAGGATAGTGCAACCTGTAAACCTGTGTCAAGCAGGCTATGTTGGAAATGTGGGATTAGGGGGTATTTCTGCATGGGCAGCCCCCAGCCCTGCTTGTCTGACTCTCCTTGTGAGTCTGAACCCGGCTCAGTTGGACCCCTTTCCAGAGCAGCCCGTAATGACAGGACCTGTCAGTTGAACTGAGGCAGCTGTTTGCACTGAGACCAGCTGGCCCGCAGGGCTATCCAGGGTTTGGCAGGAGACAGGACTTCCCACCACTGTCACCCCGTATGAGCATGAAAGGCTTCCAGAGCAATGAAAAGTTGTAACCTCAAAACCTCCTTTTCTGATGGGATTTTATTCCTTTATTCCTTCCGCAGGATTCTGAAGCCAGGCACATAAAAGGCGGAATCAAAGTATGCTTATGTTTGATCTGTTTGTCTTGTCTTGTTCAGAATTTCACTCTAGAGCAGGTTTTCTCAGCAGCACTGTTGACATTTTGGGCCTGATAATTCCTTGTGGTGGTGGCTGTCTGAACCTTGCAGGATATTTAGCCATGTCCCTGAACACTACCCACAGGATACTGGCCAGTAGCACCCAACCCCAGCCCTGACTACAAAAAATATCTCCAGATATTGCCTAATGTCCCCTTGGCGGCAAGATTGGTCCAGGTTGAGAATCATTAGTCTAGAGGGAAATTAATCCACTTTTAGCTTTACCTATGGAATCAGGACATTTGTGCTCATTTGTATTTCACTCTTCTCTCCACACTAGCTTTTTCCTGAGTTCTGCAGAGTAAAAGTCCTGGAAAATGCCCAAGTGAAGCATCTATAATACTGTACGTTTGGAAAGTGCTGTGTGAAGCTGCATATCTTAACACAGGATTTTTAAAGCTTTTATTACGTGGTGATGTTTACTGGGACCACCCATGAGTTTTCCTTACTGGACGACAGAACCCTTTTCCAGTTCCAGGAAATGTCTCTCTCAGATGTGGATCCATTTGCTCTCCAGCAAACCTCCCCCATTCCAGTGACTGTCAGCCACCACCTATTTCCTATACCCGTGGTCGGCAAACTGTGACTCACGATCCACATGTGACTCTTTGGCTCCTTGAGTGTGGCTCTTACACAGAATACCACGGCCTGGGCAAGTCTATTTTGAAGTGGTGTTAGAAGTTTAAGTTTAAAAAATTTGGCTCTCAAAGAAATTCCTATCGTTGTACTGTTGATATTTGGCTCTGTTGACTAATGAGTTTGCCAACCACTGCCCTATTCTATCTTGGGGCACCAATATCCATCCCTTCACCAATATCCAACCAAAAGCCTACATTTATCTTGTATCTTGTTTCTTCCATTTCTCCTATATCCAATCACTCATCCTGTTGTGCTAACATCTCCTAAATATTTCTCAAATCTGTCATTTTGTGGCTGGCCTACTGCAGTAGCCTCATAGCTGATTTCTTTGCCCCAATATGTTTCCAGGTGGACACCAGCCTAAGCTACTATCTCTCTCCTTTGCATCAAACGCTGATAATCTGGAAGCAGAGAAGGCAGAATGAGGCAGGAACAGGCCAGTCATACCTAGGAGCATCCTCATGGAGACAGGGTAGTCGGTCACCTGTACTGTATCCATATGTGCCAAGCATGCCCTATGCATGCTAGAATCTCCTACTACCATGAAGTAGAAGAAATGACCACATTTTAAGGATGGGGAAACTTAAGCTGAGAGTTAATTTCCCAGAGTTACCAAGTTAGTAGACCGAACTAGGATTTTGAGCACAAGCTCTCTCCTAAGATTGACAGGAGGCTAACCCCAATACCCCTCATTAGAAGAACTTTTTTTTTTTTTTTTTTTTTTTTTTTACTGTCTAGTGTTTGTGGTGAACGTATTTGGAATGCATTAAAATCTTATATTGAGGGTAGGATGTCCTGTGGCCCAATTTTTGAAGTTGAATTTGCTTTTTAATTCAGAGAAAAGCTATTTTGGGGGAAAGAATTGAAATACCTATCCTCTTTGGAGTCTTGAAAATACCCAAAGTCTAGAGAGTTCTTGAGGCACCAGGGGCCTAGGCACTTGAGAGGTGGGCTGAGAAGAGGCCAAACCCTCTCTCGGACACTGTATGCCACACAAGGGGTGCCAGCCTCAGTAAGACCCAAACAGAGACCAGACACTCGTGACTGCTCATGGATGTGTATTTTAATAAAAATAATTCTGTCAAAATACAACAGGAGTTTTTCCATTTCTCAAGTACAATTTAATAGGATGTTTTGTGTTAGAATTCTCTCTAAACCCTCCCACACCCACAAGTTTCATGCTAATGCCAACTATCAACTTGCGAGGACAAAGGCAGAACCAGTGTGCACAATGTGGAGGACGTCTGTGTCAGCTGTAGTTACTAATGGAGGAAAACCCTATGCAAAAAGGCGGCGCCTCGGGCAGCCAGAATCCACAATCTGGCCACAGGTCCGGGTGCACAGGACTGGTAGTCAAGCAGGGCTCGGCCGCCCAGCCGCCACGCAGCATGCATACCTGAGTTGTGAGCAACCATAGGAACTTTCAGCTCGGACAGTTCTCTGCCTCCTCTTCTTTGTGCTTGCTTATGGGGTAGGAAGGCGCTGGGTGGCCAGGCAATCCCCACTTCTCTTAGTGTCCCCTTTTTAAAGGCCTGCGCCTAGCCACAGACCCAGGAGGGTGAGGATCGGGGTTCTGGCTTTCTTTGTGTGGTCTGCCAGTTTTCATGCACTCTGGAAGGAGCAACATTTGGTGGCATGAGGAGAAAAGGTAAGGAAGGAAGGCTGTTCTCTCAGGGCTGGACAACCCAACAGGGCTAAGTCTTCCTCCTGACCCTTTGGGTCAAGTCCGGTTCTTCACCAGGGCTCCTCCCAGCTGCTTCCCCCACCCTTGGCTCCTGGAAGCAGGCTGGAGGGAGCGGGTGTGCATAAGGGGCTCCTCTGGCTGGCAGGCAGGCCTGGACTATCAGCAAGACAGTGGGCTCAAGCAGCTTGGTTTTGTCCTCTCCACGGCTTGTGGGGCAAAGGCTTATGTCCCAATGGTAAGCTGTCCAACTGGGACAGAGAGCCCCTCTGGAGAGGAACAGAGTAAACAACTTGGACTCAGCTGAAACGTGAGATAAGGCACAGAAAATGGGGAGATGGCCATGGGTACTGAGTGCAAGCCAGGCGGACAACCAACCCCAAGCAGCACACAGCTGTCCCGGACCCTCCTGGGCCCTCTCAGATGCTCCACAGCCCAAGCCCAGGCACCTAGCCCCATCCCTGACACACCCCTGAAAGTACCAGCTGCTCAGACACTGCTGGAGGTCTCCCTGACACTGCTGAGCCTAACCCCTCGCCCGCCATTCAGCTTTAGGACTTAACAGTGTTGCCCAACCCACAGGATGAGGTTAGTCCAGACTCTGGCACAAATCTGCTCTGTGACATTGACCAACTCACTTCACCTCCTGGACCTGTTTCCTGTAAAAGGAGAGGATTAGTGGAGATGTTCTCTGTACCCCATCTCAGCTGCAAGAGCCTTTGTTTTTAATTCCCAAACCTTCTTGGCTCTGGCCATTTTAATAGACTGGTATTTCCACCTCTAGGTTTGGGAGTTAGGCATCCCTAGACCTGTACAGTATGAGTTTCCTTTACAGACAGATCAACTCCCTGATGGGCCATGGTCTGTGGGCCGCCAGCTGCCTTGGTGGGACCAAGAAAAAACAGACGCCTATAGGATCACGTCCCAAGGCAGAACTCTTAAGGCAGCACAGGGCCAGAACCTGACCTCATCACTAGCAACTGGTCCAACTCATTTATTTCTCTTGTTGTCCAACTGTGGGCTCAGCAAGGCCTGATTGACAATGATTATCTCAGGCCATCCCAACCATTCCTGTGTCCACTGACAGAGAGCAGCAGCTTGCCCAGGCAGATCGAGGCAGGGACTGTTTGCTCCCTCCCACTGTGAAGCAGGTGAAGAAATCCCAGTCCCTCCTGGTGCTCCTCTGGGTAGACTTCCTCCCTTTCTTCTTCCCTGGGCTGTCAGTCCTCGCAGCAGATGGCTGCCCACGTTCTGGAAGCCATTGAAGCCCTTCCTTTCCTGATGACAGTGCCAGGACTGTGTTTGCCCCTACCAGCTGTAAGGATCCATCTGACGGGGCTGGTGGGACATTTGTAAAGCCCGTGAGGTCCCTTCCTCCAGCCAGCAAATACTCATCACAGTCTTTCTAAGAGTGGCTGGGCCGAACTGCAGGGAGTTGCCTGGCACAGCTGCAATGAAGCCTGGCACAGACGGTCAAGGGTTCCATCCACTCCAGCGACCAGCAGCCCAAGAATCTGCCTCTACAAGGTCCTGGCTTCTCAACAGAAAGCATGGATTCCATCCGAGCTGTGCAGAGCCAGTGCAGATCCAGGCAGGAAGCAGGCCCTGTACTCAAGGTCTCTGTCCTGGGATTGGAGACTTCCTCCCCGTAGCCTGACACACAGCAGCTCTCAGGTCGAAGGCAAGTAGTTTCCAGGCAATCAATTTAGAATAAATGACTTATTTGGCCATCTTAACAAGTGAAGGAAGAATGTTGTAAAGGGAAGAGAGAGGTGCAAGGAAGGCAGTGAAAGGCAGGGTAAAATGGTAGAGTGTGTGCTGGTCAAGAACCCTTTACTCTCTTGCTTTGTTGTGAGGCCCTGTGTCAACTCTTCTCTTCTCTGGACCCCTGGCCCTACAGGTCTCTGCTCAGTCTGACTCTCAGGGGCCTGGGGACCCACACCTCTTAGATTCTGCAAACCAGCTTGGCCTGACCTGCCACTAAGTGCCACTGTCCCCCATCGCCGCCCCCCTCCCCCTCAAGCCTAATGCGCTTCCCTAAGCTGCAGCTGGGCCTGTAGCTCAACAAAGGGAAGCCTGAAATAAATCACTTGGCTGAGGTTACAGAGATGATTCTTTTTTAATGAGTTGGACTCAAATAAAAACATATGGTGTCTGGACAGCCTCACCCAAGAGGTGCTGGACCACTAACACTACGATAAATACTGTGTCTTTTTTAATATATATATATATTTATATATATATAATCTCATTTTTTTTACTTATGAAAATAATACGCTATCACCAACTCGGATAGGCTTCATCACTAAATTAGCAGAAACCAGCTCAGCACAAACTCTCCAGAGATAAATACTGGTGGCTCAGTCAGGAGGAAAAAAATAAAGATTAAAAAACTCCAACCCCTCCTCAAAACAAAACCCCCATTTCAAAGTAGGCGCTAAAAGAGAGTAATCAGCCAATACTGTGTCATAGGCCGCTGCATGTGGAGGTGGGTGTGGGAGGAGAGAGACTAAAGGTGGGGAAAAAGGAAGGAAAAGAAGGTGAGGAGGCCAGGCAGGAGGAGTGGACTCTGCCCATGGCTTTCAGGTCCCTGCGCCAGATGCCTATGGAGGGCTGGGCTCCAGCCCTGGGGCCGAGAGAGGGCCACGAGGGGCCAGCCAGCATGGTCAGCTAGTGCAAGTAGTCGTCGACTCTGGCAAAGGAGCAAGATCCCAGGCCCGCTCGGGCCATAAGCCGCAGACATTCAGATGCCTGGCCCAGGGCGAGCATCAGAGGGGGCTGCTTTGGCAGGTTTTGAGACTCTGTGGAAGAGAGACAAGGCTGGTCACTGTCCTGCCCAGGGCTTGGCCGAGATCAAAATTTCCTTGGGAACAGAGGGGTGTATGTGTGTGTGTGTGAGGGGGGAGAGGTCAGTGGGGAGGGTTGAACAAACTCTCTTGAAACAGAGTGTTCACGTGTCTGTGTGTGTGTCCCAGCCACCAGGATGACCCTGCAGCCATGCCAGAAACCAGAGGACCTTTGCTTTCTTCAGAGCGCAAATGGTCACAATCTAGGGCCCATCACAATCTACTCAATTAGACAAGAGGGAGGTAAGGATTTATGTTCAGCCCCGGGAGCCCAGGAGTCCTGTGGACCACCAGAGAGCTCCTGGGTAGTGTTCACTGCCCTGATTTGGACAAACATCAGCAATTCCTAGGGAGAAAAGGGAGGGGGCCAACCCATGCACTCATGGGCAAGCTTCTATTTTTATTAGATCCACTTACCTAAAATAGCACTGTTGAGGGCAGCGCACACAGGCTCCCTCTGGATGGGGTCAAGCTGCTGGCCAACTGGGCAGCTCCAGGGGTCTGAGTACGCCAAGAGGCTAAAAGCATCCTAAGGGACAGGGCACTGTTGAGAAGACTGTGGCACACACTACATACACACCTCTGTGACCCTCAGTGAGGGTACAGCACACCCCATTGTTGGGTCAGGGAGGGTTGTGGCCTCCCTAGAGCCTGGAGAGGGTGGGATACATCCTGGATATCCCATTTCCCATTGCAGATTGGACTGGAGCCCACTCTGTCCTGGTGCTGCTGTCCCAAGGACCCTCCCAGAGTCACCATGCCTCTGTTACCAAATGGGGGCCCTTTCTGGATGAGGGCCTGGCTTGTTCTGTACCTGCAGCATCTCCGTGTGGGCCAAATTCTTGCCATACTCCCTGCCCAGCTGCTCACTCAGTGCCTGCAACTCGCGGCCAAACAGGATTATCCTTTCTGTGGCAGCCTGGTTGCCCCCACAGAGCTGCCGCCGAGGATGCCCATCATCTGCACCCAGAGTCCAGCAGAGAACACATCAGGAGGAGTGAGGAGAGAAAGGGAGGACTTGAGGGAGGACACCAAAGAGAACATGGCAAGAAGGACCTTGGGGTGAGGGCTGGGAGGAGCAGGTGGACCATCCTAGCTGAGGTGCTCTTAGTCCACCTAGCAAGTGCTCTGGGAGTCAGCTCAAAAGCTTTCCCTCTCGCTACTCTGTACAGATGTATTGGGGGGGGGGGGGCGGGCTCATAATAGTGCCTACTCTCACCAACTCCCTCTAGCCTCAAACAGAGGGGCCCTGGTCTTGGCAATAGGCCCTGGCCTTCCCACCTCAAGCATCCATTAATGATTAGCTCAGGAGGCAGTGAGCCACGTCTACCTAGAGCCTCTCAAGCTGCCAAAGCCTGCCCATCCCAACCCCCTCCCAGGGGGAAGGGGCATCTGGACTGAGTGTGGCCGCCCCAGGAACACCATGCTGGAGCACAGCCCTCACCCATGCTGGACTCATCTGTCTGTAGGTCCTCATGCTTATAGGCACCATTGACGATGCGCGTGGACATGCTCTCCAGCACGCCATTGGGGTAATGCTCCGCCTCCATCTCCATCTCACTGTCGCTGTGGAGAAGGGTTGAGGTGGGAGTTGGTCAAGGTGATGTGGTTGCAGCAGCTTGTTTGAGCCTCCTATAGCTATGCTGTCTGTGGGTTAACTGAGGGCTCCGAGGAGCATGGAAGGACAGTTCTGGCTTCCCAGGCTCCAACACTTGACCCCTCCTAAGATACCAGCCAGACGTCTGTCATCTGAAGTCACTCTTGTCCCAGTGCTGCCTCGCTGACCCTCCTCCAAGTTGACACACCCCTAACAATCCCCCCACCCCCAAATGACAGGAGCCTGTGAGATCCAATGGGCATCGCTTCCGGACCTGAACCCGAAGGCCACTTGTATCTCTAGCCTAAAATCCCTGCCTGCCCAACCTGGATGACCACAAGCCAAGCCAAGTAAAAGTGCCTTCAGTATACTTTGGGGGTTCTAAGGCCTGGTCTCTTTGGGAGGCCACATTCTCAGCCTAGCAGTGCGGGTGCCTCTGGACAAAAAGAGGACAAAGTGGCAGTTGAATCATGGTAGGGCCAGAAGCCGGAGACAATGACTGGTGGGTCAGCAGCTACTACTCCAGGCACAGACCTAGGATGGAGGTGGAGGAGGAAGTGCAGGGGGCAGTGCTCAAAAGATAGGCTGCAGTGTACCCATGTGGCACAGAGCAGAAGGCAGAGGAAGAATCTAAGACGGGCACCTGGTCTCTTGGTTACTGGTGCTGCTGTGGGGCTGGGACTTGGTGGAATCTGTTGAGTTGGACTCGGAATAATTGACGGAGGATGGGGACGAGGAGGAAGAGGAGGACGCGGAGGAGGACGAGGAGGAGCTGGGCGCAGGGTATTTACTGTGGTTCTGTTTGCTCTTGGAGGATACGACGCCATTGCTGCAGCTGGGACTATCTGCACCTGTAAGCAGGGAACAGTCAGAAGAGCAGGACCAACTTGCCATCAAGCAAGGCCCCGGGAATGACTAGAGTGGTCCCATTTCCCTTCTCCCAAATCCAGCAGTGAACCCTAAGCCCAGCCCAGGGAAGGGTATTGTAAGTGGACTTTCTTCTCCACACCCAGAGCCCTCTGGAGAGTGGCTGACCTGCGTTGTGCATGTGGGAACTACTGGGGCCGTGTCGGGGGCTGAGGCTGGGGGAGCCAGGGTAGCTGTCCTGGGACTTGGGGCTTCGGGAGCTCAAGCTGCGGACCTCACTGTCAGTCCCATTCACCATCTCCACAAACTGTCGGCACCTGCAGAGGGAGCAGAGCGGCACTGCTCTGGGCTTGGTTCGGGTTGCATGTTCCCACCACCAGCTGAGGAGGGCTGGGCTACGGGGGAGCTGGTAGGCCCCAAAACTTACTTGAGCATGAAGAGCAGGTTGGGGTTGTGCTCTAGCAGCCCTGGGTAGAAGTGCTGTGTGGTCTCAATGGCCTCACCCACACGGCCCTCCAGTACCAACTTCTGGATCTCTGCAGAGAGCAAGAACACGGCAGTGAGTGGGGGGCTGCAGACCATCCTCAGAGCTGCAGCCTGCAGTCAGGTGGGCCGGCTCAGAGCGCCATGCCAGTTGAAATGCTCAGAGAAGAGGCTGAAGAAAGAACCTGGCTAGCTAGCCCCAGGTTTCTACAAAGCATTGGGAGTCCTCAAAGAATAAGAGGAAAAAACAGAGCAGGGACTCTCAGCCCAGCAGCAACAGGGTGAGTTTGGAGGCTTGTTCCTAAGAAGCACAGGTCACCAGAGTCTGGGCTGGGGGAGGGGTCCTGGCTGTTGGAACATGATGGGAGGATTGGCACCCAAGCAGTTCAGTGACTGACTCTAGGAGCTCCTCTTTAGACAGATTTCTCTCTCTTCACGCCTCACAGGGAAGGGGCAATGGAGGGCACTGGTTTCTGGGCGAGAGCCCATGTCGTGGCACTCTTCAGGGGCTGGAGCATGCTCCCTGCCGGGAGAGATCCTCCTCCTCACACTGGCATCTCTGACGCTGACACCTCTCAGGCATCAGCATCTTACTCTTGCCCTGGGGCCTGGTGCGTCTTGCTGGAGTGACTTCTGGGTCTGAGACTCTCATTCATAGATCCCAAGTCTGGGATCCCTTTCTGTTTGTCTGGATGGGCGTGGCTTCTCTGGGAAACACAGACACATGCACATACTCAGAGACAGCAGGCTCAGAGAGACGCAAGCAGGCACACACAGACACACATGTCCACACACACCAATTCTCCCTCACTCTTCTCTTCTCTTCCTATCTCTTTCCTGGTCCCTGTTCCTCCTTGTCAATACCCTTTTCCCATAAACGAGCCCCACAGTGCACAGGCTGGTATGAACACCAGGAAAGCTTCCTTTGGCTCCTGCCTTTGGTTGTCTGCAAAGGGCAGGACCAGAGGTGGGGAGCAGAGATAGGTGCTAACACAGCAGCCACTGAGCATCAGAGTTCGCACTGATTACTTCAGTCCTCTCTATGGCTAGGAGAAGGCAGAACTACTAAAGTTGAGAAAATGGTGTGAAGGGAAGGACATTGGTCTATGATGCAAACATACTCGTCAGAAGACCATGAACAAGATGTTGAGTAAAAGCCAGGATTCAGGGGGAGGGAAGCACAGGGGAGTGAGATCCAGCCAGCCAGGCCAGGAGAGTGTGCATTCGGGAGGTGGCACTGTGACATTCCCATGCTTGCCAGACTGTCCATCTGGGCAGGGCTGTCTTGAAGGAGGGACAAAAGCAGGGCGGGTTGGGGCTCTGGGCTGGTCTGGTGGTGAGGACCAGAGCTGAATGGAATCCTGGCAGGTTACTCAGGCTGGCATGAGAAAGACAGCAGAGTTAAGGATGGGTGAGGGAAGTAGGGAGGTAAAGGGTAGAGGAGAATCAACCTTACTTTGTCTGTTCTTTATGGACGCTTGCTCTTCCTGAATTGGGGTTTCAGTCATTCGGGCAAAAGCTGTGGCTGTGGCACAATACCCATGATGCACCAGGTAAGATGAGACCATGCTAGAAGAAAGAAAATGCTCAGGTGACACTCAAGAATTGCATTTCTCATAGTTACCAAATAGTCACAAGGATGTAAAGTACAGCATAGGGAATATAGTCGATAATATTGTATTATAGTAACTATGTCTGGTATCAGAAGGTACTTGAAATGTCAGGGGGACCACTTCGTAAAGTATATAATTATCTAACCACTATGCTGTACACCGGAAATCATACAAAATAATATTGAATGTAAACTGTAATTTTAAAATGTTTTAAAAAATTAAAAGAACTGCATTTTTCACTGACCACTTGATGAGATAATTTCCCTGTTAGGTCTTCCCTAAACACATCTTAGAGGTGCAACTGTCACAGAATGAGAAAAAAGGGATTGAAACAAAATGAAAACTTCCCCCCCACCATGCTTATGCAGTCAGGTTGGGCTGGGGCTGGTCACATCTGTCCTCAGGGCTTGGGGGAGTGGCGTCAGTTTTTCTGGGATATGCTGCCCACAAGTGGGCAAGCATGGTAACAAAGGCACTCACACCATCTTAGAGAAGCAGAAGCCGGCTGTGAAATGCAGCAAGTCCAGAGATGTTCAACAGTCTCTGAGGGCTTCCTGGAAAGGCAGCCTGCCAAGCGGTCTGGCAGCTGCCCAGCCACGGAGAATGCACGCCACGTGCATACCTTCAACAGACACAGGAGCTCCTCTGTGGGCTGCCCTACGTGCCTGCAGGAACATTCTAGCTCACCAGGCAAACTTGGGCCTCAGGGGTGCTGGCTCTAAAGGGTCATGAAGAGCTAACCCACGGACAAGTTACTCCTGATATGTCACAATTCAGGGCCCTGGGAAGCCAAGATAACAGGCAACAACATGGCCAACAGGAGCACAATCTTTGGAAAACAGTCCTGAGAAGCCCAAGGCCCAGCAGCCATTTAATCCCACTGTGCACGCACACACATGTAGAGCAGAAGGAAGAGCCCTCATATCTGATGTGTAGAGGAGGTGAATGCCGTGGCTTATGCATGTGCTAAATGGCACTATTATAGTTACCAGACACACGTCTGAGGGCTGTCATGAAGAAGGTACGGGAGTTTAGCTGTGTGCGCCTTGTGTTTCAGGGGGTGAATGAGATGATACACATAAATGTCCAGCACAAAGTAAGAAGTCAATAAATACAGACTCTTATTATGAAATTATGTATCTTAATGCTATAGTCTAAGTAATAATTCTTTTTTAAAAATATATATTTTTATTTCAGAGAGGGAAAGAAAGATAGAAAAATCAGTGATGAGAGACAATCATTGATCGGCTGCCTCTTGCATGGCCCACACTGAAGATCAAGCCCGCAACCCAAGCATGTGCCCCAACTGGGAATCAAACCGTGACCTCTTGGTTCATAGGAAGATGCTCAACCACTGAGCCACGCCAGCTGGGCAGTAAAAATTCTTTTATTTTATTATAAACACACCGGCAAAAATTGTGACGACACATGTTTCAGATGAGTCCATATGCATATCAGATGCCACTAAATTGTTCAGTCACTTTGATTCAATAATTCCACTGCTTGAAAGGGCACCAAGAAAATGTTTTTTCTAAAATGATTTTACTGACTTGAGAAAGAGACAGGAGGGGAGAGGAAGAGATAGAAAACATCAAGGAGAGAGAAACATCTATCTACTTCCTCCTGCATGTCCCTTACTGGGGATGGAGCCCACAACCCGGGCATGTGCCCTGACTGGGAATCAAACCAGGGCCTCCTGGTTCAGGAGTTGACGCTCAACCACTGAGCAACACTAGCCAGACCAAAAAAAAAAAAATCTTAATTAAGAAAAACTCAATGTACAAAAGGGTTATCTACACAAGCAAAACCAGGAATTAACCTGAACCTCCCACCAAGGGAAGCCAGTCAAAGAGCTTGTAGCAAATTTGTCTCCTAAATAATATAGCCATTAACAACGTTCATAAAACAAACACAAGTTATATGCAGGTGTTGGCAAATACTACCTATGAACACACAGGCACACAGATACACACATATAAACAAGTACACCCACGTGCTGAGCCCAAGCCCTGTAAGCTGAGAGTATCAGTCCCTCCCCCACACAGCTGGGGCAGCTTCGGCTCTCCCTTGCCCATCCCAGCAAGTGTGCTTCAGGGATGGGCCCTGAGCTGGCCCTCTGAGGATGAGCTTCTCGTTAGCTCTGGGGGCTGGGAACAAAATGTAGCAGTGCTGCTCTTCCTGAGAAGGGTCTGGCCACCTCATCCTACCTTAGCTCTCCCTAGGACTTGGCTCAATTTCAATCCCTCAAGAAAGAAAAACTACACAAAGAGCCCAACCCAAGGGACCAGGGCTAGTGGAAGCCTAGCCCTTCACTGCCTATCCTTGGGAACCAAGCTAACAAGCTAACCCTCCTTCTGGCAGAGTGGGTACTGGTCATTGCCGCACTCAGGCCTGCAAATGGTAAGTGGAAGAGAGACCCAAACCTGACCTCCCTTGGGATTCTCAGCAAGACTGGCCTCCAGGACAGCCTGGGAATTAATCAGCCAAGAGCCGGCTAGGCTGGTCCAAGGAAGGACTGTCTTCCTGCCACCAATGACAGGGATGCCTGGGATTTAGCTGGATCCTGACCCTGAAAAGTGACCTCAGGCCAGAATTATGGCATGATAGATACTCCCTATGGTGAAAATAAATTTACAGAGGAAGAAACCAATTGGCATCCTAGGACATCCTCTGCAAAATCACCTGGGGAGGCAAAACAGCCCTGCTGGTGATATTACATATGGAGCCATTAGATTGGGGGTGGGGGCGGGGCAGGGAGGGAAAAGGTTTAATTAACAGGAGATCTGGAGAACTGAATGGGAGCCACCCATCAGATAAGAGGGAAGCAGAACAGCAGCAGGCAGAGTCATCTGGGAGAGCTTTCAGGAAGGAACACTACCCACTGGAGCTCATAAGGGGCCTACAGGATAGTGAGGCCCCTGGGATGAGGCAGGGCTGGGTAAGGGCAGGAGCAGGGCACTCACTTCTGTAGCACCGCCTGCCACTCGCCAAGCCGGGCACTGATGGGGAAGCAGTGGACAGTGCCCTGCACCTTGGCACGCCACTCCCGCATGTAGTCCTCAATGTCAAACAGGAAGGGCTGCTGCCCAAAGTTGGCGTCCACAATCTCCCCAGGTGTCTGCAGGCCTACGGTGGGGTAGAGGTTGGCCTGAGGAGGAGAATGAAATGTCAGTCAGGCCCTGAGGGCAGTGGGGCAGCAGGCCTCGCCTCGCCTCCGGGGCAGAGCGGGAAGGCACAGCTCGGCTCCCAAAGGCCACTGCTCTGGCTATGAGAGAACTGCAGCAAGGCTGGAGGTGGCAGCGCTGAGCCACATTCTGCCCACCTCCCTACCAGACACTAGTCCCCCAAACTTGAGGGGAAAAAGCAAAAGCAAAAGCAAAGCAAGCCAGGCCCCACATGGAGTCTCCTTCCCTGCATCAGAGGCTATGGTGTGCCCCAAAGCCCAAAGCCCCTCTTCGGGACTCAGCCAGGGCACAGAAAGGCAGGTGGGGCTCCATGACCCTGAAGGTGTGTGTGCCTGCGGAGATCTGCTGCAGGCATGGGTTCCAGCTCTTCTCAGAAAGAGCCAGGACCAAGGATCCCTTTGCCACAAAAAATGGGTATATGAGGGGGCAGGAAGAGACAGGGGGAGGCAGGAAAGGAGGAGAGGAAGAGGAGAGCACGGTGAAAGGGGTTAGGTGGTTTAGAGCCCCTAACGCTGGCAAAGTGCAAAGAGGCCACTGCCCTTCCTGTCAGAGACTCATTAAGAGGATCTTCAGGCCACTGAGGTTTGGGCATGTCCCTTCGTGGGTGTGGGGCTCCCTGCCATGACCAGCTTTTGCCTCACTCAGTGCCTCCTGTGGCAACCCACTACTATTGACCACATGCATGTCTGGCTGCTTCATGTCACATTTCCACAACTAGACTCTTCCCTAGTCAGGATTCTCCTTCTGTGTCTATTCACTTTGCCTAGGACCATGGCCCCTTTCTGAGGCCTCCAGGTAGGAGGAAAGGATTCTGACCCATAGACAAGAGGTTCTAACAGGATCCTGGGTGCTGCCATCTGGGCTTCACAGATCACAAGGCCCCAGGATCCCAAAGCAGCCACCAGAGTTAGCAAACCCTTCCTCCTTCCAGAACACGCCCAGGGCAAACAGAGCAGGAAGCCAGGCTCCCAGCATCTGGGTGAAAGTCTGCATAGGATGAGGCCCATGATGACAATTAACAAAGGGGTACAGAAGGTGAGGATGAGCCCTGAACTGAGCAGCAGGAAACCTCATCCTTTTCCAAGAGAAAACCCCACGAAGCTCACCTCTCTGGCTCATGCAAGGTAGCAGGTTCAAGTTCCCTAGGGTACTGGCTTTCCTCAGGGATCTCTAATGGGAATACACAGGCATCTAACAATTTAGGAACAATTCTCTATGCTCTGCACCCCAATCCATTGGCTGTAAGTCATAGAACTGGCTCAGAGCAGCTGAGCCATGGGGCTACCCTCATCTCCCAACCCCCCCCCCCCCCCCCCCCCCCCGCTCCAGCTGTCTTTGGAAATGCACCTGCTAAGAGTCATGGAGGAAGACCAGCCCTCGCTACTGGAGAAAGGCAAGCAGGTACCCCCTACTGGTACCCTCAAGTGGACAGCACAGTCCATGTCCCTGGGTGGGGAAAGGGCAGACTTCACACCCTGCACTTTCCGGTACCACCATAACCAAGCCCTCAAAAGCCCAAAGAGGGGAGACCCAATGGTAGTACTTACCGGGAGATCTGTGAAGGCTATACCTGTGGAGGGAAAGAAACAGTCATGAGCTCACAGGCGGTCCATCACAATGGCTGGGAGGGGCTGGTCACCTTATCTACCCTGTGGTGGAGGCCACGCACATGTCAGGGCCCAAGAGTTTTAGGCCGTGGCCTTCCCTTTGCTGGATGGCCCGACGTCAGACCGATACTTAAATATTTGGCCCTGGCCAGTGTGTCTCACTTGGATGAGTGTCGTCCCATGCACAAAAGGTCACGGGTTCGATTCCGGATAGGGCACATACCCAGGTTGTAGTTTCCATCCCCAGTCAGGGTGTGTACTGGATGGAGACAACTGACCAATGTTTCTTTCTCTTCCTCTCTCTCCCTTCCTCTCTCCAAAATAAATAAAAAATATTAAAAATATTTGTCTACAGTGCTTCCATACTCTCAGGAAAAGCCTACTAGAAAAGACTAAAACCAAACAATCTACTCCTGAAGCCTTTCCAGGCCTGATCCTTCTCTTGACCCAACACATATTGACAGAAACCTATTAGATATGCCAGGTCCTTTTTCCACTCATTAAGTCATCTGCTCCTCATAACAACTCTGGGAAGCAGACTTTCTTATCCTTATTTTACAAATGAGGAAAGAAAACCTCAGAGGTTAAATGATTTGCCAATAGTCATAAAATTAGCAGAAATGGTAGGGCTGAACTCAGACCTAGTCTGACACTCCAAAATCATCTCTAAGCTGACAGCACTGGAGACAGTGAGGGTGATGGCTGCCTATTTCCAGTCCATACCCGTCCAGAGTCCCCAGAGCTTCCCAAGGCGACAAAGCCCAGCTTAACACTGGCCTGTGTGGCCTCCGAACTCTCCTGTCAAGAGAAGAGATTGTGTTTCCAGGGACCTCAGCCTGAATCAGAAGTGAGGGTGGAGGGGAGCGGGACCCCAAATATCTGAGCAGGTCTGAGCAGGAGAGAGGCCTAAAGATATCCACCAGAGCTCTCATGTTCTACAGATTGAGAAGCAACAGAGCCAAAGGAGACTGTCCTGAGGATTCATAGCCTCACTTTTTTTTTTTTTAAGATAAATTCTTATACCTTTTAGAAACTCTTGCCCTGAAAGGTTTTCAAACCACTGACTCCTTAGAAATCCTAGTCTGCTTTCCCAATAGCACCCAGAAAACAACAACAACAACAACAAAAAACTGAAACCCCCAAAGACACAACAGGTGAGAGGTCTAACCATAGGTCTCCCAGTAAACCTGGAGCCAGAATACTGCCAGCTAGCCAATGCTATACCACATGCTTCCTCTGTGCTGGGCACTGGGTTCAGTGTTTAACAAGAAACCATTTAGGCCTGGCCAGGGTAGCTCAGTTCATTGGGCATCATCCTGTGCACCGAAAGGTTGCTGGTTTGATTCCGGATCAGGGCACATGTCTGGGTTTGTGGGCTTGATCCCCAGTAGGGGGCAGGCTGAAGGCAGCCAATCGATGCTTTGCTTTCCCATCAATGTTTCCTTCACTCCCTCTCCTTTCCTCTCTCTCTAAACCATTTAATCCTCAGAACAACCTTGGAAGGTGTACACTCTCTCTGAACTAGTTTACAGATGAAAATATCAAGGTGTAGAGATATTATTTACATTCTTTGTGGGGCTACTTTCCTCCGCAGTGAATGAAGTTCATAAACTCCATGATCTGTCTACCAGAGGCCCCTTCTGAGCCCCACAGGCAGAGTTAGCAGTCACAGAGTTGGCAGAATGAACGCAGGAGACCTCAACATCCACCTCCCAGGTCTGCATGGGAGCTGCCTGCATGGATCTCAGTATGGCCAGGCTGCTGTCGATGTACCCCCTGCTCAAGGAGGAGGCTCACAGAATCCTGGAAGAAGGGGAAGTTCAGGCTCCATCAGTTATCTCTAATGTATGTACCCTCTGGCGCACAGAGCTGGATGAAAAAAAAGAGAATAACACTAATTCTGACACCTCAAGAGAGAAATTGAGATACTCTGTGAAAGCTGCCCATCTGGCCCTAGCCAGTTTGACCCAGTGGATAAAGATAAGTCTGTGGACTGAAGAGTCCCAGACACGGACCTCGGTTGCAAGTTCCTCTCCTGGTTGGGGTGCATGCAGGAGGCAACCAATCGATGTATTTCTCTGTATTTTCCTCTCTCTTCCACTCTCTCTAAAAATCAATGGGAAAATATCCTAGGGTGAGGATTAACAAGAAAAAAAAAATCTGTCCATCTGAAGAAAAGCTGCTTCATGAACGGTAAGGTCTGTGTACAATTTGACTGCAATTGTGCCACCAGGTGAGGCAACTGCCACACTTCTGGGCAAGGAATGACCTACCCAGGCTTACCCAGCTCTGTCTATGGCACTCAGGAAGGACAAGACCTTGAAGTGCTTCCAGGAGGATGAGGAAAGAGGCGACTCCACCCCCTAATCCACTGGAAAAGATCTCTGGGAGCCTCTGCAAGGCCACTGTGATGAAAACATCTGGATTGGCCCACAGGAAGAAGGTCCAAGAAAAGATCCAGGATGCAAACAAGACACTCTAATTTGCTGATGAGAAGTGCCCTGAGCCAAACAGACATAGGTCAGAGTTCAATGAGGCTGAAGTTATAAAGAACCTGTGAAAGAATTAAAGGTGTAGCTTTAGCCTGCTTTTGGGGGTGGTGGGGTGGGGTGGGGTAGCTAGACACACACATAAAAAAAAAGAACCTGTGAAAGCCCAGCCGGTGTGGATCCCCAGTTGGGGGGGTGGGGAGGAGGCAGCCCATCAGTGATTCTCTCTTATCACTGATGTTTCTATCTCTCTCTCCCTTTCCCTTCCTCTCTGAAATCAGTACAAGTATATTTTAATTAAAAAACAAAAACAACCTGTGATAGTGCGCAGAGCTGGATGAAAATAACTCTACTAGTACTAGTATACCAGCTACTTGTGTACCCCTCCTGGCTCCATTCGCCTGCTCACTCACCCATCTGTCAAGAATCTGCTGAGAGCTCCCAGGGGCTCGGCCTTGTGATAGGCACTAGGAAACCAGCAGCAAGCCTGGCCCTAAAAATTCTGCAAGAGAGATGGCATGCAACTAATAATTACACAGACAACTGATCAGTGCCATAAAGGGAGAGTGCTGTGATAGAGGACAATAAACTAAATGAAATAAATGGGGAGGCCAGGAAACATCAGTCTTCTTTCTCTAAAGGGGAAAGGTTCTGAGGTTAGAGAGCAGTGACTGCTCATTGATCCTGCGTGAGATTCTGAAGCACATTTACTGATGAGCTGGCTTATGAAAAGGAAACAGGGTCATTAGATGTCACCAAGTAGTCTATCATTCCAAGTTCATTGCCTTTCTATTAAATTTCGTGGTCTAGAAAATGCAGGGAACAAGTGATATTATTTTTAGTAAGGTCTCAGTACTATCCTTGTGAACAAGAGAGAAAAACATGAGTTTCAAAATAACATAAAGTGATTCTTGAATGGTTGGTGTCTACCCGGAACAAGCTATAGGCTAAAGGATTCAAGTCTCACCTTTGTTATCTTCCAATTTTTTTAAAATATTTTTATTGATTTTCTTATAGAGAGGAAGGGAGAGGGATAGAGAGCCAGAAACATCGATGAGAGAGAAAAATCCATCAGCCGCCTCCCACACACTCCACCTTGGAGGTGCCTGCAACCAAGGTACATGCCCTTGACCGGAATCGAACCCGGGATCCTTCAGTCCAAAGGCCGATGCTCTATCCACTGAGCCAAACCGGTTTTGGCCTTCCAATTTTTTTTATTTTTTATTATTGATTTGAGGAAAGGAGAGGGATAGAAAGTCAGAAACATCAATGAGAGAGAAACATCGATCAGCTGCCTCCTGCACACACCCCACTGGGGATGTGCCCGCAGCCAAGGCACATGCCCCTGACCGGAATCGAACCTGGGACCATACAGTCCGCAGGCTGACGCTCTATCCACTGAGCCAAACGGGTTTCGGCTCGGCCTTCCAATTTTTTAATCTACATATATGTGACCATTATGACCAGTTGACTGGTCGCTATGATGTGCACTGACCATCAGGAGGCAGACGCTCAATGCAGGAGCTGCCCCCTGGTGGTCAGTGCACTCCCACAACCAGCCAACCTCCTGCGCCCCCCCCACACACCTCCCGGTCAACCAGCCCCTATCAGCCTTAATCACTAGCCAGGCTGAGGGACCCCAACCCATGCACAAATTCATGCATCAGGCCTCTATTATCTTAATAAAAAAACAAATAAACAAATTTATCACATTTTAGGTTAATGCAATGCTGAAAAGAATACCAAATATTTGAAATAGAACAAACATGACCATATAAGATCCTGACAGGCTGAAAAAAATAGGCAATATACTCCTAATAACAAGATATGTGAGGTCTATACAAAGCATGCACTAGGAAAATGACTCTTTAAAAATAGTGTGAGGGTTTGGATATGACAAAGAGCTCATGGACCCTGGTACTTACTTAGGGCCCAGAGGGAGTGCAGATACACAGGAGACAGCAGGGTATACCTTAAAATGTGGGTCCCACAGCAAGATAGACCAAGATGTGGACAAGTTGGAAGAATGTAAAGAAGGCAGGAATCCAGAGCAGAAGGAACTGGGCCTGGCTACAGAGGGTGCTCTCTACCCAAGAGTGAGAACCCACAGCAGTACCCCCTGAGACTGGGACTGCAGAAAAACCAAGAGCCAGGAAATAGCTGAAGTCAAAGAATAAAGTGGGGAGTGAGAAGCCATCTTGAGACCTTGGCCTTCTCCTCCAGCTACTAGCGCCTCACCTGCGGGATATCAACAACTGTAGCAAGGTGGCCATGAATTTCAGAGGAGAGTTTCTCTGACATGCACCTGAGTCAACTATCAGTGTCTGTGCAATGCTCTCGATGCCCACTCTGGACTGTGGCATCTGACTGCCTTGTTGAGGAAAGCTGGCTCCTGATCACTCAGCCCAGTCACCAGCAAATCCCATTTCCAACAGGTCCCATGATTCTGCCTGGGCTCAGCTCCTGGAAAAGCCACTGAAGGGCTGTGGGGAGTGGCAACCTCCTTTTAACTGCCCCTCAAGCCAAAGGAAGTGGTTCTCCTAGGAGTTGAGTTTCAAGTAAAACACCCAACTTTTTTCCTGGCAAGGCCTGTAGCTGGTATGGTTCTGCCAAATCAGAGATCTCTGCAAACCCAGGCAGGAACCCAGATGTTAGGCACCACCACAGGACCACTCTGGCCAAGGGCTCTTCTCACTTTAAGGCCAAAACCAGTCAGTCTTTGGGCAAGTCATCAGGATAGTCAGCCTCCCTCTCTTTCAAGTTCTAACCCTAAATTTCCACACGTGCACAGGATTGCTCTTCCAAGGGACTCTCCAGGGCCCCATCACCCCCCACCGATCGCTGCCTCTGCTGGGTTCCTCATCCCAAGTTGATATCACCACTAATTCAATCACTTTCCCATCTGCCCTTCTTGCTTAAGGCACCCCATCTGTCACTGAGACCTGCCTGGCCACCCCTGTTCCCATCACCACTGCCTTGCCTCAGGCTACCTGCCTCTTCTGCTGGCCCTTATGCCAATCAATCCATCCTTCTCCATTTCACCAAAGAGACCTTTTTCTTTTCTTTTTTAAAAAATATATCCTTACTGTCCCGGGTTCGATTCGGTGAGGGCTTGTACCTTGGCTGCGGGGCACATCCCAGTGGGGGCGTGCAGAGGCGGCTGATCGATGTTTCTCTCTCATCAGATGTTTCTGACTTCTATCCCTCTCCTTTCTGCTCTGTAAAAAATCAATAAAATATATTACAAAAAAAAATATATATATATATATATTCTTACTGATTTCAGAGAGGGATAGGGAGAGAAAGATAGAAACATCAATGATGAGAGAAAATTATTGATTGGCAGCCTCCTGTATACCCCAAGATAGAAACATCAATGATGAGAGAGAATTGTTGATTGGCAGCCTCCTGTATACCCCCTACTGGGGAAATTGAGCCCGCAACCGGGTCATGTGCCTTTGACCGAATTGAACCTGGAATCTTTCAGTTCGCCGGCTGACAATCTATCCACTGAGCCAACCGGGTCATGTGCCTTTGACCGAATTGAACCTGGAATCTTTCAGTTCGCCGGCTGACAATCTATCCACTGAGCCAAACCTGCTAGAGCCAAAGGGACCTTTTTAAATTTAAGCCTGTCTACGTTATTGTCTATTAACCATAAACAAGTTGAAAGAGACCTGGCCCCATCTGATTCCAGCCTGTCTGTTTACCTCCTGAACCAGAACAGCCCTCAATATTGCTCCACAGCAAATATCGCCCTGAGTGCCAGAAGGGCAGGCCAAAGTCTGGGCCCAGGCTAGGGGCATGCAAACCATTACCAATCAAGTATGTATTTGGGACCCTCAAACTTCTCCCCAACCCCAAACCCTGCTCCAACAAATATCACACAGGCCAGGAGCATGACCACGACAATGCTGTTCTCTCAGCACTGAACCTGGGCTTGATAGATGATCCTAAATGGATGGATTAACAAAGAGAGTGCCCGTGCTACCCTCCCTTCACCTTGCAGGCTCCAGTTCCCCAGAGCTCAGCAGAGGATCTGTAACACTGCTTTGGCTTCAAAACCTGTCCCTGGGCCTCTCACCAACCAAAGTGGCTCCACAGAGCAAACCCTCCAAGGTCCCCTATGTACCCACCAAGGCTATGGCCATTCTTGGTGTAGAAGCAGGTGCTGTTGATGAGGTTGACACAGCAGCCAATCACGTCTCCTGTGGTGAATGTGGGACCATAGGGCTGACCAGTCCCCGAGGAGCAGAAGGAATGCCCATCATCTCCATGGTAACCATAGGAATGTTTATCCCAACCTGTGGGAGAAGAGAGCAGTCACAGTTGAGTAGAGGTACTTGAGAGAAGCAAGACAGCCATAAAAGCTCACTCAGGGTCTGAACTCCTCTCCCCAGACTGCCACCACCCCCTCAGTCAGCACTCTTGGCCTCTCACAGAGCGACTGTGGACAGGGTCTGCCTGTGCCAAATGAGCAGTTAGTCCAGCAGCTCACTACGCCTGAGGAGTTGAGGCAGCCCTACTGAAGCGGCAGCCCAAGCTGTGTTAGCAGGAACCACATGAGTGACCTGGAAGTCTGTGCAACCAGAAGATGGGTCAGGGAAATTCTCAAGGAAAGGGGACCTGAAATGAGCTCTGTGGTGTATCATGGTGGGTTAAAAAAATTTTTTTATACTTGATCTTAGCCAAAAAGCTGAGAAGTGATGAAAAAAAATACTTTTTAACTGAAGTATAATTTACATGTAATGAGATTCTCCCATTTTAACTGACAGTTCAATTAAGCTTTAACAGATTTTAACAAATGTTGTCATGTTACCACCACCATCAAGATATAGAACATTTCCATCACTCCAAAAAGTTTCCTCCTACCTCTTTGTAGTCAATCCCCCTCCATCTACCCCCAAGTCCCTGATTTGTTCCTATGGTCTTGCCTTTTCAGATGTAATATAAATGAAATCACAGAATACAGACTATCTTGTGACTAATTTTTTTCCCATTTAGTATAATGCATTTGGGATTCATCTACATTGTTAGATGTGCCAGTATTTTGTTTCTCTTTACTGCTGAGTAGCACTCCATTATATGGATATAACAGTTTGTCTGTCCATTCACTAGTTGATGACACCTAAGTAATTTCCAATTTTGGCTATTATGAATAAAACCAATACATATTTACATACAGACATATGTTTTTCATTTCTCTTGGGTAAATACCTAGAAGTAGCTACTACTGGGTTATAAGATAAGTACATGTTTAAGTTGATAACAAACTGCCAAACTGTTTTCCACAGTGGCTATACTGGTTTGCCTTCCCACTGGCAATGTATATGAGTTCGACATTTTCATCAAGCATTGATATTGTAAGTTGTCTTTGTTTTCTTCTTTTAGCCAGTTTAATAGGGTTTTAATACCATTTTGCTTTAATTTGCATTTTCCCAATTACCAAGGATGTTAAACCTTTTTTCATATACTTATTTTCCTTTGGTTTATTAGAAAATTATTGAACTGTCTGTTTAAATCTTTAACCCCTTTTTAAAAATTATGTTTTGCCCTTGCTGGTTTGGTTTAGTGGATACAGTGTAGGCCTGTGGACAGAAGGGTCCCAGGTTGCAGACTAGATCCTCAGTAGGGGTCCTGCAGGAGGCAGCCAACCGATGATTCTCTCTCATTATTGATGTTTCTATCTCTCTCCCCCTCTCCCTTCCTCTCTGAAATTAATAAAAATAAAGAGAGAAATCATATGTCTTCATTGATTTTTTTAGAGAGGAAGAAAGACAGACATCGATGAGCGAGAAGCATCATCCATCGGCAGTCTCCTGCATACCTCTTCCTGAGATTGAGCCCACAACCTGGGCATGCCCTACTGGAAACTGAACTAGTGTTGGTTCCTGGATCGATGTTCAACCACTGAGCCATACCAGGCGAGCTAACCCTTTTTTAAAAAGTGGGTTGTATACCTTATTGCTGTAAGAGTTCTAAATACATCTTGGATCTAAATTCTTTTATGTGTTTTGTAAATATTTTTTCCCAGTCTATGGCCTTCTTTTCATTTTCTAAACAATGTCTCAAATTTCTACTGAGATTTTGAATGGAATTATGTTCCAGGTCAATCTGGAGAATAGTTTAATAATACTGATTATTCCAACCCACGAATATGGCCTATCTCTTCCCTTATTTAGGTCTTCTTTAATTTCTCTCAACAATGTTTTGATAAATTTATCTCTAAGTACTTCAATTTAATTTCCAATTGTTTCTTGCTATTATAACAAAATATTTTTGGTTTTGGGGAAATGAGGTCAAAGTTTCTTTCTGGAGTAATAAAAATGTTCTAAAATTAGATTATGGTAATTTGTACAACTCTGCTAAAAACCACTGAACCGTACATTTTAAATGGATGCACTTTATGATATGTAAATTTCATCTCAATAACACTATTAAAAACATACATATATTTGATATTTTATATATTCACCTGATGTCCTGCAACCTTTTCAACTCACCAATTAGTTCTGGTAGCTTTTATGAAGATTCTTCAGAATATTTTAATATACTGTCTGAGAATAAAGACAGTTTTATTTCTTCCTTTCCACTCTGCATGCCTTTTATTTCTTTTTCCTGACTTACTGCACTGACCAGGAACTCCAATACAATGCTGAATAGAAATGATGAGAGCAGAAGTGAGACCTCTAATGTGTACCAAGGTTTTATACAGGGAGAGAATGAAAGGGGTCATTCCAGGAGGAAGAAGTACAGGGAAAGGCATGAATGCAGGTAGAACAGGAGGTTGTATGCTGCAGAGGGGCCTACCTGCCTGCTAGGCTAAGGAACAGAAATGGAAAACCCAGGACCCACACAGGGTAGGCAGGCTGAGGGGCAGGTCTACTCCCCAAGGCAGCCCCTCCCAGTAACTTTCCCAGCCTCTGCTGCCTCCTTAGTGTCCAGGCAGCAGGCCCATGTAAACATGCTTAATGACACCCTGCCCCTCCCAAGTGGCATGGGTAGGAGAAGTGAAGGTTGAAGAAAAGAGTTGTGGGCAGGCTCTAAGCAAAGGTGTTGGGGTGAGAACAGATGCATGATAGGGGTTAGCAAGGGAGGCAGAGAGCATGACTGAAGAGGTGGGGTTGACCAGACCTTGGAGCCTAAACTCAGCCCTGCATTTTAACCAGGGGGCTCAAGGGCAAGTTGCTCCTCATAATCATAGCATCCATCCCATGCTATGTATCTTAATCCACCATGTCTTCAGCCAAGAACTCTCTGGTTAAAGGAAGCTTTCCCCTAAGGGCCTTTAGTGGGAAACAGGCCACAGCTGAATGGCTCTCACTAATGGGTGCAGAGGCCAAAACCCTGTTGCTCCACTCCAAGCATCTCCCCACCAAGTCACAAGGCAACTATCATGAGAACTGCTCAGGGCTGGTTTTAAAGGCCCAAGGCCTGGACCTGGAACCAGATTCTATTCTTACCTTCCCAATTCCCGAGAGACACTGGGACTGCCTGGTTCAGGGGACATGGTGCTGCTCTGGGCATTAACCCAACTTCTAAGCTCCTCATACCCAGTTGTGGCAAGGGCTTTACTCTTGCTGGTGGGTACGCAAATCATGTGACCTCAGGAAATGACTCTGGGACACAGCAATGCCCATTTCCCCACCGATGCCCATTCCCCCATCGAGAGGCAGGCTGATAAGGCTATCTTAGGCAAGGCCTCTCCTCAGGCTTCGGTGCAGAAGGCCCTCCAGCTCCGGGCAGCAGCTGTTCCCCTGGTCTATAGAAGGTCATAGATGAAGAACAGCCAGATGGACAACAGTGAGGTCCAGAGTGAAAATCGTCCCTCCAGGTCTGGCTCAGACTGAGCCTGATGGGCCCAAGCATGCCCACCAGCTTTCCCTGACTCATGATCCATATCCACACCAGTCACAGCAGCCCTCCTTTCCCACCCTCCCTGGATCCTGGGGACTTGCCACATGCAACACAGTAACTGACCATAACGTAGCAACCTGTTAGGAAAGCACCAGGATAACCCTATGTGTCTGGCTCAACAAGTACTGCCATTCTACCGCACCAAGACACTGGGGCTTGCTCATCAGCCCACAGAGCTGAGAGGTGCCAGAGCTGAGATTTGAACCCAAATCTTGTTGTTGTTTTTAAAGTATTTGTTGTTGTTTATTATAGTATATTTTTATCCATTTCAAAGAAGAGATGACTCAGGAAATGACTCTGGGGCACAGCATGAAGAAGGGAGAGGAAAAGAGAGACAGAAACATCAATGATGAAAGAGAATCATTGATCGGCTGCCTCCCCACACTGGAGATGGAGCCCACAACCCAGGCATATGCCCTAACTGGGAACTGAACCGTGACCTCCTAGTTCATAGGTCGACACTCAACCACTGAGCCATACTGGCCAGGCTGAACCCAAATCTTTAAGTTCCAAACCCATATCCTTCTTGCCACAAGTACTGTCCCATTTGGGGTGGTGACTTCCCTGGCAGTGGAGCACCTAATATCCTGCCCCATCACCATGAGAGTGGTCAGATGCATTCGTTTTAGCGAGCTATGGATCTGGGACCTCTTCTTGGAGTGAGTCAGGTGGCCTGCAGGCCTGCAATGAGGGAAGGCCCAGGCTCAGCTCTAAAGAAAGACACAGGCACTGACTGGTACTTCCTGTATGAAGGCTGCAACCGCCATCTCTGCTCTAAGGCACACCCACTCTCCTGCCTCACCCCGCAGCCACACCATGGCCAGCAGACCAGGACACACTCCCCCTCACCCCACCCCACTTCTCTTTCCCACAAGGATGATCCTGGGTGGCACACCTTTTATGCAAGCTTTACTATCTACAAGGTAGAAGACATGCGCTAGAAGGTTTTCTTTTTATAGCTTTCTCAGACTGAAGCAGTAGGTACTCTAGAAAAACGAATAATAATGTGGCCAGTTGATTTATCAAAGCTAGTGAAATAATCCGAAAGAACCACTTCCTACTTAGTGATTCAAGGAAATATGGGAGATATTTTTGTGTCTGTGTATGGGAGCTCAATAACTTTCACCAAAAACAACAGATGTTTATATTTTCAAAGACCTAAAATAAAAATTGAAGTATTTTGAAGTTTCCTTCAAAAATAAACTATACAATTATTTTGACAAAACTTCTATAGAATTTTTAGATTAAAAAAAAAATACTAGAGGCCCGGTGCACGAAATTCGTGCACAGGGGTTGGGGGGCAGAGAATGTCCCTTAACCCAGCCTAGCCTGCATCCTCTCCAATCTGGGACCCCTTGAGGAATGTCCGATTGGCCGTTCAGGATCGGGCCTAAACGGGCAATCGGACATTCTTCTCACATCCTTCTCACAACCCAGGACTGCTGGCTCCAAACTGCTCACCTGCCTGCCTCCCTGATTACCCCTAACTGCTTCTGCCTACCAGCCTGATCACCCGCTAACCACTATCCTGCCAGCCTAATTGATGTCTATCTGCTCCCCTGCCAGCCTATTTGCCCCCAACTTTTCTCCTCTGCCAGCCTGGTCACCCCTAACTGCCCTCCCCTGCAGGCTTGATCACCCCCAACTGCCCTCCCTTGTAGGTCTGGTTCCTCCCCTGCTGGCCTGATCCCTCCCCTGCTGGCCTGATCGCCCACAACTGCCCTCCCTTGCAGGGCCAGGAGCCTCCCAATGGCCCTCTTCTGCTGGCCATCTTGTGTCCACATGGGGGCAGGATCTTTGATCACATGGGGGCAGCCCTCTTGTGTGTTGGAGTGATAGCCAATCTGCGTATTACTCTTTTATTAGATAGGATAGAGGCCTGGTGCATAGGTGAGGGCCAGCTGGTTTGCCCTGAAGAGTGTCCCAGATCAGGGTGGGGGTTCCCCTGGGGTGAGGGGCGGCCTGGGCGAGGGGCCTGTGGAGGTTTGCAGGCTGGCTACGTGTCCCCAGCAACCTAAGCAAAGGCCCTGGTATCTGGGATTAATCTATGTCTACAATTGAAATTTTGTAGCCTGGAGTGGAGCCAAGCCTTCTGCTGGCTCCTGGGCGGCATCTATTTCTGTTTGAAACTTTGTAGCGTAGGCCTCAGCAGGCTGAAAGCTTGGCTTCCTCCGTTACCAGGGAAACCCAAGCCTCTGTTCATTCCAGCTCAGTGGCTGCCGCCATTTCTGTATCTTTTGTAATAGAAACTTTGCAACATTGAGTGGAGGCTTAGGCAGGCAACGGACAGGTCTTGGCTTCCTCTGTTGCTGGGGAAACCCAAGCCTTCCTCCTGCTCTCAGTGGCGGCAGCTATCTTGGTTGGGGTTTATTAGCATAATCTGCTCCTGATTGGCTGATGGGCGTGGGTGTGGCGAATGTACGGTCAAATTTGCATACTAGTCTTTTATTAGATAGGCTATTTTATTTATTTTTTACAGAGAGGAAGGAAGAGGGATAGAGTTAGAAACATCAATGAGAAAGAAACATCTATTAGCTGCCTCCTGTGCACCCCCCACTGGGGATGTGCCCCCCCCAACCAAGATACATGCCCTTGACTGGAATCAAACCTGGAACTCTTCAGTCCACAGGCCAACGCTCTATCCACTGAGCCAAACCAGTTAGGGCAAATTTTTAGATTTTTAATTCTAACTATAAATATGGATTTAAAATTTTTTTAACTGAATTAAATTTTAAAAAAATTTTAGAGTCAATTCAGGATTCACCATCACCTCAGTTTCACTGAAAAATATATATACTTCCTGTGTTGGTTTGTTTTTTTTTCAATTCCCAAATGGTTTATCTATTACATAGATTTACCAAAAGGAAAACTGAGTCCCTGTGGTACACTGAATAAGGCCTCCCAAGATGTCCTGTCCTAATCCCTAGAACTGTGATATGCTATTTTACATGGCTAAAAAAAAAAAAAGTGAATTTTATGTGAGTAAATTAACACTCTTGAAAGGGGGAGGTTACCCTAAATTATAGGTGGTGCACAATGCAATCACATGGATCCTTGTAAGAGGCAGGCACAAAGGTCAAGTCAGAAAAGGCGATGTGATGATAGAAGTCAAGAAAATGGAAGATGCTACACTTCTGGCTTTGAAGGTAGAAGATAGGCCCATGAGTCAAGGAATGTAGGTGGATTCTAGAAGCTAAAAAAAAAGGCAACAAAACAAATTCTTCCCTAAAAACTTCAGAAAGAATACCATCCTGATGATACCTTTTTAGGACTTCTGTCTTCCAGAACTGTAAGCCACTACTATTGTTACTGCAGCAGTAGGATACTAATACAGTCCTCCATGGCTGTAAAAGTTATTGAGCATCTGGAAAGATTTGTGCAGAGAAGCAGCACCTCAGCTCCTTGTCTCCTCATGTCTTCATAGCTTTTAAGCTATGAAGTTAAAAGCTTTTCCAAGAAAATCAGAGCTGTAATGTACCTTCAGTTGAAACTATCATTTGATAGCCACTATTTTCCCAAACACAATTAAGAGTCTGTGTATAAATAGGTATATATGTATGTGTGGGAAAGGCAGCTTTGGGTTAAAAACAGAATGTTATACACTTCATTTAGTAACAGTGGCTACAGCAGCAGCTTGATTTAGGGCCACTATGATAAATTCCCAACCCCTGGGAAAAAAAAAGTATCATCAACCCCAGACCTACTCTATGAGGTTGACAAGAGGGGATGGCAGGTAGTATGAAGGGAGCAGAGAAAATATAATATACTAGAGGCCTGGTGCACAAATTCATGCACAGTGGGGTCCCTCACCTTATCCCACCTGGCTGGTCAGGGAGAGGGACATTAGCCACGGGGACGTTGGCTGTAGGAGTGCACTAACCACCAGGAGGCAGCTCCTGCATTGAGCACCTGCCCCCGGATGGCCAGTGCGTGTCACAGCTAATGGCCAGTTGTCCAGTCTTCCGATCATCACAGCTTTTATATATCTAGACTAGGGGCCCAGTGCATGAAATTCATGCACTAGGGGTGGGTGGTCCCTCAACCCAACCTGCCCCCTTTCACATACTGGGAGCCCTCAGGGGATGTCCAACTTATGGCTCACCCCCAGCCTGCCCAAGGCCTAAAGCCTCTGGTGAGGCTTTAGGCCTTGGGCACCCAGCCAACCGCCCTGCTCAGCTCAGCCCCAGCTGCCTGCAACCACCTGGCCCCAGAGGCCGAGCGCTCCCTGCTGCTGCCACCACCACCACTGCTGCTGCTGCTGCTTCCCCTCACAGCACCCGGGGGCTGGGCACCCGCCACCACCGCCATTTCATCTCCACCCCTGGGCCCCGCCCCCGCTCCTGATTGGCTGGTAGCATAGCCAATCAGGAGCAAAGGTATGGTCAAATTTGCATGTTTCTCTTTTATTATATAGGATAAGAAAACCCATAAGCAAATAAGAAAATAACTGGCAGGTAAATGTGCTCTGAAGAAAACAAAGCCAGGTAATGGGCTAGAAATGGGAGTGGGGATGGGGATAAGCAGTCTAATTAGCTTACTGAGTGATGATCCCTGAGCAAAGGTCTGCTTGATGAGAGAATCAGAAGAAAGAACTTTTGGGGTAAAGGGAAAGAGCTCTGCTTGTCTGAGAAACAGAAAAGCAGTCAGCAAGGCTGAAACTGAGTGATAGGAGAGACTCAAGCAGAGTCAGCAGGACTGGCTGAATGTGGGTGCTTATGACATGAGAGAATAAGGATGACTCCCAGATTTTTTCCTGGGCAAATGGGTGGATGCTAGTACCATTTACTAAGAGACAGGGAAGATGGGCAGAAGTAGCAGGCCTTTTGGACACATAAAGTATGAGATGTCTGGCCGGTGGCTATCCAAGGAAGGTGAGAAGACTGTGGCTCACCCAAACGTGGCAAAGCTATGATGGGGAACACACTCACTAAACAAGCACTGGTGTGGACAGAATACCTAAAATGAAGTCGGTGGAAGATTTTCCTACTGTGTCATCCTGACACAATGGCTTTCTGTTTTTCCTATGGGAGTAAAATTCAGGCTAGTCAAGGATTAGAGAGGTCAGAAAAAACACAAGAGAAAGGCATCAGAAGACCCAAACAGATGAGATGTTAAAGGGCATGAAGTTACTGTAAATGAATTCAGTCACCCCACCCTCAACAAACCTCTCCACGGCTCTCAGAAATTGGGCAACCAGGAGAAAAACCATAGGACCAAGGCCTAGCCACAGGTGTACATTTTGTAGCCAGTTGTTGTCAGTCTCAGGCCAGGTTCCTATAGATTGGTCTGGCCTCTGTCAGAAAATCACACTGTAGCCTTGAGTACCAGGGCAGCCAGTGTGGCCTGAAAGTATGGTCCCTCCAAGATGGCAGGCTCTGGGAAGTCACTTACCTCCTCAGACCTTGGTTCCCTTCTTCACAAAATGAAGGGGTAGCAATTAGACATCCATCAAAGGGCTATAGGTGTCTACTCGGGAGAAACATTCTGAGCTTCCAAACCAATCAGTAGGTATGATAATCCCCATCTGAGGTGTGAGGAAACTGAGGCACTGAGAGGCTACATGAAGCATGTGGTGTTAGAGATAACACTATTCCAAAGCTCAATTTCCCTTCCTCTGAGGGAGCACCAAATAGGTAACCATTAGGGTGAAGCGACTACCTCCTTCTTCCTGAGGTGGCCCCCAAAATCCAAACAAAGGGAAGAGGAAGATGCTCTAAAAGTAGAGCAGCATGAGTTCCTCAAGATGTGATCCATCAGAAAAAACTTCAGATACCCCTACAAGGTTTCTGGACCCCAAGCTTGGCTGACCTGACCAACACTACTCCCTATCAGTGTCTGGCTGGGTTCTGTGGTCTTTGAGAAGGGACTGGGAATAAAGCCTCCTGATGCCCCTCCCCTAAGTCCACAAGAACAAAACAAACAGCAGGGTAGGGGAAGGAGTGCTAGGATTTGTCTGAGAGCCCTGCTTCTTTGGGAGATAACACCTTCTCTTAAGAAGTAGCTCCTCCCTTGCACCCATCTTGTGGTTTCAGTGGGAACTGCTAATCCTACTCATCCCTTCTCTCTCTACCAGGATGAACCAAGATTGATCAATCACAGATCTTCCTGGAATTTTTCCACATGGGAAGTAGAAACCTGAGGTAGAAAGCTAGTTTGACAGACTAAAGCTAACATGCATAGAGCAGAAGCAGAAGAGAGACACAGAGAGAGGGACCTGTTTGCCTGAGGTCTGGTGAAACAAGCTGATTATAGATGTGTTTCTCTCCTTTGAAGCAACATTCTCTAATGAAAGCAACCACATCGAAGCATCTTTTAGCTCACCTTGCGTAACAGCTGACCCACAGTAGTAGGTGCTCATGAAATGTTTGTTGAAATAAAAGGGAAATGTGGCCAAGGGCTGGCAAGAAACCAGAAGCACAAGATTGTCAATGTGTCTGACCACACTGTGACATACCATCTGTGGGCAATGCAGAGCTTGACTGTGAGGAATTTTGTTGTCTTTTTTCTTTCTTTAAGGAAAAAAGAATAATAAAGCTATCTGCATGCATCATGCCTCTACTTATACAGATTACTTCTGGGCCCTGGAAAAAGGTGGTAGCAGAGCTGGCTCTACCTCTGGGTCTCAGTTGCCTCATCAACAAGCAGACAGGTGATATAAATACCCCTACCAGCTTTAGAAGAACCCATGTTCTAAGTCCCCTTCCCATTAAGAGGATCCATTAAGGTCACTCACATATCTCTGTGTGGACAAACCTCCCCACCAGCCCCACCACCCTCTGCTTCAGAACTGGACCTCCCTTTCTACCCTCACCTGGAGCCAAAGTCAGCAACTTTCTAAGGGTGGGCCCTGGCAGCAGGGGTAGTCACCCGCTCTGGATGGGCCCCAGGTGAGGCTGGAATGATGGGCCCAAGAATGAAAACTGTGACCCTCATCACAGGGCCAGAGCCAACTATCTCAGAGGATAGTGGAATGTGAGGGCCAGAAGAAAACAAGGGGGCATAGCTGCCAGGGTCAGGCCCTGCAGGGAGTGAGGACCAAGTGGCTCTGGATCAGATGATGTCTAGAGCTGCACAATGGCGACGACGCTGACAGAGAGTGCCACCTACTAACCTTTTCCCTCTTCAAAGAGAATGGGCCTTGTTACTCCCAGAAATAACTATGTGTAGGCAGCCCGACGCCCCCACAGAAAAGCCTATCCCCTGTCACATCAGATGCCAATGATGCAATGAGAAGCCACGCCACATTCAGGCCAGGAGGCAGGAGGCCCCAGATGCCCAGATCAAATGCTCTGGCACCACCCACTTCCCCTTCCATCATCACTCAGAGGGAAAGTCCCAGTCACAGAAGTGTGGGGGTGGCTGAGGAAATGGTTTATCACCTTGGCACTCCCAGATGCCACCCCCAGCTAGTGTTCTAGAGTAGAAGACTCCCCATGGGGGTGCCAGGGACTCTAGCATGATTGTTCCAGGAACCCACCCTATGCCACTCCCATCTACCAGGACACATCAAGAGCTTTAGTCCCAGGGCAGCTGGAATAAAGAGGACTCCTACTGCCAAGTGGAAAGATTTGACATCATCAGCATATGAGCACAGAACACTGGGAGGGAGCCGATGCTGTGCCTGCCCAATAGTTTCTGATCCTGGCCCACAGCTGACCAGGACAGAGTCCAATCACATATCTTGCTCGTAAAGATAGATGACCCCCAGGCCTCCAAACCAGCCATCTCTCCCCAATACACAGATCCTGGTCATCAGTGGACTTTGAGGTCAAAGCGACTTGGGTTTGACTCCCCATTCTGTCACATCTTAGCCCCTCTAATTCTCCTGGCTAAACATCTCTTCCAGGTTGGTAGGAGGGTTAAGTAAAAATGAACGTGGAACACCAACCCACAGAAGGCACTCACCCGAGAGTTTTCATTCCCTCTCCATCTCTAACACTAGCTCAGTGATCAAGCCTGGGTTCTATAGACCGCCTTCTCCCCTTTTCCATGAAGGAGTGGGCACAGCTGGAGGTAGGCATCATTCACCTCTCCTAACAGCCCAACAGCAGCCCAGGCCACTCCATCTTGTTGGTTTCGTTTCCTGGGCAGGCCACCTGACTCTCAGGCACTTAGTAGAGCTCAAGAGCCATGCCCAGGGGCTCTCTGATTGTTACTGGAGGCTGGCAGTGGAGGAAAGAAAGTGAGCTAGCTTGCTTAGGAGAGAGTGCACATGTCATGGAGGACCTCATGGCAGAGCTGCTTCTCAAGGGTGGTTACCCACTCCCAGCTATCTTTCCCCCAAACCTCAAATATCTTTAAAACTCTGACAGGAGCAATGCCTGGAATAGCTCAACAGTGGATAATGGGAAAGCAAAAGCGAGGTTTCATTCAGCAAATGCGGTAGGGTGACATCAGGGAAGGCCTAGCACAGTACTCACTTGGCTGGAACCCCAAGCCATGGGACCAGGATGAACACAATCTTAAAACGATGCTTTGGGCAACTCTAGGGCAAAGAAGCAGGGGGTCATGGTGCTCAGAATGAAGGACATGGCAAAAAGAGCAGGAGAAAAACGCTGAGGCAGGGAGCTGACACCAGGTGAGCCTGTCCTCGTAGGGGCACCCAGGCCCTCCTCTGACACAGAGCCAGGTGAACTTGAAACCTGGGCAGGGTGAGGGACTACACATCAGCACCTGTATATAAAGGGGCCTCCACAAGTCACACTCCTCCCCCGCTGCAAAAGAAACAAATACCTGATGGCAAAGGAAGCCCAGGGGCAGCCAGATGAGTCTAGCTGAGTCTGGCTAGGACATGGCTCATATGGCATCTGGCATATCTGGCAAGGCTACTCGCCTACACCTCAGGTTCCCATAGGACAGGCTGGGTCTGTCATTCATGCTGAATCAGTCTTAGAGAGGGATGGCACTGTCTTACACGACCGAGGTGCAACTTCAGCTCCCAGGTTTGGTATGTCTCTTCTGGGGTTGGGTTTGGCTTCTCCTTATTTACACTGAGCTCCTTGTGAACCATCGGGGAATGTCAGTGGACAGTTAACTTTCTGGTAATGTAGGAGCCTGTGACATTGCCAGATCCTGAGAGATGGACATGCACACAACCCTTCCCCAAAGGAGGCTCAGACATAGTGCTCCATGTTTCCAGGGTTCTCTATACAGTCTCCCTCTGCCCAGCATTAGGAAGGCAAAGGGTTGAGCAGTAACTGGTCCCCACTCAGCTCCACCCTGATATGGCCCCAGCCTCCAGCCACACAGAAGGACACTTGAGAATCTCTGTTTTCAGAGACTGACAAACTTGGGTTTCAGAACTGGCCCCTCTGCTGTCGATGAAACCGCTTACCTCAAAAGACTTAACTTGCCCTGAAAAATAGTCTTAAATCCAGAATCTTTACCTCTGTGTATTTGGAAGAAGAAAATAGGAGAGGAAGCCCCCAAGCCCAGGAGTAGTAATTTCCAGATCTGACTGAGTTGTGTCATTTCAAAAGGTTTCCAAGTAGCCCTGGTAGTTGTGGTAAAACAGGTCTCCTTGCAGGTGAGGGAAGTGGCCCACAGGAAAGGAACACAACATAGGGCCAAGGGCTGCTGGCCCCGGAAGGAGCAGCAGGGGAGCAGAGGGCCTCTTATAAGAAACAAGTTCTGCAACATGGGCCTAGGTGGGTCCTGCAGCACTGGCACCATTAACCACCACGTGAACCACCAAGGGCTTTGACCAGTTACCTATCCTTGGGCCCACCCTCTGTTCTGGACTGACCAGTATATAGAACCTGTTGCCAGAGATGCAAAGCCTCTGGGTGTCAACCCCATCCAGGTCTCTTCCCAAAGATGTCACTGACAGAGGAACAGAGTGAAAAAGGCAGCCCCAGTCACATGAACCCCAACCTATCTTCCCATAGCCCTCGTCCTGGGCAGCTGCCCAGTGGCTGGAGAATCTCCTGGCTGCTCCCTTTTGAGGCAGGACCGCCTTGAGACCCCAATAGGCTTGAACTGCAGGGCCATCACCAGTTGGCTTCCTTCCTCCACCAACCTGGCCCTCACCTGGGAGGCTTATACAGCACCCACCGTCATTTTACTGTTCCCAGGTGCTCTGCCAGAGTCAGGAGGAGGTACACACAGATGTCCACTGGGGCTCTGAGTGTTCAACCCACCCAGCTGGAAAGAAGCATGGCTTCCTTGATGGAGAATGGGACTGAGCAACCCCAGACAAGACCCCTGTGAAGCACTGTAGATTCTGGGATGAAAGATGCTCCAAGAGAGGCAGTGGTTAATGGTGGACAGAGAGGGGGCGCTTCAGCTGTGAGCAACAAGGGTACCCAGCCTACATGGAGTGAGTCAGAAGCAGTACCTGTTTGGTGGGTGCAGACAAAAATAGCCTTTCCAGACTACAGGAAACCCACCTATGTGCTAGTAATCTCTAAGACATCTACTACGCAAAGCCACCTGCTACTGATACACCCATCAAGGACAGGGAGACAGGACATAGAACAACACCCTGTTGTTTACTGTCAGTGCCTGCCACACCACCCACAGAAGTGAGGCTAGGACCTCATGAACTTGGCACAGACCCCCACTGTTCTGCCCTGACCTCTGCTATCTGCTGTTGCTCTCCCGTGGCACAGGCAGATGTGAAATATCAGCTGTTTGCAGAATGTGTCCCACCCGGCAGAAGCAGGGCCCAGACACAGGGATCAGGACACTGGGGTCATGCTCTTAATAGCCCACTTAGAGCAGGCTCTAGGGCAGTGGTTCTCAACCTTTCTAATGCCGCGACCCTTTAATACAGTTCCTCATGCTGTGACCCCCAACCATAAAATTATTTTCGTTGCTACTTCATAACTGTAATTTTGCTACTGTTAATGAATCGTAATGTAAATATCTGTGTTTTCCAATGGTCTTAGGCTCTACAGCAGTGGTTGAGAACCACTAGCAGGGTCACCTAAGACCACCGGAAAACACAGATATTTACATTACGATTCATTAACAGTAGCAAAACTATAGTTATGAAGTAGCAACGAAAATAATTTTATGGTTGGGGTCACCACAACATGAGGAACTGTATTAAATTAAAGGGTCGCAGCATTAGGAAGGTTGAGAACCACTGCTCTAGGGGGAGGAAAAGTGGTCATTTGAACAGGATCATTCTGTGGATAGAAGGCACAGTCCGTCTGCCCCACCCCACCCCGAGGCACGGTTGGCATCTGCTTCAGGGACTGTGCTCTTCACTCCTAACCCCCAGCTGCGGTTCTTATTGGTGCTTCTTTTCCAACAGTTCAAGGAAAGTATATGTCAATGAGCCTGGGTTCTCCTTTGAGGAGTTGTAGTCATTAAAGTAATATATGCCAGCCTGGCCAGTGTGCCTCAGTGGTTGAGCGTCAACCCGTAAGCCAGGAGATTGTGGTTTGATTCCATTTAGGGCACATGCCCATGTTGCAGGCTCAATTCCCCAGTAAGGGGGTGTGCAGAAAGCTGCCAATCAACAATTCTCTCTCATCATTAATGTTTCTATCTCTCCCTCTCCCTTCCTCTCTCTCTGAAATCAATAAAATAAAATAAAAACATTTTAAATTACTATATGCCACACCAAGAGAACATCTGCTTCCTCCACAGAAACAGCAAAGGAGAGTTATCAGCTGCCCAGCTCTGATGCAGACGGGGCCGCCTATCTACACAGCCTGAGTTTCCCAGAAAGATCTGTCCTAACCTCACCCCCTCAATGCACTCAAGCTTGGGAGAAGCCAAAACCCTACACTCTATCCACACCCCTGACTTTTCCTCCCTGCTTCCCCAATCCAAGGATTCCAGCCCCTGTCATTCACTGCCAGCTCACTGACGGGTGGGGCTGCAGGCACACTCACCTGCCTGCAGATCATGCTGCCCTGCTTCCAAGCCATTTAGCCAAGGGTTCTGACATTCCTACTTAGCGCCACACCTGTTCCTTGGTTTCATGCTTAAGGAGGCCAAAAACACCCTACGAAATGTAAACAATAAAACTTCCACATCTTCCAACAGAAACCTCTGACGGTGCAGGCTAAGACATGCCATCTGCTCCCAGGAAAGTCTGAGCACCACAGCCTCACGAGAGAGGCCCTCTGTCACCATCTGCCCCGCAGCCAGCACAGCAGCCCTCTGCCCCTGACTGTCCCAGGGCTCCTGCTGAGCCAGTACAAGAAAACACTTGAAACATCAACATCCTGACTTTGGTTGCCATGCTGTCCTTTCTCCATAATTCAACTCCAGCTAACATGTCTCCTCAAATCCAGAAAACATAAGCACTGGAGAGAAAATGTAGTTTTGAATCCAGCTAACTACTCTGATATACAAACATTCATAAAAGAATCTTATGGGCTAGTAATCTACAGGTACTTCCTTTGTCAGGTAGGAAAAAAACACCTTTCTCAATAACAATAGCTAACATTTATGCACCCTTTGTTTGAATCTGGCACAATTATAAGCACTATACAGGAATTAATTAATCCTCTAGCCTCTCCATATGAGTTAGGTACTAATATCACTTCCATTTTAAAATGGGGAAACTGAGGCACAAAGAAGTAACTTGCTCCAGGTAACACAACTGCCAGGACACAAATGTAGAAGCGTGGCTCCAGAGTCCACGTTCTTAACCACTGCTCCACCATAGTCCTAGAGGTCTGTTTCCTCCAGTGACTAAACGTGAGCCAGTAATTGGCTCAATGACAATGAGCCATGACATACAGAAAAGGAGGATAGTCATTCCCCCTACAGGTAGAAGGTGGTGACAGAGACCTCACACACATTCAGCACCACAAGCCTTAGAGCAGTGTGGGAAGGCTGAGCTTCACACGAAGGCTTCTGGCTGAAAGCAGGCTCCAAGCCAGTGGGGATCTGACTCAAGATTGGTTCCACCACAACTGGCTTGCTAAAGCCACTGTGTGAGCACAACAAAATGCAGCAATGGCCGCTTCTCACAGCCCAAGTGTATCTGGGCTCACTCTGGGAGAGTGATGATAAAAAATATGTGGTCCAAGTCTGAACGTGCTCACAATCCAGCGAGGACATGGCCAGGTAAATGTAAAAAAGTCACATGAGGCAGGTGACAAGTGTCATCACAGAGATGGGATCAGGGCTGAAGGGGTCAGTCAAGGTTGCACAGATGGGCAGGACACCCAGGATAAAAAGGGGCAGAGTAGGGAATGTTTGCAGCATGTTTGGGGTTCCACACAGACATGCTGGTATGTGGTGTGTGTGGAGGACAGAGGTGGCAGAAGAAACTGAGCACGGCCTGCAGGGTCTGTGACCTCTGGCCAGAGGGATCAGAGGCACAAAGCAGGCAAGGGGCAGAGTGTACCAGGGAATGGAGAGCAGAGGCCTAAGGTAGTGCTCAGTCAGGAGACCATGGACACAGCCCAATGGAGGGAATGACAGGAGGAATAGAGAAGGGGGCCAGATAAAGAGACATTTGGGGAGTGGCAGAACCATGGGATGAGGGAAAGGAGAGCATGAAGATTACTGAGGAATCACCCCTGGGAACCAGAGTAGACTGTGACTTTCAGCAGAGAGGAAGGCATGAGGATCTGATTTTTGCAGGAAGATAACCTCAGTTTGGGGCAAGCAGCTTCACAAAGCACTGAGGTTTCTGGAGGTGTGAGCTGCTCAAAGACAGAGTGGAGACAGAGGAGTGAGTTGCCTGAAGGGTCCACCAGCTACCCTTTAACTGCACTTGCAGGGCCTGGCAAAGCACACCCAACCATTCACAGGCCAAACTAGAGTCTTCTGGACCCTGCAGGGAAGGTGAGAACTGCCTCCGCCCCCTCCAGGCCCCCTCTATACCTACTTCCTTCAGCCACTGTCAGTTCTAATCAGGAACAAAACCCAAAAGAAGCCAGAGAAACTAGTTGCCCAGGCTGGAGGAAGAAAGGGGGAGAGGGGAGGAAGAGAGAGGGAGGGAAGTTATCTCCTGTAGTTAAAAAGAACTTGCTTCAGAAAGAAAGGGGTAGAGACCCTCACTCAGGCCAGGCCATCATCTGTTCCTATTGGTTTCACTCAACCAGATCAAGAACCCTAAGAGAAGTGGCTTTGGTTCCACACTTGGCCCTCCCCTTCCTCACCAACTTTTCTTCTAAGGACTCCTAAAAGGCAGGACTAAGCCAAACCAGGTATTTCTTGACAGCATCGGCTGGATAGGCCAATGCTGCACTTCCTAAATTAATCCTTTTTCTTTCTTTTTTTTTTTACTGACTCGGAAAAAGGATGCTCAACTCAAGCTCTCCCACTTGCTCTGAAACTTGACCTCTAAATAGCCATCACTGGCGCCCAGCTGGTGTGGCTCAGGGTTTGATCATCTACCCATGCACTGAGAGGTTTTTGGTTTGATTCCTGGTCAGGGCACATGCCCAGGTTTTGGGCTTGATCCCTGGTAGGGGTTGTACAGGAGGCAGCCAATTGATGTTTTATTGCTCTATTCCTCTTCCTTCCTCTCTCTCTAAAATCAATAAAAATATATTTTTAAAAACAGGCAAAAGACATTAATTGACATTTCTCTAAAGAAGATACACAAATGGTAAATAAGCACATGAAAAGCACATTAGTCATTAGGGACATGAAAACCACAGTGAGATACCTCTTCCCACCCACTAGGATGGCTGTGATAAAAAAGTCAGATAATACCAAGTGTTGACTTGGAAAAATATGGGAAAATCAGAACCCTTACATGTCGATAGTGGTAATGTAAAATGGGGCAGCTGCTATGGAAAAGTCTGGCAGTTTCCCAAACAATTAAACAGTGCTAGTAGCCCTAACCGGTTTGGCTCAGTGGATAGAGCGTCAGCCTGTGGACTGAAGGGTCCCATGTTCGGTTCGGGTCAAAGGCATGTACCTTGGTTGCGGGCACATTCCCAGCGGGGGGTGTGGAGGAGGCAGTTGATCAATGTTTCTCTCTCATCGATGTTTCTAACTCTCTATCCCTCCCTTCCTCTCTGTAAAAAATCAATAATATATATATATTTTTAAAAGTGTTAGTATATGACCCGGCAATTCCACTTGTAGACATATAAACAAGAAAAATGAAAACATATGACTATACAAAAACTTGCACACAATGTTGGCAGCAGAATCAATCACAACAGTTAAAAGGTGGAAACAATGCAAATATCCATCAACAGATACATGGATAAGCAAAATGTGATATAACCACAGAATACAATATTACTTGGCCATAAGAAGGAATGAAGTTTTGAGACACGCTACAACTTAGATGAAACTTGGAAATATTATGCTAAGCAAAAGAAGCCCGTCGTGAAAGGCCACATATTACATGATTCCATTGATTTAAAATGTCCACAATAGCAGAACCCATGGAAACAGAGAGTAGATTAGTGGTTTCCAGAGGCTAGAAAGAGGGAAAGTCTAAGAATGACTGTTAATGGATATGGAGTTTCTCTTTCAGGTGACAAAACTCTTTTGGAATTGCCCCGGCCGGAGGGCTCAGTTGGTTGGAGCATCATGCCATATACCAAAAAGGTTTAGGGTTTGATTCCTGGTCAGGGTGCATACAGGAGGCACCTATCAATGTTTCTCTCACTAACATATTGATCAATGTTTCTCTATCTCTTTCAAATCAATAAATAAAATTTTAAAAATGTTTTTAAAGAAAAATAAAGTGAGCCCAGAAGATGGAAAGCACCAAAGGGTAGGTATTCTGATCTTCCCAATCCAGCACTGGGATGGATGAACAGTGGCAGGCCCACCCTCATTCCTAGAAGTCCTCCCCTCTATCTCTACATCTGTCTATCCTGTGCCAGGTTTCCCGCCAAACTGTCCTGTATACTGGGAAAGCCAGAGGCATCCATCCTTCCTAGGGAGAATCCCTATATGGATACAATCTGATTCATGCTTTCCACTTTAAGGAAAAATCCGGGAGATGATCACATATGGCAGGAAGGACACCCTCAGGAGCTGGCACTGTGAAAATGAAGACAGGTGCAATACCCACAGAACACTGAAGCCTTTTCCCTTGCCAAAAAAAAAAAAGCACTGGGAAGGGTGGGTCAAACACCTCAGCCATTGTCTCAAAGCCCTTTCTTCCCTGTACATGGACAGGGTCTGACTTCACAAGGGCCTAATGAATTTCCTACAGTTTTGCATTAACTATGTCAAAACACAAAACCAACAGCTGGCCTCTGATCATCTTAGAGCTCCATCTTACAACCAAGGCAAACAGATAAGGAGCCAGCCAGAGATTTAGGTCACCCTGAATCATGAACCCCTCCCACTTCGTCTGCTCCACTCCATGGATCCCAAATCCATGGGTTAAGCACAAACAGCTCTTACTAAAGAACGAGCAAGTGGAACTCAAATATCAAGCCTAGCACATGGTAAAAGGCTGCGTTCCAAAACCCTGAAAGTGTGAGGGCTTCTTAATGCAGGGGTATTTGCTCTTATTTTGGCTTAATTTCACTTATATTTTTAAAACAGAAAATATATTCACAAGAATGAAAATCTGAGTGCTTCAAGAGTGGAAAATTTCCTTTTCAGTGCTATCATCCTTTCCAAAAAAAAAAAACAATCAATATTACAAATTTTTCTGTAGCTTTACAAAGATATTCTGTCTATGCATGCACAAGCAGATATTGGTATGTTCATTTCCCTCTCTTTTTTCACATTTGGTAACATATTATACACTGTTCTGTATTTTTTAAAATATATTTTATTGTTTTTTTTAGGGAGAGAGGGAGAAAAAAGTATCAATCAGTTGCACCTGACTGGGGATGGAATCCACAACCTAGATATGTGCCCTGACCAGGAATCGAACCGGCAACGTTTTGGTTCATAGGATAACACTCACCCAACTGAGCCACAAGAGGCAGGGCACTTTATATTTTTCACTTAACAATACATCTTCAGATTACCCCAAATCAGTACCCAAAGAACCTCCGCATTTTTTATGGCTGCATGGTATTCCTTTATGAAGATTATAAAAATTTATTTAACTAATGTTCAGGGTTGCTTCAAGTGCCATCCAATAACAGATGATAAACATTTTTGAATAATAAGCATAAAAGCCTCTCTCCTCCTTCACCAAAGTGTGCAAAAGTTCAAAGACCACACTTAGAGCAAGAAAAAGATTAAGAGTCAGTTTAATCTTGATGAGAAATTATTTCCCAAATCTCTTAGTTCATAAAAAGGCAGAGCTATGGACACTATAGACATATCTAGTCAGCTGAAGCCAGGGACTTGTATAACAAAGACCACAGCCACATGGTACACAGAGGCTAACTATACCAAACACATTCTGATTAATAACAAAAGGCCAGCTTTCAACCAGATCAACGTAAAAAAAATCTTTAAAAAGTCACGTTCCCAACAATTTGTTGACTCCTGAGCAAGTCTAGATTTCAAGTATTTAAAATTAGTGCATTGGGAAAAAATCTGAGAAGACAAAGCTTAAGTGCTGTTCTCTTTTTGGAAAAAGTCAGCTGCCTTCTCTGTGTCACAGATACAGAAGTAGAGAGGACCAGGGCAAAAAGACAGGGACTTTGCCTGTCTCCATGACAGTGTGAGGGCAGATTGCACCATGTACCTTCTGCCACTCAAGGGACAAATGAACTTAGGACCATCTTCTGGAACCCACCAGCTTTTGCCGGGGGCTTCTCTCCCCTCAACCAAGCTCCGCCCAAGACTGGGCATGAACCACTGGGCAAAAACCAGCTGAAAGGGTGCCTGAGTGATGGAGGAGCCCCACCTGCAGGGCCCAGAGCCTTCCACAAATCAGAGGCTGCTTTCAACAAGTCTCATGCACATCCTAGATTTAAGGATTTATTAAGAAATTGCCTCACCATGTTCCATGGGGGAGGCCACATAAAGACTTTGATCTTTAACGTGGTGAAGTAACAAAGGAGCCAGTGTTGGCAGTAGTCGTACTCCCCGTATATGCCTGAGTGCCAGGCTGGTCAAGTAAAGGCCAATGGGAGTGAAGGCTACTGAGGTGTGTCCCCACTGACAACAAGCTCAGGTCACTGATTCTGACTGCAAACAGTTCAAATTCCATGAATGACAATCACTTGTCAATTAATTGTTGGACTGGAAGCCCGCACCATCCTGTCCCAAAGGCCACCTTTTAGAACCCTCTACCCAATTGCTTGGCTTGCAAAGTCCTCTCTAGCCTCTTGGCTTACCACCATGGCTCTCAGCACAGAATGGATCAGGAGTACAGGACAAATGATCTCTTAACCAGTGACTCACCAGGAAGTCTGTTCATGTTGACACCTTGAGCTGAGAGTCCTATTCCCATGTACCTTCAAAAAAGCACACACACAAAAGTTTGGTTAACAAATGATTATGCAATTCCCTTCTCAACTACTTCTTGGTAAAAACAAACAAAAAACAGGAAAAGCAATGAATGTAGAGACTCTTTTAACATACTATTGGTTCTGGGAGAACCTTTACATTTTGATTTTCCAATGGAAACCATCTTAATGTCTTAAGCAGCTGAAGAATCAGGAGGTAGTACCTGTAACCAAGAACCACTGCCTTCAAATTTCAAAGGGAAGTTTCCTGAAATCACTGCTTCCATTCCCATTGTTCCTGGCGCCAGCTGAGGTGGCAGAATCTATTCCCAAGAAGTGCTTACTAGTAAAGTAAGTGGCTCAATCTAGTGAAGTGCTTGGCAGAGCAATGCAAGATCAAGCCCATAGGGACAAGCCACTGTGCAGCAAGGACCAGGACATGGAAAAAGACTCAGCCAGGCCAGGTCTCTACAGGATCTTCAAGACCCTCATACAGAGCTTCTTCTCATTACTTTTCATCCCATAATCACTACTGGTCTCCCCAGTCATCCGAAAATAGGGGATAGTGGTGTGTGAGGCCCGAGACTCACTTTCTCACTCCTCTCATCCTAGGTGCCTAAACAACTAAACCACCCACAGCAAGGTAGGGCCCAAGCTGCACAATTCTGCCAAGGATATCTCAGTGACACTCAGGAGAACACAGGCCAGAAAAGGAAATGAACAGATTTTTTAAATCTAAATGTTTGTAGTGCAAGAAACCAAGATGGTGGCATAGGTAAACACCTGAACTTGCTGCCTCACACAACTTCAAAACTACAACTAAAAGACAAAACAGACATCATCCAGAACCACAGGAAGGCTGGCTAAGTGGAAATTCTACAAGTAGAAGAAAAGAGAAACACACACTGAGACTCAGAGGAGCTGTGGAAGTAAAGGCAGAGGTACGGAGGTGCGGAGAGGGCTAGCAACTGAGTACACGACTGTCTTTTTCAATTGAAGGAAGACAAAAGTTCCCAACTGCTCTGAACTCTAGTTCCAGGCAAGACTCTGGGGACCCAGACTAATACAGAGAAAAACTGGACTTCTGGCAGTGGGCAGAACTTGAGGGCGGCTTTCTCTTAGAGGTGCCTGCAGCAATTACAAGGAACACTGAGACCCGGAGGCCTCTTAGGACAGGGCTGATAGGAAGCCATTACTGTTTGCTCTACCCTGAGAATCTGCCCCATCCAAGCTGTGTACAGAAGGTTTTGCATATGATGGCCTGGTCCTTTGAAATCTAAACTTACCTAACAAACTGCAGCTGAGTCAGTGAGACCCAGAACATCCAAAAGAAGGCCCAAGGCCCTATAGCAGCTTGCATTGCTTCACAGCTGGGTCTCATCTGGGCACCTCCAAAACCCAAACAAAGAAGAGGAATCTGCAGATCTCTCTGTAGCTCCTGCTGGGTTGTCTCAGGGAGAGGCCAAATTAGCACTGCTATGGAGATCCAAGAGCCAGTGTACCCAGGGGTCAGAGTAGGACCATTCAGATTACAACTCCTCAGATCCATAAGGGATACACTCAGGGGGCAGACTCAGTGAGCACCAAAGCCCCACTGAAGCATGTCTTGCCTCATGAGGGTGTCTCTAGCACAGAAGTTCTCCCAGCATAGGCACAGCTAATCCTCTCAGCCAATTGGCCTGGAGGTCAATTCCTCCCAGTGATACCAACAACAATCAAGGCTTAACTACAAAAAGACTATAACACAACCCACAAATGGGTGCACCAAGAGTGTCCACCTCAGGTAACTGGGGAGGCTGAGCCACTGGGCCCTATAGGACACCTAGCACACAAAGCCACTCTATCAACTCAGGGAAGCAGCCAAAATGTGGAGACAAAGAAACAGGTCACAAATGAAAGAAATGGAGGAAAGCAAACGACTGGATGTAGAGTTCAAAATCACGGTTATAAGGTTTTTCAAGAATAAATTTAGCGAGACCCTTGAGGATATGAAAAAGGACCAACTAGAAATTAAGCATACACTGACTGAAATATGATATGAAATGCTGAAAGGTATTCTTTAAGAAGAAAAAGGTAAAGATAAAAATTATGAACAAATACTTATCTATCAACAAGTGAATCTAAAAATCAAGTGAATAAAAAATCCGATGAACAGAATAAACTGGTGAATATAATAGAATCAGGGGCATAGAAAGGGAGTGGACTGACAATTCTCGGGGGAAGGGGTTGCAGGAAAAGACTGGACAAAAATCGTACACCTATGGATGAGGACGGCAGTGGGGAGCAGTGCAGAGGGTAAGATTGGGAACCGGGTGGAGGGGAACTATGGAGAGGAAAAAGAGGAACAACTGTAATAATCTGAACAATAAAGATTTATTAAAAAATAAATGTTTGTAGTGCACAAAGAAATGGTGAGGTATTTCCCCAAAAACTTAAAAATAAGAGAAATAAGTCATCACCTTCTAAGAATAGAATACAAAATGAACACACAAAAAGTAGTTGTGTTCCCATACACTAACACTGAACAACCAATAAAGAAAATTAAGAAAATAATTTCAGCACTGACCAGCGTGTCTCAGTTAGTTGGGCATCATCCTATGCCCCAAAGGGTTGCTGGTGTGATTTCCCAGTCAGGTGCATGCCCAGTGTGGGCTGAATCCACAGTAGGGGGTGTGCAGGAAGCAGCTGATCAATGTTCGGGCTCCAACCCTATGTCTTATGCTACAGTGGACAGAACAGATGCAATGACTGCCATCCATCTCAGGATGCAGGGGCTATAGGAAGAAGCCCCAGCCATCAGAGAAAAAGCACAGTCACAGCAGTACTGGGCACATAATGGACATTCAACAAATCCCTGAGGATTGTCCACTTGTGGGTTGGTGAAGAACTTTATCAGCAAAGTCACAGGCTCTCTCCCAGCCACATTTCAATGGAACCTCAGTTTCTGGCTGGTATGAGGTCATAACAGAGCTATGGGACAGATAAGTGAGCCCTGAACTTAGCGACAACATCCCTAGTACTATTCTCCCCTCTTGCTGCCAGACTGTGAGATTAAATGACTTATACCCACAAAGCATGTAACACACAGGCAGAGGTAAGTTCACTTCTCCATCCACTCAAGAAAAATCTAAGCAGACCTGAAGTTTCCTCTCAATCAACAATGGGTAACATGTAGTGCTTTGCTAAGTTCTAGACCAACGTGGTCCCACTCTCCAATAGGCTGCCAAGAAAGAAGCAAAACAATAAGGAAAGGGTATACAAAAACCCCAAACCCAAGAATGTTCTCCTGAACATGATGTTAGGAAGTCACCCTGACACTATTGCTCCTCTGTTAATCTCTGGTGGCACTTGAAAATACATGGGTTGCCGAAACCAGTTTGGCTCAATGGATAGAGCATCGGCCTGCGGACTAAGGGGCCCCAGATTCGATTCCGGTCAAAGGCATGTACTTTGGTTGTGGGCACATCCCCAGTGTGGGGTGTGCAGGAGGCAGCTGATCAATGTTTCTCTCTCATCGATGTTTCTAACTTTCCCTCTCCTTTCCTCTCTGAAAAAATCAATAAAATATATATTTTTAAAATACATGGGTTGTTGGGAGCTGTTGGGTCCTACTAAAGTTGAATAATTCAGTAAAAATAGGTGTGATAGAGGCCCTTGCAATCATTCACCCAAAGATCCTCTGTGCCCAGTATGCTGCTGGGGACACAAGGGTAGAGGCCTGGAGTCAGTCCCTACTCTCCAATGGTTTCCAGTGTCAAGTCAGGGGCAGGCCAGAGAATCAGGGCACACTGACCTGGGGATTCCCAGACGAAGTGAAGGCTGAGCCAAAACCTGGTAAAGGAGATGAGAGGAAAAAGAGGAGTGTATTCCATGCAGCAGCAGCAGAACGTGCTGAGACACGGAGGCAAGAAAGCAGTCCCATGGTCAAGGAACTGAAAGAAGTTCAGTGTAGCTGGGTCATACCCTGGGCAAACCTAAAAAGAGCCAAAGCTGAAGCAGGAAACAGAGGAAACTGAAGCTAGCCAGTCTGCATGCTAGCTTAAGGAGATTGAGTTTCATGGGAGGTCAAAGAGAAGCTAAAGGGGTTCAGAAAGGATTCAGCTGATCAAACAGCTGATATTTGGAAAAAGGATTGAAGAGGCAAAACTGGGGGCTTCCAAAATCATCCACTGGAAGATGACAGGGCTGGACAGGCCAGGAGCAGTGGAAATGGAGAGACATGGAAAGGGCCAAGTACTCTTGAGAACATGGTGAACTTACTGGACGGGGACGAAGCTGACCAGGACACTGCCCAACACAACCAGCCACCAAAGAAAGGGCAACTCTCTGAGACCCACATGGAAAGTGTGGAGCCCAAGTGCTTAGCCAGTCAGTTGGTAAGGAGCGGTCTTTCTCCAGCTCTGCTCTAGCCCTGACATTTACACTATGCACAAACATCTGAACAGGAAGCACACCTGCATCACAGCAAATGTACCACACAGACCCAGATTCAAATCTAACCTCTGCCTCTGAGTTCACCATTTGTCCAAGGGCACATGACATGGTCCAGAGAGCCCTCAGCGCAGCCACTGAACAGGGTCAACGGAGCACCTGATCACAGAGCTGGAGGGGCTGCTGTTGGATGACTGCCCATTAGTGCATGCACTGGAGGCTCTTCTAGCATCGGAATCTAATAAAGGAAAGCAAGCCATTCTCGAAGACCTGGATCTTGGAACACCTAAAAACAAATGCCTGGCCCTAACTGGTCTGGCTCAGTGGATAGAACGTCAACCTGTGAACTGAAGGGTCCCAAGTTCGATTACGGTCAAGGGCACATGCCTGGGTTGCAGGCTCAAACCCCAATAGAGGGTGTGCAGGAGGCAGCTGATCAAATAATTCTCTCTCATCATTGATGTTCTATCTCCCTCTCCCTTCCTCTCTGAAATCAATAAAAATACTTTTTTTTTTTTAAAGAAACTTGCTGTCTTTTAAAAAGCCTGTTTACTTGGGATTGCTGAGCTGAAAGGAAGTGAGCATTTGTTTCCTTCTTGGTAACAGATCAGGTGGTAGTAAGAACCACTAACCTAACATACAGGCTGCCTTGGACGCTGGGGAGTGAGGCAATAGGGGCATCACCCCCAAGCAGGTGACTGGAATAGACAAAGCTTAACTTCCCTACTCTTCACGTCTCCACCAGGGCTCTCTTCTCTTCTTTGTGCTTTCTTTCTTTATATTTTACTTTAGAGAGAGGAAGGGGGGGTGAGAAAAGGAGGGGAAGAGAAGAAGAATGAGAGGAAGAATGAGAGGAAAACGTCGATATGTTGTCCCACTTATCTATATATTCATTGGTTGATTCTTGTATATGCCCTGACGGGGGATTGAACCCACAACCTTGGTTTATCAGAGCAATGCTCTAACCAGCTCCCAGCTCAGCAGGGCAGGGCTCTTTTCAAGCAGCAGGATGTATCTGAGGAGCTTAGGGAGACAGTTATTTACCCCTCACAAATGCAGCAATATGGAGAAGAAATACCATTTGTCAGAGAAGTGACACAGCCAGTAAGTGTACAGAGACAACAGATGAGCTCTGCATGGCAGTGAGGCCATGAGTCGGCTCTGCCTTCTCAATTTCGACCCTTCACTGCCAAAACCACAACACTCGCTAGAGTTAGAAGAGTGACTGCCTCTTCGTTGGCCTCGAGAGAGAAGACGGCAGCAAGCAGGTGCTGCTCAGGCCAAGCTGGTTTCAGATCAGCCACAGAGCAAGTGGAGGAGGATCAGCAGGTGCAGCAAAGGCCCGTGGCTGACCAAACAGCCAGGTCCACCCTGAGGCTCGCACCATCCACTGCAGCCAGCGGGGCTGAACTGGGGCCCTGGAGAAGAACCTGCCTGGTGGCTTCCTCGGCCCATAGTCCCCCGCCACCCCCTCTGCTGACTCTCCCACAAAAGCAACTGACTGCTGAACTCACTGCAGTCATGTGGAGAAATGTGAGCACACTCGTCAGCTTGGATTCTTCTCTTTTTCCCTCTTTGGTTTTTACAGATTTTCTACAATTAAAACAAATGGATAGTAATAGAAAAATCACTTCAAAAGTCAGCTGATGGCTGCATCTGAGGTTGTTGGCTCTCACCCATTTCAGAGCCAAAGGGCTACACTGGGGTATCTGGCCTTCACGGTCAGCTCCTCAGTACACCCAGTTCCCAGAGCCTGGATAAGAGGGCAGAAGAGTGAGCCGCAGGAAATGGTCAAAATCTCTGCTCAGTGGAGGAGCTGGCACTCCAGTTCACGTGGCACCTGGAGCATCCCAAGCACGACCCAGAGCACACACTCGGGGGATCCTGCTGCAATGACACGGGACCAACACAGCTCCAACTGATGAGAGATTCTTTCACAACCCAGGCAGGCCTGGTGATGGACAGAGGACAGGACCTTAGAAACTGGACCTCTGGACTTTCACACCCTCCAAAGACATAGAACAAGGCATAGGGGGAGGAGACCACCGCTTTGCTGTAATTCCCCATCCAGTCCTCTGGCATTCACTTCCTGCCTCCTGAAGAGAAGCACCTGAAGAGTTTTAAAGTGACCGCAGGGATCCAGGGACACCCCAGACACTGAAGCCTGGCCTCAGACACTCCAGCCTAATTCAGTATTGTGGGTCTTGAATTTCACTTCATATCTCAGGTTCCTTATCAGAAGAGCAAAGATTGGACTAAATGGCTCCTAAGCTCCTTCTCAGCTCTGAACTAGAGACTTCAATTCTTGGCAGAATGTCTGTGTACTATTGCAAATGTGCTATGTCCAGGTGCCAGCCAAGATGGGGTAGACCTACAACAGCAATCAATGCCATCAAGAAGACATTAAAAGAAAAGACGTGGCCCAACTGGTGTTGCTCAGTGGTTGAACCAGGATGTCCTGGTTCGATTCCCAGTCATTGCACATGCCCGGGTTGTTGGGGGCACAGAAGGCAGCCAATCAATGATCCACATCATTGATATTTCTATCTTTCTCTCCCTCTTCTTTCCTCTCTGAAATCAATAAAAATATTGATTTAAGCCGAAACCGGTTTGGCTCAGAGGATAGAGCATCGGCCTGCGGACTGAAAGGTCCCAGGTTCGATTCTGGTCAAGGGCATGTACCTTGATTGCGGGTACATCCTCAGTGGGGGCTGTGCAAGAGGCAGCTGATCGATGTTTCTCTCTCATCGATGTTTCTGACTTTCTATCCCTCTCCTTTCCTCTCTGTGAAAAATCAATAAAATATTTTTTTAAAATATATTGATTTAAAATATAAAACTATATTTTAAAATAGAAAAGAGGTGCACTCTCCCTCCTGGGTGCACTCCTGTGCCTTCCCACCCCACCCCCCGACCCCATCCCCAGCAATTTACCTTTGCCTTTCTTTCTCCTAAGCTCCAAGAGCCCTTCTGCCTCTGTAACTCATTTCCTGAGCATACACAGCCCAGCTGGCTCACTTCTACTACCTCTGTAACTTTCTAAATAAAGTCTCCTTTATAATTTAAAAAGAAAGAAAATACAGGCCATGGTGGGTAGCTCAGTTGGTTAGATTATTGTCCCAAGGTTGCAGCTTGAATCTCTGATCAGGGCACATAAAAGAAGCAACTAATAAAAATATAAATAAGTAGAACAACAAATCAGTGTTTCTGTCCCCCCACAACTCCCTCCACTTCCTCTCTCTCTAAAATAAAAAAAATTTTTTAAACAATTATACTCAGCTTTCTTACAAAAAAGAAAGAAAAAAGCTCTAGCCGGCTTGGCTCAGTGGATAGAGCATCAGCCTTCGGACTGAGGGTCCCAAGTTCGATTCCGGTCAAGGGCACATGCCCAGGTTGCAGGCTCAATCCCCAGTAAGAGTAGCACAGGAGGCAGCCAATCAATGATTCTCTCTCATCATTGATATTTCTATCTCTCTCTCCCTCTCTCTCTCTGAAAACAAAAATATATTTTTTTAAAAAAGAAAGAAAGGAAATTGCAGAACAGTATGCCTTAAGACTAAAGATGCAAAAAATCCTCAATAAAACAGTAGCAAACAAAATCCAACAACATATTAAAAGGATTACACATCATGACCAAGTGGGATTTATCCCAGGAAAGCAAGGGTAGTTGATAATAAACCACATTAATAGAACAGGCAAAAGAAATCCACATGATCATCTCAATGAACACAAAAAAAGCACTTGACAAAATCCCATTACATCCCTTCATGATTAAAACACTCAAAAAACTATGACTAAAAGGGAATTTCCTCAACATGACAAAGGGCATTTATGAAAAACCTGCAGCTTACAATCTCAATGGCAAAAAATTGAAAGCTTTTCCCTAAGATCAGAAACAAGACAAGACTTTTCACCACTAACATTCAACACTGTACTGGAAGTGCTAGCCAGAGCAATCGGACAAGAAACAAAAGACATCCAATTGAAAGGAATAAGTAAAATGATCTCTATTTGCAGATGACATGATCCTATATATAGAAAATCCCAAATACAAAGAGAGCCTCCAAGAGCTGATAAACAAACTCAGTAAAGTCACAGGATACAAGATCAACATACAAAAAGCAGTCATGCCCAGCTGGTGTGCCTCAGTGATTGAACATCGACTCATGCACCTACCTGGTCAGGGCACATGCCTGGGTTTTGGGCTCAGTCCCATCCCCAGGGGGTGTGTAGGAGGCAGCCAATTGATGTTTCTTTCTCTCTCTCAAATCATTAAAATCACATTAAGAAAAATATATATTTCCTCAGGTGAGGATAAAAAAATATATAACAAGTATTGGTAAGGATGGAAAGAAACTGGAACCTTCATACATTGCTGGTAGAGATGTAAAATGGTGTAGCCACTATGGGAAAAAAAGTGGTTTCTCAAAAAGTTAAACATAGAAGGATCCAACAATTCCACTCTTAAGTATACACCCAAAATAATAGAAAAGAAGGACTCAAACAGATATTGTATGGCAATGTTCTTCACACCATTATTCACAAGAGCCAAAGATAACAAAAACCTGTGTCCATCAATAGATAAATGGATGAACAAAATGTGGTATTAACACCCTATCTAATAAAGAGGGAATATGCTAATTGATCATTATACTCACAAAGATGGAGGTGCACACAGCCAATAAGGAGGAAATATGCTAATTGACTGCCACACAATCAAAGATGGCGGCACCCACAGCCACAAGATGGTGGCACCCAGTCTAGCCACTCCACGTGCCTGCTTCTGAAGTCCCTCAGTCCCCTCAGCCCTCCAGCCCCCCACCCTCCAGGGCCAGCCTGAAGCACAGGAAAGCCTCGGATGGCGGCTGCCCGGGCGCCCAGGGCTGTCCGAGGCTCAGGTAACCAGGGTTGGCCAAGGCTTGCACTGCCCGCAGTGGCAGCAGCAGAGGTGTGATGGGGGCGTCCCCTCCCATCCCCCACCCCTGAGGGTTCCTGGACTGCAAGAGTGGGCAGGCTGGGCTGAGGGACCTTCCCTCCAGTGCATGAATTTTCATGCACTGGACCTCCAATACTGCCATTAAAAGGAATGAAATTCTGATACAAACCACAACGTCAATAAACCCAGGAAACCTTATGCTAAGTGAAATAAAAAGTCAGATATAAAAGGACAAATATTGTTTGATTTCACGTGTATGAATTATACAGGCAAATTCAAAGAGACAGAAAGTAAATAAAAGGTTACCAGGGGTTGTAAAGAGGGAGAATGGGAGTTATTGCTCAATGAGTACAGTTTGTGTTTGGGGTGATGGAAAAGTTTTGGAAATAGATAGTGGTGATGGTTGCACAACGCTGTGAATGTAATTAATACCACTGAATGAACCACTTAAAAATGGTTACAATAGCATATTTTATGCTATATATAGTTTACCATACACACACACACAGTCACCAAGAACACCCCTTTGGCTCTGTATGCCAGCATGAACCTCATCTGGCCTTCCCAGATAAGACAGGTAGGCCTTGGCACAGAGCACAGTGGAAAGCATCAGAGTACTCTGGCCTCACATCGGGACCAGCAAAAAGAAGTCCCATGTGGCTGAGTTGGTTAGAGTATTGTCCCATACACCAAAGGTGGCAGGTTCGATCCCCAGTTGGAGCACGTGCGGAGGCAACTGACTGATGCTTTCTCTCCTCTCTCTCCCTTCCTCTCTGAAATCTATTAAAAATCAATGAAGTCATCACTACAAGTACACAGCAGTTGACAAGAGTGAAAAACACAGACCTACCTCCTTTTATTTTCTATCAGTTTCTTAGAGGGAAGGTGGATTTTATGGGCTGGCAAGTTCATAGGCACTTTTAATAAATGTTGCATAAGGTATATGAACCAATTACTACGGGACATAATAATTTTTAATTTAAGCTCTATCAACTGGATGTATCCAGGCCCACAGAGCTCTGGTGGTAGTGACAAAGAGGAGATAAGCAACAAGCTCTTCACCCTTAGGGCTAGTGTTTTTTTGGGGTTTCAGGAAAGTACCAGCTCCGCTGCCATTCTCTGGTGAAAAGGCCAGTCACCTGCCCCCTGCCCCAGACCCCCAAGGAGCTACTGGAATCTCACCTGACAGCTTCATCTTGACATCTAACACCTTAGCCACAGCTCAGCAAGCTGGCAATCTTGTTCCTATCAGAACCTGCCCCAGATAAAGAAATCAACAGCTTCACAACAGAGATCTCAGGGGCCATGGTTACAAAATGGTCCTTGAGAGACACTTCAGGGAAAACACCAACTGACATTTACATTTGATATGAGGGATATTTGCTGCTGGGGGTTTTATTTCATAGTCTAATGGAGCTGCTGTAAGCCACAGTCCATAATACTGGCTACTGTGTGCAAGCTGCTCTTCCAGCAGCCACCCCCAACCCTAACCCTCTGTCAGAAAGCCACTCAGGAACCCACTGAGCCCAGCTCTGGCCTCAGAGTACTCTGGCCTCACATCAGGGCCAGAAAAAATAAGTCCCATGTGGCTCAGTTGGTTAGAGGATCGTTCCATCTACCAAAAGGTAGCAGACCCACAAAGATGAATGAACTCAGCAGAGCACCATCCAAGGAAAAAGAGGCCTGAGGGCAAAGGGGCTTTGACTCAGGATATGCTTTGCAGGAAAGAAGGTTGTTCTGAATGTGGGTCAGGAGAACTCATGCACCCACTGTCACCAGCACTATCAAAACACCCAGGAGCCCACAGACAGAAAGGAACAGTTCAGCCCTCTTGGGTGGCCATAGGCAGGTTACTTACATACCCTGGGTTCTGGCTCCTTCCCTAAAAGGCAGACAGAAGCTCAAGTACCAAGCCTTGACTTTCCAGAGGCTGCCACATTCAAAAGCCAAATATATTGGCCTTAACCAGAGGGTATAGCCAGTTGGCACACCAGCTTAATGTGAAAGGGTTGCCACCAGATCCCATTTCTAGTAAGCTCTGGCCCCTATCCTCTACCTCTCTGGCTCTGTGTAATTAAAGAGATGGTGCATAGCTGAATGTGGACATGGTAAATGCTCTTAGCTACTCAGACATTACCCTTAACTCTCTAGTTACAGGTCTTCATCCAGAAATTGGCTTTGAGTTTGCTGATGTATAACTTAACACTTTTCATTATTTTCAGCAGAGGGTCTTATTCAAGTAACCTAGCACACCATTACATTCCAATGATTCTGAAAACATCAAATTCTATGTATTAAATCACTTTCCACTTAAAATACATGGAATGGTTTCTGTTTTCTGCGCGGGCCTTAAATGATACAACATACATAATGGCAATCACCTATATTTGTCTAAACCTCCTTCCCCTCTGCTGTCCATTTTTAATGTAACTATGTCAGGTGTTGAAAGATCCTGTGTATTCTTTTATAATTAAAAAAATAATCAATAGATAAAATAAAAATGCAATTTGGTTAAAAAACAAACAAGCAACTCTGCCCTGGCCAGTTTGGGTCAGAGTTTAGAGCATCAACCCACATACCAAAGAATCACGGGTTCAATTCCTGGTCAAGAGCAGGTAGCCCAGTTGTAAGTTGGATTCTCAGCCCAGTCAGGGTGCAAGGGGGAGGCAACCAATTGAAGTGTCTCTCTCGAGTTCATGTTTCCTTCTCTCTCCCCTCTCCCACCTCCTCCCCTCCACTCTAAAAATTAATGGGAAAACTATCCTTGGACCCAGCCAGTGTGGCTCAGTGGTTTGGCATGGACCTATGAACTGGGAGGTCACGGTTCAATTCCTGGTCAGGGCCCAGGCCCAGGTTGTGGGCTCAATCCCCAGAGTGGGGTGTGCAGGAGACAGTCGATCAATTATTCTCTCAACATTGATGTTTCTATTTCTCTCCCTCCCTCTCCCTCACTCTCTGAAATTAATAAATGTGTGCGTGTGTGCGTGTGTGTGTGTGTGTGTGTATTTTTTTTTAATATCTCTGGGTGAGAATTTAAAAAATATATTTTTAAAGCAACTATAACTACTGATAAACTCCTAGCACAAAAGTTAGTAAGAGAACATTCTATAAAATATCCCATGCCAATTTCAGACACATCCTATCTAATAAAACAATAATATGCAAATTACCCACCACTACACCACAAAGATGGTGGCACCCAGTTCTCTCAGCCCCACCATAGTACCCCAGTCCTGGGGGGGCGGCCGCTGAGAGTAGGCAGTGTGAGCAGCCTGATGGAATGCTTGCTTTGTTGCTGCAGCAACAAGGCAAGATTCCACCCCGGCCGCGGATGGGCCCCTGGGCCGCAGAGAGCCTCTGGGCCGCAGGCACGGAGTGGCCAGGCCCTGCAGAGTTACTGGCGCACCAATTCGTGAGCAGGGCTACTAGTTGTTTTACAAACTGGGTCGTAACCAGTTTTACACAACAAACCATCCCCTCTGCTTCTTTGCTTTTAGTTCAGCTCCACCTCAACAATGTCTTTTAGAAGACATAAGCTGGGTGCTCAGACCATCTGGGCACAACTGCCCTTCTCCTCTCTCTACTTCTTCTCATCTTCCAGCTGCCCCCACCCTGAGGGCCAGTGAGTTTCAACTCAATATGAAACTCTAACCAAAAAATAGCAGCTGCCTACTGCTTTATGTAGTGAAAAAAAACTTCTGGGGTTCTTGTCTGGATAAGAATGAATGCTGTTATCAGCAATATTTGCCATGAAAGCTGAGGGGCAGTGGGTGTATCTGAGCCTCACCTGCCATCCAGAACTTACACTTCCATGGCATCCCAGGCCATCTCTAAGGTCCAAGAGGCCGGAGAAGAAAAGAGCCTTTGAGAGAGGTGCAAGAGCCTTACCCAGCCCTCCCCTGCTTCTCTACACTGTCCAAAGCATCTTTTTCTGGCCCTTTCATGACAAATGAACTGGGCTAGTCCTCTAGCCTCATTTCTAGCAATAGAACCATGAGCTTATATTTCAATTACAACCAAATACTGAGGATCCTGGAGCGACAGTGATATTTTATGTGCATTTTGAACAGAATTTCTGAAGAGGCAGAGGACAGCCTTGCATTTAGATACCACATTATCATTTCAGAAAACAAACACACAAAGACAAAATGGGGACCGAAAGGGGAGGGTGCATTTTGGAGTGAAATTTCGAAATTTCTCTAGACTAATCCTTGACCAAGAAAGTCCCCAGATATAACGAAAGAAGCCACACTCCCCACTCTCAGCTTGCAGTTGAAACCAGATGGTGACACATATTGGGCAGGGAGGTCCCAGGGAGGCCCAGATATGCTCTAAGCAGGATCAGGTCCTACCAGAAAAGTGGACACCACATGGACTCCAGACCTCTCACCCCATGTCCAAATAGACCTGGGCTTTAACCCCCAACACAAACAACAAAATATTCCAAGATGCTCCAGAGTCCAAATACTCCATGTCTCCAGAACAGTGCAATGTGTTTCTAGGGAGAGATGCAGTCCAAAGCTCAGCATCTGCCCACGATGCCATCAGAGGTAGGAGGCAGTCAGAGGGAACAGGGCACACTTGCCACCTGTACCTGCTTTAGGCAATGACAGCACTTACTTTTCTGGGCAGACAGGACAAGGCCTTCCCCTAGGTCCACAGATTAGTGCCAAACTTCTCAACAGCACTGGACAATGCAGAGACCAGACATAAGCAAGAGGACCTGAGCTGAAGTGGCTCTCCAAACCGTAAATGTGGCAGGTGAGATCTTCATTGAATGAGTAGCTCTCTAGGTCTCCATGGAAAATCATAGACAGTGTTGTCTTCATTGTTTTCTTAGTAAAACCAAAAAGAAAACAAACAAGAAAACGGCTGTATATGAAGTCCTTTCACCTCTGAGAAGCCTCTCTAGCTATAAGTCTTCACCATCTCACATCTGCAGCTCACCATGCAAAATAAATGCCAGCCAAGAAACTGCTGTGGGAAAACCAGGCACGGAGTCAAGGAACCTAAAGCCACTGGCCCATCATTGGACAGGGCTCACAGACAAAGGGGCTTGGCTAACCCGACCAGAAGAATTCCTTTCCCCCAACCCACTCTCAAAAGTGTGAACAGACCCAAAGTCCTCAGACCCTGCTACTGCCCTCAGGATAAAGCCCATGCTCCTTGGCCACAGCACAGAAGGTATTTCTGATCTGGCCCCTGCCTGCTCATGTTCTGTGTTCCACATCTTTTTATGCACTGTTCTTTCTGCCTGAAATATCTGCTTCTCACTTTATTCATGGCCGCTCCCTAACTCTTCCTTCCAGATGTAGAATCATCACCTCTTCAATGAAGCTTTCCCCAAACTCTCAGGTACAAGGAGTCCAACCTCTGTGTCACCCTGGGTATAAAACACCTTGATTGGCCTTTTCTACACCACTTTGTAAGTTCCAGTGTACAGGCATATCTGCCGCCTCTCTAGACAGACCTCACGCCTGTGCTCCTGGGGCCCAGTCCGGGACTGGAACAAAACAATGGGTGCCTCACTGTGATGTGTAGAATTAATGGATGAATGCACTGCTGTCTGGCCAAAGGAAGTCAGCTGCAAGTGCAAGCAAAGGCAGCCTGGCTGTGGCCAGAGGCTCTGCTCAAGGCCTAGGCACCAGCTACAGAGGAGAGCCCCACAACTCTATCCAGTGCTCTAGCCCAGGCTTGCTGTTCTTGAGTAGAGCCACCCATCACATGTCAGAAGGCCACCACTGCTGGGATGATGTTACAATCTATTTTGAGGGTCACCCTGGAGCATCTGTCAGCCTGGTCAGCCACACCCTCCATGTGTCATCACTAACTGCTGTGGACACTCACAAGTCCACAAACTCTGACTGAGCAAGTCATTTCCCCAAGGGACCCTCAGCTTGAGAGCCTCTCCTTGGCTTCCTAACACGATCCACCCAGATGCCCTTATCTCCTGGCACCACTGCCAGGGCTCTGATGTCTCCTCACCCCACCAGACTTGCTCCTGGGGTTCCCAGCTTTGGTGACTCAGCAAAAAGTACCTGAATCCCATCAGTCTGTGCGAGGCTCTTAGCTCAAACACAGTCCCTCCTTCTCCACCCTCTCTTATATTTGGGGAGTACTCAGAAACCCCAGAAATCTCACATCAAGCTAGTTACCAACCTAACTCATTTTAGGTCTAAAAGTTCTCCCCTGCTGGGAAACTCTTACCTGTCCCTCCAGACCATGCCCAGTTTCTGCCTCCTCTTACAGGGAATCTTTCAGTCCACTCTCTACTGATTATGCCACAGGCTCCCTGAGGACAAGGCTGGTCTGCACTGGCTTTACCTTTGTTCTCCCTGCACCTCGCATGGGCCTGGCACACAGTAGGTCTGATTAAATTTTCTATGAAACCTTTCTAATTTGAGGAGCTTAGGGTGCAAATGATGTTTTTCTACAAAAGATATTGCAGAACAAAGGCCGTTCTGGAAAATAATGACACTGACAATTGGGTCCATAAATGTCTTTCACAAAAGAAGCCCATACTCAAATCCACAGAAAAACAAGTTCACAAATTCAATGAGATGGTCAGTCAATCAAGCCCAGTCAGAGCATGCCACACTTGTCTGGCCCCAATAAGCGCTAAGCAACCTTTTAGTTCTGTCCCTAAGAACACTATGATCCCCTAAGAATCTAAATGGACATTCTATCACTCTACTCAGGGAAGGATCACAATGAGGAAAGGCAGCAGCAACATGAAGACATGTGTCTGGGAGCAGGCGAGGACATCTGACAAGTTAAGCTACTCTATTGCACACCGAAGCCCCAAGGCTGGGGAAGATCACCAAACATCCCAGTGGCTCAGGGCTCATCCACAAAACAGGTACATCATCACCTGCTCCACACACTTTGCAGGACACTGAGAGGATCAACTAGATTATACAAAAAGCTACACCACCAGCCAACACCTGGGTCATGGACCAAACCCAAGTCAGAAACACACCTCCAACATGGACAGGAAACAGGAAGCAAGCTGATAATTGTTCCATAACTGCCCTAGGTCTCCTCGAAACCACACCTAGCCCCTACAAAAAACTGGCTGGCTACACCCTAGCCACAAGGATTTCAGGAATTCCATAAAGATGCCATGATGGGATATTCACATATTTGCATTTGACAGTAGTCAATTAATGCAGGCTACCAAGGCATACATGACCACCTGCACCTTTTTAAGACTGAGGTTCCCTGCCCTGGCCAGTGTACTCAGTGGTTAGAGTGTCAGCCCTTGCACAGAAGGATCAAGGGTTCAATTCTGGTCAAGGGCATATACTTGGGTTGCAGGTTCGATCCCCAGCCCAGTAGGGGTCAGGGTGAGTTCAGGAGGCAACCAATCAATGTTTCTCTCTCTCTCCCTTCCTCCCTCCCAACTCCCTCCCTTCCCTTCTAGAAATCGATGGAAAAAAATATCCTCAGGTGAGGATTAACAACAACAAACTGAGGGTTCCAGGTTAGCTCACTGGCTACAGTTAACACATGTAAAAATGCTGAAAACAAAAGCTGAGAAAAGATGCCCAACTTTCTTTAGTTTTGTAGCAACGCCTAAGTAAGGCAAGCTAACAAGACACAGAGCCTTTCCAGCAAGATCTACTTACAACTGAAATGTTAAAGTTAGATGAAGGACTCTAGGTGTCTATGTTTCAACATTCCCCTTCTGAAGACTTTTTCTCTTCTCTCACTCACTCATTTACAGAAAAGACAATCCATTTTCCTCCCTACAAGTTTAAAAAATGCTCTTCAGTTTCTTTGGCAATATGAGACTACAGCACCAATATTTCAGTCTATACTGTAACTGTTTTCGCAGTGTTTGTTTGTTTTTTTAAATCCTCACCTGAGGATATTTCTTTCTTCCTTCCTTCCTCCCCACCCCCACTCCCTCTTTCTGTTGTTAATCCTCACCTGGATATTTTTCCATTGATTTTTAGAGAGTGGAAGGGAGGAGAAACCGAGAGAAACATCGACGTGAAAGACGTGAAAAGGTTGCCTCTGGCACCCGCCCCGCCAAGCCTGAAACCGAGCTAGGTGCCCTTGACCAGTTTCAAACCTGTGACTCTGAAGAGCACAGCGGATGCTCTATCCACTGAGCCAAATCGGCTAAGGCTCACGAGTTTAAGACACCACTCTCATTCACACTAGTTCAAGCACATTAAATATATGTGCTTTTATCAAAGGGTGGGAAGAGAAAATAGAAACTTTAAAGCCCTCCAATAATATGTTTCATATCTGTAAAAACACTAGATGGGGATAAAAGTAAAAAATACAAGAGCCCCCTATGATCAGAATTCAGAATCACAGAACTATGGAGTTAAAAGCAGCTAAGCTGCTGGCCTACCTCTCCACAGTGCAGATGAGGAAAGCCCCACATTCCACCCACAATCACACCACCCTCTCAGGCAGGGATGTTACAACGTCACTGAGGAAGCAAGCAAAGCTCTGACTCTGGCCATCCTGCCCCCAGTACAGCCCTTTGGCACCACAAGGGGGCAGTTCCTAGGAGAGAGAAAGTATTCTGAATATTCAAAAACACATAGTCAGGGTTAGCACAAAGGTCACTTGGGGGGGTGGGGAGGGGGTTGGCAAACTTCCCACACCAGACCTAAGGTCTGATGAGGAAAGCCTTTCCAAGACAGTTGCAATCATGTTATTTCATAACTTAGACACCTGCTTTGTCACAGTCACTGGAAAAAAGGGAGACTGGGAGAAGAAAAATGAAAACTCTTCCTTCTGATTCTTTGTGTCTGCTTAGATCACCATAAAATAGGGAACCTCCCTAATGCTGACTTTAATGAGGGCCTTCCTAAAGCTGGTTCAACTGGTGTTCAAGTCCCTGGACAGAAAAACAAGTTTATGAGCAGCACAGTCACCTGATTCTGACCATGTGCACACTGTTTACCCAGAGATGACAGGCCAGTCGCTGCCACAGTTTTGATGAGTGCTGAAGAGACTCTCTTACCCCTTTGAAGGCTACTGGGGCCTCTACATGACTAAATGCCATAAAATGGACCTTGAATGCAGCAAGAGTATGAAAGGAGGGAGGTCACCAACACCATACTTCAGCGGGGGAAACCCATTTTGAGCGCTGAATGATTAATGCAAACTTGTTACTTGTTTCTCTGACCTGTGAGATATCTCATTACAACATCACTAAAGAGAAGTCCCCTCTCCTGCCCCGGATGGATCTAGTTGTCATCAGGGCTGATGCTTAAACCAGGCGAAGCCTAGTCAGGTAACAGAGGCAGCTCAGACCCATGTGGCTGGGAGGTCCACAACATTCACAAGTGTCAGCCAGGAATTTCGAACTCTGACCACAGGGAACAGCTTGGTGTTGGGGAAAAGAAGGTGTAAGGAGGGGCTTACCCATCTCTTCCTTTGCTGACAATCTTCACCTCAAAGTAATAAATGCCACAGGCAGCAGGTATGGGATGGGTGGCACGCACTGAGGCTGCATCTTTGTGATTTTTGCCATGACCTAATTAGAGAGGGCAAGGGATAAATTTCAGCACAAGGAAATGCAAATGGGCAGGCACCTCATTCTTCTCCGATCCATGGCAACCTCACTACTCCATGGCCAGAGGACGCTCTTACACAGTCTAAGGAATAATTAGACAACAACTGAACACATAAACCTCCCACCTTTGGCTCACCTCCTCCTGAGAATAGCAACCCTGCCTAAGACTGTCTCCCACACAAACCAAAGGAGGGTACAGGCAATGTGGATACATGAGAGATTTCCCAATGCTGCCTGTAATCTAGACTCTCCAGAACACGGGCAGCCCACCTGGGAGAGTAGGGGAAGGGGCAGCCCTGGAAGGCATCCCTCCCGCAGCTTTAGCACAGAACCCAGGACCGGTCTGGGAGTCTAGCAGATCAGCGAGCCCATGGGCCTCTGGCTATTGGAGAAGATGTGACCATCCCTTTACCCCTTTCTTCAGACACTGCTGAAACTAAGCAGTGGCAAAGAAGGGCCCAGCTGGAGTTGGAGCTATCCTAGGACAAGCAGGAAGGCCTTCGGGTGGAAGGTCCAACCGAGCACTGGGTCTGGTCACACCTGTTGCAGTTCTCTTGACATCGGGTGTTTCAGGGCAGAGCAGACTAGGCACTCGAGCCTCGGCCTGGTCAGCCCCACCACGCTGGACACTCGCAGGGACTAAGGCCTAACTCGGAGCACAGGGCCGGAGAAGGGACGTGATGGGATAAGGTCTGGGCAGCACAGCCACCGGTCAGACGCTCTGGCCTTCTCCTCCCTCGGCCTAATAGGCTAATACCTTTGTAGTGGACGCGGAGGTTACCCTGGGAGAGGCCGATGTAGTTGTACTTGTCCTTGGGGCTCCAGGAGCGCGGCAGCGGCGTCTCGTGCTGGTTGACCGCGGGGTACAGGCGCTGCAGGCGCCGGCTCAGCTCCTGCTCCCCTGGGGATGGCAGCCCGCCCCCAGCGCCCCCGCCGGAGGAGTCCCCAGCCTGCGGGCTCCCAGATCCCCGGTCCGCCGTCGCCGCCGCCATCTTGGAGGGAGCTGCTATTGTGTCACTGGAGGCGGGGAGGAGCGGGACCAGATCCACACCGCTCAGCCAATGACCCGCAAGTCTACCGGAGCCGCAGGGAAACCGAGTCCGAGTCCGGCACTTCTCTTTCAACAGGGCCACGCCTCGCCACATTTCGAACTCTATATCCCACAATGCAGAGTTCTACAGAGGCAGACCAACTCGGGCTGGCAAGGAACTTTGGGAAATGTAGTACAGACTTGTTCAGCCAAAAGCCTGTTCGGCCGAAACTTCGGGACACTGAAAACTACAATTCCCACTTGCAACGCGGCTCTGGCCACTCAGTTCAGCTCCTCCTCCAGGGTCTAATGTTTATCCCCCAGGCTCGGGTCTGGTAGCTAGAATCAAATATGCTGTAGTGATTGATTCTGAGAGGGTCCCACTCCCGGCTCCGAGACCACTTTTGCTAGTTGGCCTCCCAACCGCGGGCAAGAGGCGCGAGGGCATGGCACCTCGCCCGCGCGGCTCTACTGCTGGGACCTGGTCGCCATGGCGACGGGTTGTACACTACCAAACTTCCCAGGCCGCGGTTTCTAGCTGCCGGGTGGTTGGAGGGTGATGGCCTCCTCTAAGTCACAGAGATCCAACTGCGCGATCACGTCGAGGTAGGCGCTGGCCGGGCTGAGGGCAGAGATGAGGGCTTGAGTACAGGAAAGGAAATGGCACCTTGATCCGGACCTCGGCACTTCCCGCCTCTGTCCGTTGGGCTCTAGGGCTCCAGCCCCACGGGATCAGTGGTGCAAAAACAGAATCCCAATGACTTGTCAGCCCAGTGAGGACATTACTTGCTAGCAAAAGAACAGACACACTTCATCATTAGTTACAACCAGCTTGTTTGTATTGAGTATATTATCTGACAAGTGAGTTATATACTACATTTAACCCTCACAACTCTATGAGGCAGTAATACTAGTATAACCATTTTATAAATGAATAGAAGTCTGTAGAGATCATGTGCTTTACACATGTTTGTAAGTGATGGAACTAGGATTTGAATCCAGCCATATCGGACTGAACTCGAGCTGTGGGGTAAACTGCCTCTTCACCCAAGAGCTTATGACAAAGATGCTTATCAAATTGCTGGCTGACTAATCTGATCAGGTGCATTCCATAACCTCAGGGTAGCTACTGCCTGTATTCATAGGTGTAGCCCCTAAGCATTGAAAACCAAAAACAAATTGTTAGCCAGGAAGGACTCAAAGTATAAGAATTAAAACAAAAACTTTGGCTAAATAGTTTTTTTGGTTTTTTTTAGATTTGGGACTTAAGAAAAGGTCCTTAAAGTTCCGGACCTCTGGTTCTATATCTCAAACCTGGGGATGATGCAGCCCATATCAAACACATCGTTGGGGACACATAGGCAAAATAGGTGATGCTCTCATCATAGCTTTTGCATATAATAGGCATTTAGTAAGTGTTGAATGAATGTAGTTTCTCCCTTCTATTAATTACAAAAGCAAAACACTTGATCTCACCTAAACTCTAATCCTTCAACGTCTGGCTGCCTTTACAGAGAAAGCCTACAAAAGTTGGGAAATTAAGTGCCAATGTGAGTTTTTGTTCCAGAGCTAAAAATGAATCTACAAGAACCAGACAGTAGGCTTCAGTGTTGTTACCCAGCCAGGAATGATTTAGAAAACTGCAGCCATGTTTGAAAAGAACATGAAATAGACTCAGGAAGAGAGTCTCGATTCCTTTTAAGGAAGCATAATGTAATTGCTGAGGCTGAATTTGGTGGCAGTACAAAACATCATTCCTTCCTGTCCTGGTTCTGCATTCACCAATATTTAATGATGTGCATTGAGCCAGGTTCACTGTTTGCCTTAGAGACACAGTGTATGGTGTCCTCCAGCTTCTCTTAGAGCAGAGTCAGGGTGATGAAGGATAGCCCAGACCTTCGCATGTCAGCAGGACCCTCTAAAACGGCAGCCGCCAACCGGTGGTCTGTGGACTATTGGTAATTTGTGAGGTCCCAAAGGTTGGCGATGGCCGCTTTATTTATTTTTTTTTTAATATATATCTTATTGCCGAAACTGGTTTGGCTCAGTGGATAGAGTGTCGGCCTGTGGACTCAAGGGTCCCTGGTTCAATTCCGGTCAAGGGCATGTACCTTGGTTACAGGCACATCCCCAGTAGGGGGTAAATATATATATATATATATATATATATATAATTGATTTTTTACAGAAAGGAAGGGAGAAGGATAGAGAGTCAGAAACATCGATGAGAGAGAAACATCTATCAGCTACCTCCCGCACACCCCCTACTGGGGATGTGCCTGCAACCAAGGTATATGTCCTTGGCGGGTATTGAACCCAGAGCCTTTCAGTCCACAGGCCGACGTTCTATCCACTGAGCCAAACCAATTTTGGCAAGCAATGGTTGCTTTAAAAGGGACCTTTGAATTGTGCATTTCCCTGGGGCCGGTTTCTCCTCAGCATTGGCTTTCCCCTGTTATCCTCACATCCTGGGCACAGTGGCTTGGTGGATGGAACTCAGTGCTTCAGTTCACTCAATACCAAGACTAATTACCCCCTGACAAATCTACTACCGTCCATTAGTTAAATAACTCTGTTTTGTCTACTTTAAAGTATAAATATAGATGTCTGTTTCCTGTTTCACCTGAGAAGTGGTGTGAAATATTTAATATAATACTAAAGGAGCTTGGGGTGGTGAACATATAATATACAGATGATATATAATAGAATTGTACCCCTGGAACCTATATAATTTTATTAACCAATGTCACCCCAATAAATTCAATGAAAGTAAAATACTGAAAAGCATCCTAAGCTTTTTGGATAAGTATATTGTCTCTACCAGGTGTTTTTAAAATTATTATTTGCAAGTCTTTTTTAGATTGTTGTCTCCTTTGTTATTCAAAACTAACATCTGTTACATACTGAGCTTTTCCACTTGGCAACCTCTCAGGATTTGGAGAGTTCCCCATTATTTTCTTGCTTACCTTGCTTTATGTAGGAACTCCAACAGGAGCAAGAACAGAGTTTGGAAAACTGATTAGTCTTGACAGAAAGGTATTGACTTAACCTAGTGAGCAGACGGGTTGATCTGCTGTACCCTGTCTCAAACCCGTGAACATCTGGGCAAAATCCTTCCTTTCCCACACCAGCTGCTTACACAGCATGGTTTCTTCACACTTGTTTGGTTTAGAGACAACAGAGGACTGAAGTTTGGGGTGCCACTGCTCCATGGAGGGCAGGGTTTCCCAACTGGGTTCATGTTACTGCTTTCAACTTCTCTGGAGTTTGAATAGTCCTTGTCTCACTTTTATGGGCAAAGACACTGAGTTTCAGAGGTTAAACTACACACCCAAGGTCACCAGCTAACAAGAAGAGTGAAGACACAAGTCTTTCTGGCAGCATAAATCACCCCCACCATAGATTGCTGGAATTACTTCTTTCTTTAGTTTCACTTAGATCTGCTACTCACATGCAGCCCTCCCTGTTGACACCTAAGTGCCTTCCTCGCTTGAACAAGGATGGCTCTCCAAAGAGGCCTAGGAGTTAAAAACCTCCTTGGATCTACTTTTCTTCCATGCTGCTGTCAAAAATAACATCTGTACAGCTCCTTGCAGTTTACAGGCTATTTTTATTTACCTCTTTTGCTTATTTAAACTTCACAGCAATTTTGTGAGATGGGAAACGCAAGAATTATCTCCATTTCCTTTTTAGGAAACTAGGGTTAGAGAGGTTAAATGACTTGCGGGGGGGGGGGGGGCGGCGGGTTGTGTTAGAACACAGAGGTCAGCCCCCAGGTCCTATCAGCCAATAAGGGGAGAATCAAGACCCCAGAACCTGTGCTTCTTGTCTATAGCACCTGCCTTTGGTATCACACCCCCGAGCATGCCAGTCACATACATTAAACTGTCATCTCAGCCACAGCTGCACACTGAGTGCAAGTATAGGCCCACAGCGTTCCATGGGTTCAAGGAGAGGGTGTCCTACCACTGCAGGAGTTGGTGAGGCTCTGATGGTGAGGTTTCTGGCAATGTAGGAAAGTGGTTTGGGCCCAAGAGCAGGAGCTTGTTGGCAGCAGCTCTGGGAATCTGGAGGCAGCACTGGGAAGACCCAGAGCCTGGCTCTGAGGTTGGAGCAGGTCATGTGTTATAGATATATCCCCCCTCAGGGCTTTGTCACCCACTGCTTTCTTCCCCTTCTCTCTGCAGAACACACCCTCAGCCTTCAAGAGTGGTCATAGATGAAAAATCCCTAACAGATACATGTAATGCCGAGAAACGCAAGCTTTCTCTGAAACGGAAGACACTGGTTAGTGGTGATGCCCTGTTGGGACCCCAGATCTTATCTTTTCTCTTTTTGCAATCCAAAAACACCACCCACCTGAAACATGCCCCATCAAACAGCTTCTCCCATTAGGGGATTTTAGCTCACAGAGGCCAGGGCCACCAGGCTCTGGGGTAAGAATGTGCACACTTGCCACACCTCATCCCAGATTCATCAGCAGAGAGACACTCAGCCCGTGCCCGTGGACACCCTTCCCCTGCAACTCAGCATTCTGGAGTGGACCTCATTTCTTCACCCAGCCTGCCATGTGCCAGGAACTGTGCAGATCTGCCAAGGTCCTTCAGAGCTGTGACTTACTGTCTTTATGACCCATGTGCCTGATAAGGTATTTGAATGGTTGGCATATGTGCTCCAGAAATGCTACAAGGAGGTGTGTGAAGATAGGAGTAAAAAGATTTCCCTCCATTGCGTTGTGGGCTCTGGGTTGAAAGTAGAGACTCTGTAGAAGCCTCAGGAAACTTCCTTCCTTCATTCCTGTTCTTTAAAGCTTTTATATAAAAATGAATGCTGTCTTACTAAGTAATTTAGGGCTTTTGTTGATATCAGCATAAGATTGTTATTTAATCTGTAAACAGCCATTGTCCAAATCATATATATTAAAAACACACACATTTGAATGAACTTACAGCTCCAGCTCACAGTGGAGCACTGTGGGCTATGTGGTGTTTTTCCTCCTGTGAATATATTTTGTGTGGAGGATTTGGGGACACAAGGACCACACACTTTGTGAGGTTTGGGACACCAATATGGAAACCTTGACTCCAAGGAGATAAAGCGGGTAATGTGGACTCTTTGGGGAGACCAAATACAGCCATGGCCCCACAAGACACAATGACTTAGGATTCCTATTCCCAGTTCCCCCTCAGCTGCCACCTACACAGTGGACCTGGGGTGGGGCTCTTTCCACTCCTTATCTTCTGTGGGGCAGCTGCTACTCTGGGATCAACCACCAGGGGGCATTGTTCCCTCCCGTCGTCCTCCCACCACCAGGTCGCCCTTCCCATTTTCACCTGCAGGGGGAAGCAGGAGCTTGTAACACTGGGAACCTCACCTTCTAGCAACCAGCTTGCAGAGGCCTTCCCAGCTGTTAATAACCAGGCCAAGAAACAGCATATGCCCAGGAATCAAAGTAGGGTGGCCACGTCTTCTGGCAGAAATGGCAGAACACGTGGACTGGCCTCTGAAAGTATGAAAAACTTTTTTAAAATTGATTTCAGAGAGAAAGGGAGAGGAAGAGAGACAGAAACATCAATGATGAGAGAGAATCATTGATCAGCTGCCTCCTGCACACCCCACACTGGGGATGGAGCCCACAACCTGGGAATGTGTCCTGACCAGGAAGTGAACCCATGACCTTTTGGTGCACTGGATGATGCTCAACCACCTGAGCCACACCCCACACCAACCAGACAGAGCATTCTTGACCCAGAGAAAACATGTGTAAACATATATAACCGTGGAGCAACATTATTTTTTTATTATGTCTTTCATCCATACTAAATTATTGTGCTCCCTTATATATTTATTACACAATATTTTCTGAATGCTCCTTAAGATTGTGAAGAGTGTGACATACCATACCATTGATTCTGGAGACACAGAGATCAATCCAGATTCCCACCAGAGGCTAGAGTCTTCCCTGGGAGCTAGCAACGTGACTTACTATATACTAGTACTTTCCAAAATTATTTAGAGAAAGAATGAATGATCCCAAGATTAAGATAAACATGTAGAATTAATGGGATGCAAGGAAGAGCCCAAGGAGACAGTGGCATTTCCACACTTAGGAGAGTCAGGAGCCAGTTACCATTGGCCTGGAAGGACTCCTAGAACCCGGATATGCTGCACATGGACGGTAGGCCTGGCCTCTCCATCCCAGAAGATCCTGGCTGGGCTCAGGACCACAGAGGGGGCTTTAATATTAAATTCCGTATTGAATAATTCCATGTTCTTTTAAATTTGAAGGTAATGTATGTGCATTGTAGAAAATGTTGGAAAATATACAGTTATAGACAAATAAGGACCCATAGGCCTATCATTAGAGAATAATAATTGCTGATACCCTCCTGGATTATTTCCTCTATCTTTTTTTTATTTTTTTTTTTATTTTTACCTGCTTTTCCTCTAATTTCAGGCCTTAATTAACCTTTAGAGCTATAGCATTAATTTAGTTCCATGTTTAACATCTTGGTAAACATTTCATGGCTGCTTAATAATTTTCTATTTTTAGGCACTTAGGAGCTTTCTAATTTTGTCACCCTCATAGGAAGGCTTTTGTGCATAAAGCTGCTGCCCCATCTCCGTCGTCCTCTGCATTGGCAGCCTCAGCCTCAGCCTCAGCCAGGGTGCTCTAAACTCCTGCTGTTGCCCTGAGAAGTTGGTGCTACCCAGGCAGTTTTTGTGTCATTGTCCCCCGCACCACCACCATCACATACCCTCTCCAAGAGTGACCTCAGCTCTGCCCATGTACCCATTCAAGTTTTATTGAATATTGCTGACATCATCACCTCCGCCTCTAAAATGACTGGCCAGAGGCAGATGCCATTTTAGGTTTCTGCCCATCTGTTCACAGATGCCCTGAATAAATTTCTTCATACCGTCAAAAAATAAAATAAGCCCAGCCTCCGTGGCTCAGTGGGTGAGTGCCAGTCTATGAACCAGGAGGTCATGGTTCAATTCCCGGTCAGGGCACATGCCTGGGCTGCGGCTTGATCCCCAGTGTGGGGTGTGTGGGAGGCAGAGGATCAATGATTGTCTCTCATCGTTGACATTTGTCTCTCCCTTGCCCTTCCTCTCTAAAATCATCATTTTAAAAATAACAATAATAATAAATAAATAAAATGACCAGCCACCCCTGGGCCCCTGCATTGGCTTCAGTCACTATCTGCTGACATACAATTATCAGCTCACCTGTCACCAAGTCCAATCATATCCTCCTTTTTCCTCCTGTTCCTAGAACCCAGCAGAGGCTGGCATGTACTGTGGACTCAGAAATGTGTGATGAACAAATGGATAACTGGATGAACTCTAGGACTGGGCTTTACTGGGCCAGAGGTCATTTTTCCCCTCCTATGTTTTGAATATTTCATGAAAAGATTAATAAAACAAGCCCATATATACTACTGTTTCCCCTGCTTAAGGTTCAAAATAAGACACCACTCCTCAGGGCACTCCCACCACCTTCCCAGTCTTCTCCCTCAGGATATACAGGCCACTCTCCTCCCAGGGTCCACAGCTCACCCTGCTGCCATCTCTGCAATCTTTTAAAAATATTTTAATCTTTATTGTTCAGTTTATTAATTACATTGTTCCCCCTTGTCCCCCTATAGTTCTCCACCACCCGGTACCCATCCCACCCTCCACCCTCACCTCCCCCCCCATCCTCTCCCATAGGTGCATGATTTTTGTCCAGTCTCTTGCTACACTTCCCACACCCTTTCTCCCCAAGAATTGTCAGTCCATTCCCTCTCTATGTCCGTGATTCTGTTATATTTATCAGTTTATCCTGTTAATCAGATTTTTAATTCACTTGATTTTTATATTCATTTGTTGATAGATGTGTATTTGTTGTTCATAATTTTTATTTTTACCTTTTCCTTCTTCCTTTTCTTAAAGAATATCTTTCAGCATTTCATATAATATTGGTTTGGTGGTGATGAATACCTTTAGCTTTTTCTTAGCTGTGAAGCACTTTATCTGACCTTCAATTCTGAATGATAGCTTTGCTGGATAATCTTGGTTGTAGGTTCTTGCTATTCATCACTTTGAATATTTCTTGCCACTCGCGTCTGGCCTGCATAGTTTCTATTGAGAAATCTGCTGACAATCGTATGGGTGCCCCTTATAGATAACTGTTTTTCTTTTGCTGCTTTTAATATTCTCTCTTTGTCTTTTGCTCTTGGCATTTTAATTATGATGTGCCTTGGTGTGGTTCTCTTAGAGTTCCTATATATTGGGGCTCGGTGTGCTTTTTGGACTCCTAAGTCAATTTCTTTCACCAGGTGTGTGAAGTTTTTGGTCACTATTTCTTCAAATAGGTTTTCATTGTCTTGCTCTCTTTTTCTGGCACCCCTGTAATTCAGATGTTGGTATGCTTGAGGTTGTCCCAGAGGCCCCTTACACTATCTTCAATTTTTTTGGATTCTTTTGGCTTCTTTTCCAGCTGAGTAGATTTTGCCTCTTTGTATTTCAAATCTTTGACTTGGTTCTTGTGGTCCTCAAGAGTACTTTTAGGTCTTTGTATAATATTTTTTATTTCAGTCAGTGTATGCTTATTTTCTAGTTGGTTCTTTTCATATCCGCGTAGGTCTTATTCATTTCATCGTAGGTCTTGTTCATTTCCTTGTAGGTCTCAGCCTCTTCTAGGAGCCTCTTGAAAAACCTTATAACTGTGGTTTTGAACTCTATGTCCAGTCATTTGGTTTTTTTTCTCCATTTCATTCACATCTGATTTCGTTCCATGTCTCTGCATGGTGGCTGCTTTCCTGAGTTGGTCGATTAGCTTTGTGTGGTAGATGTCCACTAAGGGACAGTGGTTCAGCCTCCCGTTACCTGAGGTGGATATGGGTTGCAGTCTTGTTGAAGTTAAGCCTAGCTTATTGTTGCCAACACTAGGAGGGTTTGACCTCCAGGCCAATTGGCTGTGAGGTTCAGCTGTGCTCAGGTTGGATGGGCAAAGTCTCTGGGCTGAGCAGGCAGCATCAGCTCTGCCCTATGTGGCCCCAGGGTCCCTGTGCCGGGTGGTAATGGCTGCAAGCACCTCTGAGAGAGAGCTGCCACCGAGCTCCACCCACTGCTGGACAATTCAGCCTCTCCCCAAATGAGTCTGCACACCCAACATCTCACCCAGGGTCGTAAAACAATGCAGTCTGTTGGTTTCCCGAACAAGAGAGTAAGTCATGAGTCCTCTCTATGCAGTCACGCAGCTCTGCTGTTCCCAAGTTTACTGCACTCCACACAAGCTCACCCTCTCCACAAACTCGCAGACCCTTGCAGCGCCCGAGTTTCAGCATGCCTCCCCACTGTCCAGTTTTACCCCATATGATTGTGGGTTTCCCCGGACTTCGCCCAGAGCTGGGGACTCAGTGCAGTGGGACACTTTCGTCTCCCCCATTCAAGAAAACCAGCTGGGTTTGCTGCCACCCGCCCTATCCACTTGTGCGCACACGGCTCCAAACCTCCGATTCTGTGCATATCTTCAGTGCTGTCCTCCGCCACTCCTCTGAGTCACAGTGTCCTTTCTTTCTTTTTATTTGTGGAATTTTCACTCAGCCAGCTTCCCGGTGATTCTGGATGATGTTTGTTCTTTCGTTAAGTTGTAGTTTTGAAATTGCTATGTATGAAAGCAAGATAGGTGTTTACCTATGCCGCCATCTTGGTTCCTCCCATCTCTGCAATCTTGTTTGTCACTCCAGGCCTGAAGCTGAGCCTTCCCTCCTCTCCGTCTCTTTAACTAGACTGTGTCATGGGAGCACAGGCTGGTCTTGACCAGTACTCACATCTGTTTTCATAGTGCAGGTATCCAATACAAACTGACATACCTACAGAAGAGAATAGCTCATCTTCACTGAGTTCCTAGGAGGCACCTGAATCTGTAACTCACTCTTTATGCTTTCTCATTCTGTCCTCAAATCAATACAGTATGATGGGAACTACAACCATCCCCATTTTATAGATGCTGAAACTAACGATTTAAGCCTGTGGCCACACAGCTAAAAAGGGCAATCTGCCCTAACCAGTTTGGCTCAGTGGATAGAGTGTTGGCCTGCGGACTGGAAAGTTCGATTCCAGTCAAGGGCATGTACCTTGGTTGTGGGTACATCCCCAGTAGGAGTGGCATGTACCTTAGTTGCAGGCACATCCCCAGTAGGAGGTGTGCAGGAGGCAGCAGACAGATGTTTCTAACTCTCTTCCTTCCTCTCTTTAAAAAAATAAATAAATAAATATATATTTCAAAAGGACGATCTGGTATTTAAACTAAGCCCTCTATAATTTTATGGCCCACCATCGTAATTATGAACTATATTAAGAGATGTTGGGGGTATCAATAAAAACATATTTTAAAAAATATGTTGGGCCCTAACCAGTTTGGCTCAGTGAATAGAGCATCAGCCTGCAGACTGAAGGGTTCCAGGTTCGATTCCTGTCAAGGGCATGTAGCTTGATTGCAGGCACATCCCTAGTAGGGGGTGTGCAAGAGGCAGCTGATTGATGTTTCTCTCTCATTGATGTTTCTAACTATACCTCTCCCTTCCTCTCTGTAAAAAAAAAAAAAAAAGAAAATTCAATAAAATATATTTTAAAAATATGTTGGGTGGAAATCACAAGTGGAAAGAGGATGGAGAGGAGCAACAGGAAGGGGAGCAATGTTGCCATAGTAACCCCACTTGTCCCTTCCTGTAGAGCACTTGTCAGAGCTCCATTTGTGGCTACCTATCCCCATGGCCCACATACACCAGTGGCCAGACCATTCTGAATCATCGAAAGCCCTGTGCAGATGCCTGCTGGAAGAAAACAGGGTAAGCCAGGGCCAGCCAGATGGTGGATGGGCTAGTTCAGACCCCATATTAGGCCCAGAGATAGCCTGGGGGGGGGGGCGGTGCTGCTGCCCAGACTGAGAATGAAAGGGCCTTGTCGGGTGCCCATTACAACAGCCCACCACCCCCTGTAGTAGCTGGAAGCAGAGTACCCTGGGTGGTACCAAGCCGAGGTTCCTGGAGCAGCTAGAGAACTACCTACGCAAGGAGCTCCTCCTGCTGGATCTGAGCACGGATTCCGCCCAGGAGCTGAGGCTACAGGTCAGAGCCACAGAATTAGAGAGGAGGGGGAAGAATCCTTACTCACTAGCACTGAGCACTGGAGACCTTCAGGAGAGACCAGCCTCTCCCAATCTTGGGTTCCCTTTCCTAATGAGAGAAACATGTTCTATGGCAAAGCCAGTGAGCAGGAAAGGCTGCCTGTATGGAACCAAAACTCTTCTGAGGCTGCGTCAGGTGGATGGGTGCTGTCTCCAGTGCCTTTGGCTGTGATCCCTAGTGCCCAGCTTGGGTCATTGGATATCAGTGAATGGAGCTTGAATCCTGACAGTTGGGCAAGAGGGATCCTACTGTGTCCACCATTCCAGTGACAATAGCCCCAAGCTCCAGGAACTTGGCCCAGACACATAAAGAGAAATGTAGATGCAGCCTAGATTCTGGTACATAATAGGGAGGGAATCGCCAAATCCCTACTAAAATAGGGATGGTGATGGGGAATCCCTCAATTCTGACTTAGTCACTGATGAAAGCATTTGCTGAGCACCATCTGAGTGCCAGTCCTGAGTGGGGCCTATAAGAGCTCACAGGCTGAAAGTAACTTCCCGACAAGGAAGCAGAAGCTTGGAGAAGGCATATGGTTATGAAGTGGTAGGGCTGGGATTCAAACTCAGGGCTGCTTTGGGAGCCTGTGCTCATTCATTGCTGCCTCTAAAATCTTCCTGTGTGTCTAAGGGGAACAGGAAACCACACCTCTACTTGGAGGTCAGAATGCAAGGCCAGAGCCTTTGAATCTTCTCCACCTCGGGTGGGTTCTGGTGGGAATCCAACTGAAGCACAGTGCATGGAGGCTGGCTGGCTGCCTGGAGAGCCAGAGAGGGGGCTCAGGTACAAACAGGTCATCTGCCCGGTCTCAGAGACAGCACCAGGAGAGGTCTCTGGAGAGCAATTGAGAGGAATAGAGCTACCCCTCAGCTCCCTAGCCCTGGGAGATACTTGGGTGATGCCTGAGGCCTTTACTTGAATGTGGGTCACCTGGCAGCTTCATGCTAGAATTCTTCTAAGCCAAGTAAATGAAAACTCAGGCTCCACCGAGGGTGACAGCTATAGGTCATAGGTGACAGGTTCCTTTTTCTTGCCAGCCTTACAGAGAGATCTTTGACTTCTTCATAGAGGACTTCAAAACGTACAAGCCATTGCTATCCTCCATCAAGAATGCATATGAGGTGATGCTTGGTAAGACTGCAGCCTCCCTGCCTGGGCCCAGACTGGAAGAGACAGAGAGGATCCTACTCTGACCTTCTGGGGCTCTGTAGCAGTTGTGGGGCAGCTACTAACTAAGCCTTGAGGTCACCAAGCCCTGCTTAGCCTTTTTTGCTTCCACTGTCCTAAGATAGGGCACCTGGCCATCTCCTATCCTTGGGAAGCATGGAGAGGCAGTATTTATAGGAAATAGAGCATATTTTCCATTGAGACTGATCTCAGAAGGGAGTGATTGCCTCTGGAAAGTAAGAAGGCTCCCCCCCCAGGCTCAGGAGGTGCTAGGCCTGGTGCAGCCAAAGGATTAAAGACTGTAGGGGGACAGGTCATAGGCGAGACCCCAGTCCTCATGTGGAAGACCTAACCAGTTTGGCTCATTGGATAGAGGGTCAGCCTGTGGACTGAAGGGTCCCAGGTTCAATTCCAGTCAAGGGCATGTACCTTGGTTGCGGGCCGGCCCATTCACAATATGGGGTGTGCAGGAGGCAGCTGATCGATGTTTCTCTCTCATCGATGCTTCTAACTCTATATCCCTCTCCCTTCCTCTCTGTAAAAAAATCAATAAAATATATATTTTTAAAAGCAAGTTCAAGAAGGCCTTAGTAGGGGTCACAAGGCATAAGTATACTCCTAGAGTTTTCAAAGGCTGTAGCCACTCACTGAGACCTTAGGATTAGTTTCTCCTCACTGTTTTCCATGGCCCTAAAGTGTCTCTCGCACCTGTCCCTGCTTAGCCCACCAGAAGGAGACGATTCGGGCTTTGGAACCACTGAAGGCCAAGCTTGTCACAGTGAATGAGGATTGCAACGAAAGGATCCTGGCCAAGAGGGCTGAAGAGAGATCCGAAATCTCCATGCTAAAGAAAGAGAAGATGGGTTTGCTAAAACTCATTGACAAAAAGAATCAAGAGAAGATCTCATTGCAGAGCGAGGTGCAAGGGAGCACTGTGGTGACCAGCTCCCTGAATCCCTACCACCCCCACCCCAGGGATGACCCTAAGCCTTGGGACTGAGGTGATTCCCTAACTCCCTCCATCCTTCTGCCTGGAACGACATACTGAGCCATCACCTCCCCAGAGCTCCTGCTACCTCCACACTCTGCTTTGGTACAGCATCAGCTCAATGTGGCCCCAAATGCCAGTAGAGTTCTGCTCCTTGACTGCCAGACTTTCTCCACAGGAGGACACATTCAGCACTTTGCCGATTCTCAAAGTGGCCAGTCTCCCTCTTCCTCTAGCTTTCTTGTTCCCAAGCCTTGATGGGGCCATTCAGCACACACCCCATCCCCCGGTGGGTGGTGACTTAGCCCCTTACCATGCAGCCACCTTCCCAACAGGTGACCAAACTGAGGAAGAGCTTGGCTGAGGAGTACCTGCGCTACCTCACGGAGAGAGATGCCCGCAAGATCCTCATTGCAGACCTGAATGAGCTACGGTACCAGCGGGAAGACATGTCACTAGCCCAGTCCCCAGGTAAACCCGAGGTAGGGTTCTCTCCCCTGAGGAAGTGCTGGAGAGGAGTTGGTCTTATTACTCCCATTTATTCAACTCTCCTAATATATGTTCATTTTGTGCCCATTCATGATGGGAGATGTTCTTGCTGCCACCTGGGTCTATGGATTTTCTGAGCTGGATGGAGAATCATAGACTCATTGTTTAAGTGGGATACAATTTCTGGCAGCTGAGGCAACCTAGGCAAGATAGACCTGGTACCCCTTGTCCTGGGTTTCTGCAAGTCCTCAGCCACAGGCTGGTAGCACGTGGGGAAGACCAGGGAATCCCAAGCATGGAGAGCAGAAGGACCTGGGATATACCCCAAGGGACACTCTAACCCTTACCTGGGCTATAGGCCCCAGAGCCAGGGTGATTCGAGCTGCTAGGCCTCCTGGCAGGTGTCTGGGGGGAGGACCCTGTGAAGTTAACAATGGCTCTGAAGATGACCCGGCAAGACCTGGCACGCACGCAGATGGAACTCAACACCATGAAGGCCAATTTTGGAGATGTGGTGCCTAGGAGGGATTTTGAAATGCAGGAGAAGACCAACAAGGAGCTGCAGGAGCAGGTGCTATTGGGCAGGCAAGCCAGGCAAGTAGGGCAGGGTCATGCAGGCGGGTGCAAGGACCAATCACCTCCCCCATAGATGGAAAGCCTGAGAGACGACTATGAAGAGGTTCGCAAGGAGCACGAGGTACTGTTACAGCTGCACATGGTCACATTGAAGGAACGGGACCAGTTTTATACTGAGCTGCAGGAGATCCAGCGCACCTCCACACCACGGCCAGACTGGACCAAGTGCGAAGGTAATGATTGCCACTGAAGGTAATTAGGGTTCCAAGGACTGCTCAAGTGCACGATCCAGACTCCAGCTTCTTCTCTCCACCTGCAGATGTGGTGGCTGGGGGTCCAGATCGCTGGCACATGCTGGCTGAGGGCAAGAACAGTGACCAGCTGGTGGATGTGCTCCTGGAGGAGATTGGCGAGGGGCTGCTCCGGGAGAAAGACTTCTTCCAGGGTCTGGTAGGGGAATCCCTGGGCTCAAGAGACTTGTGGCAAGTCAGAATGGCCAGGCCTTGCTGCTGAGACGACTTGATGGTCTGGGGGAACCCTGTGGGACTCTGCCCTGCTTAAGGTTGGGACAGGTGCACTCAAGCGATGACCTGACACTCTCCCTTCCAGGGCTATGAGGAATTCATCCGCCCCTCTTTCCTTCGGTTTGATGGCATTGTGGAGAACAAGAAGCCAACCAAGAAGGATGTAATAAACCTCCTCAAGGATGCCTGGAGGGAACGTCTCACCGAGGAACAGGTCAGATCTCACAAGCCATCTAGCCAGCGTGTCCTCCGTAGTTATCCTGGGAGGGGTGTGGGGAGGATTCCATCGAGGTGCCAGGAAGCAGGGTGGAGGGCCAACTAGCCATGGGATGGCTAACAAAGCAGTCTTCCCTACACAGAAAGAGAAGTTCCCGGATTTCTTCTTCACTTTCCTGGAGAATCGCTTTGGGCCTGCTGATGCCATGGCCTGGGCTTACACGATTTTTGAAAATATTAAGCTCTTCCGCTCCAATGAGCTCATGCATCAGTTCTATGAAATCTTGATGGAAAGGGTGAGCTTGGATCTGGCCCTCCACCCTTTGTCCCCAGCATAGGCCAGCTCTGTCTTTATCCCTCAAAGATGCAAGTTAGTGCTTCCCTCCCTGCAGAAGAGTGAAAATGTGTACATCAAGCAGAAGGAAACAGTAACACAGCTGCTGAAGGAGTTGACAAATGTTGACAGTCAAAACGAGGGGCTACTAACCATGGAGCAGTTAAGGTAAGAGGCTGGCCAGGCCCCCTCAAACTCCTGCCTGACATCCCCTCTGGCCATGCTCCCAGATGTGCAGGGGAAAGAGCCTCATGGGAAGGGCCACAGCCTCAGTGCTGGCTACTTTTGAACATTAATGGGGCCAGCAAAAGGGTGCAGGGCAATGGATGAGCAGGCCTCAGCCAGGCCCTTTTGTCTTATAGCACTGTGCTCAAGAGCACCTTCCCCTTCAAGAAGGAAGACAAAATTCAGGAGCTGATGGAGGCAGGGGGCTGGCATACCAGCAGCAGCAATGCAGACTTGCTCAATTACCGTTCATTGTTTGTGGAGGTGGGTGGGTAAATGGCGGGAGGGGGGTGGGGGTTCAGGAACTTCCCCAGCCCTGTCCTAGTCTCTAGCCCATGTGCCATCATCCTATCTTTTTTTTTTTTTTTAATATATTTTATTGATTTTTCACAGAGAGGAAGGGAGAGGGATAGAAAGTCAGAAACATCGATGGGAGAGAAACATCGATCAGCTGCCTCTTGCACACCTCCAACTGGAGATGTGCCTGCAGCCAAGGTACATGCCCTTGACCGGAATCGAACCTGGGACCTTTCAGTCTGTAGGCCGACGCTCTATCCACTGAGCCAAACCGGTTCGGCCATCATCCTATCTTGACCCCTCCCAGGATGAAGAGGGTCGGAGTATGCCCTTTGTGCACAAGCTGTGGGAACAGTACATGTTTGAAAAGGATGAGTACCTACAGGAGCTAAAGCAAGAGCTGGGCCTGGAACTGTGAGTGACCCTGGGGCCCTTAGCCATAGACAAGTCCCACAGACTTGGCCACAGGGTAGCATCTCAAGCCCCTTGGTCTCCCTGTGTACTGAGCTTGCTGCTGGGCATTATTTATTGCTCAAGCCCAGCAGAAAGGCATCCTGGTTTCTTGGGTGTGTGAGAGGGGTGCCAAGGCCTCTCTTTCTCCCTATCTCTCTCTTCTCCGATGGGGCAGCCGTGATAAAGTGACCCTACCCAAGATGCGTGAGACCCTGATGATCATCGATCCCAGCCTGGACAAGCAGACCCTCAACAGCTATTTGAGCCAGGCCTTCCAGATCTCTGTGACAGAAGTGCCAGAGGAGCGTGAGGAGAAAGAAAAAGACATTGTGACACAGGTTCAGACTGTCCTGGAACGACTTCAGATAATGGACATCAGGCGCAAGGGGCCTCGGGAGCAGGAGCCTGTAATCTAGGGCCACTGTGGGCAGCTAACCGCTGGCTTTTAGTATAAAATTGTTTGTCTGAACCCATGCTATTTTCTGGGTTATGCCTGGAGAGTTAAGGGGAGGAGCTGGTCCCAGGATACTTATCAAAATACAACATATTCTCTCTGTGACATATTTTTTTATTCCTCACCCAAGGATATTTTTTCCATTGATTTCTAGAGTGTGGAAGGGAAGGAAGAGTGGGGAGAGAGATAAATACCAAGGTGACAAAGACACATCAATTGGTTGCCTCCCGCACACGCCCCTACTGAGGCTGGGGAACCTGCAAGGGAGGTAAGTGACCTTGACGGTGAATTGAACCTGCAAATCCTCCATGGGCTGACACTCTAACCACTGAGAAAACCGGCCAGGGCATGACTTTATTGATGGTGAGGAGACCTGGAAGAGTATGTGGGGCCACGGGGCCCCCTGTGGGGATAGGGTAGGTGTTGAAGTCTGACCACTACTGGGCAGGAAAGACGGTATTGCCACTGAATGCACAAGGGATGAGGAGCTGCCGGTACTCCAGGGGCAGGTGCTGCTCCACAAGCACATGCAGAGAGACTTGGTCAGTGACCAGGCCCTGCCTGCAGCAGAAAAGAATGGAGACAGACAGAATCAGTGTCAGCATTTCCACACATAGAACCTCCCTGCATCACCTCTCTGCATCCACCCACTTACCGTCTCATCAGCAGCTCCAGGTCCTCTATCCTCACAGTCTTGCGGCCAGCGTGAGCAGCAAATACATCCAGGTCATTGCAAAGATGTTGGAAATACTTGTCCAGGCTGCCAAGGTTGGGGTACAGCAGACTGAACAGACTGTTCATAATGTGAGGGGCTCCTCTCCCCCTCCAAAGAGTCCAGGACTCACCATTTCTCCACCATCTCAAGAGCCTTCTTCTCCATGGGCATTTTAGAATAGAAGCTGAAGAGCTTAGCATAATGGCTCAGTCCCATCTTATAAGGATCTTGTCGGAGTCTGGGGCCAGCAGTTTGGACCCGGGTAGGAAGCCTGGCTGATGGAGGCTCCAGAGGCTCTGAAGATAACCTGGGAGCAGAAATGAACTGCTGCCTGAAGAGGCCCTAATCAAACATAAATCTTGCTGGCTCCTGCTAAGACTGGGGCCCTTGTGCTCCTTGGCCAGCTTGTACCAACAGCTCCAACCATCTGCTGGGGGGGAGGGGGGAGTTGGGGACAAGGGGCCACATAGAGGCCTGGACCCAATGTCCCTGTTTAGCCTCATCATACAAACTGGTACTTGCTCAGGTCCATGACCCTTAGGCCTTGACATGGACATTCTCTCTTCTCAGCACATTGCTGCCTGTCTGATTCTGCTAATCCTCCTCGAGGAAACCGAGGAGGATTTCTGACTATATACTGACCTGGCCATTTTCCCCTCCCCAGGCTCCTCTCAGCCCCTAGAAGCAGGCATCAGGACAGATGTGCTTTCCGTGAGACCACCCAGCCCACCTAAGGGTGCTCTGCTGGTTAATCATCTGCACACCTGTAGGAAAGGGATAACCCTGTGGTGTCCAATGCCAACCACAATGCCTGCCCCTTCCCAAGGAGCCCATGTGGAACAAGGTCGTGGAATCTTACACTGCAGTGCTAGTTGGTGGGGCTGGCTCAAGGAACTCAAGTGGCCTTGCCGGAGGAAACTTGGGGGTGCTGGAGGCCAACCCTGGCCTTGCTGCAGAGAAAGGGCAGAGTTACAAGGGGGGAGAGGGGGTTCAGATCTGTCTCACACAACCCTGAAAGCCCACAGCTTCCTTGTCCTGTTCACTGAGGGCCCCATATAGCTCCAACCAGCCAAGCAAGGGGCACCCCAGAGTCTCCCTGAGCCAACACTTCCTGGGCTCAGAGACAGAACTCAACCCAATCGGCATGGCTCAGTGGTTGAGCATCAACCTATGAACCAGGAGGTCATGGTTTGATTCCCAGTCAGGGCATATGCCTGGGTTGTGGGCTCAATCCCCAGTGTGGGGCAGCGTGCAGGAGGCAGCCCATCAACGACTCATTGATATTTCTGTCCCTCTCTCCTTCTCCTCTCTGAAAACAAAAATGTATTTTTTTAAAAAGAAAAGAAATAGAATCTAGATAAGCCCTTCCTCCAAGGCCAGGGGTTGAACACAACTGTTACCCCACTCACCCCGATCCCTGCACTGGGCCCCTTACCTATCCTGCCTTCAGTGTCATTATCCCCTGAAGATCTTTCTGGCTCCTTGGCCTCAATAGCCTCCCGGGATCCTTCTGCTTCTGTCACTTCTGTGTGTGCCTCAGGCTCTTCTGCTCTGGCAGATGCTTGTGCTCCTGCTGTTTCCTTTACTTCACTCAAGCTCATGCTTTCTTCCATTATTTCCTCTACCTCCTCACCAACTCCATCCAATAAGGGCTTCGGTTCATCTTCTCCAGAGGTACCACTGCTGGTGTTTTGGAAGCCCATAGCAAGGGCATCAACCTCCTTTGCCTTTCCTGCCAGAAGCTGGACTGGTTTCCCAGGACCTGAATCAAAGGGAGAATATGGACTAGAGAAGCAGTAGGTCAAGGCTGTAGCTCTGAAAGGATAAAGATGGAATAGTAAAACCCAGCCTAGCCCTCAAGGAAGAAGGCCAGAGGTACTGGTTTGGAGTCTCCTGGCCCAACACTGACTCGACCCTTGGATGGAGGAGAAACCAACAGCCACTGGACTCCGAGGGGCACACATATGAACCTGAGGAAGGAAAACCACCAGTGCCAACGCTTGCCCAAGCTTGGCTTGCCTCCAGGCCACCTGACCCACATACTCACTGTTGTTCTGCAGCCCCAGCCCACTGCTCCGTGTCCTCCGACTGACAGTCCTCTCAGCAGAGAGAGAGGGATAGGGAAGGGAGTGGTGCACACTGGGGGAACGGCTAATCAAAGGCTGGGAGAAAGGCTGGGTGTCCTCTAACACGGTGTCCGTTGGCAGGGTAGCAACAGGGGTTCTGTCACCTGGAGATCAAGGACAAGATGGCACTCAATGTATTCCAGTCCCACCTGCTGCTATCCAGTGACCACGGCCTGGTCCTAAGGGGGCCCCATAAGTCTACCCCAAGCCTTCAGAGAAAGAAGACTACATAGCAGTCTAAGCCTTAACTCCCTAATACAGCTCTCCTTGCTTACCTTCCTGCTCTTTAGGCTGGCACTCCCAGCTCCATTGCTTGCACCCAAACTGCTCATCCATGCTTCCACTCTCTACTTCTTACTCTGCTCCCTCTGCCAGAAACCCTCCTCTTATCCTACTGAACTTGTCTTCCGGAGTCAGGTTCCCAGTTCAGCTTGAATGGCCAGCTGATCCTGAAACTTGGCCCCTTTCAACCTCCCAAAAAGCTCTAGCCTCCCTTTTCCTATTCTCAGCCTTGTAGCTCAAGGACATGGGGTCCTGGAAGACCCTGAGGGACTAACACTAGGTCCTACCAAGACAAGAGAACCTTGTGGAATGAAAGCAGAAACTCATTATACTATTGGTTAGACTTGTTCACTGTCCTTGATTCCATAAAGAGGGGAGCAACACTGGACTCAGCAGCACCTTCTTGTCTGTCATGAGGGAAAGTTTTCCCCACAGGCTGGCAAGAGGGAAATCTCAACCTTACCTGGAAGAGTCGTGGCCACAGAAGTATCTTGCAGATCCTGCAAAAATACACCCACATCTACGGCTCGGCGTGTAGGAGGTCTGCGGGCCAAACCAGGCCTCTGCACTGATTGTGGCAGGAGAGGCGTGGCAAAGGTCAGGTTGAGGGAGCTTGTGGGAAAGAAAAGTCACGAAGGAAAGTCAGCTACTGGAGGCCTAGTTTCCCACCTCTCATTTCTCTATCTCCCCTGGTGCTCTCATCTTCTAGAGCACAGCTACCATGCTGTTAATTGGCAGGGAGCAGTATGGTCAGAATCTAGTCAGCACCTTTCCCCCCAAGCCTCTCCTCAACCAACCCTCAGGAGGGGCAACTGCACCTGGTGAGGGAGGAGGCACCAGTATTCCCAGGAGGCTCCGTAACAGGCTCTAAAAAGAAGAAACTGTAAGTTACCCAGGCTCAGGCTAGCCCTCCCTCAGGCCTCCTAAGCCTCTACAGAAAACAGGAGAGAGGGTGGCCATAAGTGTTGTCCAGGGCCTCACCTTGGGAGAGAGGCAGCCCCTGGTCCATCCCTTTCTGAAACTCTGACAGTCTCAGCCTCTGCTTCCTCTTGCCAGAAGTCAGCAGACTTGGAGCCAAGGTTGGGGGGGCGTTGAGCTCAGGAAGTTGCAATTCCAGACTATAAGAATGGAACTAATCTCAGACAGGCCAGGAGGCCACATATGGCTTTTAGGACCCCCAAGAAGGCTTCCTCCTCAGAGCTGTCTAACAGCCCAGCCCCAAGGAGGGAATTCACTGTGCACCTGCCAGGACTGCTTTCCCGGTTGGAGTACTGGACCACCTGCGGTGCTGGCACTGGCTTCACCACTGACTCTGGCATGACCATGGAAGATTCCGGGGCTGTAGAAATAACAAGAGGGTGGGACTGGGAGGGCAAGCTGTCCTGAATAAGGGGATACCATGGGCCGGTGCCTAACTCTGACCAGCAGACCAGTGCTCACTTACCGGTTAATAGGATATTCTCAAGCAGAGTCCGGGGTGTCTGTTCCTTTAGCTGTCCCCTGGTTGAAACGTGGGCCAACCTGCCAATAGACTTTAGGCAAAAGCACTTTGCCTTGAGCTTCCCTCAAGGTGGGCTCAAGAGCAGAGCTAGACCTCAGGGGCCCTGAAGGCAGCACAGCCCTATAGTGGTCAGTGGCTTGGGCACTTACCCTGGCTCTGTGGGACTGCCGCCTGGCTGTTGTCTTTGTTTGGCTCCTCAACCTCAGAGAGAGAGGTGTCTCACGCAGGGATCTCTGGACACTGTACAGAGAGCAGCGGCTCTGAGAATTATGTAGCAAAGGGGAACCAGGGGATGCAGAGACATGTCTTCCTCAGGGATCTTAGCCTGAAGACATTTTCTCTCAGGGCCAGGGCTCCTCTTGTCCTTCCCCGTTCCAAGCTCTATGTTGCCAGGGTTGTGGATGAAAGGGGGCCCAAGGGGTATGGGAAGGGAGAGACTATGACCAGGTCAGAGACAGGGGCTGACGCTGGCAGAAGTAGGGGTTAGCCACACAGACCAGAGGAGTCATTGGAAGAGTACCCATTCCAGCCATTAAAACAACAACCTAAGAAAGATATTTTATGTTTAAACTTGTCGGGGGCTGACAACAATCTCTCCATGGATCACTCTGGCCCTAGTCTCTCCAGTCCAAACCCTCTGATTCGAGAACCACATCAATGTTCCCAGGGCACAGCTGGCACCTCAACGACGTAGGTCTAAAACTTGTCACAAGCCGAAACGGATTTGGCTCAGTGGATAGAGTGCCGGCCTGAGGACTGAAGGGTCCCAGGTTCAATTCCAGTCAAGGGCATGTACCTTGGTTGTGGGCACATCCCCAGTGGGGGGTGTGCAGGAGGCAGCTGATGTTTCTCTCCATGGATGTTTCTGGCTCTCTATCCCTCTCCCTCCCTCTCTGTAAAAAAAATCAATAAAATAAATATTCCAAAAAATAAAAAATAAAACCTGTCACAAATGACTTTCCACTGCCCATAAAGGAACTGCACTGCCTCAGTCTGCCCGAGACAACTACCACACAGCTTGTCACAGCCGTCACCCGCTGGTACCCACCAAGTCAGCCAAATCCCGGTTTCCTAGCAAAGCACCTTTCCCAGTTCAGGCCCCTCTTCCGCCCAGGCTGAGCTCTCCAGCCCCTGATGGGGAAGGAGGGACCACCCGGAAAGTAGTGTAGGGCAGATGCCTCCACACACTCGGGGCTGGTTTGGGAGAGTGGCGTAGAGGGCAGGGCAGAAAGCCGGCTTCTGAGCGCCCCCACCCTTCACTCCCAGGGGCGGACCACCCCAAACGCCGGCACAGCTGAACTCTCGGCGGCCTGGAGCTCCAAAGGGTGGAGCACACCTAGCTGACCCAGGCTCGGATAAGGGAATGGAACCGGTTCTCAGAGCTTGGGCTCTGCAACTCTCTGAGGCTCAGTTTCCTTCTCCAAACTGTCAGCGTCGGATGACGACGACACTCCAACCGCCAGGTCCTCTGGTTGCTCGGTCGCCGGGCCACGCCTTACATACCCAGCCCGAGTGCTCTGACGTCGCCGCGGAGTGGTCGGGGCCTCGGTATCCAGCACGTGTCGCAGCAGCGTACGCGTCGTAGGTTCATTGTCGGAGATGTCGCTGTCCGCCATCCTCTCAGCAGTCAGTCCCCCTCCCAATCGCCGCGGCAGTGGAGGCAGCCACCTTCCCGCCGCCGCATTTGAGCCTACTCTCGCGAGACCGCCGCACAGCTCCACGGGAATTGTAGTTCTAGCCTTACCATTCGGTGGCGAGAGGGCGTGTGCAAAGATGCCTCCACATTAGGAATTTGCAGGCAGTTTTACCTAGGAATGATCCTGGGCAAATGGGTGCAACCAGCCGAGGCCTGGTTTCCTCATCTGTAAGTGGAGGATGATACCCACTTTACAACGGGCTTGAAATGATTTAGTGAGATAAAGTTTAACTCAGGATTTGACACATAGAGCCCTAACCCGGTTTGGCTCAGTGGATAGAGCGTTGGCCGGAGGATTGAAGGGTCCCAGGTTCGATTCCGGTCAAGGACATGTACCTTGGTTGTGGGCACATCCCTGAGGGAGGTGTGCAAGTGGCAGCTGATTGATGTTCCTCTCTCATCGATTTTTCTAGCTCTCTATCTCCCTCCCTCCCTCTCTGTAAAAAAATCAATAAAACAGCCGAGACCGGTTTGGCTCAGTGGATAGAGCGTTGGACTGCGGACTGAAAGGTCCCGGGTTCGATTCCGGCAAGGGCATGTACCTTGGCTGCGGGCACATCCCCAGTGGGGGGCGTGCAAGAGCGATGTTTCTGACTTTGTATCCCTCTCCCTTCTGCTCTGTAAAAAATCAATAAAGTATATTTTAAAAAATCAATAAAACATATTTTGAAAAAAAAAAGATTTGACACATATTAAGTCAGGCCATCAATAAATTGTGGTCACTTATTATTAGAATATCTCTCATTCCCTTCTCCCTCTCAGAAGGTGAGGAGAGACACTTGGGGGAGGAAAAACATAATCTCATTCTATATGAGGTTTGGTCAGATTTGCATTTGTAAAGACCACTCTATCTGTAGGCTCACTATCAAAAAAAAGGTCAATTTGTAGGCTCCCAGGCTAATGGGCTGTTTGTGACCCATCAGAGATGCTTTGATCTCCAAACATGTGCAATTCTGAGGTGAACTTCAGCTCTCAAAAGTTCTGTCAATGCTGGAGATTCTATTATCATATTTTTCACTGATTGACAGCCCCCTCCCCTTTCTTAAACTTTCATGGAAAGTTTTTTTTTTCTTGTGTGTGTGGGGGGATGTCTACCAATGCTTTGTGATAGTTTTTGTTGCACTATTATTTGGTTTATTCCTTTGAAATGTTGAAAATAAAGAGGGCCTGGACCACACAAAGTAGGCTGCTGGTGAAGTTGTCCTTAGGCCTGGAGCCCCGTTCTAACAGTACCCCCTATGCTCCCTGCTCTCCCTTTCCCAGCATCCTTCCATCCCTCTAGGTTATATTTTTATTGGCTGCCTGTGGCAGTATGACCAAGAGGACGGAAATGTTTGGCACCCTTAGCATCTAGATTAACACTTGATACCCAGGAGGTAACAATACACAGGTTGCTGAATGACTGAGCTTTGAGATGATGGAAGATTTACAGTAAGCATCCCAGACTGCCAATGTTCCTAGCTTCTACTCCCTCATCTTTGTACCAGAGTTAGCCACAGCTCTCCTGTCCTGTGAGTCCTGTTCCCCAGTGGTCACAGCTGAAGACAAAGCAAAGGATTTCTAAGCCAGTCACATAAGCATGAATCAAACCAGATATAATCATGGCAGGGACTCCAGACCTTACCCTTCTTTGGGGACTCTGGGGCTCAACTCCAGTTGGGTGACTGCTCTCCCAGTCAACTGCTCCACCCAGACCCTCAAAGAGCCACGTGCATTCTCTCACACACAAAGGTGGTTTGAGATTTGCTGGAGGTCCATATTTTCCAGAGTCTCTTGTGGACATTTAGACACCAAAATCAGGGGGGGAAAATCCTTTTTACAAGCAAGCACATCTCACATCTCAAATGAATACAAGGACATGAGTTCGAGTCACTTTATTTTCCGGCACAAATATAATCCAGCTACCTTTTGGGTAAAGGATTGCGAAAATGAAGCGAAACAGTCACCGATGCAAGGTGAGAGGATGGGCACTAGCTGTGGAAAAGAGAACACAGGTTGGTCCTTTCCCTGTCATCACCCCTTTCTCAATAAGCCACCTGGAATATAACCAAGCAGAAAGATGGTGACTTTTTAAAAACCAAGAACCTCTCAGAGACAAACAGGCACCCTTCAAGCTTCAAAACATCCCACAAACTGTGTCAGGAGCCCCTCCCTTACCCAGAAGCATGGCAGGCACAGTGGCCATTTCCTTCTTGGTCACCACCTGTGCCCAATGCCTGGCACCCAGCAGGCGCTCCATAAATATTTATTGGATGAATGCCAATAATCAGTTAATCAGTTTTTGTAATTCCTTGGATCAATCAGTTCACCAGCCGAAAGTTCATAAAATCAAAATAGGTCAATATGGATGGAACAGGACTAGAATTCTGGGCCAGTCACTGACCCACTGCTCAGAGCAGCGGTGGGCCTATTGCTAGGAGATCCCCACCAAAGGTCACATTCCAGTAGGGAAGAGAGTGCGGTCTCCATGCACAGTATCTCGACACCCTCCCCCAAAGTGTAAGTAGACCGCCCCCCACGCTCTAATAAAATCTATTTTAAAAACTAAAAGTGAATTGGACCTAAATCAGAAACAGAATTGAGAAGAGATTGCCAAACTCAACCCTTGCAGGATCTCATTTACCTTTTCCTTGAGTACAAGGACCATTATCCATGGCTTTGCACATACATTGCCTTCTAAGGTAGAGTTTAAGTTTCTGTAAGGCACTCAACACCTGCATACCTGTTAATAAACACAGAGCTCTCTCCTCCCTCTATAAGTGAAGTCGGTCTTTCGAGTGCCTTTTAAATAATCTTGAAAAGCCCAAAGGTTTGTTGTTGTTGTTTTTAAATATATATATTTTATTGATTTTTTTTTACAGAGAGGAAGGGAGAGGGATAGAGAGCTAGAAACATCAATGAGAGAGAAACATCGATGAGCTGCCTCCTGCACACCCCTCACTGGGGATGTGCCCACAACAAATGTACATGCCCTTGACTGGAATTGAACCTGGGACCCTTCAGTCCACAGGCTTACGCTCTATCCACTGAGCCAAACAGGTTCCGGCGGTTTGTTGTTTTTTAAACCAAAAAAATTCTGTAGTCAGGAATCCACCAAGGTAAGATGAAGTGGGAGAGATTGGGATGCTTTTGTTCCCATTTTCTTGGTTTAACCCAAGGCCCTCCGAGGAGTTGGCCAAGTTCCCTGATCACCACTGGGGCCTCCCTTCTGGCCTCGCCCTTCCCCCAGGGAAAGGCACAGCAACGAGGACACCAGGGCTGCCCCATCTGGCGTCTGAAGGTGACCGAAGCACCGGAGGCCCCGTTGGTGAACACGGTCCCTAAATGATGTAGAATTTGAGTTCTCTGTCTCCCATGCTGTTCTTTTGCTCCTAGATCAGGTGTATAGCACTAGTTACTCGATAGGCATGGGCATATTTGTCATATATTTTTATTCGAGAGAAGAGAGAGGGAGAGAGAGATAGAAACATCAGTGAAGAGAGAGAATCATCGATTGGCTGGCTGTCTCCTGCACGGTCCACATTGGGGTTCAAGCCCACAACTTGGGGACCAGGAATCCTAGGCCAGTATCTTCCCTGACAAGGTCAACCTTTACCTTAACTAGCTTATCTGTCTTTTTTCATCTACATAACATCCTTGAAATGTTTAGGTAACTTGTCACTTACCTTTTTTCAGGCCCCTTGGGGCACAACCTAATGTGTCTGATATCACAGATATCACAAATCACATTCCTTCATTATTATGTTAATTGTTCCTGCACCCACCTACTGTATGTCTATTATTTCACTTTTTATCCAATCCCAGGGGGTTTCCCCCACCCCGACTTTGCTTTCTCCTGCCTCTCTAATGTATCACCAATGGATTGCGTGTTACCCACCTACTTCCCTTCCTTTGATTACAATGTATAAAAACAGATGAGAAACCGCCATTCTCTGGAGCACTATCCCAGTCCCTTGAGATATAGCTTCCTGGCAATTGTCCACAGTTTGGGTCAAATAAACTCACAAAAATTATTTACAGGTTTGAATTTTTTTTTTTTTTTACATTAACAGGTCAAACTTTATATTTACTACTTGTTTAAAAAAAAAAAAAAAAAACCCGGGTTACCCTAACAGGTTTGGCTTGGTGGATAGAGTGTCAGCCTGCGGACTTAAAGGTCCCAGGTTCAATTCCAGGCAAGGGTATGTATCTTGGCTGGCGGGCACATCCCCAATAGGAGGTGTGCAGGAGGCAGCTGATTGATGTTTCTAACTCTCTATTCCTCTCCCTTTCTCTCTGTATATATATATATATATATATATATGTGTGTGTGTGTGTGTGTGTGTGTGTGTGTGTGTGTATTAAAACAACAACAACAGTGGGTTCATGAAGTGAGGGAAGGAGTCAGAGATTGGCAAGGGCTGGACCATGTGAGGTCTCACAGGCTCTGAAAGGGAGTTTGGACATCATTCTAAGTGCAGTAGGCCACTGGAGGGATTTAAGCAGAGGTAGTACGTAATCATATTTTCTTTGGCAGAACATGAAGAACAATTCAGGGGAGGCACCATTGGAAGTAGGGAGATGTGTGACGTGATCTTGCCTTTCTCCAGAAGTGACAAGATAAAAGGTGGGGTGACAAGATAAAGGACAGTAGGAGGAAAGAAAGCCATGCATTCAGATATGTTTAGGGAGTATAGAGGATTAAATGTAGGTTAGAAGTGATTTTATGTACTGGAAGGTAGAGGTTTTTTATTTTGTTAATCCTCACCTAAGGATTTTTCCATTGATTTTTAGAGAGAGTGGAAGAGAGGGAGAGACTCACTTCCAGTGATTGCCTCCTGTCCCTCCTGAAGGCCCTAAATGCTGGGGATTAAGTCTACAACTGAGATACATGCCCTTTACTAGAATCGAACCCGGGACCTTTCAGTTCTCGGGCGCCGATCTAACCACTGAGCAAAACCAGGTAGGGCCAGAAGGTAGAGTTCTATTGAATATAATAATATTCAGTGTTCTGTGCAAAAGGAAATTATATCGATTTGTACTCTCACCAATATATTTTTTTTCTTTTTTAAAATATATTTTATTGATGTGCCCTCGAAACCAAGGTACATGTCCTTGACCAGAATTAAACCCGGAACCCCTCAGTCCACAGGCCAGTGCTCCATCCACTGAGCCAAACCGGTCAGGGCTCACCAATATCTTTTGAGCAAGGTAGGTATTGAGACAGATGGGAGTAGAAACCTATCAGTAACTGTGTGACAATGAAAATACATAATGTATATAATGAGATTTTGCTAAATTTTATCTCTACTACACATATTACATAAACATTTAATCATAACAAAGCATGTATTTGTTACCATTGTATAAATGATTCACCCAAATGAATGTACACCTTTCACTATGGGCTACACATACCAGAGAATGTATTTCTGAATTTGAAGGATTCAAGTGATGGACATCAGCTGCATAGGCCAGGAGGGATGGGACAGTCTTCTTTGTTTTTGGGGGGGGTTAGGGGGGAAAGTCTCCTTAATGGGTCTGTGAAACTCTTTCTCCCCACATTGACCTGTATTTTTCTACATTTTAAGCAAAGAACAACAAAATACTAATGATAACAGTAGTAGTAATAACGTTAACTTGGAATGTTATTGTTTTCTTTTGCAAACTTCTAAATGCCCAATCTATTTTGTTTTTACAGCAAATGATTACAAATAATATATACTAGGCTTCAATTTCATACCCATGGTGTGTAATCAGGGAGAGAGAAAAAAAAAGAGGAGGAAGAGTCAGGATAAAGGTGAAGAAGAGCAAGAAGTAGGGCAAAGGGGGAACTCAGCAAAGGAGGCCTGGGTGCAGGTAATTCCCCTGGAGGACTGCCTGGCCTCTCTCCTAGTTTTCTACAGCTTCTCTTGCCCTTTAGAATATTTCCCAATAGAAGTCGAGGGAGGAGGGAAGTTTGTTACAATGCAAATCCTGTCCATCCTTTTCTTTAACACCCTTCAACAGTTCTCAGTCGCTTGCAGAATAAAATCCCAAATCTTTATATGGCCCAATTTGGAATCTTTAAACCACTTCTGCTACCCCAGCCGCCACCTTCCAAGCGCTTTAAGAGCAGAACCTAGCCCTAGCTGGTTTGGCTCAGTGGATTGAGCATTGGCCTGCAGAATGAAGGGTCCCAGGTTCGGTTCTGGTCAAGGGCACAGGCCAGGGTGGTGGGCTCAGTCAGTCCCCAGTTGGGGGTGGGGGGCAGCCGATCAATGAGAGAGAGAAAGAGAGAGAGAAAGAGAAAAAGAGAGGGAGAAAGGAGTCTATCTTCTTCTTGCCTTATGGACTAGTTCCCGGGGCAAGAACTGGCTACTCCTTCCTACCCAACCTTTTCCCGTTTTTTTTTTTTTTCTTTCTGTGCCTCCACTTCCCATTTTTTCTCCGTCCAGTTAATTCCTGTGGGTCGTTTATGTCTGTCATTAGACATTCATTCACTTCTGTTATCCAAAAGTCGGGCCCTCAACACCAGTCTGTCTGGTTCTTGCGAGGTTCCCAAATCCCGGCACTGTGATTGGCACAATAGGCACCTATTGGTCACTGTTTCGGTCAATAAATGAGTGAGCGGCTGTGTCGGAGGAGAGTCCCAACGAAGAGAAAAAGGATATTAAGGTCGTAAGGGGTGCCGTGGCCCAGGTCTGGCTAATCTCCTGCAGGAATGCCGCCGCCTTCGCCTTCGGCCAGCAGCAACACCTCGCCCTAATCCTGGTCCACAGTAACCCAACCTCTCCTATGGGCGGCGCTCCAAGCCGCAGCCACTTCGTTCAACGCAAGGCATTGCGGAACTTGTAGTTTCCGTTGGTATATGCCCAAAGCGCTTGCGCATCGGAGGAGAGCGCGCCGTCCGACCCCCATCAGGGTTTAGTGTTTTTTAAAAGAGAGATCCAGGCGACAGCGTTCCAACCGAATACACCTCTTTAGTCCACTCTGATTGAGCCAGCTCTGGAAAGAATCTCTTCTACGGGGGCCGTGGGGGTTCCCTGAAAAGCGGCCGGAATAAGCACACCCCGCCCCGGAAGTAAGAGGCTTCTGGCGCGGTGCATTGTGGGGGGCGTAGTCCTCCTTCTCAGGCGGTCCTTCGCGGCGTCCCCGGGGCCGACTCCCGAGCGCAGGCGGGCGGCCTGGCGGGCTGCGCGGCGCGGGCCGGCGGGAAGCATATTCTGGGCACGGGGTGCCGGGCAAGCCGGCCGCGCCGAACGGCAGTAGTGGGAAGCCACCCAAGGCTTCGCGCGGCGCCGCCCGTCGAGGGGCGGGCGGCGGCAGACAACCGGGCCGTCGAAGAGTTCAGGAGGCCGGTGGGCCGGGCCGCGCGGCGCAGCCATGCCAGGCTTTACGTGTTGCGTGCCGGGCTGCTACAACAACTCGCACCGGGACAAGGCTCTCCATTTCTACACGTTTCCCAAGGACGCTGAGCTGCGGCGCCTCTGGCTCAAGAACGTGTCTCGTGCTGGCGTCAGTGGATGCTTCTCCACCTTCCAGCCCACCACGGGTCACCGTCTCTGCAGCGTACACTTCCAGGGCGGCCGCAAGACCTACACGGTGCGTGTCCCCACCATCTTCCCGCTGCGCGGCGTTAACGAGCGCAAAGTAGCACGCAGACCCGCGGGGGCCGCAGCCGCCCGCCGCAGGCAGCAGCAGCAGCAGCAACAGCAGCAGCAGCTGCAGCAGCATCCACCGCCGCCGTCAGCCTCGACTGCCCAGACCGCCCAGCTGCAGCCGAACCTGGTGTCTGCCTCTGCGGCTGTGCTCCTCACTCTTCAAGCGGCTGTGGACAGCAGCCAGGCTCCTGGATCCGTGCAGCAGGCACCCACTACTCCCAGCGGAGATGATGTGAAGCCCATCGATCTGACAGTGCAAGTGGAGTTCGCGGCCGCAGAGGGCGCAGCCGCCGCAGCTGCCGCGTCGGAGCTAGAAGCTGCCACCGCCGGGTTGGAGGCTGCCGAGTGCCCTATGGGCCCCCAGTTGGTGGTAGTGGGGGAAGAGGGCTTCCCTGATACTGGCTCCGACCACTCGTACTCGTTATCGTCAGGCACCACGGAGGAGGAGCTCCTGCGCAAGCTGAACGAGCAGCGGGACATCCTGGCGCTGATGGAGGTGAAGATGAAGGAGATGAAGGGCAGCATCCGCCACCTGCGTCTCACTGAGGCTAAGCTGCGCGAAGAGCTCCGGGAGAAGGATCGGCTGCTGGCCATGTCTGTCATCCGCAAGAAGCACGGAATGTGAACGGGTCCCCCTGGGACTCCCGGGGCCCTGCCAGCCCAGGAGGCCTGCAGGCTGCCATTGGGAACTCGTCTATACTCCTGGGACACTGGTTGACTGTACTGAGGCTTAGGGCAGCTGGACTATTGCTGGTGACCTGGCACCCTCTTGTTTCCTCTTGAAGTCTGGGACCTTGGAATCTGCTCTGGTGACACCAGCAATTAATGACTTTGTCTCCTCCCACATCCCATCTCCAGTTAATATTGTGGGTTCTGGTTAAGCAGAGGCTTAGGAACCACTGAACTTGAAACTTACTCCATAGGGATGCAGGTGGGATGCCCAAGGACTGTGGTTTTGGGAAGACAACACCTTGAGGTTTGCCAGCAATCAGAGACAACTCTTCTGTGTGTAGTGATAAGGGAGCCAAGTGACATCAGTTCTCCTTTTCATACTTTTCTTTCCCAGGTGCAGCCTGTGATTCTGATGGGAGCTGGCAGATCTGTGCCTCTGCCTCCTAGGACTTCCCTCTCCAGGAGGCCATAGGAAATCTAGGTGACTTGCTGATGGGGATCCAGCTTGCCAGGGACTTAGGTTTATCTTGTTATGTTTGCTACTGGTTACAAATTCTATTTTCTGTACAATTAGTCAGACTAAAGTTTTCACTGTGTTTGTTTGGCAAAATGAATTAAACAGAAGGTAAGGTTTTTACTTGGGTTTCGAGGTTTTATTTTTATAAGGATTCAGCTGAGTGGCTCTGAAAGATGGGGGAAATAGACCGAGGCCTGGTCTCAAGAAACAGGCTGGTTCTGGGAGCGGAGATGCTCTCTCCATAAAGGAGTCCTAAGCACATGGACCCTGTGGCCTTTTAAGTTCTTCACAGACTTACGGGCTCAGCTCCTGCTAGTTTGGAAACTTGCATAAAATGGTCCCAGTTTGTCCATGGGTGAGCAGCCTGTGTCCTTTTAACAGAAAGAAGGAGCAACTGAGAACTAAACTGAATTGTGACAATCTTAATTCTCTGAGGGTTTTGAATTCCCAGGTTATCAGCTGGGGTTGAATTTTGCCCACCATTATAGCCCTTAGGTCTAGTACAGTGTCTAATACATATAGGCATTCAATTACTCAAATCAGTGAAGACCACAGTTGGAACCAGCTGAAGCGCTTGCAGGCACAAGGACCCTTGTGCAAATACCTTTTGCCTTGGTACTCTCAGTATGAATTATCCATACAAGCTTTAAGGAGCAGGATTTGGGATTTGTGACCTCTTGACTCATTTTCATGGCTGTTTCCATCTTTCTTAAGATTGGGTATTATAGGGGTCAGATAACATTTGTATCTATAGCTCCAAGTAATTTTGCTCAAACACAGTAAGGAAAAGCAAATGCCTCTAAAGCTAGCACTGTTTACTAACAGGGCAGAAATGGACAATTCTTGAGCTCCATAAAACCATTCCCTTCTCTTTAACTTATGGACAAAGCCACTTGCCTGGAGACTTTCCCTTTGGCTGTGAACTGAAAGGACTCTAAAATGTTCCTCAGTCCCTGCTCTTCTCTTTGGCACTGACTTGAGAAACAAGTTTTTGATGGGGAGGCAGAGTGGGCATAGGTTGTGTGGGTGCCTGGTTGGGGAAGAGACTGGATCTCTGCCTTTCTAGGTGTCTGGCTAGTAACAAGGTGGTGGAAGCACAGCAGTGCCCTTTGAGGCCAGCTGGAACTGAAACCCTTTGCCTTCAGCTATTGGCCAGTCTCTCACATGCCCTCACTCTTCCACTAGGAGTGAGGGATTTCCCAGGCTCAGACCATGCTCTGTATTATATCTTCTAGCTCCATTTTGTTGAAGAGACTGAACCCTGTTTCTGCTTTGGCTCATACGAACCTCTCAGCAGCACTCCCAGGAAAGTGTAATGGCCAGGACTTTGGTCTCTGGAGGTTATGTGTGCATAGTATTTTTGCTTCTTGGGAGGACAGCTCAGAGCAAAGGAGGTCCCAGATGCACCACAAGCAGGGCAATGTAGAGTTCTCACTGGCTGAGTAATAAGCATGAGGCAAAGTAGTACAGATGTGGAATTTAATAAGCTTGGCCTAGTGATTACCAGCCATCACTAGGAGGGTGGAGTGGGGTCGGTGAAGGTTCAAAACTCTTCTGGAAGAACTGGAGTACTGGGAGATCTCTGGCCTGGAGAGAAGGCATGGAGCTGCCAGGGGAAGGAAGCCTTGTAGCTATTTCCCTTACCTATGCCTCCTTCCCTCCCCGCCCTGGTTAACTAGGGCATTTCCACCAACCTGCCTGCCCCAGAGGCTGGCCTGCCATGTTTGTGTTGCCCAGGAAACAACTAAAATAGGCGTTGAAAGGAAAGGGCAATCTGGTCATTTAAGTCACGGGGAAATTTGGGTTGAGCCAGTTACTTCTCTTTTCTCATTAATAAAAATTAAACACTTAGTTGTCTGTACAAAAAAAAAAAATGTCTTAGAGACTTCAGTTGTACAAGTCTAAGAGAAATCTTGTCTGCACCTGAGCCCCACTTAAGGAACATTTGAGTATAGCCCAAAGAGAAAGTCTTGCCTTCTCGAAAGCCGCTTCGGGTCCGCAGAGTGGTGGGCAGGCTGCAGAAGCTATGGATTCTGCCTCAGGCTAGCCTTGAGCACCTCTCCGAGCACTAAAGAGGAGGGGGGTTCCCGAGCGGAAACAGCGCGGGGCCCTGGGAGGGACGGCTGGGCCAGGCTGGGGCCAGGCTGAGATCTCATGAAGGCGTGGCCAACCCTAGACAGCGGCGCAGGGTGGGGTCGGACCAGCTGGGACCTGGTGACAACAAGCCCTGACCCTTGCCTGGCGCCAACTTCGGGTGTTCCAGAGGCTTCCGCTAGACCACAATTCTCAGGGGCTTGCCCCAGCAGCCGCCCTCCCTGGCTTAGCCTCACCTCCCGCGCTGCGGTCCGTGTCTGGGCCTCGGCGCATAGCACGCCGGGAACTGTAGTTTTCTATGGGAGTACCTATGCCCGAAAGGAGCGCGGGGAGGACTGCGTTTCCCAGAGTGCAGCGGGGCTGGCGAGGGAAGGTAGGGGGGAAGGGACAGTCGGTCGCCGACCGCGCTGGGTTGCCGCCGCCGCTGCCGCCATCGTGCCAGCCCCACGGGTGAGTGTCGGGGTTAGCGTGCCGGGGCGGGGGCTGGGACGCAAGAGCCGCTCTCCGGGTCGCCTGGAGCCTCCGCTGCGAGTCCCCGGGCGGCCCCTCCCCTCCTCCCCCCTGGCGGCCCGAAGCCGCGCGGGGCCGGGGCCATGTGTCGCGCGCGACTCCGCCTCCCGCCGGTCCTCTGAGGCGGCGGCTGGGGGAAATACCGAGACAACCAGGCTTCTATCCAGGCGGTACCGTGCACATGGCGGGAGCACCCGACTGCGCTAGGATGGGGTCTTTTTCTCTTGTCCAGACTCAGATGGGTCTCTTCGGGCCCCGCCCAGTCTGGCCTAACTCGGCCTGCCCAAGTCCCGAAAGTTCTGCAGGCTGGTCAATGGGCCGACCCCAGCCCCACGTCCTGCTACTCACCTGCGAAGGATCCGGAGATGGGCAAGCATTCTCCAGCCCACTACGGAGTCAGCATTGGGTAAGGGCGCCCGTCTGCTGCAGCCCGGGCTTAGGACTCTTAACTTTGTACCCGACCGGCCTGGCTGGGATGGAGGATGCTTGTCTACAAGTCCGCTGGGAGTGCACGAAGCCTAACTCCCCCTCCCAACTCTGGAACTCATCCGTAAGTTCTGCATGGAGGGGACAGTCAAGTAATCTGGAGTTGGAGGGAGTTTCACGTGGGACTTCACTCCTGATCAGCCTTGTAAGATCTGGCGGCAGGTCCAGGTTGGATGGCTCAGCCCCCGCCCTTCTCTCTCTCAGTGACCAGGTTCCAGCTCTGATGGGCTGGCCAGCCATGTTAGTGGAGGAAGGAAGCCAAGGAGGTGAGGTTGGATGTCTGAGCCTCCAGCACATTGTCAGACCTCCTCAGCACAGCCTAATCCTTATACCTGCCCCTCCCAGAGTTATGTGCCCTTCCTCTCACAGAGGAGAATGATTCCATAAGAATGGCAGTGATGAGGTGGAATTCAAAGAAGGGGGAAGTAGAACCCAGTGCCAAACAAGGAACTGGACTGGAAACAACATTGGGAGTGAATCACATTTGGGCTGTGGGGCTCAGATACAGACTCTGTGAGGCCTTCTGAAGCTTGGGTAGCAGACCTAGAGCTGAAAGCTACAGAAAGTCAGATTTCACTCACTTGAGTTCTCTCTTCCCAGCTGCTGGATTGATTTGTGAGCAGGCAGTAAATTGGTTGGGGTTTAGGAAATTGCCCTTGATGGCTTCAGTGACCCCTTGAGTCCTGGGAGAAGGGGAGAATCTAGCCATTGAGTAGTCCTCTGATAGGCTTTGTAAAGGTACTTCTGATTGAATAGTTATATAATGGACCTGTCCAGAGAAGACTATGGGATTTGGGGAAGACACAACTTGTCAAGTCTTGATTCCTCTGACCCAGTGTGGCCTCTGGGCCACAGTTCTCTTAGAAGAGTTGAATTAGGCCCATGGAGCAGAAGGTCTCCTCCATCTCTGGACTCTCCCTCCCTTCCAAGTAATTTTTTTCTGATCATTAGGCTTTAGCCTTGGAAGTTTCCTGCGGTTGAATTGCTCTATCTAGTCATTCTCTCTGGTTAGGGAGGACAGGCAAGGGTTAGACTTCTCTGAACTCAGTCTTCCCAGTCCACCTCCCAGCACATGAGCACAGGGAAGTTAGGTTTATTCAGCAGGTTCAGGAGTGGCCAGTGGATGTGGGCAACAGAGGGACTACCCACAGGACACACGTAGGATCAATGTGGTGGAATTTCTTATTGCTAAAAGTAGTTGTTTCATAACTCTCTACATCAAGCTTGTTAGAGCCCTCTGGCCGTGAGTTTGACATGCTTGTTCTACATTGTCTGGATTAGTTCTTTCTAGGACAAGTTTCAGGTGAGCTGGGCTTGAGGCTATGAGTTAGTTTTGCACATTTTGAAGGCCCTGGGTGGCTTGATCACAAGAGTTTTCTACAAGGTCAAAAAGATACTGTTCTACTCCAAAGTTGTATGGAAATAGGAATTCAGGTCCCTCCCTCTCATTCCAGTCCATTTAGAAGTTCCGTATAACTTCTGTGTCTGGAGTCAGTACATTATTGCTAGGCATCTTGATCCCCCAGAAGCCCCTGACCTTTCTGGAACTTGGCAAGCCATCTGGGTCTCAGAGATAAGAGAAAAACCTTGAGGTTCTCCAGAATGATTCTGCATCTTCTATTCTTTTTATTTCAGAGAGTGGAAGGAAGAGGGAGATAGACACAGTGATGAGAGAGAATCATCATTTGGTTGCCTCCTACTTGCCACCTACTGGGGATCGAGCCGCAACCGGGCATTTGCTCTGTGAATCAAACCCATGCTCAAACACTGAGCCACACCCACTGAGCTGCATCTTTATTGTCTGATTTGGAAAGAGGCCTGGCACAGTGCATTTGGGATATGTCTACAAAAGCATGGGGGCATGGTGTGAGGATGACTGGGTTCTGAATCAGCTCAAAACTAGTTTCCTAGGTGGCGTGGAGCCTTCCTCTCCACTCTGAGCCATGTCTCACTTTATCCTGTTGTCTGTATAGTTGGTGGATGGGATGGGATGAGTGATTTAAGAGATTGGAGGATTCTCAAATCTTAGAACTGGAGGGCACCTTATACATTAAAAAAAAAATTATAGGATTCATTTACTGAGGCATTATCTTCCTTGAAATTATTTTTTTCTCCTTTATCACTAATGGTCAGTTTTATTCAGCAACCATTCTTTGGGCCCTTTCTGTGTGTCAGGCTCTGGGCTGAGACTGGACGTAGAAAAATGAATCCTGGCCAGTCTTGGTGAAAGGGTAATGCTGTTTTGTGCTGAGGACTAAAGTGAAGGGACCTACAGGGGCTCTTGGCCCTGCACAGAAGAGGGGACTTCTGAATGATTAGAGCACTAAAGAGGAAAGGTGGTTAGTGAGTCCAGTCCTTCAGTACACAGAGCAAGGTATGCCTCCAAATGGTGGGCCCAGGAAGGTCTGGGGTCTCTTAGGCGAAGCTAGGACTCCTTTAAATTGCTACAGCTGTTGAATCTACTTGCTGTCTTCTACAGCCTGCTCTTCAATCCCTTAGTTCTCTGCTGGTAGTCTGCCAGTGCCTGGGAGTTTCACCAGCTTTTTGTTCTCTGCGGCCTTCCTATTATCCCCTGCCTGGAGACTGGGTTTCACTGAGACCCTCTCAGGCCACTTTTATTAAAATGCCCAGTGCTCCTGGAATGGTACCTATCAGGACATCTTCCCCGAGTGAGACAGAGGCACCTCCCAGAATGAAAGGGAATAGTTCTTTCAGGGAGTGAGAGGGGTGGATCCAAAAAGATTTCCGCAAGATGGACATTGAAATGAAAATTGGGCAGGATTTCTATGGTTTGGGGTTGAGCTGCACCTCTTTTTTTTTTTTTTTAAATATATTTTATTGATTTTTTACAGAGCGGAAGGGAGAGGGATAGAAAGTCAGAAACATCGATGAGAGAGAGACATCGATCAGCTGCCTCTTGCACACCCCCACTGGGGATGTGCCCGCAGCCAAGGTACATGCCCTTGCCAGAATCGAACCCGGGACCCTTCAGTCCGCAGTCCGACGCTCTATCCACTGAGCCAAACCGGTCTCGGCTGAGCTGCACCTCTTAATGGGCTTTTTTCTATCCTTAAGTTAATATTTTCTAGTGGGCAGTTTGAGGAAGCTTGTGTTTTGAATTGAATTTTAGTTGGCTACTCCTTCCCCAGCATTGCGATTCTGTGATTTTCTTGCTTTGACCATATGTGGCAGGAATTCTTGACTCCCTCCCTGAGGGAGACAGCAGAGTGTGGGTTATCCCTGGAATAACTTCCAGGCCTTGGTGATATTCTGGTCAGCACCCTGACCATCAGTTCTGTATGGCACCTTCCCTCTTCTCATCCTATCAACCGGAATGTGTCTTCCTCAAAAGAATCCTTTGTTTAGGTCTGGCTGTGACGAGGGAAGTGTCTTAGTGGGCAGGGGAAAGACATGCAAGAGGGTCAGGCTCTGCTCACTGACCCCAGGGCTTCCATCACTGGTTGATGGAGAACTTCCTGTGACTTCCCTGGGCCTTATTCCTTAGTTGTTGCTGTTACCTGCTTGGTGCAAATTCCCAGAGCTCTGGTCTGGAGAGGGGCCTACCTGGAGAAGGAGAACCCCCTTCAGGAGAGGAATGTTTCCAAGGTGCCTGGGAATTGAGAGCTGTTTGCCTCAGTAAACTGGGATAATTCTGGAATGCTTGTCCCTTAAAGATTCAGATAGGCCATCGGAGCTACTGGATCCCACCAGGGCAGAAACTGCTGCCAGTGGAAGCATGTCTGTGTATAGAGACATAGGTACCACTTGCAGAGATAGTTTCAGGCCCAGGAGAATGGAAGTTTTCACTTGTTTCTATGATGTAAACCTGCTTTGACAGCTAAGCGTGCACTCAGTGGCTTTCTGTCCTGAGGGACGTGGAACTTGCTGATTTCAGAGGAGAGAAAAAGGCGTAGGCTCCATTCCTGACCACCTCATTTTGCTACCTGTATGCTTTTTGTTATTTGGCCTTGGCTTGCGGCTGTTCCAGTCTAGGCCAATTTTGTGGACATTTTAATGCTGGCTATGCCAGGGGACCTGTGCAGCCTTGAATTTGTTCTTAACCTCTTGGTTTCCTTGTCTGCAGAGCGATGTTAACCATACCAGCTCTAAAGGCTCGACAGTAAACACACACAACTGTTTGGCTAACAGGAGGCATTCCCTCCACCATCCTGGAGACTCTACGTCCATCCCTACTACCCTGCTTATCTCAGTCATAGAATGTCACAATGGTATTGGCCAGGTAGGGTGGTGGCAGACATGGTCACTTAGGTGCTTCAGTCCACACTGGGGGAGCCAAGTTCATGTGTACCTAACCAGCAAGTTCATAGATGGGAGCTGATGGGGTCAGGGGCCCCAGAGAACTCTGAGCCTCCTTGAAGATGGGAAGCTACTCGGGGACTGAGTAAGTAAGTGCAGAGCAGAGACCAGAATGCAGGTCTCAGATTCAGCTGCGGGATTAGCCAGGGCAAGCTGAAGGAGCCCTCCCTCTGGAGGAAAAGGCCATCTGGGTGCTGGGGACACCTAGATCTCAGCAGGGGTCTGCTCTAAAATGGGTTTTGTCTTGGCCAGCCATTGGGGCACTTGACCTTGGCTAATTTCTCTCTAGACTTCAGGCAGGGGAGTGGTGACAAGGCAGTTGGCAGTCCTAGGTCAAGGCTTCTTTGCTCTTGAACTAGTGTTCACCTGGAACCTGACAGTGACTCTTTATCCTTAATTGATTACCCTTAACATGCCACAATTATTGATGAGGCGACACCATGAGGGAGAGGAGGAGGAGGGGCAGGCTAGAGGCCAGGCCTTTGAGCATGGGGTTGTGTGCCTGCTGTTTAGCCACAGCTGTCTTTCAGGTGACTGACCAGGAACTTGAGAGTGAGAAGAGGGAGTTCGGGCCTAGCCCCACTTGCCACACACCTGACAACTAGGACAGAAAATGTAGGTGGAGGGCAAGTGGGTTACTTGGCCACTTAAAATTGAGCAGGTTTCACCCAGAATTCCTCCAGAGAAGGGCTGGCCTCAGCCCTGCCTCCTACACATTCGCAAACTTAGTTTTTGAGGGCCGAGCCAGGCACCATGAGAATAGGGATACCCTTTTCGGGGACACAGAGCATAAGCAAATATAGGGTGAGGCAAAAATAGGTTTACAGTTGTGAGTATGTGAAATAGTTTATTCTTGTATTATTTCCCATACAAACAAGAAGATCTACTTTTGCCCCACCCTGTATGTAAGTGTGACAATCGCATGCAGTGACAAGTTCTAAGGAAGTAATACCGGATGGTGAAGTGAGTACCAGGGCAGCTATTTTTGGCTGAGTGGTGAGGGTAGGTATCTATGAAATGTCACTAAGAAGTGACATTTCTACTGACACATAGGTGAGAAGGAGCCAGGCACATGAAAATTAAGGGAGGAGAAGAGTGATCCAGGTAGAAGGATCAACAGTTGCAAACCTGTAGGGTGAGAACAGGCTTAGTATGTTCCAGAAACAAGAGAATACTGAGAGGCTGTAAATGGAGGGTGGGGGGAGGTGAGGTGAGGTGTCAGTGGCAGGAGACAAGGTTGGACAGCTGGGAGGGCAGGTCACCCATCGCAGGATAAGTTGTCAGTGGAGGGCCATAGGACAGGATACACGGCACCCCTCACCATGAAATCAGAGGGGCAGCTTATTCCTGAACTGGAGAGTGGACACCCTGCACTGTCTTCCTCTCTGGTGCAGTACACTGCATTTTCCCCCTCCCCCTGTAATTCACGGCTATGCTTTGGGTCCTAGATGTTTAAACCAAGGTTGACTGTCAGTTCCACCTGTTGAAGGAGTCCTTCCCAGCCTGTGTGCTCCAAATCTGTTTAGGGCTTGGCAGAAAGTAGGTGTGAGTCATGGCCGCCATTGGCCTGGAGTCCCAGGACCTCACTATGAGTTCAGCACATCTGCTGGCATTCCTTGCAGGTCTCAGTAGTGGGCCCTCAAGCATGTGAGCAACTTTCTGTGTATCAGTCTGGAGTTAGTGAAGTCCTCTTCCTCATCATTCCTGCCCCAGTCCCTTACCCAGGTTTAGGTTGGCCATGGATCTCTGCTTTGCTGAGATAGTAGAACAGGGTTGTGATTTTGAAGGTTTGGGAAAACAGATCATCCATAAAAACACCTAGTGTTTAGTGTGGAGATCTGCCTGGTGCCTTTGTTTGGAGGCAGAAGTCTTGCTTCAGGCCTGCAACCTGACTGAGAAAGCCAAGGTCAGAGATCGGGGCTTTAGCCCTATGTGCTGTTCATTTTTATCTTCAGAGCAGTTGTTGCTGGAAGTCCTGCCTCTCGAGTCCACTGGTTCCATCCGATTCTACCATCTGTTAGGTTAGTGAACTTGAGCAAGTTACAGTTAGCTAATCTCACTGAGCCTCACTTTGCTCATCTCTAACAGGGGTGTTGACTGTGGGTGTTAGGGATAAGTGCATGTAAAGCCCTATGCACATTTCTATACCTGATACCCATTAGTGAAAAGGAGATGTTTCTTTTGGGCACTGCTATTTCAAGTTTTGTCCCTGGAAATACTGACTCAGAATTTGAGGATAAAAATAAAGTTTTTCTGTTGCCTGAAGGGATCCCCTGAGCCAGTGGTTTTAACTTGGGGTCTGTGACTGAACCTCAGGGAGATTTATTGGGAGAGGGTCACGGTTTTTGAGAGGTTCTTGGAAGGTCTTTGCACCCACAGAGACCTGACAGTCAGTGAAGGCTGATGCTCAGTGGGCAAGAGGTCACTGAGGTCATTTCTGCTCCTTGAGGAGCCTGGCCTCGGTCAGCCTGAAGACTGTTGGCATGGTCAGCGGCTCTCTTGAAAGAGCTGTAGGAGAAGCTGTCATGAAGGTCAGTCCCTATCTGATGTGAGGCTGCCTCTAAGCCTTGGCATTTTCTTTCTTTCCAGGCTGTTCTTTCTTCAATAACTGTATTAGAAACAAGGTTTAGGGTTACTGACCATCCTGGTGAACATCCTCCCTGCCTGGTCCAGACCCTTCCCTTGTGTTGCATGGAGATGGGAGGGAAGCTCTGCGCCCTGCTTCTTTTTCTGGATTTAGGAATGCTGGCTCTCGGCCATGAGTTGAAAGCTTTGTGGGAGATTTAGAATCAGAAACTATAAGTCCTGCAATTCGCTGGGCCAACCTCTGTCCAGGAGGTTGGGGGTCCAGTAAGGTTCTTACTGGAATCCTCACAGCCCAGTGCTACAGTATTTAGGTGGAGGATTGTTTAGGTCAGGAGTTCTGCTTGGCATTTTTAAATTAAAGGTCTCAATCCACATAATTGTGTTTTTTTTTAAAATTATATATAAAAAAATTATGTGTATATATATATCTCCTAGCTAATAAAGTGGGAATATGTTAATTGACCATCACATCCTCACAAAGATGGTGGCGCCCAGTCCCCTCAGCCCTGTCTCATCCAGCCTCAGTCCCCCAGTCCCCTCAGTCCCACAGGAGAAGACAGTTGGGGGTGATCGGACTGGCACGGGACGGCAGTTGGGGACAATCGTGACAGTAGGGAAGCAGTTAGGCATCAATCAGGCCAGCTGGAGAGTGGTTAGGGGGCTCAGCCTGGCAAGCAGAGTGTTTAGGAGCCAGCAGTCCCAGATTGTGAGAGGGATGTCCGACTGCCAGTTTAGGCCTCTGCAGGATCGGGCCTAAACCAGCAGTCGGACATCCCCTGAGGGGTCCCAGATTGGAGAGGGTGCAAGCTGGGCTGAAGGATGCCATTACCCACTCCCCTCATGCATGAATTTCATGCACTGGGCCTCTGGTTTAGATATATTTCTTTATTGATTTCAGAGAGGAAGAGAGAGAAAAACATCAATGATGAGAAAGGATCATTGATTGGCTGCCTCCTGCACACCCCCTACTAGGGGTCAAGCCCACAACCCAGGCATGTATGTGCCCTTGGCTGGATTCGAACCTGGGATCCTTCAGTCCATAGGCTGATACTTCATCCACTCAACTAAACTGGCTAGGGCAGTGGTTGGCAAACTCATTAGTCAAGAGAGCCGCAGTTTGCCGACCACTGGGCTAGGGCTATATTTTTATTGATTTTAGATAGGAATTGAGAAGGGGCAGGGGAGAAAGAAAATCATTGATCGGCTGCCGAGACCGGTTTGGCTCAGTGGATAGAGCGTCAGACTGCAGACTGAAGGGTCCTGGGTTCGATTCCGGCAAGGGCATGTACCTTGGCTGTGGGCACATCCCCAGTAGGGGGTGTGCAAGAGGCAGCTGATCGATGTTTCTCTTTCATCGATGTTTCTGACTTTCTATCCCTCTCCCTTCCGCTCTGTGAAAAATCAATAAAATATATTAAAAAAAAAAAGAAAGAAAGAAAATCATTGATCGGCTACCTCCTGCAAGTCCCACACTGAGGTTGGGGTCTGAAACTTGGGCATGTGCCATGACCAGGAATCGAACCCATGACCTGCTGGTTCATAGGTCGACACTCAACCACTTAGCCAGCTGACTGGGGTCCACATAGTTTTGAAGGTTTCTTCTCACACTTCTGGAAAATCCTGAGCTGACCTGGGTGTTGATATGGTTTGCCCATGGAGTTGGAGCTCAACATTGGAATCTGGGAAGGAGTTTATTCCAGAATATGTGGAGATCTGAATACTGACTTGCAGGAAGAGCAGAGACTGACCAGGCAGATGAGGGGAGGGAAGACAATACAATGGCCAGGCACTTGGTGAGTTCTGGTGTATTTGTGTGTGGAGCTGGATTTAGGTAGGAAAGACTGGCTAGAGAGGCAGGGACAGGTGTGGCTGGCCACCTGTGTTGCTTGGGGATTTGGCCTTTAATTCAAAGGCTAGGGTGTTGCTATAGGGGAGGGACATGGCCAGCTTTGTTGTTTAGAGGTCAGGATGCAAAGGAGCAGAAAGAAAGGCACTGACCTTGCCCAGCTGGGTGTGGCTCAGTGGTTAAGGTTAGACACAGGACCCAGAGGTCACTGGTTTGATTCCCAGTCGGGGGATATGCCAGGCTTGTGGGCATGCAAGGGGCAGGTAATCGATCATTCTCTCTCATCATTGATGTTCTGCCCCTCTCACTTTCTCTCTGAAATCAATAAAAATATATATCTTTTAAAAAGCACTTGCCTTGACCAGAGGATGAACTTGGAACAGGACTCACATCAATGAAACCTGTTTTCCTACCTGTTAAGCCAATTGACACTGAGCTCTGACCACATGGCTATTGGCTATTGTGGCCATTACATGGAAATAAGTAAATCATGGTCAAGCAGACCTTGAATGACGTTGGTATTGGCATCAGGAGCCCTGCTTGCCATTTTTTTTAAAAAATATATTTTTATTGATTTTTTTTGCAGTATAACTTATAATTAATAGTAGTACATGTTTTCTTTTCCTCCTCCCCCTTATCCTCCCCCCAGCCTCCCCTACCCCCCAGCACATATCCCCACCCTCCCCCCTCCCAGCCCCAGTGTCTTTCATTCATTGGTTATGCTCATATGCATGCATACAAGTCCTTCGGTTGATCTCCCCCAGCATCCGTCTCCCATCCACCCCAGCCTTCCCCTGTAGCTTGACAGCCTGTTCAAGGCCACCCTGCCTCTATATCAATCACTCTCCCTGTTTCTTTTCTTCACAAATATCTTGCCTCTGCATATTAGAAATAAATGTATAAGAACAAAAAATGTTTTAGTCTCAGTTTCAATGTCCAACTGTTCTGAGTCCCAGTTTCAGTGTCAAATAATTCTTTATGTGTACATGAAATATTTTTTTTTTGATTTCAGAGAGAAAGATCGATTTTATATATATATATCAATGATAAGAGAATCATCGATCAACTGCCTCTTGCACACACACACACCCCCCCCCCCCACTGGTGGCTGAGCTAGCAACCTGGGCATGGGCCTTTGACCGGGACCCTCCAGTCTGCAGGCCAACACTATCCACTGAGCCAAACCAGCTAGTGCCCTGCTTGCCATTTTTAAAGCAAAGACCTCAATCCACATAGTTTTGAAGGTTTCTTCTAACACTTTCTGGAAAACCCTGGGCTGTCTTGCGCCTCAGGAGAGTTCCCTCTTTCTTGCCTTGCCCCACCAGACCGAAGGACTTTTTTGTCCCTTTATTTCTCCACCCTCTTCATTCCACCACTTCTTCTGCCAAGTAGTTTTTGTATAGCAAGTTATCACATCACTTAAGAACAATATTGAGAAGGAAAAAAACACTGACACACTTCCTCTGCCTCACTAACCCACAGTGTGAGCACTTTTTTTGGTCTTTGGATCATCTTCTAAATTGCTTCTCACCTATCTCTGCCTTCCCAGTTTCTTGCCCTGACCTCTTTTCCTTTCCCCAGATATTTGCTTATGTTGTTTATTCTGATTAGCATATTCTTTCTCCAAGACCTTTTCTTAGGTCTGTCTAGTCTTGCTAAGGCAGGAGAGATGGCCCTCATCCATCCCTTCAGCTATCCCGCTGCCCCAGAGCTCTCGGGCTGGGCAGGTCATCTTGTGGGTAAGATGTGGTGAGGTTGGGCTGCAGTGAGTGAGCTAAGCACCGTGAATACTGGATAGAAAGGGCAGCGATATGAGGGGCTGTGCCCTGCCTCAAGTAATCCCCAGTTTGTGTGTAAGTACCCCTTGGAAATATGACCAAGGCAACACAACTGAGACTAGCTCTTGATCCTACGCTTTTCCTACTTGTTTATTTGTTTCTTGGCAGAGTGTGATCTGGGACATACCTTGTGTTCCTGTGTAACAGGCGTGGCCCGGTACAAGTTCTCTCCTCTGCTTATTTTAGACTTTCCTGGACATTTCTTAGTCATCCCAGCACTGAGCTGCTATTTTTAGTGCCACCACCTCCTAGGGGACCTAAAATAAAGCCGGCTCAGCTTCCTGGCTCCGCATTGGCTGGAGTGTTGGTCACAGGCTAGAAGATTGGCTGGATTGAAGATAAGCTACTGTCCTCCTACATTGTCCCTCCTCACTTTCTCCTTTGGCCTTAGGTGAGGTCACAGGGACTGGAGTATTCGAATTAGCACTTACCACATTGAGCTGAAGGCTTGACCAGGTTCCTTTAAGGAGGCATCACAACCACTGGTTCCACCTCCATTTTATTGGAGGAGGAGGAAGAGGCTAAGGCTCTAAGAAAGATAGTGACTTGCATCATCTCCTACCTATGTCAATGGTTGTCTGCCAGGGTTGAACCCACCTTCTCACTGCTTTGGTTTAGAGCCCCTGTTATCAGGAGAGAGGGGCTGGCTCCTCTAAAATCAGACCACTGTGGAACAACACATGGGTCTGCTGTCATGGGATCCTGCAGTGAGATGTGGACCTCCTTACCCAGGAGGGACCTAACAAAACCAGAGTGATTCGCTCATCTAACACCCTGGAGGCGTGATGTCTATAGCTGGGAGGGTGCTTCCTCTTCCCCTCAGAAATGAGAGAGGGACAGCT